>CM051236.1:343121361-343774575 GCA_027917425.1 Gastrophryne carolinensis | reverse complement strand
TACATATGCCACATCCACGCCTGGAAGTTTGGAGGCCACCCAGGCAAGGACCCCCAATCCGATTGCAAGTCCAGTCCAGTCGTTCTCAAGCCACGTGTCGCACATTTCAACACCACAGAGCCAGCCCAGAATGTCCCCCGAATTGCCAACAAACATAGATGAGCCAGAAGAGCAAGCGATAGGCCGAACATTGCGGCGAGGCCAGATGAGTGGCAGGTTTGGTGAGGCCCAAACTCTCGCATTGGCAAGTGGCCTCGCACTCCATTATCACGAGCTATATGGGCGACATTCAAAATCTACAAGCAAAATGAGATAGACCCAAATCTTGGAGGAGCTCACTAGTGAAGGTCACCTTGGACCGTTGGGGGAGTTGTCATTCCTGCTTGCCCTCGTGATATTAAAAGCATATGTAGTAATCCAGATCATCAATGGATTTTTGAGTGTTTACGTGCCTTTTACTTTTAAACCCAGCCCAGCATCCAGCCTCTGCAAGTGTGGAAGCCTCCTCCAGTTTGACCACGCCGTCTACTTCCGTGCTGCCTAGGACCCAGGAACAGATATATAGGGTAAGTGGACTTTGATGAAACTGCTGATGCATGTGAATGCACATGGCTAATTTGCATAACAAATATATTTAGGGCCCAAACTGAAACATTTTTTTCACATGTCCCAACAGACCCACACACTGATGGATGAAATCCACGAGATGGAGGAGGAGGATGCCAGCTTGATGGGACCTTCAGAACTGACCCCCCTGGAACCTAATCTGCCACTGTCCCAGCATGCTACTGCACCAAATCCTCTGCAGCAGAGTGAAGCTGGACGCATGCTGGCAGCCCATCGTGGGCAACAGGCTGAGACTGAGCCTACAGTCCCCAGTGGTAGCTCTGCTGCAGAGGTTTTGCCGAGCACATCTGGGACTCTTGCTTGCCCTAGAGGCATCTGCAGGCGCTCAAACCCGGGGAATTGGTAGACGTAGTCAACAACGTAGACCAGTTTCACAGGGGAGGCGCGTACCGATCCTGGAGTCAGCGTAGCGCCATGACAGCCATTACTTTCGGCAGGTGACTCAAAGAACCACAGAGCAGCTTACTGCACAATTAGAGACATTCAATAATACATTCACCAACATGCTGACTGAATTTAGGATGAGCAACAGCCAGATGTCCGATCAAATGGCCACCTTAAATAATAACTTTACTGCCATGCTCGAGGAAGTTAGAACAAGCAATAGACAGATGCTGGAACAGTGGCAGATTATGAATGCCACACATGGCCAGGTGTTGGGACACCTCCAAGGCCCACCACCAGGGTTTTATGGCCAACATCCATGTTAACACCTATTTGACCTGTATCTGCTCCACATCTTTCCTCTACATCCCCACTGTATTGACATGTCTGGTGATCGCTACCAAGATTGCCTGTTTATGGCTTTGCTGGTTCGATTTTGAGTGCTGACATACCCCACTAGCTAATGCCTGAGATAAATCCTCACTGAAGCGGTCGCTCAAGCTGCCACGCTGCAGCCTTGGGCCTAATGAAATTGTGGCTGACTCATCCTGTTTGTTGGCAATATTGGGGGACATTCTTGGCTGTGAAACAACTACATTTGCCCATGGCAAAGATTGGATTGGACTGGCATTAAGACAGGGGGTTATTGTTTGGGTGGCCCACTAACTTCCAGGCGTGGATGTGGCATAGGTGTGGCTGCTTTTCACCTGTGCCTGTGGCAAATGTGGCCAAGCTGGAGATGGTGTGTATGTGGCCCTATGTCTTCCTGGCCAAATATTCCCCTGCAAATGGTTGCTCCCTATGTATGTTTATGTTATTGGGCGGTGAAACTTCGGCCTGGAGTGCATTACTTTACAACTCCTGGATGTGGCCAATTGCTAGGTGTCATGAGTCTGCACCAATGTATATTTCAGTTTTACTATGTATGTACATGAAGTCTGCGAGTGCCCTTCAACTTAAAATTTGCATATTTCCATAAAATATATGGAATGTGACTTTAGCTGTTGTTGACTAAGTTGATGCATTAATGTTTGTGTTATTTAGAGATTACTGAAGGTTTTTAAATACAAACATGCGAAAATAAACTGCATGAGGCTCAGATCATGTGTAAATTTTTTAGTAATTAATGCATTACTAATTAAAAAAAAAAAAAATAGCCTTCACCAAGGCAAATCAAAGCCATAATCACAAATTAACATCAGGAAACAAACAAAGCAAAACCAAATTAGGCAAAATAGCCGGTGTTGGCCCGCACGGCTTGGCCAGAGGCACTAGGTGTGCCAGGGTAGTGCTCAGCTGGCTCCTGGCTGGGTGGTGAGGGGGGCAGATCCACATACCAGGGGACATGCTGCATGATGGCAAAGTTATGCAGGACACAAAAGGCCAGGATTATGTCGATTACCTTGTTGAGGTCATACTGGAGTGCCCCCGCGATATGGTCCAAACACCGAAAACGGGTTTTTAGCAGGCAAAGGTCCTCTCGACTATGGCCCGGGTCTTTCGGTGTGAGCAATTGTAGGCCTCCTGGGCCTCATTCTGTGGCCAAAGGACGGGCGTCATGAGCCAGGGAAAAAGCGGATAGCCGGAATCCCCTGAAAGAATAATAAAATAGTTACATAAATTACACATTCAAAACAAGAATTTTTTTTAAGCCGTCGTTCACCCTGAATATATGTTACCCACACTGTGTACATACAGATTGCTCACATAAAAAAAAAAACATCCTACCAGCATCTACTGCATGTTATGAGCCCTTAAACATCCAAGTTGGCGGCTCAGGGAATATCAGGCAGCCTGCAAACAGGAAGTGGCTTCTGACTGTGCTGCTCTGCATTCTGGGATTTCTGACCTTTTCCGGACCCCACCTGTGCTCTGTCTGAGCAAAGCCCAGCTATAACCCGCCCCCTGCACTTTATCCCGCTTTCCTCTCTTCAGTAAGTGTGATGCATCTGAGCAAAGATGGCGCCGAACCTATCCTAAAGTCATGAACAGAATTGCAGCCCAGTGGGGGAAAGAATATTAAGTAAGTTCCTAAAAACTAGAAAAATATTATGTGGAAATGCTAGGGAATCAGTTTTTAAGGGTTTGGGCTTTTCTAAAGATCATGGTTAAGGTCCGGTTTAACATGTCATCAAGGGGTAGAAACAGCCATAGGTTAAGACATGGGTCATCAACTATATTCATAGGCATACAGTGAAAAGGGAATGACGTAATTTGAGGAAACTTACCAAAAGAGCCATCCACCTAATAATTCTCCAGACTCAAACCAACGGAATATTCTGGAGCTCCGCAAGATGTACGCGTCATGGGATGAGGCTGGATACCCAGCAAGGACACTAAGGAACCGCATGTCCGGGGCCACCGCTGCTTGGACATTTTGCGGTTCCTTGAAGGAAAAAGAAAACAAAAAAAAGCAATCCAAGGTAAACTACTCAAACACTAACTCCTAACACCCTCCCAAATACATGTTTCACAATCCAAATAACACTAAGGGGTTTATTTATCAAGGGCTAGCCCCAGGTAGTGTCTGATGAGCGCCAGGTACCGCCAGCTAACGGCGGCTACCGACTCAAGTACGCCCGGCGGCGGTCACAATGACGCATTTATCACGCTAAATGAGGCTAGCGCCGGCGAGAGCGTCAGCTAGCGCGGGATTCATCATGTAGCCGACTGCAACGAACAGCGCCGCTGATAATCCCATCACAGCGACAGGTATGACCTGGCGCTCCCTGGCGTTGTCCAATGCATTTCAATGGAGCAATCTTTAAATAATCATAATTAATTGCTTTTTTTTTATATATTTTTTTTTTTTAATGTCAAAAATTCTGTGACCACTTCTGCAATGTTAGGATTTTTTTTTAAGTTAAAAAAAAAAAATAATAAAAATTGTGCAGAATTGATATTACCGGTCTGATATTAATGTATTCATATTACAAAATGTTTAGAAAAACTTGTATAATTTTTACATTAAAAAAAAAAGGTTGTTTGGGGGTTAAAAACTACTTTACACACATCGCCGCCAGCGCACTGGGGTTTAAACAAGGAATTCACAGCGCGAGAAATTTTTGAGCGTGATTTGTTAATGAATCTGCAGCAAGCCGTTCGCTCTGGCCATTCGCTGTCAGGCGCACCCATACAAGCGGAACCTGTGAAACAGCGACCCCTAACCCCATATTCAACATTACCGCACACCGACTGAGTCGCTGTCAACAAGCAAACCCCGGCCAAGCACAGCGAATACTAGCTGGCGCTGTGAAAATCACGCTACTGGCGCTCATCTGTCGCTACCTGGCGCTATTAATGAATCGGCCTCTAAGTAGTTTTAAAATCAAAAAGTATATGTATTTGGGAGAAACTAAAGAGTAACATTCTAATGACTAATTAAGTTCCACATTAAAAACATTGATGAAGGTATACACTCTTAAATGTGTCACAGGGACAATTTACAAGTAGGGATTAAGGTAAACACGCTTAAATGGGTCACACGGACAATTTACAAGTAGGGATTAAGGTATACACGCTTAAAGTGGACTAACACCCAGGATTTTGACTATCCTGGGTCTTGGTCCACTTTGGTGGGGCACCCCCGATCGGGGTGCCCCGCTGTGTGAAACACCCCCGAACCCCCCGAAAAACTCACCTCTCCCCGCTCCCAGCGCAGACGGACAAGCCGCGGACAAGCGGCTCCTCTGCCGCCGCCTCCCGCGCGTCGCTCTTGATGCGCGCGTGCCCGCGCCGGCCATTCACAGACGGCCGGCGTGGGCGCGCGCACGTCTAGAGGGGCGCTAAGGTAAGGAGTTTGGGGGGGTTTCACCCGGCGGGACATCCCGATCTCGGATGTCCCGCGGGGAGGGAGGTGATCGGCCCGGGAATCTTATAGATTCCCGGGCCGATCACCCGTGGGTGTTGGTCCACTTTAAATGTGTCACAGGGACAATTTACAAGTAGGGATTAAGGTATACACGCTTAAATGGGTCACAGGGACAATTTACAAGTAGGGATTAAGGTATACTACAAGAAATTGGAGTGGACATGCCCTAGGCACACCTTTTTCAAAAGTGTATAATAAATCATGCCCAAAAAGGGCTATCCAATTCATACCACGTGGGTGCAAGACTTCAAGTATTAATGCCCCAAATCAATCTTTTTGTGCCGGCACAAAAATGTATATACCCCAAAAAGTCACTAAAAATATGAAATAAAGTGCTATAAAACTAAATAATCATACTATCTAACAATCAATATAATCCATAACCCCAATACATATATATATATATACACAATAAAAATGTGTTGATACAAAGTGCAAGTGCATGTGTATACTATACAGACATCACATATAACTACATCTACAACTATTATTGCACAAGAAATCCATCCCCAACAGGAATCAATGGAATCACACAAAACCTCAATGAATATGTGAAGGATTAAGGTATACACGCTTAAATGTGTCACAGGGACAATTTACAAGGAGGGATTAAGGTATATATGCTTAAATGGGTCACAGGGACAATTTACAAGTAGGGATTAAGGTATACACGCTTAAATGGGTCACGGGGACAATTTACAAGGAGGGATTAAGGTATACACGCTTAAATGTGTCACAGGGACAATTTACAAGTAGGGATTAAGGTATACACGCTTAAATGTGTCACAGGGACAATTTACAAGTAGGGACTAGGGTATACACGCTTAAATGGGTCACAGGGAAAATTTACAAGTAGGGATTAAGGTATACACGCTTAAATGTGTCACAGGGACAATTTACAAGTAGGGATTAAGGTATACACGGTTAAATCGGTCACAAGGACAATTTACAAGGAGGGATTAATAGATATTTACAATACAGTTTGCCTAAACTATATAACAAAATGACATAAATGAACTTACCTATAGATGTACTCATCGGCTGCAGGAGGGACCAATGCAACGTGGGTGAAATCGATCGCACCCATGACGTTGGGCATGTCGGCGATATTAAAAAAACCCAACTTAAGCACGTTCCAGGCTACCATGTCGTCCGGAAATAAAATATATTTCTGACTAATGGTAGCCATGCCATCCAAAAACTTGGAGAGGGAGCGGCTCAGCGTAGGCAGGGGCATCTCCACGTAGGGGGCACCCAGCCTCTGGAACGAGCCGTTCGGCAAAAATTGCAGGCAGCCAAGCATCTTGGTCATACCTGAAATTGCTTGCCCCTTCCTTGTGGTGCGGGCTAACCATGGCCGCAGCTCACTATACAACTTATGGAGGGAAGAGCAGTTAAGTCAGGTCAGCTCGCACAACTCAACATCATGAATGCTATCGATATGCATGCATCGCCGGTGCAATCTGGTCTCGGCCCTGCTGACACATGTAATGCCCTGGAGCTGAAGGCGCTCATATTCCTCCACAAAGCCGCAATACATGGTCAAAAGCAAGCTAGCCGAGTGCAAAATGGTCCCGTAAGTGGATCGCAAATGAAACCGTTTTATAGGGCGGTGGTCCATCAGCAATCAGCTCTCTGAATGAGATGCAAGCCCATCCCAATAACGTAAGTTATCTGAACGAACGCAAAATATCAGATTTGGATGCGAAAATTATCAAAACGCAAATTATCAGATTTTGATCCGTCGAAAGTGCATATACACATAGCGGGAACGAACATACGCATCGAAAAAGGAACTTAAAATGCAAAAAAAAGGCCAAACAGACCTAAAAACATACAAAGACACATGCGAAAGTCCAGACGAATGTGGCTATTATGCCCATGTTTTCTAACATGAGCCATACTTTTTGTGTGTTACTTTGTTACTATCATTAAAAGTTTGTTATTTTTTGCATAGTCTCATAGTGTCTGGGAGTTCATAGCATATAGCCCTTGGTCTAAACTACATTTTCAGAACTCTTTGGCACAGTCAGGAGCATACATGGGTTTAACAGGCTCCATAGTACAAGACATATTTTGTACGACAATGATGAATTTTGCCCAATCAATTTTAATACTGCCAGGCCCACTTTCAGTTTTATCCCTTACCACAACTCAATTTTGCCAACTTCAACAAATTAAATACTAATTGAACTTTGCCCAGGCCTACAAATGGAGGCAGCGGCTATACTGCACTCCACCAGGGCCAAACATCGGTCCTGTATTTTACTTGCCACATTGGCCCTGAGCCCAATATAGTGAAATGTGCTACTGCTACAGATGGGACAAAATTGAAAGTTCCCTCACCTGCACAATGCTTTGGCGGTGAGTTTGTGATATTGCAGTATTTTAATTCCTGGTTTTCCCTATTGTGAAAATAACATGTCATTCTTCAATTCCACTGCCAGATGGTACATAAATCAATGCTCAGTAAGTAACCCAATTATTCATTTAATTCGACAGCAATGCCATAAACCCCACCATGTCATGCCCCCAATTAAAAAAGTTTCAGTTTCCAAAGTTTCCAAATTGGTTAACATCCAGGAGAGTGTTGAATACATTAAAATTAGTTGTAGGGACAAAAATAAGGCCTTTAGATAGAAGAGAAAATTCTGAATCTGTAAGCGTACAGCTAGACAGTTTCACTACTGAGGATGTTTCTTCTTGCTGTCTTTCTTCCTCAGTTAATATCTGTTTCCCGACTGATTTTTTATGTTTTTGTCCTGCCCTTGGACTTGATCATTTCCTCTGTTACAGGACCATTTGTTGGAAGTTGGCTTGACCCCCTTTTTTGATTTAAAATTCATGCTTCTAGACTCATTCTCTGAGTCAGATCTGTCATTTTCTGCTGAATAATCCGAAGATGACAAATCAAATGAGATTTTGTGCATGTGGGGTCCTTTAAAATGGACCTCAGGTGGCATTTGTATTTACTTCTCCAGGTATATACCTGGTTGTCCTTGTAATCCCTTACAAACTTGCTTTTCTTCAAGTCTATAATTTGCATATCAAGCTTATGTAGGGACTCTTTAATCCGCTCCATATCCATGGAAATTTTTTTTCAGCAATCTGGTTATTGAGGACATCAACTTTTTCTTTCTCATATTGCATAATCAAATTCATCAGTTTTTGGGAGAATTATATTCCATTCCACTTTAAATGTTTAAGAGAATGCAAATGTAGGAGCTTTTTTTATTTTGAAGCCTCTAGAAATCATGTCTGCCTTAACATATTCCTCCAAAGAATTCTGATCCCAGCATGTACGCAGCTTTTTCATTTTAAGATCCTCGAATTGAGATCTATAATCATCTGTGCCATTCTCTCCATTAATCTATCTCCATTAATATCTTCATCCTCCATATTATATAACAGGTATTGGCCACTTTAGGCAGATGATTAAAAATCCAGGTCAAGCCAACATGGAGAAAGCATGTACATAGGAGACTAATAAGTAAAGATATGGTACATTCTAGTAAATATCAGACGTGCAAAGGCGGGAGCTCAACGGAATGATAAATCAAAGTAACACTAAATATCAGCTGCACCTCAGAATGCACATGCGTTGTCTGCATGGAATAGGGAAGACTCCAACTACCCCAACATGTGTTGGGGACTGTATATGTTCTTCTATATGATATCATGTGTTTTTTTAGGCTGTATTGACTTAATCTTTTTCTTGGATCTGCTGACAATTTCCCTCTTTGTACAATATGGTGGGGTAGTTGGAGTCTTCCCTTTGCTGTGCAGACAACTTATGTGCATTCTGAGGAGCAGCTGACATTTAATGTTACATTGTCAGTATTTTCATTTTTCAGGTTGCTCTGCCATGTCCTGTCCCCCAAATCTAGAAAGTTTCAGTTTCCAAGGTCAGTTTGACAGGACTTTTGACCTCAAACCCTATGGAATCCCTGTTGCCTTGACCCAACAATTTATTTAAAAAAAAAGGCTGTTAAAAAAGGCTTTGGGTGCGGTTATTTGGCCACATTGTCATTATTGTCATTATTGTCATTTTTCAAGTCGTCCCGCCAAATCACACCCCCCTAATTGTGAAAGCTTCAGTTTCCAAGGCTGATTTGACAGGATGTTTTGAAGTATATTTTCATTTCTTAAAAAAAGGCATTGGCTGCCTTTGTTTAGCAGCATTAGGCTACTGTACGGTATGGCAAACTCAGCCACAAAAAGCTCAACAGAGCACAGGATAGACTTGTGTCCTCCTTATTCTAATAGTATAGAGCCCATGCCCGCTCATGCCATTGTGGCGGCTTCACCTGCACACACATGCAGCACAGTAATCGTGACTCAGGTTGGGGTTGTATAGAATTGAACAAGACTGCTACTGCAGTCCTCAGTCCTGGGGTTTGGGGTGGATGAGTTAGTGAATTCTAGGACGTTCAACCCCCTCCATTCTCAGCTTCCATAGTCTCCAGAAGTTTGTATGGAATTAATTGCAGCCAAATGGAATGGCATTCAATTCCACTCCACTGAATAGCACTGAATATGATTGCTCAGCATTCTGGCTAGAATGTTGGTTAGGTTGGCAGGGGTGGGTGCTTGAATGCTTTGACTTTCAACCCCTCCCCAGTTTCCATAGCCAGCAGTTTGCATGGATTCAGTTGCAGCCAAGTGAAATGCCATTCAACCCCCCACCTCCCTTGATTGTGGAACCCTATTATTCAATGTCCTTCTCTGCCCAAGCACAGTATTCTCACTGCATATTATTTTAAAAAGCTCACCAGTGCACAGGATAGATTTTTCTTCTCCTTATGCCAACAGTATAGAGCAATACTGTAGTAGTAGTGATAATACGGGGCTATGCAAAAAATGTACTATGCAACCACACACCAGCAGCCAAAGCTTTTTTTAGAACATATAAAAAAACAGTGGGGTCAAGGCAACACTGTAAAACCTTCACCAGTGCCTGAATGCCTTGAACAGTGACACTTCAAGGATTTAAAGGGGAGTGATGTGGATGATAAAAAGGATCTGGGATCTTGAAATGATGCGGCCGAATAATAATAATAACTTCAGCTTTTTTTAAAACATGACAAGTAGTGGGATCAAGGCAACAGAATCTTGTGAATGAGGGGGGATTCTGGGATTAGAAAGCAATCGACAAGGCTTAATATTAATGGTTCTTTCACCTGATATCCCTTTAGCGATCAGTCAATACACTACAATGCAGGATAGTAATGCCTTTGCTGGCGATGGACTTTGCAATTGCCGGCAAAGACAAATTGTGAAGCAAAAAAGTCCTTCAGCTCTGTCCCCTCAGTATAGGCAAGGCCGAGTGTTTTAATGATGCAGTTACATGGAAGCAGCTAAATTAGGGCCTGTTAATATCTGACTACTGTCTCTTTACTGGGCAGCTTCTCCCAGAGCCAAAATATTATTCTTTCTGGTGGGGGATTGGGCACTCATAAAGGTGAGTGTCTTGTTTTAAAATGCCATATTTAGGGGTAACACTGCAGGTTTTTCTCCTCTCCAAGCTGTTCTTCCACCTTTAATATGAGAGCAGCAGGACATCCAACCACAAGCAGATTTACCACCCCAGACCCAAAGCCTTAATGTGGAGGGCACAAGCTTTATCTTCCCCCAGACCCAAAGCCTTAATGTGGAGGGCAGGAGCTTTATCTTCCCCCAGACCCAAAGCCTTAATGTGGAGGGCAGGAGCTTTATCTTCCCCCAGACCCAAAGCCTTAATGTGGAGGGCACAAGCTTTATCTTCCCCCAGACCCAAAGCCTTAATGTGGAGGGCAGGAGCTTTATCTTCCCCCAGACCCAAAGCCTTAATATGGAGGGCACGAGCTTTATCTTCCCTCAGACTCAAAGCATTAATATGCAGGGTGCAAGCTGCCCCCTCATAGTCGGAAACAATAACATACATTGCACCAGCTGCCCCCCAACCCAAAACATTAAAATGCAGGGCACCAGTGGCCCCCTGTATTTAGGATTCTGATGACATAGGCACCTTTTGACCATGCATGCCTTATTGATTTTAAAGGCGGTCTGGGACATGAAGGGGCAACATGATGTGACCAATGGGGGTCTGGGACATAGGAGGGCAGCATATTGAGTGGAGGGAATGGGCCTGTGACATGGAGGAGGGAGAAGCATGAGTGGAGGAAGAGGGTCTGGGACATGGAGGGGCAGCAACATGGAAGATTTCTTGTGGACAACTATTAGTACCTGAAAGGCAGAAATAAGGCTCAGCATCATTGTCATTGTGTTGGCTGCATTGGACACACACATACAGGCTCCATGTTCCCTTTCTGCTGGCAATCTCTATAAACTGACATCAGTGTCACATAATAGCTAATGATACAAAGCCATATAGGACACATCCAGCAGAAGCTGGCAGCTTGTGACTATGACACAGCTTTGCTTCCTGATCCCACTCTGTGTGACCATCTCCTCCCACTGCCACCCTGGCACCAAAGGATAGGAATTTTGTATTGGGACCCATGTAGGCCTATTGGGGGGATTTATAGGGGCCAGTGGCAGAGTTTCAGGTGGTTGGATTTACAGTGGAGCACAGAAGAGGCAGCTTACACCATCCCTCTTCTGCCACGGGCCTGTTAGCACCTGCCTCGCCTGTCTCCATTGTATGTATGCCATTGGGTATAAGTCAATGCAACAAGAGTTGTCTGGGAGATGTAGGCCTCGAAGCAAGAGTCCATCTATCCATAATAACAATAAATCAAAGGGTTAGCCTCTACTGTTCTTCTTTGCAGCTTATTTTTTTGTCCACTGAATTTCTGGAAGACACCCTTATTTCTGAGGCAAAACAGAATTGAAATAGAAATAGTTGGGTTGTCCACAACAAATATCGTACCTAATTTTCAGCCAAACTGCTGTTGTGCCTTGTGTTCATAGAGATCTAAACAACTGAGCTGAAGGGTCTCCTGCAATTTATCAGCTTACCCTAGTATAGACCAACTATGAGACTGCCTTACTTTGGTTGCCTTTTTTGATGCTGTTTATTTGAAAATTAAGCTCAAAAGATAAAATGGTTGCAACCCCTCTTTGTGAGTTTTGGGCTGTCAGAGAAATGTTCTTGCTTCAAGCCACAGCTGGTTACAGTAAATGAGACATCTCAGTGTAAAGATAGCATTGAGGAAGTCTATCTATTGGCCAGACTCTCCCCTCTCTGCCAGAAAATATTATAGGTATATTTCTGTTTTAAAAAGAATATATGTCAATATATTTGCTTTGCTGTTATCTTGGGCAAGTTCCACACAACGCAATCTCTTTTGTAACAATATGCTTGCAAAATGTACACCATGGAACACTGTTTACATTACCCTTTCTTGAAAGACTTATTTTCTGCAGTTTTAGCCACTACAAAGTTCAGTATTTGCAAAGTAATGACCCTTAGCCGGTATAGCAGAAAATTGTTCAATTATATCGGCTATAACTCAATTTCAACTAATATATCTGTTGAATACGTCCAGAAAGAACATATGTGAATAAGAACAGAAAGAATACACTGGTTTGCATTTTTGCATTCTAATGTCAAATGATTCTTAATGTACATAAATAATAAATCTTAATAACATAAATGATTCTTAATGCACATAAATAATATATCTTAATAACATAAATGATTCTTAATGCACATAAATAATTTCTAGGGGCGGGTGAGTAGGGCAATCGCCCTGGGTGCCAAGGTCATTGTGTATGCTGGGGGTACCTTTGTCCCAGCCATTCTGTTTTCCACAGAAGCACGGTTTATTGTGTGTGTGCTTTGGGAGCACCATTCTACAGGTGAGGTATAGTTTTATCTAAAGAAGTAAGAATATTAAAAAAATAAATAAAATAAATATAAAATAACCCTATAGGGTTAGGAATATTATTAGATAAACCAAAGGACTAATTGGCTAACATGGCAACCTCAAGCCAGAAATTTCATGCTAGGGCTGACAGCCCGAGCTGATGTGAGTTCATTTCCTGCGTTCCAAGGTGGAAACAGGAAGCAGAGGATGCTTGAGCTTGAAAGGCTGGTGCTGGAACAACGTCATGATGCAAACACTATCTTCTGAGCACATAAGGCAAATGTCATTCTTGGGTTACCAAGCTTTATTTTCTGCTCTGGAAGTTCTTGGAAGGCATGTGCACACAAACTGGGATTACTATAGATCCTGGTAGTGTACTGACACGCCTCCCCATCTTCTACCACAGTGGATCTCAACCTTTGAACCCCAAGTACCCCCTAGCAAAAAGAAGTTACAACCAAGTGCTCCCAAGGAGGAGATTAATTACTAATGTTACCAAAATTAGAAGGCCATGGGCCTAGTAGCGCTTTTAAAGTAAGAAAGAATAATGTTTACTGTTAAATTAATATACAAGACCTAAAATAACCCCCCTGTTGCTGCACCCTAGACCATTGCCAAGTATCCCCTGGGGTACCGCAGGTTGAGAAGGCGTGTTCTAGCAGAAAACGATCTTTGCATGCCAAAGGTAAAGTTGCTAATATCAAAAGTATTTAATAGGATATTGTACATATACATAGCTATATTCCAGGCTGTATGGCAGAACCCCCTCCCCTCATAACAGGCTGTGTTGCAGCACCCCCCACCCTCCATAACCCTATAACAGGCTGTCAGGGAAAATCGATCCATCACCAATCAGAATTTTCATGATGAATTTTCCCTGAAATCCTTAAAGACAAAGAAGTAAAACAATCACATGTTCCCTTGCTGGCCTCCGGGCTAACCAGTGTACGCTGTCACGTGCTGCTCTCAAGGGGGCATGTAGGGCTTTTCCAGCCACCTCCCTCTTCACCTATAAATAGCCCCTCCTTGCAGCAGGGAGGGAGGTAGTGGGAACCCAGTTCTGGTGTAGAATCTATGTCCTACGCCCCACTGTGTTTTATGGAGAGCAGCGCAGGACATCAGCAGATGGCGCAGGGAAGATGAGGACGCTGCCCTGTGATAGATAGTGAGGAAGAAGATAAATATTGGTGTAAAAGACCCCTTATAAATGAAATCCTTATTCATTTATATAAAACGACCTAGAGTCCCCCTCTCCAGGAGGGCGAACACCACGTGGGGAACAAGTTGCCAGGAGCCCAGCGTGGGGTGGAGGATCTGGGACCTCTGTCCACACAAAAGACACTGTGGCAGGCAGGGGACTCATCTGGCACTGAAACTGGAAGGTAAGCCTTTTTTATAAGTGATTAGTTAATGTTCAACTCTGAATTTCTGTAGGATTCAGTTTAGATTCTGAATTAAGAAAGCCAGTTGGATGACTAGAAAATAACACAGCAAGTCCAGTTGCTTTGATTTATTCCTAAAGATACAGTTCATAAGATAATTAGGAATTACATATATATCCTGCCTAAACCCCACAGAAAAATGAGTGATGACAGTTTTTTTATGTACCATCCTGCTTTTACAGTGAAGAGCTACTGTCACACCATCAGGCTGCAATGGAAATCGGTGTTGGAATGCGTCTACGATTTCCAAGGAATTTGCAATTGATGAAAAAAATAATCTTTATTTAAAACATATACATAACTCCCACCAAAGGGAGACCACTGCCTATACAACAATACCTGTACATAGCAATGCAAAAAAGTCCACTAATTTTTGATAATATATTAGGCCCCTAATCCCTTAAATGGCCCAAAATTTGGATTAGCATTGTGTACTGTTTTTCATGAGTAAAATCTGTTTACTCAAATTTTCCCTTACTATTGCCAATGACTATAGGAAGCTCATCACTGAGTATGCCTGCAGTCATCTCAGAGGTGCTGGGCAGAACAGAAACAGAGTTTTAAATTAACAGTCTGGTGCGTTTAAATGGAAAACAACCCTATGTATGGCCATTGTATTACCTGTATCTGCCATTTTTAGCAGTTTACCACTGCTTGCTGAACATATAGTTGCAGTTCTCTCAGACACGGTGGGTGGAGACCTAGAAAGAATGGAGATAAAAAAAAATCTAGCAGTTTGGATTTAATAAAGCTGATTTCATGTGTATATGCATAATACATATGCCACATCTTAAAAAATTGCAAGAAGAAATTGGTCATTGTGTTGACTGGCTAGTATAAGCAAAGGTGTAGCATAAGTCTTAAAGGAGCCACAGCACTCAACACTGTCAGCTTGCAGGCCAGCCTATAATCTTTCTCTAAACTTGGTTAAAAACAGAGGACTCGGTCACACACATCTGCAGAAGTATGCTTAAGCTGCACCACTACGCCAAAGTGCCTCTGTGGGGTGCAGTCCTAACTCTAATCTCTGAGAGCCCATCTGGGACATACAGTGCAATAGATAAATTGGTCTTTGACCCTTCCACCCCATGGCTTGCACTTGAGAGGTTTAGGGCAACCTCAGGTAAGCCTGCTCCCAATTTATCTATTGCACTGTATGTCCCAGATGGGCTCTCAGAGATTAGAGTTAGGACTGCACCCCACAGAGGCACTTTGGCGTAGTGGTGCAGCTTAAGCATACTTCTGCAGATGTGTGTGACCGAGTCCTCTGTTTTTAACCAAGTTTAGAGACAGATTATAGGCTGGCCTGCAAGCTGACAAGGTTGAGTGCTGTGGCTCCTTTAAGACTTGTGTGTACTAATTGCCCTGCTAACGTGCACCTCCCAGGTTAGTTATAAAATGGTCTGAGCGGCTGCCACCCCCCCTTTGTTTCTTTTAAAGGTGTAGCATAGAGTAGTTTTCATAGTAGGTTTGTTTAAGGTAGGAAAACTGTAATTCAGCTTTTAGCCATGCATTTGACACTGATTCCGGGCTTCATCAGGAGATTTAATCTATTTGTAAATAAATGTAACACATACAGCTCATAGAGTAATAATAATAAGAAGAATAGATACAGCAAAAACATAGTGAAAACCGGCAGGGGAGCCTGTTCTTAGTATCTGTAGCAGAAATATAGGGTAGTTTCCCTAGTAGGTTTGTTTAAGGTAGGAAAATTGTAAGTCATCTTTTTGCCTTACATTTGACACTGATTCTGGGCTTCATCCGGAGATTTAATCTATTTGTAAATAAATATAACGCATATGGCACATGTTGAGTAATAATAATAATAACAGGTATAGCAAAAACATAGTGAGAACCTGCAGGGGAGCCTGGTTTTCACTATCTGTAGCGGCATCCAGGTAAAGATTTAACCAGGGTGTGTGAGGTTGAAGCAACCTGTTTATCCACTCAGCAGGGAACATAGTTAGTGCTAGAAAGTGAGAGAATTAAGTTAAATTAAGGAGAGTTAATAATAATAGTGGGGAGCCAATGGTGGCTACACACCAGCCAAATAGATCCCTGAGGCATGGTGTCTCAGCACACAGCCTTGCTCATGACCTTTATCTATTTAGTCACATTGGTACAGGGTCATACAGCTAAGTCTGATACCACTATTTATAGCTATGGTAAATATTACAATGCATAATAAATAGTAGACCATAGCTTGTTTGGGAAACACCGGCAACATGAACCACCCCAACCATGTCCATCGACAATCCAGACTAGTGTCAGTCTTTTCTTCCCATTGCCTCAGTCAGCCGCTTTCACATTCTGAAGATCAGGATGAGGGTCTGCCATGTCCATGAAGATAAGGCACATATACAACATGTACATATAGAAAGCCATATAGCAATACTATTTTGCAAAAATATTTGTGTGCATTTTGGAGAGGGGAAGAAATTATATTCCAAGTGTGACATACACTCCGCTTCAATTCTTCATGACATTTGGGTTATTCTCCAGTAGAGGGCGAACTTCTGCGACAGAAGATAAAGACTTCTCTTACTTGCAGGTAAGCCGGGTTCGCGCCCGGCCATTTTTTGCCCCTATTGCTGCCAGGACCTTTCCTATATTATCCCTATGCGAGCCTCCCAGCCTTGGCTGCGGGTCCTGGTAAGGGTAGGTAGCATCTTATGGGTGCGCAAGGAGCATTGCTCCGCCGTGAGACCTCATTACAAGGGGTAGGCGGTTGCCCGGGTTTGGTGATCCCGGTGTGGGATGCCCTGTCCCTGTCATTCCTTTGGCCAGATTCTGGCTGGGATTCCCCCCTTCCGGGTCCCTTACTTCCCTCTGGGGGGGGGGGGGGTCGGCCTGTATACCCTGTTGGTTTATATATGTGTATGACACTGTGTGTGTGAGTGTTTTTACTTGTGTTGGGTGCTGAGGATGTTTGCATTATACTCAGGGCCATCCGCATTGCTGGGAGGGGGGCGTGGCCTGGCGGCGCGCATTCTGCGCTGGCCCACCCCCCCCCCTCTTCCTCCTCTTCTCACAAGGCTCTTCTCGGGGGGCCATCTTGGTGCTGCTGTGGGATCCTGGGTGCTCCTGGCCGGTAAGGGCCTGTTGGCCACTTCCTTAGCTTATGTGGGGGCCCCTCTTCAGCAGGGGGGCCTCCTGTTTTTTCGCTTGTGTGTGCATGGATATTTTATTATATATGTTATTATATGTATATATATATATATATATATATATATATATATATATATATAATATAATATATATATATATATATATATATATATATATATATGTTTTGTGAGGCTATTTTTGACTTGGATGCTTCATTGTGCTTAAACTCCCTGCGGTCTTGCGACTGACCACAAAAATCACCATATGGAGGCTCCGCAGAATACCGGGCTCGGGCTCCCTCTGGAACAATCCCGGCCATGTGTGGGTTGTGGGGCATCCCTTACGGGTGAGAATGTGCTTATTTGTATACCATGTGCACAAAAGGCCATATCGCGGCAGTCGGGTGCCCAGCCTTCTGGGCCGGTGCCCCCCGCTTCATCGCCTTCCCCTCCCCACCTTATCTGTACCCCAAGTGACATTGGTGCTAGCGGGGAGTCGCATTCCGATGTTTGTGCTAGGTTGGCCAGCATCGAGAAATTTATGGTTAAAGCGGGGGACAAGAAGGCCCAGGCTAAAATGGGACATTTGTCGTCGGTCCAGGCGACTTGGGATATTGATGATGATTCTTTTGATATGTCAGATTATTCCCCGCTAGAAGAGGGGGAATTGTATGAGGAGTCAGAGGCTGACGATGTACGGTTTGGCGAGACTGATGTTGGGCAGGCACTGGGGGATGCTGTGGACACGGCTACGGTTTTGTCACATCTCTTGGAGGTTTTGGATATTGCGCCATCTGAGGCGCCTCCTCTCAAGAAGGGGGAATTTTTTGGGGGCACACAAGCCTTGTTTGGAGTTCCCTAGGGATTCCTTAGGGAATGGGAGAAACCTAGTCGGCTTCTGGGTGTTCCTCAGGGATGGGATAAGAAGTATCCTTTCCCGGAAGCGGTTAAGCGCTGGGCTTCTCCTCCCGAGGTCAATGCGCCAGTTTTGGGGTTGACCAACTCTTCCGTGCTTCACACCCCAGACGCCACTTCCCTAAAGGATGGTGAGGATAGGCGCCTTGATCAGATGGCATGCCATGCCTTTGCCAGTGTTGGTTCGGCCTTGCGCCCTGTTTGTGCATCTGCGCTAGTGGCGGTGGGTGCTAGGTCTCTGATTAGGGACTGGTTAAATGACGCTCACCTTGATCCGGCCAGCGCTGAGTTCACTACGCTTAAAAGATATCAATTGTTCATGGATTTTGTCTTGGCTGCTATGGAAGACACTATTGTTATGTGTAGTAAGAATTCAGCCATGGTGGCCATGCGCCGCTCGGTATGGCTCCGTCAGTGGACGGCGGACTTTGCGGCCAAGAAATCGCTCACAGCTCTTCCCTTCTTGGGTACGCGGCTGTTTGGAGATAAGTTGGATGCTGTGGCAAAGGGAGGTAAGTTACGTCAGCGGAGGAAACTGCGCCATCCCTTTCGGGGGGCAGGCTCTTTCAATCCTTCCTTTCGAGGTGCCAGAGCTGGTAGAGGTTTGGCCTTCTCGGGTGTCAGAGGCTCTTCCTGGAACAGGGGCAGAGGTCGGGCCCGTCCCGCTTCTGCCTGGGGTTCCAAACCCAAGCCTGCGGGTAAACCAGCTCAGCAATGAAGGGGCGCCCTCACCCGCTCGGGTGGGGGGACGGCTGCGACTCTTCTTCCAGGTCTGGGCTCAGGAGGTCACAGACAATTGGTTCTTGGAAGTGGTCTCCTCCGGGTACAAACTGGAGTTCGAGTACTGGCCTCCTACAAGATTTTTAAGGTCTCGGGTGCCCTCGGACCCTCAGGCGGCACAGGGGCTCCTGTTAGCAGTGAAAAACCTTCTGGACATGGGAGTTGTATACCAGGTGCCTCCGTCGGAGAGAGGCAGGGGTTTCTACTCCAACCTTTTCATGGTTCCCAAGAAGGAAGGTTCTGTAAGACCCATTTTGGACCTCAAGGTCCTTAACAGATTCATCAGATTCAAGAAGTTCCGTATGGAGACTCTGCGCTCGGCCATCAGTTCCCTTCGTCAAGGGGATCTCATGACATCCATAGACATCAAAGATGCCTATTTGCATGTTCCAATTTTTCCAGCGCATCAGAGATTCCTCAGGTTCGAGGTGGACGATCAACATTTTCAGTTTGTAGCCCTTCCCTTCGGGTTGACCTCAGCGCCGAGGGTCTTCACCAAGGTTCTGGCAAGCATAATGGCCCTATTCAGAGCTCAGGGAATTCGCATTGTGCCGTATCTGGACTACCTATTGATTTCAGCATCTTCCCTCCGTCAGGCGGAGCTGAACACCCACCAGGTGGTGTCGACCCTGGAGAGGTTCGGGTTGGTGATCAACCGCCCCAAGTCCTCTCTCTCGCCATCACGGGAGATTTCATTTCTGGGCATGAATCTGGATACCATTCAGGCCAGAGCGTTTCTACCCCAGACCAAGGTGCAGGGGATTCAGGATCTGATCCACCTTCTTCTGGCCGATCCTTGCCCCTCTATCCGGCAGGGGATGAAACTGGTGGGATTGATGGTGGCCTCCTTCGAGGCGGTCCCGTTTGCGCAGTTTCACATGAGATCTCTTCAACTTCATCTATTGACGCATTGGGACAGGTGTCCACTGTCATTGGATCAACCGTTCAGGATGTCTCCCGGGGTTCGGCAGTCTCTTCGGTGGTGGCTGGAGTCGAGCAACCTGTTGAGGGGCAGATCCTTTCTGGTTCCTCGCTGGGAGACGGTTACCACGGATGCCAGCCTGTCGGGCTGGGGAGGTTTCTGGAAAAGTCATCAGTTCAGCGGGGTGTGGGGTACTCAGGAGGCTCACAACCCCATCAATGTTTTGGAGCTCAGAGCCATCCGGCTTGTTCTGTCACGACTGACGTCACACTTACAGGGTCTTCTGGTTCAGATTCGTTCAGACAATCGGACGGCGGTAGCCTACATCAATCACCAAGGGGGGACTCGCAGCAGGAGTGCCTTCAGGGAAGTCTCCTGCATTGGGTGGAGAGCAATGTTCCTTGCATTTCGGCAATCTACATTCCGGAGTGGAAAACACGGATGCGGACACCCTGAGCAGGGGGTTCTCTCGCCAAGGAGAGTGGTCCCTCAACCCCGGGGTTTTTCGGGTTCTTTGTCGCAAGTGGGGGACTCCGGAGGAGGATCTCTTTGCCTCACGGCACAATCACAAACTCCCGGCCTTTGTGTCTCTATCTCAGGATCCTCTAGCTCTGGCAGTGGATGCCTTGTCCCTTGCTTGGAAGGATCTGGGGTTTCTGTACCTGTTTCCTCCCTTCTCCATGCTGGGCAAGGTAGTTTGCAAACTCGCTCTGGAGGGGGCACCAGCAATTCTGGTGGCTCCAAGGTGGCCAAGAAGGGTTTGGTACACAGACGTTGTAAGGCTGGCCGTAGATCAGTACAGGCTTCCCATGTTTCTGGATCTGTTATCTCAGAGTCAACTACTTTACCCCAATTTACAAACGCTGGCTTTGACGGCTTGGCTGCTGAAACCTTCATTTTAAAGGAGGAAGGTTTGTCTGAGGCTGTGGTTCAGACCTTGATTAGAGCTAGGAAGCGGTCCTCTTCTGGCATTTACTATAGGGCTTGGCAGTCCTATATTGACTGGTGTGAGGCTAGGGCCTTGCCTTGCAGGGTGTTTTCAATCCCTAGGATTTTGGAGTTTCTTCAGCACGGTCTGGATCTTGGGCTCCAGCTTAGTACCTTGAAAGGGCAGGTCTCTGCTCTGTCTGTTTTCTTCCAAAGATCTTTTGCCTTACACCCGCTGGTTAAGACTTTTTTACAGGGGGTCACTCATGTTCTACCCCCTCGGAAGGTTATGGTTCCTGTTTGGGATTTGAATTTTGTTCTTTCGGCTCTCCAGGGTTCTCCTTTTGAGCCGTTACAGGATATTGCTATTTCTGTTTTCACTCAAAAGGTTGCTTTCTTGGTGGCTATTACCTCTGTTCGGCATGTTTCTGAGTTGGCGGCTCTGTCGATTCAGGCCCCTTACTTTGAAAGACACCAGGACAAGGTGGTCTTTCGCTTTAAGCCAGATTTCCTTCCTAAGGTGGTTTCTGCTTTCCATCTCAGTCAGGATATTTTTCTCCCTTCCTTGCCTAGCAATGACAAGGAGAGGGTTTTGCACAATTTGGATGTGGTTCGCTGTGTTAAGTACTATTTGGTGAGTACTTCTTCCCGCAAGACGGATGCCTTTTTTGTGGTGCTCTGTGGGCCCAGGAAAGGTTTGGCGCCCGCCAAGTCTACCATTAGCAAATGGATTCGTCAGGCCATTGTTGGGGCCTATTCTGCTAAGGGGAGGACTCCCCCTTTTAGGGTCACTGCGCATTCTACTTGTGCTGTTAGTGCGTCCTGGGCTTTTCAGCACCAGGCTTCTGTTGAACAAGTTTGTAAGGCTGCTACTTGGTCTTCCGTTCATACTTTTTCTAAGTTTTACAAGGTTGATGTACAGGCTTCAGCGGATGCCGCAAGGTTCTGCAAGCTGCAGTGGTTTAAGTTGGTACGTTCTTTACTGTTTATGGTTCCCACCCATGACGGGCACTGCTATTGGATGTCCCAAATGTCATGAAGAATTGAAGCGGAGTGTATGTCACACTTGGAATAATGCCGTTTTGTGATTATAAGTGTGACATACACTCCACTTTACCCACCCTGTTTGGTGTTCTTGATCCTTTATATGGTGAACCATTGTTTCTTGGTTGTTAGTATTGTTATATTTGGTTCTTCCTGGTCCCCTTACTGCTATCTTACACTGGGGAATTGGTGGGTGGTCCCAGGTATTTATGGACTGGGAGGAGCTCTCTACTGGAGAATAACCCAAATGTCATGAATAATTGAAGCGGAGTGTATGTCACACTTATAATATCCGTTTTAAAGTTGAATAATCACAAAACGGTATTTTTGTTTGCCAATTTGACAGTTTTACCACTTTTTCTTGCTACACCAGGAGACCAGAACCCACAACCTGTGCTAAAAAAGCATGTGTTGCTGAATGTGACTATAACCTAATCAATTAACCTAACCTAATCCAATTTTGATTAAAATCACAGTTCATAACATTAATTTTGATAATGCTACACTATACTATTGAGTTAAAAGAAGTGAAAAAGAATAAGCATGGAAGAACAAATCTTTCCTATGGGGACAATGCCTGTAGCAATAATAAGACAGCAAGTAGAGCTCATCTTATGACTGTCCCATGTTCTTTTCTTCCATTTCCTGCAGCACAGGTAGAAGACATAGCAGGGCTCCAAAGTTTGCCCCTCCTTTCAGTTTTTTTCTCCAGGACCAAGAAAAAAGTGGTCTAATAGCAACTCATATTGCCAGTATTGTTTCTTTCTGCATGTGTACTTGGGATGCCACAACTAAGCTATACATAGATCAGGCTTTGCTGATTAAGCCGACAAAGGGTCCCATCGGGAGATTTCCCCATAACCATGTGAGCCAGTCAGAGTTTGACGGCAAGCCACAGTGGTCCCGCAGCTGTCCCAGACCACAGCAGAACATGCTCATGACTCCTAAATCTGAGCCATAACATTCCCCTCCTAACTCGGCAAATAAAGCAAAGAAAGGGGCTTTGATTAGAATACATAAGGTATTTACATTTTCATGCTACTATAACTAATTCAAGTAAATCTGTCACCAGGAAGGCCCCTAAAAAAGTATGACCACCACATATATGTTGAATACATACTAGGAATTTGTTTTGGCACTGACAATTTCACTATGTGGAAAATGTAGGGGGCAGTCATTGCCTAGTGCTAAAGAATCTTGCAACCCGAAGGTTGAAGGTTTGATTCCTGGACATGGTAACATGACTGCAGTGCTCTTGAGTTAAGAAGTGCAATGGGGCATCTACTTCCACTACAGGTGAATTCAGTCATATAGGATCAAGATGGCCTGGGGAGAAAAAACGGGTTCCTTATATAATTATTTTTCTGGGCCAGAAGGGAGCAATTGAAAAAAAATTAGGGTTATTTTAGGTGTTTTTAAGTTCTACCTCACTCAAAAAATGAGATACCTCACTTGTAACCCCTATTGTGTACCCTGGATGTGAGGAATTAGTGATGATTACCTCTGCTTCATCCTCGTTCTATGGTAAGGGTGTTCCAATTATCAGTTTTGACCTACACATATACCTTTGCAATTCATGCTTGGAGGCCCCTCCAAACCAAACGAGAAAGGATGAGCACATGACTGACTGAGTAGTAGAAAAATGACAGCAGCTTCCAAGGTAGCTCATTTTTCAGTAGATAACAAAATGGGTGGTGATCAGCTCCAGGGGGACAATACCAGGGTATCCCTAAATCTTGCCTGTTACCTCGCTTCCCCAGAAAAATGTGGCTGCGTGATTGGCTAAATGGCGGATACGTGTCCCATTCTCGGGCTTCCACTATGCTAGGTACTGCCCAAGAACGGGGGCATGTGACTGCCACTGCCACTTTTTCACGCCCCCGCATTTTGCTTCAGGAGTGACAGGTAATATTTAAAGGATTTGCAGGGGATTGATAAAATGGGTGTTGGTCCGGTTTAAAGCTACAGAGACATCAGACCCAACAAAGCAGTCGAGCTAAAGGTTACTATCAAAGCAACCTTGGCTTCCATAACATCTCAGTGGATCCCCGACCAAGTACTGCATGCATATACTGGACATACGTTTAGTAGGCCAACATTTCTGTATTTAAAATCATGTTTTAAATCCTTACTTTCTGAGATACTAAATTTGGGGTTTTCATTAGCTGTAAACCATAATCATCAACATTCAAAGAAATAAAGACATGCAATTTTAAAGTTTCAATGATATTTTAATTTATATTACTATTGTTACTTATAATAATTGTGGTAAATTGTATCAAAATGTCTATTTCTCCCCTGCTTGGCTGTATAAAGCACAATCCGGGCCGGGTTTTCAGGACCCAGGTCACTTCCCCAATTCCCTAACGAGTTGTTACATGTTCTAAGGCCTCCACAAGTGTGCACGCTGATTACAGGGGAAGCCTGTATAAGAAGAGAGCACACGGCCTTTCCTTTGTCTAGGACCAGCCTGTTGGAGTGAGCCCAGGCTGAGCTGCACCGTGGTGAAGGATAGCACTGGACATTGAGCAGAGGGCTGATACGCACTGTAAAGTGGACTTGAACTGATCAGCTTGCTGGAGTACCCAGCCCAGGACTATTTGGTTGGTGAAGTAACCCTTTTTGCTTACTGCATTTATGCTGCAATCTTTGGACTATCTACTGAACTTTGCTGAATAAAAGCCATTTTGCCGTTCAAATCCGTTGTCCGTCACTGCTGATTGTTTGCCCGCTTACAATTGGTGGAGGATGCGAGGGGCACAGTGACTGTTGCTAGGGGCAACGGAGTGACAAAACGCACTGCATTTTGGTTGGCGTTGGCAAAGGCAGCAATCAAGATGTCTCAACAAAAGCAAATGGAGGAGGTGATAAAACACCTAATACAAGCTGACCTCCGGCATGAGCAGGCCCTGGCACAACAGCAGCGAGCACAGGAGCAGTCCCTGGCACAACAGCAGCAGGCCCTGGCACAACAGCAGCAAGCACAGGAGCAGTCCCTGGCACAACAGCAGCAGGCCCTGGCACAACAGTTCCAAATGCAGCAGCAGACCGTGGCTACCAGCAGGAGACAAATCGCCTGTTGAATGAACAGATGGCCGCGCTTAGAGAGACTGTTGGTGCCAAAGTTTCACAACCGGAGAGAAGCCCGGTTGAGACGGAGGGGGCGAGAAGCACCGTTCAGCGGGTTTTACAAAAGCTGACCCATGAGGTTGATGTGGAGGTCTACCTCACAGTGTTTGAGCGCATGGCTGAGAGAGAGCAGCTGCCAGTCACGGAATGGGCTGACGTGATTGCACCGTTCCTGTCAGGTGAGCCGCAAAAAGCATATTTTGATCTCAGAGAGCAGGATGTGCAGGACTATGCCAAGCTAAAAATGGAGATCCTTGCTCGCCTGGGAGTCACGCCAGCGGTTCGGGCAAGGCGAGTACACAACTGGACTTTTTCTGTCGATAAACCTCCCTGATCGCAGATGTATGACCTAATTCATCTGGTCCAAAAGTGGTTGGAGCCAGAGCGTTTGACCCCTGCGCAGATCATCGAAAAAGTCGTGGTGGACCATTTTGTTCGGGCACTGCCGCCGAAGCTACAGCAATGGGCTGGACAGGGCGACCCACAGACTGCTGAGCAGCTAGTTAACGTCGTGGAACGATTTGTCGCGACTGAGGACCAACTTCGGGATGCCCCTGACAAGACCGGCAGACCAGTGAGTAAACAAGTTCCCCTGGGAGGTGTGTGGAGCGCTGTGAGAGGGCTAAAGACTGTCCTTGACCCCCAGAGGCCCCCTAACCCTAGGGAAGACGTTCGGGCAAGGAGGTCCTGGGGTCCCCAGTGTTGGAGGTGCCGTGAGTGGGGGCACATAGCCGCGGATTGCCCCCTCGGCCCTGAACCCATGGAATGTGATGTGGGTCGCAGAAGATCCCTGTTGGCAGACCCCGGTTGTGCCGCCAGTCAGCGGTCAAAATCTGAAACGCAGGTTGTGTCTTTAAAGATGAATGGTCGCCCAGTAAAGGCATTATTGGACTCAGGTAGTCGGGTAACTTTGGTCCGGGCCAACCTGGTGCATGGTGGTTGCAAACCAAAGAAAAAGCTGAGCGTGCTTTGCATCCATGGGGATATCGTGACTTACCCTGTTGCAGTGGGTAAGTTTGAGACCCCCGCGGGAACATTGTCCCATGAGGTTGGCATAGTAAAACGCCTGGGCTAGGATGTCGTGGTTGGGTGGGGTTTCTCCTTGTTCTGGCCCTTATGGGAAAGGTGTATCCCTCCTGCCAACAATGGAGTACCCCCGGCAGAACTGGTAACCCTCCCCGTTAAGTCCGTTAGACGTGTGGTCCCCAACACATTATGTAATAGGCCGACCAGGGTGAGGGCCTGTAATCAGGGTGACTGAGTGCGGAGAATAGTACCCATGGCTGAAAAAGTGAACTTTAAAGCGGAACATAAGCCGGGGAATGTAGTCGCTGTGTCCCGAACCCACTGTATGGCCGCTGAAGGTTGTCAGACCGTGGGTCTGAAGAAGAGGGGGGGGGATATGTGGTAAATTGTATGAAAATGTCTATTTCTCCCCTGCTTGGCTGAATAAAGCATAATCCGGGCCGGGTTTTCAGGACCCAGGTCACTTCCCCAATTCCCTAACGGGTTGTTACATGTTCTAAGGCCCTCCACAAGTGTGCACGCTGATTACAGGGGAAGCCTGTATAAGAAGAGAGCACACGGCCTTTCCTTTGTCTAGGACCAGCCTGTTGGAGTGAGCCCAGGCTGAGCTGCACCGTGGTGAAGGATAGCACTGGACATTGAGCAGAGGGCTGATACGCCCTGTAAAGTGGACTTGAACTGATCAGCTTGCTGGAGTACCCAGCCCAGGACTATTTGGTTGGTGAAGTAACCCTTTTTGCTTACTGCATTTATGCTGCAATCTTTGGACTATCTACTGAACTTTGCTGAATAAATGCCGTTTTGCCGTTCAAATCCGTTGTCCGTCACTGCTGATTGTTTGCCTGCTTACATAATATAAATATATAATATATGATATCTGTAAACTGAACCAAACCCAGTTTTAAAGCAAGGCCAGAGACACAGAACAACTCCTTTCTTTAGACAATGTAATCTAAAACAGATTTACTGTATAACAGATGTACTGTTTAATAGATGTTAAAAAAACACTTTTGGATGAGACAATTGAACATCACTGTATAATCCAATTCGAAAAAGGCTGCTGTTAAACTTTAGCAGTACTTTATATAATTACTTTAAGTGGTTAACTACCACAAGTTAATTGGAACAGTAAACGGGCAGGTAAATCTACAAGGGTGAAATTCTTAGGCATTATATTGCAAGCTTGTAAATTCTAGTGTGAAAATAATCTCTGCAGGAATGTCTAGGAAATCATCAGGAGATAAAACCCTTTTTATTTTTTGTAACATGAAGTTGTATCAGCCTTTGGATAAAATTCAGGAACCTGGTTGGACAGTTAAGGTAATGTATCCGTATCACGGAAATAAGAAATTAATACCAGTAAATATTATACAGCATCCCAAAAATATATATAAAGACTGGTGTCTTGGTAGAACAATCCTGGAAATACAGTATGTGCATCCAGTTCAATAAATAAAAACAGATTTAGCTTGCAGGCAGAGAAAAACCCATTATATGCTGATATATCCACTATGCTCAAGATAGGGACTTTTGGTGCATCTTGAAGAAGCATTAAAAGGAAAAAAATGGTCCAATTATAAAAAAAACCTAGAATAAAATACATTAAAAAGAATTCCACCCAAACATGGTTCTTTGTTTTAATGGGTATAAGAAGAACCCAGGGTGAATGGTTATAAATTCTGCTTTTACAGGGGAGACATGCTCAACTCTAATAGCTTGTCCCCAGAGCCAGCCTCTGCTGAAATAAGAGCTTTATGCTATTGTGTATTTTGTTTTTGTTGTCAAGCAATCATTTGGGCAGATTATTAGGCTGGTTAATGCTACTGCTCCTCGCAAGGGTTAATTGGACCCCCATTAACTCTGCTAGAATCAAAGTGTATACGTTTTAAGACCCGTGACCTTCTTGCATTCCTGGCGCCTACATAGCCTTACAACAAAGGAAATAACTATCTTCTTTTACTAGTATTCATTGTTTACTCATTACACCGCATTTTTTACTAGAGCTGAATGGAGTAGTCTGGAATAAAGACCATGTTACTGCCCTGGTGTAGATATATTCCAAAGGAATACTCCATTAGCAAAGGCACAGAATGAAATTAGAGACCTTGAAGAAGGGCTGTTATGTTTTTGGTACTTTTACCTTTGCAGCCTAGTAGGACTATCTGATAAATTTTTCTTTCCAGGAGGATAGTTTAATTTTTGATAGAACAAAGCTTTTTCTGTTTCCAAAAGGAATTACAGACAGATTTTATCTTCTCTGAATGGCTTTGTACTTTTAATGTATTTTTTATTGCATGTTCTTATGTCCAGCAATGTATCGTACCAGGACTGTTCTCAACGAAGTTTGGTAGTTGCACTTCTTTGTCCATGTGGACAGCTTGGACAGGAACTTCAGCGTGGAAATTAACTCTAACCTATCCGCTGAAAGCAAGGATCGTGAGGAAAAGGTAAATTACAGCAGCGCTGCACAGCCCCACCCCCCCAAAGTTCTGGCCCCCATTGGGCACTAGGTTCGGGTTCAGATCCCCCAATGTATTTATTAAAAGTTTGGATGAACTTGCGAAACCGCTCATTCCTATCCAAGCCCCTAGGATAGGCTCCTCTGTCTACCTCTACCCACCTCTGCTTACCTCAACTCTGCTTACTGTATGTCTGGCCTCCTCTATCTACCTAACCTCTTCGACCTTCACTTCACCCTGTGACACCCTTTCCTATCTGACACCTGTCCACTTTTTCCCACCTCACCTCAACCTATTCCACCCCTGCTCTCCTCACCTCAGTCTACCTCATCTCTCCCCATGTCTTCCCACATCATCTTTGCCCAGGTGTCAAGCTGGGAGAGCCCAATGGGTGGAGCCACTGAATGCCCATGCGCACCAGTTTCCAGGGTCTACGTGATGCCCTGGTCTTCTGCAGGACCCCACAGGTCGTCCACCCGTCGGTACTGGGCACGGCTGTAGGTAGATAGAAGGCAAGGTATGTATGCAAAGCAGGGTGAAAATCCAGGCTGGGGTCAAAGGTAGGGTGGTGAGAATCAAATACAAAAGTCCAAGCAAGATTTTGGGGCCGGCATCAAAGAAGCAGAAGCAAAACAAGCCGTAGTCAAAATACAGAGAAGCAGTCCAAGGGTGATCCCGCAGACAAAGTCCAAAAAGTCCAAAGCCAAGGGTCAAAACAAGGAATCCAGTAAGAGTAAGCATGGTCCAGGAAAACAGGAAGCAAGGGGCTGAGACAATCCAAAGATAATCCAGCAATTTCCTGGTGCAAGGCACTTCCTTATAGAGAAGGTAGGAGCCAATCAGGAGGCATGTGTGCATCATGTGTTCACACTAATGATGTGATCACATGACTGCTCTAATCATATGACAGCACTACACACCTTAACTGGGCTGAGCTGAGCTAAAAGCAAAAGACAGCGAGCAGATCGGAAAACCTGTAAGTGGACTACCTGCTGGACCAGGTCTCAAATATTGCTTTGTCAGTGGTGTTGGGGGAAACCCATAGCCCAGTCCATGTCCATATCCAATATATATATATATATATATATATATATATATATATATATATATATATATGAAATATAAAGATATATGGGACAAACAGGCCGTGACACATTCTAATATAAAGTAGGCTTCACCTCCCTCATCATGGTGGCACTTCTGGTCCCACCTTGTTTGTATATGCAGGCACATGCTGTCTTGTTGTCCATCCCGTTTGATAGAAAGAAATGCAGACCGGATTGATAACAGGTGAACGGAGTCACAGGCTGGGGGTAGGAAGTCATAGATTGAAAGCGGGTGGGCAGGTCACAGTTAAAGAATATAAACACACCAGAGAACCCATCCATGCCACCAGACCGGCAAGCTGCCGACCACCGGGGGTGTGGCTGATGGTCGACCAAGAGCCCATAACAACCAGATCAGGGGTTAAAAGGCTAAGGACCAACAAGGCTTAGGCAAGAAGATCTGGCAAGAAACAAGGATATCAGAGGGATAGAAAGCACCTGGACATGCTTACATTTATAGGGAGGACACCTGTGAGGACAGAAACACAAAACAGACAATGCCCCCCTTTCGTCTGGGCAAGCCTTTTTTTGTTTTTGCAAACCTGCAGCCAAAGCCACCACAGGGACGGATGGAAAGTCTGGAGTAGTGAAGTCACCGCCAGCAACACTACAGTGATGGGTGGGTGCAGAGCTGTCAATCGGAGGCCGCTCACTGCACAGAGGCCACCAAACACAGTCACTGGCAGCTCAATGCAGGGGAACTGTTTTCTGCTAGTGCAGCTGGGTGACTACACAACCCTCCACCCAGAATGGCAAACCAGGACTTCCCAAGCAGCACGCACCCAGGAGGTAGGTGGGTGTCAGACAATCAGTTACTTGGCTGGACTATTATTTTAAAGGAAAAAAATTACTGTATCTGGGGCCTCCACCACACTTATTCCGGCCCTGGAAGCAATAGGCTTGGATTGTTAACTGAGCACACATTGTTGATTCAGGGCCATTAGTGTCAGTCCTCACACAGTGTTTCTGCAGTTTGGCTAATAACAACTCCATGTGGCAGGGAAATGTTATTTAATCTTATGTCAAGAGTAGGAGATCATCGAGGTAATGATAAATTCTCATTACTCTAGGGGTAATTCTACAAACAAGTTCAATATTACTGTACATTTGAAAAGATCCTTGGCATGGTTGACAGCCTTAAAGATAGAGAATGCAGTTGGTAATGGACTCCACTCAGGGAAAATCTTAGATATTTCTTATAAGCTGCATTGATTGGAGTATGAAGACAGGCATCTTTTAGGTCCACATCTCCTAGTTGGATAGCTTGGGTGTTAGTTGGTAGTGTGATGTGATGTGACGATTCTATAATGGGTCTCAACTAGCACTGACTTTTTTGGGGGAACCAACAAAAGTGTTAAATGGAAAGTTCACTTTCTACTTTTTTTGAAAGTGTATTATTATTATTATCTATTTGTTTAATTTTTTTCTTCTGTTAGCAAAAGTGTGTTTTGCTATAGACTTTGGCATGCTTAAATGATCTGCACTCAGACACCTCTTGATAGCTGTCTTTCTCCCCCAGTGTGGTGGGATCTCTGGTGATCTGAACCTCTTGCAGGCTTGAGTGTTCTAAACCCTTAGTTCTGGTCCGGTCATGTAGCTAGATACTCACAAAGTGCCCCAGATCATGGACTGTGGCACTGGTCATGGGGGCTGAACATTTTAAACAGCCCTTTGGGCTTACTTATTGGTGGGCCTGGTGGATGCTGGGGCGTCTGGCATCACTTCTGGCTTATTCCATCCTACATATATGTTTTAAGCTGGTGTGGCGTCATTCCGTCACATTGACCCCCAAGCTGTGAAGTGGTGGTGGTTGATTCCTCATCCTGGCTGTAAGTAAACAAAAATACCATTTTGTCTACCAAAGTCCATTTCATGTTCTATTTAAGAATAGAGCACGAGTTAAACTAACAAGTGATTCAACATTAGTGTATGAATGCCTAAAACTACACATATATTTCTTATTAACATCTAAAACTTTCTGAATTTTAAATATTTCCCTTGTACCAGCCTGGTGCACCAGACATAGAAGCTTGTAACTCAGGGCTTGAAGCTGGTGGCTTCCCCCTGGCCTTAGAAATATACCAGCCCCGTTCCATTCCAATCATGAAGGAGGTATCAGCAGGCCATCCCCACTACCAGTGAATGGTGTGTTTTATCTTTTACTTTAACTACATGTAACTTGGCAACCAGAGTTGGGGGGGCGGCAGGACACTTGCCAGTGGCGGTGTCAGCCGCTGATACCAACTCCTTCTAGACACTGGGGGTGCAGAAAATCCTGTTGGCATGTTTGCGCTTCCCCCCATAGACTTCAAGTTGGACCAACACTTGTACAGGTGCGGGTGTTGGCACCATTGCTATAAAACAGTCTGGAGGGTGGGGGCATTGAGAATGCACATAACACCCAAAAATGCCTGTAATTCTTAACTTAGCCTTGATCTTCTGCCGAGAATACAACACCAGGATTGGTGATCAGGTGGCCGGTGCCCCATGCGGCCAGTTGAGGCACTCTATTCCCCACGGAAGATCGAGGCTAAGTTAAGAATATCGGACATTCAGGGGGGTTATGTGCGGGAGGGGGGGGGGCTCCAACATTCTGAATGCCAGTCACAAACTGGGTTACTCATTGTAACAATTCAGCTCAATAGGCAGCTCAAGGGGTGAGCTACAAAATCGTTCCAGTTAGTTTAAGATAGTGGATATATGTGTGTTGATACGGTATGATGAATGCAAATGGAAATAGCAGTTAATATGTATCCAAAGACTAAATATGGCAGTACCTTGATGTCAATAAGAATAGGGGTGTGTCATATAGAATGTATATTTAAACGGGCAGTCTTATTTGTCATGTTTTGACCTGATAGAGTGGACAGGTTTTCCATCCATTGCTTTTATATAGCATTTATACAGCAATATTAGATACAATATCAGTGAACAGACATGTGCAGCAAACAGTGACTATATGTTTATGCAGTATAGAAAATAACTTTATGTAGTGTTAATAATCAAATAAATGGTTTGGTGCCAACTAACATGTGTTACCATGCCTCGAGAAAATCTATAATATAGATTATCTATACTTTTTTGCTGTATTACTTATCTTGTTTGTTGAAAAACGCAAGGGCAAGTGGGAATCCAGATCTTTCTTTGTTTTTCATTGACATGTTGTGAAGTTTCAAATCAGGGCAGTTTCTAGGACACACAAAACCCAGAACTAGAAAAAAAAATTCCTCACCCATTCTTAAAGAAGTCGTAACAAAGATGAGGCTTACTAACATGCTTTTTAAGAAACACTTTTTATAAATCTAAAATTGGTCAAATTACATTGGTAGTGATGAGTGACCTGGACTCAAACAGCTGGTGTCCAGGTGCCCAAACACGGACATGGGCTTCTCCTGGGAGTCTATTTCATGTTTAAGGTTTGGATGTCAAATAAAGCTTGTTGAAAGGAGGAAGTGGGTACAGCCATCAAATTCTTGTCAAGTATTGGCATGGCTGCGATTGGTAGATACAACATATGATCCAAAGGCTGCATCAGGTGCCTGGCAGCCATTTCGCTCTGAGTAGTGTAGGGAGATCCAGGTCAGGTATGGTATTAGATATATACATGCCACAATATCTTAAAGGGATCTCTGCAACCAGCACCTACATCAGCTTATAGGGGTCTCGTCAACCAGCACCCAAAGCATCTTATAGGGGTCTCTGCAACCAGTACTCAAACCAGATTATAGGGGACTCTGCAACCAGCACCCACAGCACCTTCTAGGGGGCTCTGCAATCAGCAGCCACAGTAGTTTATGGGATTCCTGCAACTAGCACATCACAGCAGCTTATAGGGGTCCTCTGTAACCAGCACCAATATCAGCTTGTAACGGACATATAACAAACCTCTGTTAGGAGGGTTCTGGAAAACTCTTCTGTGTGTGTGGGGTGGGCGGAGCCAGCCATGAGAGAGAAGCTTGTGAGGTAATTCCAGCAGGTTATAAAAGGCACAGCACAGCTCTGAGGGAGCAGAGTCCGTGAGGTGGGTCAAAGGAAGCACTTCTGTGTCTGTATGTGTTTCTGAGCCCACATAAATTATAGGGCCACAGTGAAGTTTTTGGTTGAAACTAACTCTCTCCTTATTTACCTCACTGCTGGACTGTGTGAGGGGTGTAAAGACTTATTTTTTTGTGTGTTATTCACTGTGTGAAGCCTCCCGCGGAGCGCAAAGAAAGGGACTCAGCGCGGTTGGAGGACGCCCTTAATTATAATTTTATTTAGGAGAGTTTTGAGGCTGTGACCGTTGAAGAAAGAAATATCCAGAAAATATTTAAAGAAACAGCATCATTTTAGTCAGAAATAACAGGACATTTTCCACCAAGTTCGTTTGGTCTAAGGATAAGTGAACTTTTCTCAGTTCTCCTCACTATTTAAAGCATAGTTACAAATTTAGAGCATCATCTATCTGAAGTTTATTAGTTAATCTTACATTTAAAATAGATTGTGAATGTATTGATAGATTGTTTGAATTACACAGAGCATACAGTGTGTATTAAAGTTATCCAAATAGCCATATATGATAAAGTGGCCTAGACACAAGTTCATCCTTTGTTTAACATATTCATCCTTCCCCCCCCATATTCTTCAAGTAGAAATTATACTAGATTCTTCTACAGTCATTTATTGCCTTAAACCAGTGGCTATATACACCAACTATTGTTTTCAATGTATTCAACCGTTAAATTCTAAATTGGTTCTTATTCATCTGGTGTGGTGTGTTTTATTCCATTATTTAATCAACCACACCCTACATATTTTTGGCTGTAGTCGGCAGGATACAAAACTCCGTGCCATGAAGTCCTCGGTAGATGCCGGTGAATCTAGTGAAACAATGTTTAGCCAAACTAGTGGGGTTGGGTCTCCCCTTCCCATTATTGTGCCTATGGGAACAGCCGGAGCCAATGTACCTAAATTTGATGGATATAATTTGGCAATAGGAGATTGGGCAGAAAGGCTACGCACTACTGCCAGATTATATCAAGTCCAACCTGCACACCAAGTTGACCTGGCATTACAATCACTGGAGGGAGACGCTCGCGAGGCTATTCTGGTGTTGCCTCAATCTCAGAGAACTAGTCTGGATATCATTATAAAAAGGCTAGAGTTACTGTATGGGGAGACAACTGAGACAGCAGAATGCAAAACTCGTTTTTATGGTCGCAAACAGTTGGATGGAGAGTCAATTCAGAAATTTGCTGTGACATTACAAAAACTTTGGAAAAAAATTTCCAAAAGTGAGGGGAGTGAGGATGATCAGACCCCTGCAATTGACCAAATAATAAGGGATCAATTTATTAATGGAATAAGAAACCCTGCTCTGAAAAGGTCCTTAAGAGATATGGTCAGGGCTGATGAGGATGTAGAATTTGATCGCATATTAGTGGAAGCATTAGATCGAAATCGAGATGAGGGAAATATGAATCTCTATTGGACTCAACCAATACAAACCAAAGAAAAGGGGGAGGACTACAGGGAAGCAAAAAGGGAAGAAACAAAAGTTTTGACAGATGCTATAAAGAGTTTAGGGGAAAGCCTAACTACTGTTTTAAAAAAAGAATTAGCCCCATTAAAAGAGGCCGTTATGAGTAAAGGGGCGGGAGGACGGGGATATCGAAGAGCAGAATATGACTCTCATGGACCTGACCAACGTCGATGTTGGAGGTGTGGTCAACTTGGACATCTAGCAAGACAATGTTCAGGAGGTTCTGTTTCCGGGTCATCTGGGTCTGGTATTCTTCACCCTCGACCTTTAAACTAGAGCATCCTACAGCTGAGGGGCAAGCTGTAGGAGGCAATGATACTAAGACCCCTGAGTTATTTCCAGCGGTAGTGGGCAATTGCCCAGTGATAAAAGCAAAAATCAATGGACAGATGATACGTTGTTTAATTGATACTGGTTCAGAGGTGTCATTAATTAATAACGAAACCTATCTTCAGATCGCTGCCAACCTGGATAAATTAGATGAGATTGACATTAAGCTAAAGGCTGCTAATGACCAACCTTTACCCATACTGGGGGTGACTTGGGTGGACATTGAACTTTTTGATAAAATTATTGGTCAAAAAGGGTTGATCGTCACACAAAACACTGCATTGCCATCTACTCCAGTAATATTGGGAATGAATGTTCTTCGGGAACTGGATGGTCTAATGTTTAATGAATTTGGACCAGCATATTGGTCCCGAATCTCTGAAAAACGAAATGATCAAAAATGGTTGCTCAAGTTGAAAAGAGTATGTAGCATACATTGCACCTTGCGTAAAAACAGAGGGAGGGTGGGAGTCATACGCACACCATCTAAGAAAAAAATAGTCCTCCCCCCTAGAAAAGAGGTAATCATACCCTTGAGGGTGGGGGGTCATTGTAGAGTCCAAGGTATCCCTTTGCTAGTGGAACCAATCAGAGAATGTGGAGTGAATGGGGAATGGTTGGTAGGACGTACTCTCTCCCATGTCACACAAGGGGTAGTTTCTGTCAGACTCATCAATCTAGGACAGATACCTATAACATTGCCCCGCCATTTCTTGATAGCTGAAGTACATGCAATAGAGTCCACTGTTAATTCTGTCCTAGAGAAACCGCATCAGAAAAAACATGCTGAAATCTCCATTACCGCACAGCTTGAGGAGTTATGGACACAGCTGGGGTTGGGTGATTCATGTTTGACTCCTGAGCAATTAGAAGAACTTCGAGAAGTGCTGCGACGCAATATGACAGCTTTTGCCCTAACAGAAGATGATGTGGGACATACTTCAGCTATTGAACATCATATAGTCACAACTGAGGACAAACCAAGTCGTGAACGCTATAGAAATATTCCCCCAGCACTTTATCAAGAAGTAAAGGACATACTGGATAAAATGATAGAAGGAGGAGTGGTGAGACCAAGTCAGAGTCCTTGGGCTTCTCCCATCGTACTGGTCCGAAAGAAAAATGGACAACTCCGGTTCTGTGTAGATTATAGAAAATTAAACGCTTTGACATTAAAAGATGCGTATCCCTTGCCACGAGTAGAGGAATCATTGGCGGCATTAAGAAAAGCTACCTTATATACTACCCTGGATTTAGCCTGTGGATATTGGCAAGTGCCTATTAGAGAGCAAGATAAACCAAAGACAGCGTTCATTACACCCATGGGACTGAATGAGTTTAACCGGATGCCATTCGGACTGTCAAATGCCCCCAGTACTTTCCAAAGACTCATGGAACGATGTCTGGGAGATTTAAACTTTCAAACCGTTCTCATCTACCTGGATGATGTGATCATTTTTTCTAGAAATTTCCAGGAACATTTAGAACATATTGAACAAGTATTACAAAGAATTATTGCATTTGGACTCAAACTGCAACCCAGCAAATGCATATTCGCTCAACAACAAATCAAATATCTCGGGCATATAGTTGCAGAATCGGGAATAGCACCCGACCCAGAAAAAATGGAGGCTGTAAAAAATTGGCCTCGGCCAAATACTGTGAAGGAAGTAAGAGGTTTCCTGGGACTAGTTGGCTACTACAGGCGGTATATCAAAGGATTTGCTCAAAGTGCAGAACCTCTCCATCGACTACTTAGAGGTAAACCGCAAGGTAAAAACAAATGTGTGGCCGGAAACATCCAATCTGTATGGAAAGAGGAACAGGAAAAAAGTTTCAATGAACTAAAGCAAAAACTTTTAGAGGCTCCAGTCTTGGGGTACGCTGATTACAGTAAGCCATTTATATTACAAACTGATGGCAGTCTACAGGGATTAGGTGCAATTCTGGCACAGAAGCAAGAAGGAAGAGAGAGAGTCATTGCGTATGCCAGTCGCTCTCTCAGACCGACTGAAAGGAATCCTAGTAACTACAGTTCATTTCGTCTCGAACTCCTAGCAATTGTATGGGCGGTAACTGAAAAATTTCGTGAATATCTAACCGGGGGTCGAGTGGATATCATTACTGATAACAACCCTTTACTATACCTCAATACTGCTAAGCTGGGAGCCCTTGAACAGAGGTGGGTAGCTCGATTGGCCTCATTTGATTATCATATTCACTATAGGCCAGGACATAATCATACCAATGCTGACGCCCTATCTCGCTTCCCCTTGGGGAAACTGGACACTGATTCCGATCAGATGTTAGAAAAAGTGGAAATTCCTCCCTTACGAGTTCGCCCATTGGAAATCAGAGAAAAAGAGATTGAGGAGGTTCAGATAAATGCTACAACTGCAGAAATATGCGACAAAGGGGAATGGCAGAAATGGCAGTCTGAAGACTCAGATTTGTTGAAAATTTTGACTCACCTTCAAATTGGTGATAAACCCTCTTACCGGGAGAGAAAACTGTTGACTGATAGAGGAAGAGCCATTTGTCGACAATGGGACAAATTGTTCATCAAGGATGGAGTTCTGTATCGCCGTGCATGGGAAAATGGAGAAGAGCGATGTGTTTGGCAGTTTGTAGTGCCAATTGAAATGGTGGAAGGTATTAGTTCAATTCTACACCAAATGGGTGGTCACTTCCAAGGCGATAAATTGGAGGCTCTGGGAAGAAGGTACTTTTATTTCCCACGGATGAGGGAGCACCTAGAGCAAGCATGTAAAAGTTGTAAAGAATGCAATATCCATAAAGGCCAAGAACAACACACCCAACCTATGACTATAGTGGCTAATGAGCCTTTTGACCTGTTGACCGTGGACTTTATCAAGATTGCCGAATCCTCTTCTGGACATCAATTTGCTATGGTCTGTGTAGACCATTTTACAAAATTTGCGATCGTGATACCCACTCATGATCAAACAGCCCATACCACGGCTTGTCTACTATGGAAAAATGTATTCAGACCTTATGGCTGCCCACGTAGACTACTTTCTGATCAAGGTGCTAATTTCGAAGCACAAATAATTAAGGAACTGTGCCAGCTTCATGGAATTCGTAAAGTACATACTAGTCCCTACCATCCTCAGGGAAATGGGGTTTGTGAAAGATTTAATCGAACCCTGTTGGAATTAATCAGAACCCTGGGAAGTGAAAAGCTTGAACAATGGCCTGAACATATCGATGATGTGGTTTGGATTTATAACCATATGTTACACTCATCCACAGGATTTACACCGTACTACTTAATGTTTGGGCGACCAGGAAGATTACCCCTGGACTTCGTGTTGGGGACCCAAGAAGTGGTTGAACCTAGAGCTACTGATCAATGGGTGAAGGAACATAGGCGGCGCTTATTACGAAGTAAAGAAATGGTCCATCAACGGTTACAAACCGAGGAAAATCCTACCCAGAAGTGCCCATTACTGCAAACTGGAGACAGAGTGTTAGTCCGTCGGACCTTTGCACGAAGAAAAAATAAACTAGTTGCAAAATGGGAAACTGATCCTTATGTTGTAATAAAGCAGCCTTTTCCTAATTTGCCTGTGTATGACGTGAAACGAGAGGATGGGAAGGGATCAGAACGGCGGTTACACCGGAACTTGCTTAGACCATGTGGATTTATAATGACTTCAGAAGAAGAGCTGGTAAAGACGTCTGAGGATAGTCCCACCAACAAAAACAATTGGCCAGAGGAGGATGACTGGTGGGTCACCCAACCCCAACTTCCTGCAGGGTCAAACAAGGAAAAAGAGAGACCCATGGAAACAGAACTAAATTTAACAGAGGAACAGGTAGCAGAAATAGAATTGGGAGTGGAGCCCTCATCCCTCATAGGAGACCCCCAAGGACATTTTCCCCAACAGACTGAGGACGAAAGGGGGGAAGCGAGGGATTCTGAAATAGAAGCTAGATATCCAAAAAGAGATACTAGAGGGCAGCTTCCACAATACTTGGAAAATTATCAATTATAGGCAGAGGACTGCTAATAAAAAAAAAGGGGGAAATGTGTAACGGACATATAACAAACCTCTGTTAGGAGGGTTCTGGAAAACTCTTCTGTGTGTGTGGGGTGGGCGGAGCCAGCCATGAGAGAGAAGCTTGTGAGGTAATTCCAGCAGGTTATAAAAGGCACAGCACAGCTCTGAGGGAGCAGAGTCCGTGAGGTGGGTCAAAGGAAGCACTTCTGTGTCTGTATGTGTTTCTGAGCCCACATAAATTATAGGGCCACAGTGACGTTTTTGGTTGAAACTAACTCTCTCCTTATTTACCTCACTGCTGGACTGTGTGAGGGGTGTAAAGACTTATTTTTTTGTGTGTTATTCACTGTGTGAAGCCTCCCGCGGAGCGCAAAGAAAGGGACTCAGCGCGGTTGGAGGACGCCCTTAATTATAATTTTATTTAGGAGAGTTTTGAGGCTGTGACCGTTGAAGAAAGAAATATCCAGAAAATATTTAAAGAAACAGCATCATTTTAGTCAGAAATAACAGGACATTTTCCACCAAGTTCGTTTGGTCTAAGGATAAGTGAACTTTTCTCAGTTCTCCTCACTATTTAAAGCATAGTTACAAATTTAGAGCATCATCTATCTGAAGTTTATTAGTTAATCTTACATTTAAAATAGATTGTGAATGTATTGATAGATTGTTTGAATTACACAGAGCATACAGTGTGTATTAAAGTTATCCAAATAGCCATATATGATAAAGTGGCCTAGACACAAGTTCATCCTTTGTTTAACATATTCATCCTTCCCCCCCATATTCTTCAAGTAGAAATTATACTAGATTCTTCTACAGTCATTTATTGCCTTAAACCAGTGGCTATATACACCAACTATTGTTTTCAATGTATTCAACCGTTAAATTCTAAATTGGTTCTTATTCATCTGGTGTGGTGTGTTTTATTCCATTATTTAATCAACCACACCCTACAAGCTTATAGGGATCGCTGCAAACAGAGCCCACGGCAGTTTATGAGGCTTCTGCAAACAGCACATCACAGCAGCTTATAGGGGGTCTCTGTAACCAGCACCAACATCAGCTTATAGGGATCTCTGCAAACAGCACCCATAGCAGTTTATAGGGGCCTCTGACCACACTACTTCACAATATCTTAAAGGGGACTCAGCCACCACAGCAGCTTGTAGGGTCTTGGCAACCAGCAACCACAGCAGCTTATAGGGGTCTCTGCAACCAGCAACCACAGCAGCTTATAGGGGTCTGTACCACCAGTGCTCACAGCTTATAGGATAGTTTCAGAGCTCAGGGGACCAAGCTTGTTGGAAGATCATGCTTGGGGGAGGTAGCACTAATTGGGATGCACTCAATTTAATATTAAATAGGAACTATGGTCAGAAATGATCATAGCCCCTTTTTAATATGCAGCGGGACAGCCTGACCTGGGTTGTCAACCCTGTGCATCCCGCCATTAAAAGAAAGAACCAGGCACTCTGGTACTCACCTCTTCCAAGATCCTTCTATGTCTGCCATGGAGCAGCCTATCAGCTTGCAGCAGCAAGCGCTGGCCACTATGATATGCTGTTCCTGGTCACGTGGGAGCACAACCCGTGAAAGGTAAGTATTCAGAACGGCCAGCTCTTAGTTTTAGCGGTGTGATGCACAGCAGGACAGCCCGGGTTGGGTGCCCCTCTGCTGCATATTAAAGAGCAACTATACAGAGGCAAGGCACTGGCTGCCGTGTTAGGCTCGGGATAACATGCCCAGGGCCGGATTAAGTTTGGTGGAGGCCCCTGGGCAAAACATCTGGTGGAGGCCTCAGATACAGTATTTTTTTCCTTTAAACTAATTAGCTTTTATAAATGTTATTTTTTTGGTTTATATATATATATATATATTTTTTTTTTTTTTTAAATATAATGTATTAAGCATTATTTCTGAATTGTCTGGAATGTTTCCAATGTTTTTTTTTTTTTCTGAAAATGTATTTAGGAATGTGTCACTTGGATGCAAAAATCACAGCCCTCTCCCAATGTCATTTCAGTTATTGTTAGTGTTTTCAAAGATGTCAAACCACCCAAATAATCAATCTTTTTAAAGCGTTACAGGCGCTCTATGCCGCAGTCAGCTAAAAACAGCGCCCACACTATATCCTTGAACTTTCTTTATTGAATCAGTGGTGTTGCGGCGAGGGCCAGTCGCTCTGCCGAGTTGCTATGTGTCGCAGGCGGCGGCGCTGTGCTGATCATACATGTTTTTTTTTGAGTGAATGTTCTTTTAACGCCCACAGTCGCTGTTGTTGTGTACGCAGCAGACATGGGCGCATCTGACTTATCACTAGCATGACTTCCACGTTTTTTTGGGGGGTTTTGCGTATGCTAGCGATTTGGTAAGCGTATGTTAGCGTATTTTAGCGATGATTGTCCTTTTCTTTTTTTTGCCTTTCACTTTCGTTTTGCAACTTCCGGTTTCCACCTCTGAGGAATCACCATGCGGCCTAGACTCCCTGCCACACGCCTCCCCAGCTACACCTCCTATTCTTCTTGGGATCTTCTGGGCCGATTGTGAGGAGTCGAGGCTCCACGCCTCCTCCTCAGAGTCCTCCCTGGGATACCAGCGGCAGTTCATCTCCTGGTGAGTGCATTTCTAATTCTTGTTTGTATGTTACAGGTGGAATCGGTGCATTTTCAATAATCCTGTGCCCTTGTTATCTGGTTTTTAGGGCATCATAGAGCCGGCACCTCCAGCAGCTATGCGCCAGCCCTTGCCCGCGGGCATAGTCATGGTAAGTGTTTGTTGTTATCACTCACATGGCATATGTAATGACATTCCAAACTACATACACATGTTTGCTGCTACATAGCATAATATTTTTTTGTAATTATAAGAAAATTCTGGAACCCCACTCCAGGTCAATCCAAATGCAATCAACCCCAAAGTTACTGCGTACACCATGATGCTGCCTAGCAATTTTTTTTTCTCATTTGTTTAATGCAAACACACGTTGCACACTCTACTATGAATATGATCAGCTCAACCTAAATTACTGCATTAGCATTGCACTGTAAATGTTTGAGACACATTATATTGATGTGTCCATGTTGCCCACCTAAATTATTCACCTGACCTCACGGACCTGTAAATATATTAATGTATAGCAAACATGTGTGTAGACATGGTAGCATGATTTACCAGACTCCCTAAACAGGTGGATGTATAATCTTAATTTGTAATGATTGTTTTTGGTTTGTTTTTCCAAACAGATGTTTCCACGCAGACGGACCCTGTGACCATACTCCCCACCCAGCTCCAGGGACACCCAGCAGCATGGGCCCGAGCCACAGCTGCGATGGTGAGTACACTAACTTCATATCCAAACATACTTTGGCCACCTATGTGTCACCCTAAAAGCTATCATAATTGGCAATGTCCCTATGCGGTTAATTAGCACACATTTAGCTGACATTTGCGTGACCCACAATCATAAATGCATGTCTGCATGCTAGATTGTTGCATCCCCTTTTTTCCCTTCAAACCCATAATACATTTTGTTTAAAAAGTTTTGGTGTCCAAATTAAACTAATTTCAAAATAAGGTTGAGAACTAGAATAGGAATAGCAGAAGGGTTAGAATCTTTAGTACTTTGGACATGATGTTTGGACCAAAATAACCCAATCAATGCCCACAATCTTACTTCGCCCTTCATTTAGTACAAACGGTTACTTCAATATGTAGGGTATTGCTGATAAATGCACATGTAAGGCACTAGTCAAAGTTCAACTCCAAAAGTGTTATATTTCCATTAAGGTGTGTTTATCCCACCACCTTATAAATATAAAACACGTACGCCTTGTAATCAAATAGCAAATAATTTAGTTGCTCCTTAACGATTGGGATCTGCTACTTTCAAATTCATCCACTTTTCCACTTTTTAATGGCAATAAAAACGGGTCTTGTGATATTATTACATCAAGCATTCGCTCCAAATTTAATGTTGATTTGCAATAAAAAACAAAAACGCCAACATAGTGTAAAATTGCACAGATTCCTGGTTCAATTGCCCCCACTATGCAATGCTCACCAAATATATCAATAAAATCCAGCATATAGTATTTTTAAGAAGGCAGGAAGACGGAGATTACTGAGCCTGCGGGCGAGGCGTCGGGTAAACATATATGCAGAGCGGTAGGAGCCTGAGCTGATTATGGTGGTAACACGCAGCTTTGCCTTCTCAAAAATACCGCCACGAGAACGCCGGCTCCCCACCACAATCACACATTTATCAAGGCAATCCTGCTTAGCGACTGAGATAGCGCCAGATAGCCACTCATTCATCATTATTCCAGCCTCAGCCCACAGCGCCAGCGTCCGACCTTGAACAGCGACAGGTATGACCTCTCGCTACCTGGCGCTCTCCAATGCATTTCAATGGAACAATTTTTAAATATTAATAATTAATTGTTATTAATTGTTTTTTTTTTTTTTGACCACTTCTGCCATTTTAAATAATTTTTTTAAGTTAAAAAAAAAAAATGTACAGAATTGATATTACAGGTCTGATATTAATGTATTCATATTACAAAATTATTTTAAAAACTTTTTTTTTTTGGTTTCCAAAAATATGGTTGTTTGGGGGTTAAAAAACTACTTTTAACCCATCACGCCAGCGTTCTGGGGTTTAAACATGCATTTGACAGCGCGAGAATTTTTTGAGCGTGATTTGTTAATGAATATGGTGGGAGCCAGTCGCTATGGCCAGTCGCTATCATGCGCTCCCATACAGCGCGGAACCTGTCAAATAGCGACTCCTCACCCAATATTCAACATTACTGCACACCGACTGAGTCGCTATCAACAACCGAACAACGGCCAAGCACAGCGACTACTAGCGGGCGCTCTGAAAATACTGCTACAGTCGCTCAACTGTCGCTACCTGCCGCTATTAATGAATCGGCCTCTTAGTTCCACTCTTTCTAGCTATCATTTGGTCCTCAGCTTCTGAAAACCTAAGCTTTTTATTTGTCCCCTGACCAATGCTATCAAACACCTTTCTTTAGTAGACAGATTTGGAAACTTAAAAAACTGTACCTGCCGACAACACCCTCATGAAAGCTAGAGAAATCAATGACTTTTCGTAGATGCTCAGCATTTGCTAACATAATATTGAAAATATATATCCTCACTTGTGATGGGCTTTGAATCCGGTTGAAAGGTAGATCCAGTCATGTTCATTTTGACCCCTAGAATAACGACATTGGAGCAGAAAATACACCCAAAATACATCTCTGCTTCCTATGTGCACTCTGGCTTGTAAGCCACCCAGCCTGATAGTCCCCAGTATCTGGCATTCTGTACTCCTGAATGTCGTATACAATAGCTCCAGCCACCACTACTTGTACACTAGTATACGGATCCCTTGGACCCTGTACCAGTTTACAAACTGTTAAAAACAAAATAGTCCTCAGGGTGGGATGTCCCCTGACAAGAAAACGTAGCTGTTTACAAATACCTTGCTACAAGAGCACCAGTCTGTTGCTACAAAAAAACTACATATTTCTCTATAGAGATTGCGGTTATTTTTCTCTCTTTGGTTGTATTGTGTCGTCTTTGTTGTTTTTGCCTGACGCCCATTCATTGCACTGTAATTTATATATTGTATTATGAAGCTTTGTAGGCATTCTTAGTCACTTTCCTAAAAATCAAATAACAATTAATGAAACTTAAAAAAAATCATTTTTCAAATAATAACCTGCAGCAATGAGACAGCCCAGCCTGGCACAGATAAAGGAAGATGCAGCGAAGGTGAGTTCTTTTATTCATTTTTAAAAACTATATTTTTTAATGGTTAAAGTGGACCAAAACACACGCCGATCAGCCGGAGAATCTAAGATTCTAGGGCTGATCAATTCCCTCCCCCCGGGGCATCCAATAGCGGGATGCCCCACTGTGTGAAAGCCCCCAGGTAGCCCCATGTGACTGCATGCATTTGCAGCCGCATCCCCTCTATCCCTTTAGCAGGGCGTGTGCCCGCGCCAGGCATTTTTGGCTCCCTGTTAGAGGGAAGCAGGGGATGCGGCTGCCAGCACACTCGGAGCTGCTGGTCTTAGAGGAAGGCTTAGACAACGCAACATCAATAGCTACTAGCGAGCTGATTGGATGAGCAGTCACGCAAGCGACATAGCTCCAAGAGGTGAGTTGGCATCGGCGATCTGGGGGGTTTCACACAGCAGGGCATCCCGGGTGGCAAGGGCCGAAGCCCAGGATAGTCAAAAAATTGGGTTTTGGTCCACTTTAATGTTAAAGTGGTAAGGGGTCCAAGGGACTCCTATACTTGTTCATACCTAGTTGCGGCTGGCATACCACTTGCCAGCACTGGTGGATGGCAAGCCCTATGATTTGACCCAGCTTTCGCCGATATCCGGGATGAGCCATACCAAATTGGCAAGATCCGGGTTGCATCTAACATCGCACTGGATTCAAAGCCCATCATTATTCACCAGCCTCCTCCATCTTGGGTTGCAGTCTGGGTCGCAATGTTTTGGGTCGCAGTCTGATAGGACGCCAGGATTGGATCATTTATGGCCATGTTCTGAACTATATAAGGCTTGCAATCACATCAAGGTCATTACACTTTTACTACTCCTATTTAGAAAGCTGTCTTCATTGAGACACACAAGTGCTAGCTATTCGAAACACTATTACTCCTATTTATTACTATGTATTTATTTATATTTTGCCATCTTCTTCTGTAGTGCTATAGATATATTTACAGACAAGGAAAACATACAGTACAGAGACTATTATAGGTGAAGGTTATATAGGGGCCTTCCTCCCCATGTGCTGCTCTTGAGGTTATAGGGCAACCTTAGGTGAGCTGCTCCCAATGTATCCATTGCAATGTATGTCCCAAAGGTGGCTCTTATAGATTAGAGTTAGGACTGCACCTAAACAGAGACACCTTGGTGTCTGGTGGTACAGATTCAGCATACTTCTGCAGATGTGTGCCAACCTCTGTTTTATACCAGATTTAGAGACTTTCTAGGACCGATTGCGAGCTAACAGGGTTGAGTGCTATGGCTCCTTTAAGATTTGTGTAGGCAAGCCCTGGAGACACCTCAAACAGAAAGTGTGCTTTATAACATTTTCAAATAAAATACAACTGCAGTAGGTACCATCTAGAGGATATGATTAGGGAATTCACTAACATTTTAGTGGTGTCAGGTGAGTGGAAGGGACAGATGCGGGAGATGTTTTAAAGCAGGCCAAAAGTCGAATTTATATATTTTCTTTACTATAAAACATAAAAATAATCCACTCAATAATAGCAGTAGCACTCAAAAATAGGAGTAGGGACCCCATCGAAAGGGGTGGGGTGGGGTTTAATACAAGTGATTGCAATTGTATGCAAACTAAGCCCCCTAGTTTTTGTACAGGATTTATATGCCTGTTTGCTGAATATTATATAGTGATGAGAGGGTTAAACGGGGCTGTACATTGGTTCCCAGGCCCTTAATAATTTTGTATAAATATTAGTGATGGCGCAACTCCCAAAAAGATAAAACTCCCAACAAGATAAAACACATTTAGATCTGGACCTTTTAGGATATTTGTCGGGCAGGCTGATTCATCATTAGCGGCAGGTAGCGACAGATGAGCATCTGTAGCGGCATTTTCAGAGCGCCCGCTAGTAGTCTCAGTGCTCGGCCATGAGTCGCTACTTTATAGCGACTCAGTCGCTGTTCAGTAATGTTGAATACATTGTGAGGAATCGCTATTTGACCAGTACAGCGCTGTATGGGAGCGCATGTTAGCGACTGCTCATAGCGACCGACTCACACCATATTCAGCAAAAAAACAGCCTCACAAATCTCTGGCGCTGTAATATAATATAGTTGTTTGAAGCCCAGAGCGCAGGAGGCGGTGTGTTTAAAGTCTGTTTTTCAGCATCTATCAACTAGTAACAAAGCGAAAACATATGGAATTACATTGTAGCAACATTGTAACATAAACACTTTAATGCCAGACCTGTAATGTCATTTCTGAGGAAATATTTAAAAGATGAAAAAAAAATTATGAAAACAATGCTATTTCAATGCCAGAAGAGGTCAAATAATTATTTGTGATTTTTTTGAAAAAAAAAAAAAACAGTTTAAAGAGAAGAAAAGGATCGTCCATTGAAATGTATGGGAGAGCGCCAGGTAGCGAGAGGTCATACCTGGCGCTGTGCAAGGCTGAACGCTGGCGCTGTTCCCTGAGGCTGTGAAAATGATGAATCAGACGCTACATGGCGCTATCCCAGTCGCTAAACTGATTCTGCTAGATAAATGTGTAATTGTGTGCCGTGTCCGGCGTTGACCAGTCGCTATCAGTCGCTACCTCTCATTAACCAGGCGCTACCTGACGCTATCCCTTCTTAAATAAGGGCCTAAGTAAGGTAAGCTGCAGTGTATAGAAGAAAGGCATAAGCAAAACAGCAATAGAGATTCTGTCACACCAATGAACAAGGACACTACAAGCAACAAGGGTACCATCTAGTGGCTATTTATACATATTTATTATATTATATTAGATTGGGAGGAACAGAGGTGTCTACGCACCACAGGTTTCATTAACAGCTGCTGCAGCTGAAATGTACACACATCACACATCAACTTCATTCAGCTAATGTGTGGAATATAGGAATATAGGGTGCAGGGTCCTCATACAGAATGAAACATTATTCTGAACAATCCTCTCAAAATTGGCTGTATAAAAGCTTGGCAGACTTGCATGGCTATGGTCCTGGGTGCATATGGTGGAGGTAGCAGAGGATGCTGCAAGGTGTTTGGTTAAACTTGAGCTTTAATCTCATACACACACAGAGAAAAACAATCCTAATCTTAGCAATCAAGGAGGACTTCTCTGCCAGGGCCGGCGTCAGCAGCTGGCAAGCACAGTCAGCTGTCAGTGCTCCCCCACCCCCCAGGGGGGCCCACTGATAGCTGGCACAAAACTGTAAAAAAAAAAAAAAAAAAAATTATTCACCTGTGGTCACGATCCCTCTGCCGAGTCTCCTCTTCACCCGGGGGGACTCCAATCACCCAAGCTCTTCCATGGGGAGGGCGAAGTAGGCCCCCTCCAGCACTTCTGCAATCGCTCAGCCTCTAGCCCCGCCTTTTCTGGGCATATGACGTGATCTATGACATCATCTCACACCATCCCCAAGACGCTCAGTAGTGGTGGGCGATTGGAGGTGAGAGGGAGGGGGCGAAGGGCTGTGATCCCTTCCCCCCCCCCATGATCCCGGCAGCTGTCATCGGAGGGGATCCGCCCCCTGAGGAGGGGGACCCTACGCCATTTTTTTTTCAACCCTTTATAGTGTGGATAGTAGTTGTATTTTATTTGTAAATATAATAAAAAAGTTATAAAGTACTCTTTTCAGTTTTGGGGGTCTCCTGGGCAATATAAAAATGTGGTACCGTTGTAATTGGGCTTTCACATACAATATGGTTTTCTTTAATAAGGAACATGTGTAGAGCAAAACAGTGAAAAAATGTCTGGCAACAGAGCGTGACAAAAACTCTAGGTATGCTGGCACTTAAAGGGTTAAAGAAGTTAAACTTTTTTTGTCACTAACATCGGGTCCCTGTGCCGCACTCCCCTAGCGATCCGGGTCATCACAAACCTCGTAATGAAGCTTGTGACGCATGCTCATTCATTGGTGGGGCAGTTGCCCCTTAACCTCTGCTCAGCGCTGCACTGGCTTGTGTGTTGATCTAGAACCAGCGCTGCCCCATAGAGCCCCGCCCCCAGAGACGTGTCACACCCTGCTCCCTGGCCCCAGCATTGCAACAGGAAGTACTGCACACGCTTGAAGAAGGTAATGCAAGTTACACAGTGCACACACTTCCTTTCTCTGTCTCTCTGCTCTATCCATCACTGTCTCCTCAGCTCTGCCCCATTGGTTGTATGTCACCTCTTACCCATCCATCTATGTCCTCTTAGCTCTGCCCCATCCATCTATGTCCCCCCAGTTCTGCCCTATTCATCCCTGTCCCCTCTTCCCTCCTCCCCTTCCTGTCCCCTCAGTTCTGTGCCACCCACCCCTCTACCCTCAGCTCTGCCCCATCCCCTCAGCTCTACGCCTCTCTATCCCTTTCCTACCGGCTTTGCCCTTCTACCCCTCTTCCTTCCAGCTATCTCTACCCAGCCATTCCTGTCCTTTTCATTTTGCCCATCCATCCCTCTTTCTCCCAGGTATCTCTCCATCTATCCATCCTTGCCCTTACGGTTTTGTCCATCCCTCTTCCTCAATACTCTGCCAATTCATGTGGGGCCAAACTAAAAAAAACAGCTGCAATAGGGGGTTGGAGGGCAAGCAGCCCTTCTTAGTTTTGTCCATGGAATTTATAGATCCCTGACCCGCGACTCTGAGACCATGCCCCCCGAGGGCCCACATAAACCTGAAGCCTGCCCTGTTCTCTGCAATAGCATATATCATTTTTACCACATGCAAAATAAACCTGCTACGCTTGTGGTTTTCCTATACTGTAGGATAAAAAGCCATGTTTATAACATATAAGGGCTGATTCAGCACTGTGGGAATGTGAATCTCAATGTGCTTTTTCGCATTCTATTTTTCAGCACCTTTGCAATTTTTTTGCGCAAATCAAATGACCTAATAGATTAGTAGCTATGGAGCAAACAACCTTCAAAATGACAACCTAATGTACTTAGACTAGGCACAGATTGCAAGCAAGGACACTTCTTCCCTAAACATGTGCTTACATGCAAACACACATCTGCAACCACCTTTTATGTATATATCGTTCTATCTTTTATTTATTTTGTACATAAGGGGGTCCATTCAGCATCAGGAGAAAAAGTGTGCTACATTTTAGGACAGAAAACTGCCATTCACTTGTAAGTAATTGCCATTTTCCCTCATAGAAGGTGGTGTACTTTTTCATCTGATGCAGAATCATCTCTATTGCCAGGGAAGTGTAGGGGGGGCATAGGTCAGCCAGGCTCATTCCAGGGGGAGTGTTGGATAAGTTTTGAGCAGGCATACACAACCTTTTTTGAGCTAGGGGCCGCATTGTCTTATTATTCTACCTCAAGGGGCCACAACAAAATCTAAGCAGAGGACACGCAAACCGTTTACTACGGGCAGGGGTGAGTTAATAAGAAGCGGGCATGAGGTGAGGCAGGAAAGGTGGAGGTATGAAAAGATGAGGTGGGAAGAATTGTGCAGGAAGAAAAAGGTGTGGTTGGCTGATGTGAGGCAGGAAGTAGTTGGCAAGAGATAAGATGGGCGAAGTGGGCAGAGGTGAGGTGGGAAATAGTGGGAAAGAGGTGAGGTGAGAACAGGCAATGTGGGCTGAGGTGATACAGGAAAAAGTTGGCAGGAATCAGGCAGAAAAAGGTGATTTTGGCTGTGGTGGTAATAGGTTAGACAAGTAGAACTGATACAGAGTTGGGCAGAGGTGGGCAGAGATAGGCAGAGGTGCCAGGGCCACAACTGATGGCTGTGCGGGCCACATGTGGCCCCTAAGCCACAGGTTGTGCATCTCTGGTTTAGAGAAACTCCTGGGTGACTACAGGAGGAACACAGAGGGGTAAGTAGTGATAAATGTAACACACAACAGCATTCTAAAAGACCACTAGAAAAGCCAAAAAAGAAATAACAATTTAAAGATAGACACATTAGAGAAACATAAACGTATCTCAAAATAATGTAATTGTTGTGAAACACATAAGAATAAACATTACACAAATCAAATAATTGATTTGCAGATACATGCTTATAAATCGGCTTACAAGAGAAAGCAGGTACCGGCCTTACAAATTTGCGTACAAGAGAAAGCAATTTCTATTTGTATGTGAGCACAGGCATTGCAAGTAAGCACTAGTTATGAGCGGGTTGGCTGAAATTCGGGTTCAACAAATTCGTCCGAACTTGCTGACAAACTTGGGGTCCCCAAATCCGAACCCCATTGTCTTCAATGACTCAAACTATAGGGCCCAAAAATGGCTTTAAAATGGGGTCAGCAAGGGCTAGAGGGCTGAAAATCGAGAGGAACACCATGGTGATTGCCCTGCACAAAATGGGCTAGGGAAAATACTCAAAACAATAACAGAAAACAAAAAATAAGAAATACAACAATAAAGGAAAAAAATATTTGTTTTTTATGGGTGTTGGAGGGTGTTGGGGGACAACTGGGCGATTGCCTTGCACCAAACGGTTCAGGGAAAGTACTCAAAACTAAAAAAAACTAAAGAAATACAGCAATAAAGAAAGATGTGTGAGCTGGGCCCAACTTCCGCTTTCTCTACTAAGTTTGCGTGCTGGGGGTGGTGCTGCTGGTGCTGGTGGGGTTCTGAAATTTTTCCTTTTGGGGACGGGGGGAGACAGGTGGCCTTGCTGTTGGGGAGGTGGAGCTGTGGTCTGAGACAGCGGGAGACTCAGGTGTTTGCAGGTTTTTATAGTCTTTACAGCTAGGTTTGGTATATGGGGGTACACAATCCGAAACCAATCATGCTGAACACTGAATTAACAAATCATGCTAATTGAGACATATTTTAATAAAAATGAGTCTTTTTAATGAAATATTGAATAATATTGTACCGTATTTGCCGGCGTATAAGACGACTTTTTCCCCCTGTAAAACATGCCTCCAAATGGGGGGGTCGTCTTATACGCCGGGTGCACCTGGGTCACATACATATAATTGTACTTACCTTCACCAAGCTGGGCAGCACAATCGTCCTCCTACTCCTCCTGAAGAGCGATGCTCTTGCTCAGGCAGCACTAGTTGATCAGAGCAGGAAGAGACTGAGCAGGCCAGCAGGGTGAGCGCCGAGCAGATCAGCTTTCCTGCTCTCAGGCACTGTGTGGGCAGGCAGGGGGCTGGCTCCTGGCACACACTCCTGACATCGCCCTCGCTGCTCTCCACTTTGAAGGGGGCTCTTCAGCATCTGATCTGAGGTGTGATTTATTTAAGATTTATTAAAAAAAAAAAGTTTCTATGGGGCATCCCCCAGTGTAAAACCCCCAACTGGCCCCTTTCCCAGACCCCACACATTACACACTATGCTATTAGATGAGACACATTCTAAACAACCCAGGCATGTCCCCAGCTATAGGCGAGCAGGGATGTGGCCGCAGTGTAATGTGGTGTGGACTCTGGGAAACGGGGTCATTGGGGAAGTTTACACAGGGGGCATCCCAAATTGGGGGAGTTTACACAGAGGGCACCCCAATTTGGGATGCCCCACTGGGTTTTGTTCCCTGCATCAGGGGCAGCAAAATGGAATGCCCCCCTGTCTGAATCCCCCAGACTCCACACCACATTACACTGTGGCCACATTCCTGCTCGCCTTTAGTTGGGGCCTGTGCTGGCTATTCAGAATGCGTCCAATCTAAAGGCATAGTAGGAATGTGGCTCCAGTGTAATGTGGTTTGGGCTCTGGGAAAAGGGCCAGTTGGGGGGTTTCACACAGTAGAGGAAACCCAATTTGGCATGCCCCTGGAGTAGGGAACAAACCCACCGGGGCATTCCAATTCGGGATGCCCCACTGTAAAACCCTCCCTATTGGCCCTATTCCCAGGGCCAACACCACATTACCCTGCAGCTGCATCCCTACTATGCCTTTAGCTGGGATGCATTCTGAATAGCCAGCACAGGCACGTCCCCAACTAAAGGCGAGCAGGGATGCGGCTGCAGTGTAATCTGATGTGCGCTCTGGGAAAAAGGCCAGTCGGGGGTATTTCACACAGTGGGGCTTCCCAATTTGGGAGGGCCCACTGGGTTTTGTTCCCTACTCCAGTGGTATCCCAAATTGTGATCCTCCACTGTGTGAAACCCCCCATCTGGCCCTTTTCCCAGAGCCCAAACCACATTATACTGCAGCTACATCCCTACTATGCCTTTAGCTGGGACGCATTCTGAATAGCCAGTGTGGGCACATCCCAAACTAAGGCTAAGGCTGCAGTGTAATCTGATGTTCTTTTACGTTTTATTTGGTGTGCGAAAGAGGGAGTAGTCTTATACGGCAAGTATATAACATACTCTATATTTTGAGTGGAAATGTTGGGGGGGGTCGTCTTATACGCCCAGTATTAACATACCAAGAGGTAGAAAACACTTTCCTAAAAATAAAGTTTCCATGCATAATTATAGCTTTTTAAGGTAAAATTGTAATAAAAACTTTATAATTCTTATAATTTTTTAGATTCATGTATCCCCATTAAGAAGCTCTACATTTGCTTTATAGATCTTCAGGTGCTACTTGTGAACCATCATGTAATATAACCAATACAGTCAAATTGAGCAATATCAAGTATAGCTAGTAACCTTGTATGTCACCCTGTAGGTTATCCTCATGTTCAGTTTTCTATAAAAAGCAAGATAATGAATTAGGATCTATTCACGCCTCTCCGCTTGCCATGCGTTGAGCATCGCAGTCACAACGCAAGGAAAAATGCTGCCCATTGTTTTTAATGGGCCAGTTCACATATATGCTCCGTATATATGTGAACTGGACCATTAAAAACAATGGGCAGCATTTTCCTTTGCCTTGTGACTGTGTTTCCCAACGCAGGGCAAGCAGAGAGGCGTGAATAGAGCCTTAGTTCTAAATAACTTAAGTTATACAGCATGGTCATTGTACATAATATTTTAACAAACACATTTTTCATTAGCAGCATGAATTCTGGTAAGACTCTTCTTTTGGTTTCAGCTTTATGGAGTCTGTTAAAAAACTTTCTTTACACTCCTGGTACTGCAGTGAAAAAGAAGAAAAAAAAGAAAAATGAGTTTGTTACTTGTTTTCTAGAACCCAGCCACCCATTTCTCCTATGTAGTATAGTTTTCAGTGTGAAAAGATGAAAATTTGTCAGCATTATTGTTAACAGTCTTCATATACTGTATTCAATCATGTATGCGAGGGGGAGGACCTCCCCAAGCGCGTTGCAGTGGACAAAACGTCCATATAGGATATGGGTGTGTGCCTGTTTTGATCATTGGACTTTTAAATTAAAGCGGACCAACAGTCAAAAATGACTAAAACCAGACCAGAACACAACAAACAGTGCTCATACACATCCCTCCCCGGAGCAATTTAGATTGCTGCACATCATAATTAATTTACCCTTTTCTAACTCTTGCTGAGGTAAATTTTAAAAACAAGATGGTGGCTCGTGCTTTTGCAGGCCACCTGCAAACAGGAAGTGCTGTCAGTTATGTCAGTTGGGAGAGGAAGCTCCAAAATGGACGCTACCTTTCTTTTCCAACTGTGCCAGACTGTTGGTCTGGTTTAAGAGCTAAATTAAGAGCTTTAACAGTATTGCTGGCAAATAATGTTTTGGATTGGACTCAGTGCAGTCCATCTACTAATCATTGGGCTGAAAACATTGGCGGAGCTTTATTTCTTCTTGGTATAGTTTTCAGTGTGCCACAACCTGTAAATGTAAATCCCAAATCAGGATGCCCCTGGGAATGGTTCTTTGTGGACCAAAAGTCTAAATAGTCTCTTGGGCCACTTTTACACATTATCTGCCCGATACGTCTAAAATATTTGAAAACTACGCCTTAGATCTGATTGGATCTAGGACAGTTGTACTCATTTATCCACTGAAATTGGCTGGGGGCAGGAGCATGCCACAATCCATAGGGAGACCAGGGATATGCCCACTCCTGCTTTTCTGTGCTGGAGCTCTCGTATAAATGGTGCTTTATGCTGTGCATGAATATTGGACGAGAGCCCTGGGAATGGGGAAAAGTACGTTTTTAGGGCGATCTGCTTGGGTTCGCAAATTGGGAAGCCCCAGGGAAGTGGACAAATACCCTGAGATAGTGAAAATCCTGGATTTTGGTTCACTTTAAATGGTAAATTGTGTAGCCAGCAATAGAAAAGGCCACAGCATAATTTCCAGGGTCCCTTTCTTCTCAGGGTTACACAGTGTGCTGGCTCTGCAGACATTATTATATTGTTTGACCTCTTTCTTCTTGTACGGCTATGCGGGCCTACAAAGTTTCTTTGTCACATGTAGGCTGGCAATATGAAAAAAGTGTTTACTCACTAAAAATAAAAAAATACGGTGCTGATTCAGCCCTTATGTGTGAGGAGGTGCTTACTGCTCTGGGGGACTGGAGTTGATAAGCTAGCGGGGTGGTAGGCTGGCCATTTGGTCTCCCGGGCTTGGGTTGTCAGCACCTTTGCCTGGTCCACTAGACTGGTTGCCTTGAGGAAATGTTTGTTGTTTTTTCTTTTTTTTTTTTTAAAGAAGAAAAAACATTAAGCTTTATAACAAACAGAATATTCATACCAAATAGGTTCCTTTTCAAGCCATAATGTTTATCTACAATAAGAAGTTGAGATCCAATTTTGTGAACACAAAATAAATACTGAAGAGACGTAAAACACCAAACATGATTACTCACGTGCACAAATGCATTTTTGGCAAGTGTCTCAAAGGCTAATTCTACATTAATGTTGTCTTTAGCGCTGACTTCAAGATAACTTATTCTTCTCTCATTGCACCAAGTGTCTGCTTTTTCTTTAGAGACCTAATGAACACAAATGGTATTATTTTTGTAACCATAGTACACAATTTTGCAATGCATTAGATCATTTAGATATGGTTGGCAGCTGGCATTTAAGGGGTGCTATGCAGGGCCATGTTGAGGGCCGATTATGGCAACAGCAAGATGGCCACTTACATAGGACACAGTCTCGGTATCCAAAGCATGGTGGCAGTTTTAGGCTACAGAAAGCTGGATGCTGAACTTTCTGAAAGCAGCAATAAGGATGTTGGAGAGAGACACTCTCCTGCAGCACATTGAACCAGGGGCGAAACCTGTAGTAAGGATTTTCATTGCCCCTCCGGCACCAGTTGCAGTACTATGGAAAGGTAGGTAGGTAGGTAGGTAGGTGTGTGTGTGTGTGTGTGTGTGTGTGTGTGTGTGTGTGTGTGTGTGTGTGTGTGTGTGTGAGAGAGATTTGGGGGGCTTTTATAGGTCTGTCTTTTAGTAAGTCTGACACTAATTACATAAAGGGTTAATGTGTTCAATCAACTGCAGTATTGTGGTTAGGAGATGATCGGATTATATGCATTAACCCTTCATGTGATATGTGTCTAAGTAAATCTTTACACTTTAATGTCTGTAGTAGTCCCTTATCCTGTCCCCCTCCCCCAGCACTGAGATTGAAAAAAAACACCTTACCTTTACTCTCCCAGTGTTTCTTTAGAGAGGCTACACTGTGTTTATTTTTGTGTAGAAAACTGAACCAGAATTTAACAATTTATGTGACTGGTCTGTGTGTGTATGTGTGTGTGTGTGTGTGTGGGGGGGGGGGGGTCGGGTGAGGCATATGATCAGTAAAGGAGGCAATGTTAAAAATACACCTGCAGGCATAGTCCCATGGAGTCCAGCCAGCTGCCGATGTACAGTTTTAGCGCCTCTGACTGGTACTGATAGCAAACTCACCTTTCCACGAGAGACGAGGCTGTCTGGTTTATTAGCTGCAGGGGGGGGCATCACGAGAGCATCCACAGGTGCATGTTTGCATGTGTTAGGGGGCACCATCCAGAAATCTTGCACATGGTGCACCTAAATCAAAGGCGCTAAGGCCCCTGATTGCGCTAGTTGTGAATGAGCCTAAACGTTCAAGGTCTGTAGCAGTAAGATGACAGTGAGAGATTAAAGGGAAAATCCACTTTCAATAGCATTTTTGAAAATTTACATTATTGTGTCCTAAGCTTGTAGGTGCTATGGCTGCTTCTAAGGTACTCACTGTGGCTTACACATATCAAGCAGCAGCGTTCTGTGTGTACAGGGCTCACTTCTCTCTTCTTGGTCTACACATCTCGGGTTTTGTTTCTTGCCCCCGGGCATCCCAATTTGGGATGTCTCGCTGTGTAAAATATCTCAAATTGCCTGTAAAACTCACCTCTTTCCGATCCTATGGCACATGCATGGGCTCTCGTCCAATCAGAGCCATTTGTTGCCATGCATATGAAATGTTTGAAAAACTGCTCTTTTTACAACAATTTGGATCTCGAGCGGCCGCATCCCCAGCAGTGGTGTTAACATCGGTAAGGGAGTTAGGAAGCAGGTGAGTTTGGCACCCTAGGGGGTTACACGCAGCGGATTTCTCAAAGAATACTGTGACGAATAGGTCAAATATTATATTGCACCTTATCACCATTGTCGGCATTCCCCTTTAAGAAACCCCACATATCCAGGTTTTCCAGAGTTTCCCTTTATTCCTGCTGTTATATAGCACAAGTCTGTATCTCTCTTCAGGAAGAGATAATTAGCATGTATGTGTTGAATAGCACAGAGCACAGACCTTCCCTCCCCTGCTGATCCTGTCACACCTTAGTCTGGGAAGATGCCGGTTAGTCTGTAGCTCGCTGGACTCCTTGCTGTGAATTTGTCATATCAAGGATGAAAACCGCAGACTGACGGCACCGACATAAATTGCTCCATAACTGCGCGTCCATGTATCCCAGCACCAAACCAGGTACAGGATCAGAACCGGCTCACAAAACCGCATAAGGGGATAGGTAATTGCACTCTCAAATAAAGCAAAGCCCCGTAAACGGAGATCTAAGGTTCTGATCCGCTTAGGAACCCCATTTCTGGACTCATTGGGTGCACGGCGTCCAGCCCGATAGTTTGGTACCGCTTCCAAGGCCATACGTGCCCCCTGCTCCAAGTTATAAAGGGTTTTAGGGTAAAAGCACGCTCCCGAACCATGGGAGGGGACATCCCTCCCGTGGCCCTTGCAGCATAAATAGGGTGGGCTAGAGCCAGGTAGCTGTCACTCATCTGGAGGGGATATGCATCTATCATCATAAGCTCTTGACATACCCCTTGTGAGAGCTCCCCCATCACTACTACAACTGCATATTAAGGTAACTGCCTATTGTTTCTCTGTGTAACGCACTCTATCCTGTAACTGTCTCAGAATAGCATTTTGTATCACCTGTATCACTTCATATTACCTCATAGTTAAATGTTTGTTATTACTGCCTAGTGTGCTTATAGCATTAAAACTTATATTTAATTTGAGCGATCTGCTTTGCCTTAAACCAAGAATCTGTGTGTCCGGAGGCTTTGGAGCCTGGTATCCCTGATTGGAGGGGTCGGACAAAGGGTTTTGGGAACGCGGTGTGTGCACGGAGGTCCCTGGTTTGTAGTCGGACCACGTGACTCGCGGTTCCCTGACAAATACATCCTCACCGTACATTTCTCCGGTGCACTTTTCTTTAGCATGACCCTGACCATTTGCATGACTTTTGTGAGCATGCTAGAAATGCTACGTTCTGGGTCATGCTTAAGATTTGGTGAAGCAAGTTTACCTTTGGGTATGCTTTTGGGTGTTCACATCACATCTGAGTGAGCTGTTTTTTTTTAACAGGTGTTGGTCCAGCTAATAACGAAAAAGAATAAGCTAGGGGGAGCATCCAGAATCTGGAGCTCCTTACCTTCACTTCAGGAAAGGAGTCCCGTGTTTGGCTGCCGGTGCGCATGTGGGTGGGGAGTTCAGGTGGCCGGCGCCGAGGACCATGACCCACATGACCACCCAGCAGAAATTTTATAAAACATTTTTGTTCTAATATTCACCTACTTACTGTGATTTTTACAGGTGAGGTACATCATTTTTCCAATGAGGTATTTTTGTCAGAGTTTGGAAAAAGCGCCTTGTGGGCTATGCAGAAATAAATGCTAGTTCTTTAGCATTCCCCAAAAAGATGCACTTATACTTACATCGTTGGAAAAACTGATCCTCACCTGAAAAATGTCCGGTTAAAGGGGTGGGATTTTTAGGGAAAAATTAGAACAAACATTTTTTACAGAATTTTTTAGTGTGTTCAAGTTAAAAAGCTTCAGTACATACACGAAAGCACACCCAAACGTAAACTTGCTTCACCAGATTTTTAGCATGACGGCGATTGTGAGTTTGTTCAAGTTCATGTGTTGCCTCTATATCAATTAGGAAAATATAAATACAGTTAATTGTTATTAAATTAAATATTTTTCTTACTTGTCGCTCATTTAAGTCAATTTTATTTCCAAGAACAATCACAGGAACATTTCCAACAGGTGTGTAAATTTTATCCATAAAGTCTTGTCTCCAAAACTCAAGGCTTGTAAATGACTCTTCATCTGTTACATCAAACACCAGAAGACACCCATCAGATCCTTTATAGAAAGAGGACACCAGGGATCTAAATCGCTCTTGTCCACCTGTGTCCCAAATCTATGGTACAAAAACACGTGTTGCAAGCATTTTTTGAAAATATTGTGAAATGTTTTAAATAAATTGCTTTTATTTCTCTATGACAATTGTCTGATTGATATATTGACTGATATAACTTGTCCAAGCATAAACACAAAATCTGGCTTCAGTGTTTTTAACCATGCTGCTTGCTGAGATTGCTTAATCTGCTGTTCAACACACCCTACACACCGACTCTATTCATTGAAATGGAGGGAGTGTGTAGATGTTTGATACGTCCCCTGCATTGTAGTTGATGGGATGGGGGTGTGATGGGTCATACTTCATCTTGGGTGAGGCAGTGGTGTGCAATCTCAGCAATCGTTACATTTGAAAACACCAGGAGAGGCAAAAGACCTGTGGGGAACAGAAGGAGTAGTATAGATTTTTTGTGTTTATGCGTGAACATATTTTTTTAATCATCTCTAGTGGCTTTCGCCACCAAATGGGGTAGATGTTTTATTTCAATTAAAATTAGGGATGGGTGGGTCCAGCATGTTTGGCCGATCTTTAATTAAATGTCGAAAATCAGTGGGGACCAGAAGTTTGGGGGGTGGCTGTGACGGGGTGGGGGGGTTGCAGAGAAAGTGTGCTGCTGTAACAGCTGGCAGTGCTAGCACTAGTACTGTCCTCACTCATGAGAGCCGGCAGCCATATTTTTATAGCCCTGACCGGGGCCAAATTCCATCGGCGCTTCTGCTTTTTCGCCGCCACTGAGGATCGCGTGGCCATCAACCAGCTTTATCGTGTTCGGGCTGGACACCGAACTCGAACCCAGATTTCTGACTGAAGTTCGCGTTTGGGAACTCGAACTTGCAAAGTTTGAGACGAAAATTTTGGGTTCGCTCATATCTAATTACAACATAACAGCAGCCTAAGGGGTAGCTAAACACTTACAATATGAAGAGTCTTATTTATAATGTGTTTGGGTTTCCCATTGGCTGTTCTTTTGTAATTTAAAAAAAAAAAAACAATTGCAGTGCTGAATGAGAAAGGCACGCACTGCCTTTCCAAATTCAGCCTCCCCAGAGAAGTCCAAAATCACTTGGACTTGAACATTACTTCTGTAATGTTCTCTCTTCTTTGAGTTCCTTCTTAGTTTATATAATGCCTTGTTCTGAATTATATTAGATACTTAAGAAATTTAGAGTATGATTACATCTGTCCCTAGTAGAAATGCTCCTGGGCCAGATGGTTTCTCTGCCAAACAGTAACCAAAATATATTGCCCAGGAATCACACTCTTTTGCTGAGCCCAAAATCTTGTTGATCTGCAGGGAAAGGGGATCATCTGACTCCTGTACCTCAAACGGGCATATTTTCCTACTTATATTGTCCTGCATGCTAAATGTTGGACAGTCTCTTATTTAAAGTTCTTGGGGAACAACCAGTTCTCTGTCTCAATAGGTCGATTATGTGCTTCCTGGTGTCTGACATGCAGTCCCTCACATGTTTGCTTCTATGCTACACAGCTGGTCTACTGTATGTACACTTGTGTTTATGCCCGTCTGCTAGAAACCTGATGACAAATCTTAAATCTGCCTTCCTAGGCCCACAATTTACTTGCTGTATAAAGCCAATATTTATAATAGGAAAGAAGGTCAAAATCCCTAAATCTGCTGTTAAGTGGTCTATTCTGCTGTTACCAGCTCGGCTCTGCTTAACTCCCTTCACCGAGTCTTAGCGTGCTCACCTGTGCTCATCAATATCAGCTGACTGGAGGAGAGTCTGCACATACGCTGTAGGACCAGGGAAAAGTGAGTTTTGCTGGGAGACCTGGGGGTTTAACAAAGCGGAGGCAAAGACCAACATCAGGGATAGTCAAAATTCTAGTTTTTGGTCCACTTTTTTTCTTCCACCTCCAATGGGGAAAAATGTGCTAACCACTTTGCATATTAATTACTTGGTTTGGAGAGGGAGCTGCTAGGGCAAAAGCATATTGTTGGAGAGACCAGTTTTCCAGAAGATGCTTGCAAGTAGAAGGAAGACTTAGCTAACCCACCTGAAGCTTCAAGGATGTATCTTCTACATTGATAGTTTTGGAGAGAATGTGTGCTCCAAGTGTGTTCCTGTAGTCATTGCGAAAACATTTGTGCACATACTGGTTCAGAAGGGAAGTCTTACCAGTTCTGTGGATAAAGATAAAATATTAAAAACATCTTTAAAGACATGATGATGATGACTTATATATATATATATATATATATATATATATATATATTATAGTTATATATATATATATATATATATATATATATATATATTGTACATACATTACATAGGTTCTTACTTACCCCAAAGGACCAATAATATTGATTTTCAGATCTGCTTTTCTTTTTGAGGGCATGGAGACCTGAAAAATTAAAAAAATAGATACATAATTTTGTTTTGTACCACAAGAGCATTTTACAGTGAAAGTCATGGTCCTTAAACAGCTTACAGCACAGCAAAGGGATGCTAATGTTAAGAGGTATCAGTCAGAAAAAAAAAATCCAAGGCATTAGATACAACAAAGTGAGCATGGTCATCAAGGAGTGGGTACAATTTTGGTGGCCTGGTTACCTGGACCTACAGATAGATAGACATTTTAAACAGTCCGAAACATAGCCAATGTCTATTGCCTGGAGACTGGTGACTGGTGATCTGTATATTATCATAATTTGGAAAATACTCATTCAACTGACAATATATGAGCAGGCTTCGTCTCCCAAATCTACTCACCCTACCCAACACCGTCTACCCTATCCTACTTCCCTTTGCTACTTGAACAGCAGCTGTCCTCCCTCATATGTTAGTCTAACCTCACTACTTGCTCCCTTGATCCTATTCCTCCTACCTAATTGTGCAATTATCACTCACCCCTGCCCTTACATCTCTCTTTAACCTCCCCCTATCAACAGGTATGTTCCCGTCACTATTCTTGCATGTGGCCTTAACCCCATTACTCAAAAAACCCTTCCTGGACCCTCGTCAGAACCGGCCAATTTCACTGCTCCCTTTCTTAGCAAAATTTCTAGAAAAGCACATCCACTCAGAACTTGCACATCAAATATTCACTCCTTACTAAATCCCTTTTCCATCTGGTTTCTGCTCTAATTATTGCACTGAAACTGCCCTGAACAAAGTCACTAACAATATACTAACTGCAAAATCCAAGAGCCACTACTCTATTCTTATTCTTCTTGATTCTTTTGACACTGGCCACCACTCAGTTCTCCACTACTCCAAATTCTCCCCTCCCTTGGAAATGAAAGCATTGCTCTCTCATGGCTATTTTCTTATCTCTCAGATCGCACATAGCGTATACCACTCCCACATGTTATCCTCTCCTCGCCCTTTATCTGTTGCAATATTACAAGGATCCATCCTTTGACCCCTACTTTATCCAATCGATACATATGGCCTTGGACAACTTATAAACACTTTTGCTTCCACTTCTATGCCGATCACACAATGGGGCATACCAATTCGGAATGCCTCAGGGACAAGAACCAAAACCTGAAATTACCAGGTTTTGATTAATTATGTGAAGACACATATTCAGTGTTTATCTAGTGGGTTAAAGTAGAGAAAAAACATTGTTTCTGCCTTTTTGGGTTTTGGTCTGCTCACTAGGGGCATCTTGATTTGGGATGCAACTGTGTGTGAAATCACAGGGATCGGCATTATTCTTACCACGCTCCTAAAGTACATGTGCAGGCTTCAAGCCAATCAGAATAGATTGCTGTTAAAGCAGACAAGTGGATGCCTTCCCACAGTGCACATGTGAGACATGGATCCAGCCTTTCAGGTGAGCACTGCTGCACCGGACTAGGAGCGATGGTATGCGTGGGAGAAAAGGTGAGTATAGCTTTTTTTTTTATTTGCCTGAAAATGTACTTTATATGATTTACTTTGCATAACAAAAATGGATTGCATTGCCACCTGGTGGCCGGTTCTGTAATCTCTGCTGATTTGTTCTATTGAAACTGATTATTTATAAAGCTAATACTGCCACCTAGTGGCCACTCAATACATTGGTGCTTAAAGGATAATTCCACTTTCGATTGCTTTTTTAAAGTTTCCATTATTGTGTGGCAAAATGATGCACTGTACATACCCTGCCATCCCCAAGACCCACTCAAGTTGGCAATGGAGGAGGTAGTTAGAAAGAATTATTGACTGGCAGCAGTCCAGAAGGTGGTGAGGACTAGGGATGAGCGAATCGATCCGGACGAACCCGGATTCGATCCGAATTTCAGGAAAAATTCGATTCGGATCGAATCCGAATTTCCCCGCGATTCGATCACTCGAAGTTTTCCTTTAACATCCATTCATTTACATTACAGGCATTCTAAGATGGCGGGCGGGACATGTCTGGACATGTATCCCGCGCCAGTGCAAGCTGGGGCAGTCACATGCAGCCTATCAGCAGCCAGCAAGCCCGGTGACGTCACACAGCGGTATTTAACGGCGGCCATCTTGCTTTTCCTCATTTCTCTATTGCATTCGTGACAGACAGACAGAACGCTGTGTAGCTGAGGCAGTTAGACAGGCTGGAGACAGGCTGGAGACAGGGACAGACAGGGACAGACAGGGACAGGCTGGAGACAGGCAGGAGACAGGCAGGAGACAGGCAGGAGACAGACAGGAGACAGACAGAAAGCCAGGGAAAGGTAGGAAAAACGGAGCTGGCTGACAGGGACGTTTTTTTTTTTTCATCCAGCCTTTGTTAGCGTTTTCAGGCTGCTTATAGTAACTAACTGTGCATATATACTGAACTGATCTTAAGTCTGCTGTGAGGCATCCCATTCTGTGACTAAAGCAGCCTCTGTTTAAGACCATATAAGCATTTGCTCTAATCATATTTGAAATTAGGCCTGATAAAGACACTTTTGCTGGCCAAAGCACTACTGTACCCTGGCAGCTCGATTCCTGCCCGGGGCATCCCATTCTGTGACTAAAGCAGCCTCTGTTTAAGACCATATAAGCATTTGCTCTAATCATATTTGAAATTAGGCCTGATAAAGACACTTTTGCTGGCCAAAGCACTACTGTACCCTGGCAGCTCGATTCCTGCCCGGGGCATCCCATTCTGTGACTAAAGCAGCCTCTGTTTAAGACCATATAAGCATTTGCTCTAATCATATTTGAAATTAGGCCTGATAAAGACACTTTTGCTGGCCAAAGCACTACTGTACCCTGGCAGCTCGATTCCTGCCCGGGGCATCCCATTCTGTGACTAAAGCAGCCTCTGTTTAAGACCATATAAGCATTTGCTCTAATCATATTTGAAATTAGGCCTGATAAAGACACTTTTGCTGGCCAAAGCACTACTGTACCCTGGCAGCTCGATTCCTGCCCGGGGCATCCCATTCTGTGACTAAAGCAGCCTCTGTTTAAGACCATATAAGCATTTGCTCTAATCATATTTGAAATTAGGCCTGATAAAGACACTTTTGCTGGCCAAAGCACTACTGTACCCTGGCAGCTCGATTCCTGCCCGGGGCATCCCATTCTGTGACTAAAGCAGCCTCTGTTTAAGACCATATAAGCATTTGCTCTAATCATATTTGAAATTAGGCCTGATAAAGACACTTTTGCTGGCCAAAGCACTACTGTACCCTGGCAGCTCGATTCCTGCCCGGGGCATCCCATTCTGTGACTAAAGCAGCCTCTGTTTAAGACCATATAAGCATTTGCTCTAATCATATTTGAAATTAGGCCTGATAAAGACACTTTTGCTGGCCAAAGCACTACTGTACCCTGGCAGCTCGATTCCTGCCCGGGGCATCCCATTCTGTGACTAAAGCAGCCTCTGTTTAAGACCATATAAGCATTTGCTCTAATCATATTTGAAATTAGGCCTGATAAAGACACTTTTGCTGGCCAAAGCACTACTGTACCCTGGCAGCTCGATTCCTGCCCGGGGCATCCCATTCTGTGACTAAAGCAGCCTCTGTTTAAGACCATATAAGCATTTGCTCTAATCATATTTGAAATTAGGCCTGATAAAGACACTTTTGCTGGCCAAAGCACTACTGTACCCTGGCAGCTCGATTCCTGCCCGGGGCATCCCATTCTGTGACTAAAGCAGCCTCTGTTTAAGACCATATAAGCATTTGCTCTAATCATATTTGAAATTAGGCCTGATAAAGACACTTTTGCTGGCCAAAGCACTACTGTACCCTGGCAGCTCGATTCCTGCCCGGGGCATCCCATTCTGTGACTAAAGCAGCCTCTGTTTAAGACCATATAAGCATTTGCTCTAATCATATTTGAAATTAGGCCTGATAAAGACACTTTTGCTGGCCAAAGCACTACTGTACCCTGGCAGCTCGATTCCTGCCCGGGGCATCCCATTCTGTGACTAAAGCAGCCTCTGTTTAAGACCATATAAGCATTTGCTCTAATCATATTTGAAATTAGGCCTGATAAAGACACTTTTGCTGGCCAAAGCACTACTGTACCCTGGCAGCTCGATTCCTGCCCGGGGCATCCCATTCTGTGACTAAAGCAGCCTCTGTTTAAGACCATATAAGCATTTGCTCTAATCATATTTGAAATTAGGCCTGATAAAGACACTTTTGCTGGCCAAAGCACTACTGTACCCTGGCAGCTCGATTCCTGCCCGGGGCATCCCATTCTGTGACTAAAGCAGCCTCTGTTTAAGACCATATAAGCATTTGCTCTAATCATATTTGAAATTAGGCCTGATAAAGACACTTTTGCTGGCCAAAGCACTACTGTACCCTGGCAGCTCGATTCCTGCCCGGGGCATCCCATTCTGTGACTAAAGCAGCCTCTGTTTAAGACCATATAAGCATTTGCTCTAATCATATTTGAAATTAGGCCTGATAAAGACACTTTTGCTGGCCAAAGCACTACTGTACCCTGGCAGCTCGATTCCTGCCCGGGGCATCCCATTCTGTGACTAAAGCAGCCTCTGTTTAAGACCATATAAGCATTTGCTCTAATCATATTTGAAATTAGGCCTGATAAAGACACTTTTGCTGGCCAAAGCACTACTGTACCCTGGCAGCTCGATTCCTGCCCGGGGCATCCCATTCTGTGACTAAAGCAGCCTCTGTTTAAGACCATATAAGCATTTGCTCTAATCATATTTGAAATTAGGCCTGATGAAGACACTTTTGCTGGCCAAAGCACTACTGTACCCTGGCAGCTCGATTCCTGCCCGGGGCATCCCATTCTGTGACTAAAGCAGCCTCTGTTTAAGACCATATAAGCATTTGCTCTAATCATATTTGAAATTAGGCCTGATAAAGACACTTTTGCTGGCCAAAGCACTACTGTACCCTGGCAGCTCGATTCCTGCCCGGGGCATCCCATTCTGTGACTAAAGCAGCCTCTGTTTAAGACCATATAAGCATTTGCTCTAATCATATTTGAAATTAGGCCTGATAAAGACACTTTTGCTGGCCAAAGCACTACTGTACCCTGGCAGCTCGATTCCTGCCCGGGGCATCCCATTCTGTGACTAAAGCAGCCTCTGTTTAAGACCATATAAGCATTTGCTCTAATCATATTTGAAATTAGGCCTGATAAAGACACTTTTGCTGGCCAAAGCACTACTGTACCCTGGCAGCTCGATTCCTGCCCGGGGCATCCCATTCTGTGACTAAAGCAGCCTCTGTTTAAGACCATATAAGCATTTGCTCTAATCATATTTGAAATTAGGCCTGATAAAGACACTTTTGCTGGCCAAAGCACTACTGTACCCTGGCAGCTCGATTCCTGCCCGGGGCATCCCATTCTGTGACTAAAGCATCCTCTGTTTAAGACCATATAAGCATTTGCTCTAATCATATTTGAAATTAGGCCTGATAAAGACACTTTTGCTGGCCAAAGCACTACTGTACCCTGGCAGCTCGATTCCTGCCCGGGGCATCCCATTCTGTGACTAAAGCAGCCTCTGTTTAAGACCATATAAGCATTTGCTCTAATCATATTTGAAATTAGGCCTGATAAAGACACTTTTGCTGGCCAAAGCACTACTGTACCCTGGCAGCTCGATTCCTGCCCGGGGCATCCCATTCTGTGACTAAAGCAGCCTCTGTTTAAGACCATATAAGCATTTGCTCTAATCATATTTGAAATTAGGCCTGATAAAGACACTTTTGCTGGCCAAAGCACTACTGTACCCTGGCAGCTCGATTCCTGCCCGGGGCATCCCATTCTGTGACTAAAGCAGCCTCTGTTTAAGACCATATAAGCATTTGCTCTAATCATATTTGAAATTAGGCCTGATAAAGACACTTTTGCTGGCCAAAGCACTACTGTACCCTGGCAGCTCGATTCCTGCCCGGGGCATCCCATTCTGTGACTAAAGCAGCCTCTGTTTAAGACCATATAAGCATTTGCTCTAATCATATTTGAAATTAGGCCTGATAAAGACACTTTTGCTGGCCAAAGCACTACTGTACCCTGGCAGCTCGATTCCTGCCCGGGGCATCCCATTCTGTGACTAAAGCAGCCTCTGTTTAAGACCATATAAGCATTTGCTCTAATCATATTTGAAATTAGGCCTGATAAAGACACTTTTGCTGGCCAAAGCACTACTGTACCCTGGCAGCTCGATTCCTGCCCGGGGCATCCCATTCTGTGACTAAAGCAGCCTCTGTTTAAGACCATATAAGCATTTGCTCTAATCATATTTGAAATTAGGCCTGATAAAGACACTTTTGCTGGCCAAAGCACTACTGTACCCTGGCAGCTCGATTCCTGCCCGGGGCATCCCATTCTGTGACTAAAGCAGCCTCTGTTTAAGACCATATAAGCATTTGCTCTAATCATATTTGAAATTAGGCCTGATAAAGACACTTTTGCTGGCCAAAGCACTACTGTACCCTGGCAGCTCGATTCCTGCCCGGGGCATCCCATTCTGTGACTAAAGCAGCCTCTGTTTAAGACCATATAAGCATTTGCTCTAATCATATTTGAAATTAGGCCTGATAAAGACACTTTTGCTGGCCAAAGCACTACTGTACCCTGGCAGCTCGATTCCTGCCCGGGGCATCCCATTCTGTGACTAAAGCAGCCTCTGTTTAAGACCATATAAGCATTTGCTCTAATCATATTTGAAATTAGGCCTGATAAAGACACTTTTGCTGGCCAAAGCACTACTGTACCCTGGCAGCTCGATTCCTGCCCGGGGCATCCCATTCTGTGACTAAAGCAGCCTCTGTTTAAGACCATATAAGCATTTGCTCTAATCATATTTGAAATTAGGCCTGATAAAGACACTTTTGCTGGCCAAAGCACTACTGTACCCTGGCAGCTCGATTCCTGCCCGGGGCATCCCATTCTGTGACTAAAGCAGCCTCTGTTTAAGACCATATAAGCATTTGCTCTAATCATATTTGAAATTAGGCCTGATAAAGACACTTTTGCTGGCCAAAGCACTACTGTACCCTGGCAGCTCGATTCCTGCCCGGGGCATCCCATTCTGTGACTAAAGCATCCTCTGTTTAAGACCATATAAGCATTTGCTCTAATCATATTTGAAATTAGGCCTGATAAAGACACTTTTGCTGGCCAAAGCACTACTGTACCCTGGCAGCTCGATTCCTGCCCGGGGCATCCCATTCTGTGACTAAAGCAGCCTCTGTTTAAGACCATATAAGCATTTGCTCTAATCATATTTGAAATTAGGCCTGATAAAGACACTTTTGCTGGCCAAAGCACTACTGTACCCTGGCAGCTCGATTCCTGCCCGGGGCATCCCATTCTGTGACTAAAGCAGCCTCTGTTTAAGACCATATAAGCATTTGCTCTAATCATATTTGAAATTAGGCCTGATAAAGACACTTTTGCTGGCCAAAGCACTACTGTACCCTGGCAGCTCGATTCCTGCCCGGGGCATCCCATTCTGTGACTAAAGCAGCCTCTGTTTAAGACCATATAAGCATTTGCTCTAATCATATTTGAAATTAGGCCTGATAAAGACACTTTTGCTGGCCAAAGCACTACTGTACCCTGGCAGCTCGATTCCTGCCCGGGGCATCCCATTCTGTGACTAAAGCAGCCTCTGTTTAAGACCATATAAGCATTTGCTCTAATCATATTTGAAATTAGGCCTGATAAAGACACTTTTGCTGGCCAAAGCACTACTGTACCCTGGCAGCTCGATTCCTGCCCGGGGCATCCCATTCTGTGACTAAAGCAGCCTCTGTTTAAGACCATATAAGCATTTGCTCTAATCATATTTGAAATTAGGCCTGATAAAGACACTTTTGCTGGCCAAAGCACTACTGTACCCTGGCAGCTCGATTCCTGCCCGGGGCATCCCATTCTGTGACTAAAGCAGCCTCTGTTTAAGACCATATAAGCATTTGCTCTAATCATATTTGAAATTAGGCCTGATAAAGACACTTTTGCTGGCCAAAGCACTACTGTACCCTGGCAGCTCGATTCCTGCCCGGGGCATCCCATTCTGTGACTAAAGCAGCCTCTGTTTAAGACCATATAAGCATTTGCTCTAATCATATTTGAAATTAGGCCTGATAAAGACACTTTTGCTGGCCAAAGCACTACTGTACCCTGGCAGCTCGATTCCTGCCCGGGGCATCCCATTCTGTGACTAAAGCAGCCTCTGTTTAAGACCATATAAGCATTTGCTCTAATCATATTTGAAATTAGGCCTGATAAAGACACTTTTGCTGGCCAAAGCACTACTGTACCCTGGCAGCTCGATTCCTGCCCGGGGCATCCCATTCTGTGACTAAAGCAGCCTCTGTTTAAGACCATATAAGCATTTGCTCTAATCATATTTGAAATTAGGCCTGATAAAGACACTTTTGCTGGCCAAAGCACTACTGTACCCTGGCAGCTCGATTCCTGCCCGGGGCATCCCATTCTGTGACTAAAGCAGCCTCTGTTTAAGACCATATAAGCATTTGCTCTAATCATATTTGAAATTAGGCCTGATAAAGACACTTTTGCTGGCCAAAGCACTACTGTACCCTGGCAGCTCGATTCCTGCCCGGGGCATCCCATTCTGTGACTAAAGCAGCCTCTGTTTAAGACCATATAAGCATTTGCTCTAATCATATTTGAAATTAGGCCTGATAAAGACACTTTTGCTGGCCAAAGCACTACTGTACCCTGGCAGCTCGATTCCTGCCCGGGGCATCCCATTCTGTGACTAAAGCAGCCTCTGTTTAAGACCATATAAGCATTTGCTCTAATCATATTTGAAATTAGGCATGATAAAGACACTTTTGCTGGCCAAAGCACTACTGTACCCTGGCAGCTCGATTCCTGCCCGGGGCATCCCATTCTGTGACTAAAGCAGCCTCTGTTTAAGACCATATAAGCATTTGCTCTAATCATATTTGAAATTAGGCATGATAAAGACACTTTTGCTGGCCATAGCACTACTTGTCCCTGCCAGGTGTACTTACTGCTGGTTTTTAGGGCATCCCATTCTGTGACTACACCAGCCTCTATTTAAGAACCTAACCATTTGCACCTATTCTAATTGAAATTAGGCATGATAAAGACACTTTTGCTGTGCATAGTCTTACTGCTGCCTGCCAGGTGCTCTCTGGTTTTTGGGACATCCCATTCTGTAACATACCATTAGCCTCTGCATTTACTGTAAGCTGCACAGTTATTTAAAGAAATTTGGCCTGTATGAGCCTGCTAACACACTGCTGCTGTGTGCATATATACTGATCTCAAGTCAGCTTTGGGGCATCCCATTCTGTAACATACCATTAGCCTTTGCATTTACTGTAAGCTGCACATTTATTTAAAGAAATTTGGCCTGTATGAGCCTGCTAACACACTGCTGCTGTGTGCATATATACTGATCTCAAGTCTGCTTGGGGCATCCCATTCTGTAACATACCATTAGCCTCTGCATTAACTGTAAGCTGCACAGTTATTTAAAGAAATTTGGCCTGTATGAGCCTGCTAACACACTGCTGCTGTGTGCATATATACTGATCTCAAGTCTGCTTGGGGCATCCCATTCTGTAACATACCATTAGCCTCTGCATTAACTGTAAGCTGCACAGTTATTTAAAGAAATTTGGCCTGTATGAGCCTGCTAACACACTGCTGCTGTGTGCATATATACTGATCTCAAGTCAGCTTTGGGGCATCCCATTCTGTAACATACCATTAGCCTTTGCATTTACTGTAAGCTGCACATTTATTTAAAGAAATTTGGCCTGTATGAGCCTGCTAACACACTGCTGCTGTGTGCATATATACTGATCTCAAGTCTGCTTGGGGCATCCCATTCTGTAACATACCATTAGCCTCTGCATTAACTGTAAGCTGCACAGTTATTTAAAGAAATTTGGCCTGTATGAGCCTGCTAACACACTGCTGCTGTGTGCATATATACTGATCTCAAGTCAGCTTTGGGGCATCCCATTCTGTAACATACCATTAGCCTTTGCATTTACTGTAAGCTGCACATTTATTTAAAGAAATTTGGCCTGTATGAGCCTGCTAACACACTGCTGCTGTGTGCATATATACTGATCTCAAGTCTGCTTGGGGCATCCCATTCTGTAACATACCATTAGCCTCTGCATTAACTGTAAGCTGCACAGTTATTTAAAGAAATTTGGCCTGTATGAGCCTGCTAACAGACTGCTGCTGTGTGCATATATACTGATCTCAAGTCTGCTTGGGGCATCCCATTCTGTAACATACCATTAGCCTCTGCATTAACTGTAAGCTGCACAGTTATTTAAAGAAATTTGGCCTGTATGAGCCTGCTAACACACTGCTGCTGTGTGCATATATACTGATCTCAAGTCAGCTTTGGGGCATCCCATTCTGTAACATACCATTAGCCTCTGCATTTACTGTAAGCTGCACATTTATTTAAAGAAATTTGGCCTGTATGAGCCTGCTAACACACTGCTGCTGTGTGCATATATACTGATCTCAAGTCAGCTTTGGGGCATCCCATTCTGTAACATACCATTAGCCTCTGCATTAACTGTAAGCTGCACAGTTATTTAAAGAAATTTGGCCTGTATGAGCCTGCTAACACACTGCTGCTGTGTGCATATATACTGATCTCAAGTCTGCTTGGGGCATCCCATTCTGTAACATAACATAACCTACCTACCATACTAAGCAGCTCTCTTATTTAAACTAAGCAGGCCTCTTGGAGGCTGAGTGTCCACTTTTGGGTGTGCATTTATATTCGGTTTCATATACAGTGGGGTATCCCAATTTGTAAGATAACCTACCCCAACCATGTAAACTAAATAGGCCTGTTGCAGCCTGAGTTTCTCTGCTTGCGTATGGCCTGCATTACAATCTGTCTCTTTCAATGACACTGCTGCCTGGGGTATCCCAATTTGTAAGATAACCTACCCCAACCATGTAAACTAAAGGTTACGTCCTTCCAGAAGGAAAACTTATGCCGAACACTATTTTTGTTAGGGGCATTGACCTTTGGATTGATCGGCATGAAATTAATTTTTTTTTTTCAAAGTATGGCGCTGTGAAGAAGGTCAAAATGATGTCTCATACTTGGATTATTGTTACTTTTTGTTCAGCTTGAAATATAACAGGCCACACGGGCATCCCAAGGCACATGCTATTTTAAACCTATCTGTTATACAACATAAGCGTTGATCAGGCTACTTCAGTTTGCACTTGTTTTTGACTGATTTTAATAAACCAGGCCGCAGGGCACCCCAAAGCTGCACCTTGCACCCTATCTGGTATACAACATAAGCGTTGATCAGCATCAGCTTCATTAAGCTACTTCAGTTTGCACTTCCTTTTTGACTGCTTTCATTTAACCAGGCCGCAGGGCACCCCAAAGCTGCACCTTGCACCCTACCTGTTTATACTAAATAAGCATCTACAGCCTCAGCTTTATTAAGTTATTGCATTTTGAATTGGTTTTGGTCTGCTTTAAATACACCAGGCCGCAGGGCATCCCAAACCTGCATGTTGCACCCCATCTGTTATACTAAATAAGCGTTGATCAGCATCAGCTTTATTAAGCTATTGCATTTTGCATTGGTTTTTGTACTGCTGCCAAAACACTAGCCCATATGGGCATCCCAAACCAGCACATGTCACCCTATCTGTTATACTAAATAAGCTTCTACAGGCCCTTTTTTTATTTATTTATTTTTATTTATATAGAGCTGCAATGGCTTATATTGTGAGGTTAATTTGCCATTTTGCAGCATAATATAGAGCAGCCCCTGTGTAAATCTGAGGGGCAATAGCTTATATAGTGAGGTAAATTTGCCATTTTGCTTCGTTATATAGAGCAGCCCAGTTGCCATCTAAATCAACTACTGTCCGGCCAGTACAGCTTTTCCAGGGCAAACTCTGCTAGTTGCGGGCACAAGTCAAGTTTGGCTTCCCAGCAAATCCAGTGGATCTTGAAGGTGTGTTGGCATGGTCATGTCAAGGTATGACATGACCTGCTGTTTGAGGTCCAGCTCCAGGTCTTCCTGCTTCTCATGAGTAGACTCACTATGCGGGTGTAGAAAGCTACTCACTAGCGACTGAAGACTGAGGTTGCTGCTGATGGAGCTGCTGCTGCTCCTTCCACCCCCCCAGCAGCCATGGCAGTGGAAGGTGATCGCAAAGTTCCCCTAGAGTCAGACCTGCGGGAGTATGGGCCATGGCGCAAATAGACATCGCCCAACTGACTACGTGGGATGTCTCTGTAGTAGGTCAGTTTTTCCTCCCTCTCAGTGGGCGTAAAAAATGCCCCCATTTTGTGCCGGAAGCGAGGGTCCAATAAGTTGGAGAGCCAGAAGTCTTCCCGCTGACAAATGGAGACAATTCTGCGCTCACTAGTACGCATGCATGTGAGCATGCATCGTGCCATTTGTGCAAGTGACTCGGAGGGACTACCTGTCTCCATCTCCACTGTAAACTGCCATGGTGTGTCTGGGTCCTCTGTCTCGCCTTACTCACAACCCTCTAGCTCCTGTGGCTGCACCTCCTCTCCTGTCAGATGACTAGATAAAATGGTCATTTTGTGAAACCTAAACTGTGGTTTGCTGTGCCCCACCCCCTCCTCCTCCTCCACTTCAGCCCCCACAGGCTTCATGTGGCTGTGAAATGTATGTGCCATGTCTCCAGTGCCCTGACCAGCCATGCTTTCCAACATGTGTTGTAGTACATGAAGCAGTGGAATCTCATCGTTCATCTCATAGTCCTGGCAACTGACTAATAATGTAGCTTCCTCAAAGGGCCTAAACAAACGGTCGGTGTCACGTATGAGCTGCCAATGGTTTACATTGAATTTACACAGGGGTGTCCCCCTATCCGTTTGGATCATCCAGAAATCCGTGATGGCTTTTCTCTGTTCCTATAGTGCAGTGGTCCTCAACCCTGTCCTCAAGGCCCACCAACATGTCATGTTTTTTGGATCTCCAAATAGCCAGCTCTATTGCTCTGCAGCTGCACTAATTACTCCACCTGAGCATCTTTGTGGAGATCTGCAAAGCCTGGCCTGTTGGTGGGCCTTGAGGACAGGGTTGGGGACCACTGCTATAGTGGATCCTGCATATGGAGGGTGGAATTCCAACGGGTGGAAACATCGCAAATCAGACTATGGTGGGGTACACCTTTGTGACGCTGAGGCTCAATAAGGTTGTGCTTGGTGGTGTAGGAGTGCCAGAAGTGCATGCTAACTTTCTTTCCTGTTGTTCGGATGTCTTTCAGATGGGGGCAAGACTTCAAAACTAGACTGAACACGTGTGCCATGTCAGGACGCATGACTCTGGCTTCCTTGTCGCAGCGCAAACAAGATGTTCTTCCAAGTGTCAGTCACCATGGGTCCAAATTTGCAGTTTTCGTGGATTAAGCAATGCTTTCATGGATTGAGTTCTCATTTTTAGTAGTTCCTCCCATGTGTGACTCTGATGGTCAAGGAAAACCATGTGAAGAACAGCGTGAAACCACAATCACCAAGGGGGCCTAAAAGGATATATATTGTCCACCATGAGTCTATAGTTACAGCTCCAGGCATAGACAACACTGTGCACTTTGGTACACACTGACAGGCTAAAGGACTGGCCCACCTTCTGTTCAACAACCATGCCATGTGACTCTCCACCTCGGCTCGGCACAAGCCATCAGTTCTCTGAAAGGTCCACCACTGGGTAATGCAGCAGGCTGGACTTATGGTGACGCTGTCTGAGAGGAGAAATCCCTCAGACATCAAGATTAAAAATTCCAAGAATTTTTGAGGGCTAATTATTCAGAGGCAAATGATAGCTAGTTGTTTCTGATTTAATTGCAAGGTGGAAACACACCCTCAAACAAAACTTCACTTTCGCAATACTATTGCATTTGTCTATTCATAATTTTATGTATATACACTAACTAACCTACTTTTTCTCCACAGGATGCTGCATGGAACACTGCCACATCGCTGAGTAGCTGATTTTTCCTACCAACAGTCCGCAATAATTCGCTGCTGCTGCCGCCGCCACCGCCGCAGACTCCAGGGACCCTCTTCCACTACCTCGGCTTGCAACACCTCCTCCCACGACACTCTCCTCATCACTAGTTGCCGGATAGTGGAAGAAGAGGCGAGTGTCTCCTCCACTTCTTGGCTGGGCAGTAGCTGCTGAATTTTATGATTATCAGATCTTGGATATCAGATCAATGGATAGTGGAGCTGAACCCAAAGCATAACAGGCAGACAGTTGACTGGGGGTGTCAGATGCCACTTGTGATGCAGTGGACTGCTTTTGCAGCACTTCCAGACAAAGTTGCTTCATTGGCTGACACAATGACTGGTAAAGCTGTGGAACATATGGTTGAAAAGCAAGAATAACCATTTGTTTTTATATGAAAAAGACCCTGGTTTATACAGACTTTTTTTTTCCAGAGACTGCCCTGCGTGGAAATGAATGGCGCATGGATCAGCCAAGCTTTCCTCCCAACAATGCCTGATGTATTCCAGTAGATTGATGACGGGGCCAGACCAAGAAAGATGGATCGTGCAAAACAGATTTAAGGCGCTGCTCTCAAGTTACAGACATTCCTCCGCATCGGACCACAAGTAAGTATTGATAAAAAATCCTTTACGTTACTCTTACTTTTTATTAATATTCTTCGGATAAGACGGATCAGACATGATTCCAGATTAAAAATTCCAAGAATTTTTGAGGGCTAATTAGTCAGAGGCAATGACACCTTCTTGTTTCTGATTTAATTAAAAGGTGGAAACACACCCTCAAACAAAACTTCACTTTGGCAAACTTTTGCATTTGTTTATTCATAATTTTATGTAGATATTACTAACTAAGCTACTTTTTCTCCACATGACTCTCCACAGGGTGTGATTCATCCAATTTTTGGGCTCCTGAGGCCAACTCCAGTGTATATTTGGGCTCCTGCTGCTGCTACTGTCAACTCCTGCCAACTCCAGGGTGTGATTCATCCAATTTTTGGGCTCCTGAGGCCAACTCCAGTGTATATTTGGGCTCCTGCTGCTGCTACTGTCAACTCCTGCCAACTCCAGGGTGTGATTCATCCAATTTTTGGGCTCCTGAGGCCAACTCCAGTGTATATTTGGGCTCCTGCTGCTGCTGCTGCCAACTCCAGGGTGTGATTCATCCAATTTTTGGGCTCCTGAAGCCAACTCCAGTGTATATTTGGGCTCCTGCTGCTGCTGCTGCCAACTCCAGGGTGTGATTCATCCAATTTTTGGGCTCCTGAAGCCAACTCCAGTGTATATTTGGGCTCCTGCTGCTGCTACTGTCAACTCCTGCCAACTCCAGGGTGTGATTCATCCAATTTTTGGGCTCCTGAGGCCAACTCCAGTGTATATTTGGGCTCCTGCTGCTGCTGCTGCCAACTCCAGGGTGTGATTCATCCAATTTTTGGGCTCCTGAAGCCAACTCCAGTGTATATTTGGGCTCCTGCTGCTGCTGCTGCCAACTCCAGGGTGTGATTCATCCAATTTTTGGGCTCCTGAAGCCAACTCCAGTGTATATTTGGGCTCCTGCTGCTGCTACTGTCAACTCCTGCCAACTCCAGGGTGTGATTCATCCAATTTTTGGGCTCCTGAGGCCAACTCCAGTGTATATTTGGGCTCCTGCTGCTGCTACTGTCAACTCCTGCCAACTCCAGGGTGTGATTCATCCAATTTTTGGGCTCCTGAGGCCAACTCCAGTGTATATTTGGGCTCCTGCTGCTGCTACTGTCAACTCCTGCCAACTCCAGGGTGTGATTCATCCAATTTTTGGGCTCCTGAGGCCAACTCCAGTGTATATTTGGGCTCCTGCTGCTGCTACTGTCAACTCCTGCCAACTCCAGGGTGTGATTCATCCAATTTTTGGGCTCCTGAAGCCAACTCCAGTGTATATTTGGGCTCCTGCTGCTGCTGCTGCCAACTCCAGGGTGTGATTCATCCAATTTTTGGGCTCCTGAAGCCAACTCCAGTGTATATTTGGGCTCCTGCTGCTGCTACTGTCAACTCCTGCCAACTCCAGGGTGTGATTCATCCAATTTTTGGGCTCCTGAGGCCAACTCCAGTGTATATTTGGGCTCCTGCTGCTGCTACTGTCAACTCCTGCCAACTCCAGGGTGTGATTCATCCAATTTTTGGGCTCCTGAGGCCAACTCCAGTGTATATTTGGGCTCCTGCTGCTGCTACTGTCAACTCCTGCCAACTCCAGGGTGTGATTCATCCAATTTTTGGGCTCCTGAGGCCAACTCCAGTGTATATTTGGGCTCCTGCTGCTGCTACTGTCAACTCCTGCCAACTCCAGGGTGTGATTCATCCAATTTTTGGGCTCCTGAAGCCAACTCCAGTGTATATTTGGGCTCCTGCTGCTGCTGCTGTCAACTCCTGCCAACTCCAGGGTGTGATTCATCCAATTTTTGGGCTCCTGAAGCCAACTCCAGTGTATATTTGGGCTCCTGCTGCTGCTGCTGCCAACTCCTGCCAACTCCAGGGTGTGATTCATCCAATTTTTGGGCTCCTGAAGCCAACTCCAGTGTATATTTGGGCTCCTGCTGCTGCTGCTGCCAACTTCTGCCAACTCCAGGGTGTGATTCATCCAATTTTTGGGCTCCTGAGGCCAACTCCAGTGTATATTTGGGCTCCTTCTGCCCCTCATAGTGATGCCACTTCAACTCTCTGCAATTGTGCCGCTCTGCGATTCTATTAGCGATGCCTCTGATCTGCATGTGATATTTCTTCAAAGTATTATTTAACTAACCCAGCATGCATCCTGTGCGTGTTACAGCAAGGCTGAATGGTTTACAACCCTATTGAGGCTCTAGGAGGCTCAGAAATAGCCGTTTTTAATAGCGATTCGTCGCGAATTTATTCGGGTCGAAACGATTTTTGTCGGAAAATTCGGCGAATCAGTCGAATCGAATTTTTCAAAAGTTCGCTCATCTCTAGTGAGGACCATTGGATCATAAGCAACAGGTGGACCTTCCGCCAGCAGCGGAAAAGACGGTGAGGACCAAAAGACGATTGGCAGCAATTGTGGACAGTGACTGCAGAGAAGTCAGTGCGGACTAAAGGATGATCAGCAGCAGCACAGAAAGCAGTAGGGACTGGATAGCACTTGGTGGCATTGGAAAAGGCAACAAGGACCAGAGGGCAGTGGCAGTAGAGAAGGTAGCAAGAATAGATGGCATTGGCTAAAGTAGTGAGGAATTGAAGGTGATCGTTGGCAAAGGAGGTGGTAGCAGAGCTATAGGGGACACGTGGCATGTAACATGAATCATCGCAAAGGGGCCCACAGAGACACTCTTGCCCAAGGGCCCGCATTAACATGGAGCCTGTCCAGTTTACAGCCAAGTTTCCCTCACTCCAGTGGCCCCTCATACCTCTGCTGTAGCCCTGGTAATAGAAGCCTGGAGCTGTATTGCTGCAAAGAGGCTGCTATTGAGAATATTGGGTGCATTTGTGCGCCTCCTTACATGATGTGCAGTGAAAAACATTGGCAAAATCAAAGATCATACTAGCAAACCTTATGGGTAATCCTATGTTCCTTTATGTCCTATTGAGAATAATGTCCCCCCTTGGTCTGACATGCTCTGGAGGCAGCCATCATGCTGGACATGCTGCTAACAGTTTCCCCAGCTGCTGCCCTCCTCCTCCCCTGGCAAGTACTACCCACCACTCCTGTGGCCCCCACCGTGAGTATGGCCCCCACTGCTGCCCTCATCTTCTCCCCTTCCCCCGGCAATTACAGTCCAGCCGCTGCTGCTGCCCCCCCCCCCCCCCCTCCCGGCGAATACTGATATTGGGAGCCAGTGGAGGAACTGACAGAGGGGCAGCACTAGTGAAGCGAGAGGAGAGATGAATCAAGTCAAGCAGCAGAGTTGAGAATAGATGGAAGAGGTGCCAGTCTGGTAGACCACAAAGGAGAGTGTTGCAGTAATCTAGTCTGAAGATGATCAGGAGATGTACTAGGATTTTGTTGGAGGCAGGAGGTGGCAAGTGATTGAATGTGAGGTGTGAATGAGAGAGGGGAATCCAGAATAACACCAAGGCATCAGCCTAGCGAGTTGCAGTAATTGTGAGAATATTGACAGATATAGTTGATGTGGAGGCAGTAGGAGAGTTTGGAGGGAAACAAACTCACTCTTGTCCATGTTTAGTTTGAGGGAGCGAGATGATATGAATGAGAGAAGAGGATAGGAGAGAAGAGATATCTGGGCCCAAGAGGTAGATTTGAGTGTTGTCTGCTTAGAAGTGATGTTGAAAGCCAAATGAGTTTATGAATTGTTCAAGACCATAGGTGTAGACTGAGAAGAGAAGCGGAAACTTATGGTACACCAACTTACAGGAGGCAGGGAGAGAAAACAACGTTTGAGTGGGATAAACTAAATGTGTGATCCGAAAGGTAGGAGGAAAGCCATGAAAGTGCCCAGTATTGAATTTCCAGAGATGTCAGAATTCTGAGTAGAAGGGGATGGTCAAGAGTGTCAAAAACAGAGGACAGGTCAAATAGGGTAAGGAAAGAGTAGTGGCCTTTAGATTTTGCTGTTAATAGATCAATGGTTACTTTGGTGAGGTTGGTTTCAGTTGAGTGATTGGAGCAGAATCCAGATTGAAGAGGATTTAGTAAGGAGTTAGCAGACATATAGCGTGCCAATTCAGAGTCAAGGTGCTGTTTCAGAGGTTTGGATGAAAAATGAATCAGCGAAATAGGTCTTTATATTGCTCTACAACTCCCAGTGAACTCTCTCTCTCTCTTCTGCAGGGCATCCTCAGCAGAAGATGATGACTCATACATGTCACTTCATAGCAGGGATACTAAAAAAATAAGTCAGCAGAAGCAAGCGATTTATATAGAGTTTGTCAGGGAATGCAAAGTGCTGGTAAATGAAAGACACAGACCCAGAAATCTAATCTAAATGTAATTCTTTAATTCTTTGCCTGGAATGTCCATTTAAGTAGGAGGGCTGGGGACCCCTGATTAAAAGGACCAAAAACCCCACTCTTAAAATCTGTAAAGGTAAGTACACCCACTCTTTTCCCACACTGCACCACAGTCACTATCACTTTCAGCACTACTTGCAGGTTTGTAAACACATACTGTATAAGATTTACAATAGCCTAAGCAGAGGTTGCAATAATCAACTTTATTCACGAGAACAGGCAGGGGCAGGGACCACAGCTGCACAATGCAGCATGATAGTAGCGTCACCCGAGTCTGCGTGGAGAAAGCAGGACCGGAACTCTAGGGCATCCCCTGCATCCCTGCTGCTGTGAAGGCACTCCCTGCATGTGCAAAGCAATGAGTGTGACGAGACATTGTCCTTTGTGCATTACTGTTGTGGCACTCCCTCCACAGCAGCATACAGTGACACACAAATAATACTAAAACAATCAGTCACTACACTCTGCACACCCCTGGCTCAGTACTGGTATTAAAAACACCCAAATCTTGTCTAATGATTGCTATAGAGACCGAACAAAAGCCAACACACCCCTTCTGGTAAATATGAAGTGATAATTCTCTAGTTAAAAGGCCCTTTGTTGCTCACTACTATTAACCATTTGGTGGTGACACCCAAAAAGAATGTTAAAGCAGGATAAAACTGGGGATTTGACTTTCCTGGGCCCTGGGACATCCAGTTAGGATTCCCCGCTTTGTGAAACCAGATTGCCCAAAACAAAACCTCACCTTTCCCTGGTCCTACGGAGCATGTGTGGAATTTTGTCCAATCAGAGCTGTTTGGATTTGATTTTAGCAATCACAGCATATCTGAATGTCTGAGGGCAGGAGTGCGTGCTGGGGATGCCGTGGCTCACACTCATCAATAGTTACACTCCTGATGTAAGTAGTAGAGAATGTGGGCCACCTAAGAGCTTGGCTTGCTGTTCATTGATAGGGCCAGATAGGCCCATTCTGGAGATGGGTAGGAGCATTGACCTGACCAGCATGTGTGGCAGTGGTGTGCACAGGCAGGCTGCCATGTCTTTGCAGTGTGTTTGCCAGTGGCCATTTTGGTGAAGACCTGCCAACTGCTTGCAGAGGGAACAGCTGGGGTCTCCATGACAAGTGGTGGAAATGGCTGATTGGTGTGAATAGAAGCAATAAAGTAACTGAGGGTTGAAACAGATAACTAACTGTTGGAGAGCGAGATAGGAGGCAGACGTGAAAAGGAAGAGGGTAGCTGGCTATCTAAATTAGAGAAAAAATGTTTTGGCAATAGAAATAAAACAGATGTAATTAAATAAAAGACAAAGGCGATAGTTGTGCCTACAGAAAGTGAGATGAGACTAATGGCTCATGTGGTGAGATGACTGCGGCCCTCTAGCAAACAGCCCCTAAGCTTGACCTGTTTGTTGCCACACATGAGTGACCTGAATGTAAGCAGATGTATTGGACTATTCCACTGTTAAATCCTGGAGGAAACCTCAGACGAACGAAGAGAATAGCGGAGAACTCCCATTTTTTTCCCACCCCACCCTGGATAAAAAATGTAGACAAGGCAGGTGGACCCTCCTCCTCAATATCCTACTGGGATGAAGTTCTGCTTAGCATTCTGTTGCTTTTTGGAGAACGAGGGCTGGGAATGGTGGTGGGGGAGCCCCCTGCTCCACAACCAACTGCAAGTGGTCTCACTCTCTGTTGGTGTTAGCCTTACCTCTTCCACTGGATCTTAGTCCCTGTGCGCCATCCATTCATTGCAATGGCGCGCCTGGCCTGTCCCTACATTGCAAGACACACAGTGCTGTGTGACTGATGTCAGAGTGGGATGGTGCGCGAAGCACCGGGAGCGCTGTTCTTGGAAAACTGTATTTTTCTAGGTAAATAAATCTCCTTTTAACGCCTCATAAATAGTGTTGGGTGAACCCGTAGAAGTTCGGGTTCAGCAAGTTGGCCTGAACTTGACGCCAAAGTTTGGTTCGGGTACCCAAACTTGACCTGAACCCCACTGAAGTCGATAGAGACCCGAACTTGGGAGCCCCAAAATGACTGTAAAATGGGAGTAGTAAGGGCTAGAGGGCTGCAAATTGGGGGGGAACACCAGAGCGATTGCCTTGCACAAAATGGGGTAGGTAAAATTTCTCAAAATAATAACAAAACAAAAAAAAAAAAAAACATAAATAATAAAACAAAATTAAATATTATTTTTAAATATTAATTAATCAATATAATATTAATATAATATATCCTTTATTAGGCCCTCCCCCATAGCAGACTGTGTGGCAGAACACATAAGCCGAATTTATTTAGAGGGACAATTTTGGGTAGCTTGAATTATGACAGCTTAACAGATCACTAGATTAATTTTCGTTAGTGACAACAGCGGTCACACATCATACAATATTGACTATATCGCAAATTAACCTAGTGATTTGTTAAGCTGTCACAGTTTAAGTGTTCCAAATTTGTCCCTCATAGCAGACTGTGTGACAGAGCCCCCCCATCACCCCATAGCAGACTGTGTGACAGAACCCCCGTCACCACATAGCAGACTGCACGACAGAGCCCCCATCACCCCATAGCAGACTGTGTGACAGAGCCCCCCTATCACCACATAGCAGACTGTGTGACAGAGACCCCCTATCACCACATACCAGACTGTGTGACAGAGCCCCCCCATCACCACATAGCAGACTGTGTGACAGAGCCCCCCCATCACCACATAGCAGACTGTGTGACAGAGCCCCCCCATCACCACATAGCAGACTGTGTGACAGAGCGCCCCATCACCACATAGCAGACTGTGTGACAGAGCGCCCCATCACCACATAGCAGACTGTGTGACAGAGCCCCCCATCACCACATAGCAGACTGTGTGACAGAGCCCCCCCATCACCACATAGCAGGCTGTGTGACAGAGCCCCCCCATCACCCCATAGCAGACAGTGTGACAGAGCCCCCCATCACCCCCAAGGCAGACTGCATGACAGAGCCCCCCATTACCCCATAGCAGACTGTGACAGAACCCCCATCACCCCCATAGCAGACTGCATGACAGAGCCCCCCCCCATCACCCCATAGCAGACTGTGTGGCAGAAAGAACACCCCCTCTCATGTGCGCTCTCCTCAAGCTGGCACACACTACAGCATCCAGCTTGCAGCCCTCCCATGTCAAAGCTCGGCCCTGCCTATCCCACACCTACTCCCTTTGCTGATTGGTTGGGGTCAGGTCTGGGGGTACGAACCTGAACTTTACTGTTCCGGTTCGTCCATCTCTGCTCATAAAGAGTGGAAGAATGTATTTGTTATTTTAGTACAACATCTGTAGTTAAGATAGAGTGTTCCCTAAAAAACAAAAAAAGTTTGAAAGGGAGTGAACTTTACTAAATGTGACCATATTTAACCATCAAAAGTTTATTTTATTTGTTAAAACAGTTACTGATACATTTGTATCCTTGGTTTTATATGCAGATGTAAGACCACAAAAAAGGGAAATTATTCCACTCTAAAATTACATTATTCTTTTAAAGGGCCCTCTTTACATAAAGATGATTAAAAGGAGTTAACAATGAATAACTATTTTACTGTGAAAATACTTTATTCTGTTAAAGCGGGGCTCTAGCGTCATTGAGTGAATTTTACTATAGTGAATGTGATTGACCACCCAAAAAAAACAAAACAAAGGGTACTAACCTTTTGGTTTATGCAGCTGATCAACGCTAGCCTGTTGATCAGCAACTCACTTAGTTGCTGAATCTGAGTCTGTGCAGTAGTCTGCACCTCCCACGCCATCTGGGGCCCAAACATGGGTCAGGATTGATGCTGTGTAGGGCTTGCGACCTGCCATCAGTCACAGGAGTGCTGGAACACCCTCTTCATACATTGCAAGACAGGGTGGGTATTGAGGCCTGACATGCCCCCTTCATTGGAGTGAATTTAAAGGTGTGGCCACTCCCCTGAGACTGATGGCTGGGAGCGCCAACTGCTTTTCGAGCCCCTGTGTGACAGAAAGCATGGGCAGTCGTGGGCTCAGATCTAGAGATCAGGTGAGTTGTTGATCGCAGGACTTGGACAGATCAGCTGCACGAGGCAAAGGGCGAGTCCTCTTTTGGGTTTTCCTTTTTTAGTGGTCAATCGCTTTGACCACAAGGGGATTTATTCTATATTTTTCTCATTTAAAATACATTATGTAGCAAATGGTGACCTCTACCATTGTCTACAGAAAGACTACTAAAGCTTTTGTTAGAAACTTTATTTTTTACCCAAAAAACTGATTGGACCCAACATTTTGTCTAGATTCTGTTTTGGCCAAACAGAACAGAATGTGCAAAATGGAGGTCGAATTGACCTGAATCCAAAGCCCGACAATCATCCATTTTAAATCAGGCTTAGTAAGGGGGTGTTGGTTGGTGGTTAATGTTTATTAGGCTTTAAAATTAGTGCTGGTTCATCAGTATGCAGAATCCATAGTATGGACCCATATGACATGGATCCAAGTCAGAGAAATGTAGGTGAGTTACAGAAAAGCAACATATATATATCATATTGCACTCTTGTATTGTACTTTGCTAAGCTATAAATGCAAGTTTACTGCATTAGGCATTGTCAGGAACGAGTTAATCCGCCTGAACACTCGGTGTCTTGTCTGAGCGTGCTAGCACTAATGTGTTGTTCTCTGTTCTGCATGTGTGATTTTTCTGTTTTCTTTATCTGACGAAGAGAACTATGTATTCTCCAAAGCTGACCTAAAATAAATTAAATTAGCCTTCAAAAGCTATTGCTTTATTTCTTCAGTTTCTGCTTGTCTAAACATGTGAACATGCTACTTCCTAAGTCGTATTTTCTCAGGCATAGATAGCTTACATAATAAAGAGGACAGCTCTTCAAGATACATCTTACTTACCGATATGCGATTAAGCTAGGAGTATATGCCTATATCATGTCATCTCTTTTTCATTCCTAAATATAAGGTTACGTTTCTTCTGCTTGTTTTCTCTCTGTGCTGTTTCTCGCACTGCTTTTATCCCTCCCTCTCAAGGAGGAAGTGCCAAACCGAGCTCATTCCAGAATGACAAAAACTTTATTTCTGTGTTTTCTTTCTGCTCCTAAGTAACAAAGGAGGAGTCCTATCAGTGAAACAGAATTCCATATGACTGGATTGGAAATTGTATAATGAGCCTGTAAATTTATATTACACTGAACTGTGACTAGTTTAAAAGAAACAATAAATGGATTGACTGTTGTTTAGACTTAACCCATTGCTTATGCTTAAAGGGTAATTCCACTTTCAATGGCATATTGAAAATTGAATATTGAAAGTGCCAAAATGAGGTCCACAAGGTGCTGAGCTTATCTGTCATTTTTGCCTTTTGATTTGTTTGCAACTGTTTTCTCTAGCAACAACCTGCCTCACAAAAAGGGAGTTTCCTTTTAAGCAGTTAAATCAGGGGTGGGCAATTATTTTTTCCATGGGGCCACATGAGAAACTAAAAATATTGTGGAGGGCAGGGCCAAAAGGCTGAACTCAATTCGGCATCATATTAATTGTATTTCTTTATAAAAAGCAGTAAATTCTTTTGGACAACTCTGCATTCAGCATCTACCTTTCTTTTTTTAGCGGACATTTTGAGGGCTTGTGACAAGGATCATGTGCACTTAGCTGACAACTGGAGGGGAGGGTGATACCGGTTGGTAGGATCCACAGAAAGGGATCCCGCCCCTCCACCCAGGCAAGATGGAGCCAGAGCCTACCTTCTTCTCCTCCCCTGGTTGGGCTCTTCTTCACTGGCAGCGGGTTGGCGCGTTCTCCCTTCCTCACTCAGCGAGGAAGCGAGAACACGCCAGACCCGACGAGCCGAGCGGCCGATTGGCTGCTGCTTAAGTGTACTGTGTACAGTGTGAGAGGCGCCGACCTGCTGCGAAGAGGGACGGGCCAGCTCAGCCCAGGCCGGTCAGAGCCAATCAAATGGCCGTATACGGCGTCCGGGCCTTTCAATGCCCATGTCTGAGTTAAATGCTTTCATTGTCAGACAATGTGTGCTGTTTTGCACTAAGACATGCTTGGGGGGCATCCAAATTGCTAGAGGCCTTAACCTGCGCAGATTGCTAGAGACCTGCGCTTAACCCCTCACAACTCTCAGTTTCACTTACCTTAAACACAATAAATCTGCGAAATGAGGCCCCACTGGTGGTGTAACTAAATGTGATGGGACCCTGGTGTGAATATTAAGTGGGGCCCTTTTAAGCCTCATTCAATAAACTTTTTTCTGTCTTTTAACTCAGTTGGATGCAGCTAGACAACTAAAGACTGAAACAGCTTCCTTTCTCTAAATGGTGCCAAGTGAGCAGAAATATGATAAATAAGGTGGAAGAGCAACGATAATAGGCCCCCCTGACATTCTGGGCCCTCGGTGCAGTCGCACCCCCTCAAGTTATGCCCCTGGGCCGCCAGTGGTAGTGTGTTCAGTGTATCAGCCGGTGGCAAGAAAAGCTGCTCCTGAACACATGACCGGGGGCGGTGAAATAAGGGACAGCATTCTGCCAGGGGATCGTAGTTCAGGTGAGTGAAACTGGGGGTTGCAAGGGGGCTCTAGCTGTGCTGGGGGCTCTAGCAATCTGGTTGCCCCCCCGCAAGCCTGTCCCAGTGCGGTCAAGCACTCATCTGCTGGAAAATGGGCATTGAACTGCTTTAAAACCGATACCCTAACATGTGTATGCATATTTATGTTATATACATTTATTATTATGTTTTGATAATGCATAGTTGTTACTTAAATACTAGCTACAGTAATAGTACAAGGGTTTGTGGATGAGCCACTGAACTGATAAGTACAGGAATGCTTTTATTGGGTGACTAAGGAAGCTTAAAGGTGCTTACCTAGGTGTCTTTATCAGGCTTTGTAAATTACTAACTTTGTAAATCTAGGAACTAAAGTCAAGTCAGCCAATGCTTACCGATCCCTTGTATGGCTGGCAATTACATGACCACCAGGCTTGCTAAGTGGGGCTACACATCAATATTAAATGGCTACTGGTCATCACATGATTGGCAGCCTTTAGAGGGAATGCAGAAGTGGTAAGGCATGGCTGACAATTCTATTCTTCCCTTAAATGCTGACATTTGCACCTATATCACCTGGTTTTAAAGGAGCAGTATCGCGAATTTTTCTTGGTGAAAAAATTCTTGGTATTTAAATGGTACTTTGAATGTAGGTAAGTGTTGGAGTAAGAATTACAAATGTAGAAAAAAATGATGTCTGTGTTGTGCAGCTGGAGACTAATAGCTCATGTTTATGTCTGCTGAGTGTCGGGGCCTGACACTCTGGCCTGTTCCACGCTGAGGAGAGGGGGAAACAATGTAACAAAGTAATCAGCTGTTCAGTACTGGCAGCCGTTCAGCATAATATTGCAACATTGCCTGGCCCGAACTCATATATCTAAAACAGAGAAAAAAGATCTAGAAGTCATTTAGCTCATTGGTAAATTCAATATCTTTGAACCAGAGAGTCATTGGTTCAAATCTCAGACTCGCCAGTTTTTCTTTTTTTGGGGGGGAGGGGGGGGGGTTATTTTATTTCAGAATTGGATTTTTGGGTTTACATCCTGTTTTTTTGCTCTAAACATTTTTTATTTTGAAAGTTTTCCATTCATGTTGGCTCTGCTGCAGAATCTTTCAGTTTACCATTTTCTCTCTCTTTTCTCAACACATTTTTCCATATGATCTTTCTTTCAGCTTTGTGTGTTTTGAGCAAAGCCCAACCCAGGATTTTCACTATCTGGAGTTTTGTTTTGTGCCCCTATGCCCTGATATGTGAAATCCCCAAGTTCGTCTGTGAAAACGTACCTTTCCCTGTCCCACAGCGCATGCACGGGCTCTCATCCAATCAGCGCTGTTTGCTTGGCTGGCTCTGTTTGCACGCAGATGGGGAGCCTGAGCAGTAACCTTCCTGGCCGCCCAGCCTGTCTAAATGACTATCTGCGTGAGCGCACCAGAAAAATGGGGGGATCTGTGGTTATCCAGGTGTCATTTCACACAGTGGGGCATCCCGATTTAGAATGCCCAAGGGGGAAGGTCAATGGCCGGGTCTTATAGACTTCAGGGTCGGCCACTCAGGGTTTTGTTCCACTTTAATACCTTTAGATTTTCCTGTTATTCAAAGAAGAATTTCAGTCATTTTCAGTCAGTTTAGTTTATTTTGTATAGATTTTAGTCACCTGGTCTCATAACAAAAGCAGCACCTCACACACACACAGCCGTTACCACTGATTACAGTGTCAGCCTTTGAGGTAAAGTGTTGCTAGGAGACCAGTGGGCTAAATGAAGCAGCTCACTAAATACAACCCAGCAGATCCCCCTATTCAGCAAATGGACTGAGCCATTGTCATTATACAATTTAAAAGAAAGGCAGATATTTTTTTTCTTTTTCTATCGCCACATTATTTATACACATGTTAGAAGCTATTGAGTGGCTATTTAATTATTTATCTTTTTTAATGCAAATTTCGCGATACTGCTCCTTTAAGGATTGTCACGCACCATCTCTTTGCTGCATTATAATATCTATTAATGAGATTTTTCTAATACAATTACCGAATTTTTCACTATCATTTATTTATGTGCACACAAATTGGGCAAAGCAAGCAGCTGGTAGAAATTACACGTGTGGAGCTGTAAATATCAGCAAATCAGCAAATATACTAGACTTCAAATGATTACAGTAGAAAAAGAATGATTTGTAGCGCCGGCAATTTTGTCTTTTCTGGCACTGCTCTATGGACTACAATGGCGCTAGAAGTCTAAGCACCGGATGCTAATTTGCTTTGATTGTTGAACTAGGTATTGGATGGCCTGTGTCAGCACCTATTGGACCTGACTGCCGATTATCCCATTGGCGCTGTGTTTTTTGGGCATGGGGCAGGGTTTCTTCATTACGGTTACAAGATGGTCACTGGTGGACAAAGGAGAGAAACTTTACAGTGCGTTTAGGCTTTGTCTTAGTTGTTGTCCAAATTTTCGATTTGTCAATTTTAATCTAAAGAAAAAATTACATTAGGTGACATGTAGGTCCTGCGTTTCCATTCCAAGCCACAATGCAAGTCCTGTACAAATAAATGTGTGTAATATTAATTATAAGGATAAAACACTTAATTACAGTTCTGCTCATCTGCACTCAATCTGCGGTTGTCAGACGGGGTGCTTGCTGAGAGTGAGGAAGCCCCCCTTTGGGCTGGCTGTGCTGAGCAAGGCAACTGTGAAACTAGAGCCAGATAATAGGGCAGAACTGACAGAAGACTAAGACCAACCCTTGTCTACACTAGGGCCATCCGCAAAGGAGGGCAGGCTGGGCTGCAGGGAAGACCCATTTCATGAAACCAGGGAATGAACTGTCAGAGCCCTAGGCTAAATTAGCACAGTACCTGAAAGGCTGGATCAGGTAAGTATTGAAGTCTGAAAACAAACTTAAGTCTGTGGGTCACAAGCACAGTAACAGATCGGTGAATGAGCCAGGGTTGGTGCCAGCAGTGAAGGTTGAGCCGAAGATCAATCCGGGTAATCAGTCCAAGAATAAGCATAGTCAGACAGGCCGAGGTTGCAGAAGGTAAGCAATCTGAGGGAATAGCCGAAGGAGTGGTCAGGGTGGAAGCCGGGTCAAAACAAGAGATCACAAGAAGTGCTGGAAGCACATGGAACCAGGAAGAGCTGATGATCAGGCAGCACTATGATGATGTCAGCTGCTTTCTTTAAACAACAACATGCAGGTGAGAAGGCCCGGGAGCAGACTGCAGGCTGGAAAAGAATCTAGGTTTCTGCATCGATGTCCCAGAAGCAGATTGTCTGCTGGGTTTCAGCACAGATGCACAGAGATCTGCGCATGCGTGAAAACTTACAATTCTTAGAGGCATTCTGACAGTGGTGCACATACCCCAGGTGGTACGCGTCAGTGTTTTGGGGGCAAATCTTCAGGGACACTATGACTAGCCTGGTATGTTATTTTACAAGTGAAATCCTTCTTATTTTGGTACTATTTATACTTGTTTGGAACGCCTTGTCGCTATTGGGTACTTGGTGTAAAAAGGTTGAGAACCACTGCTCTATCGGATCTTAACGGATCTATCGGATCTTAACCTACAGTGCCAGGGATTCAACTGGTGCTGCTTCAACTAGAGCATCTGGCGCTGCAACCTTTTGGGTGCCAGTGTTAAATACAACGCTATCTCGTGGACACATCGGTGCTGCCATTTTTTTGTTTCTTAAATTGCATGCTAAGTGCCGCTGTGGCAAAAAAGTGGTGCTGGATGACGCTGGCACTGGCGTGTGTGTGTGTATGCACAGTATATATACATGTGTGTGTGTGTGAGATGCCTCCCATCTGCTGTGCAATGATTGGGTTGAAGCAATGCTACAGTGCGATTGGCCCACAGTGCCCTGGTGGGAAAGGAGTCAAAAAGTTTTACCGTAGTTTTCACCCTATAAGACACACTGCCCATAAAACGCACCTCATTTTTGAGGAGGAAAAAATACCCCCCCACCCCCCCCGAACCTTACAGGTCATGGCAGAATCCCCCCAATCAAAAACAAGCAGCATGCAGAAACCGCGATCCCTATATAACGGACAGCATGCAGGGTAGTGTGGCAGATTCCCCTTATCCCCAAAAACAAGCAGCATGCAGAATACTTATCCCTATATAACAGCGTGCAGCCCCCAATCCACCATAGAACAGGCAGTTCGGCAGATCACCCCCCATCCCCAACTGCCGCTGAGTCGGTTCAAAACTTCTCACCTGTATCCAGAAGCCGCCACTCTCTGCGCTCTCAATGACATCGTCACACTGCTCTGTGTCATTGATGTATCGGCGCATGGTGGCTTCTTCTGGAAGGTAAGACTTTTTGTTCTTTAATTAACTGACCCAGCGGCAGTCAGGGATGGGGGTCTGCCAGATTGCCTTCACCCTATAAGACGCATGGGCATTCCCAACAGCTTTTGGCGAAAAAAATGTACATCTTATAGGGTGAAGAATATGGTAAATAGTAAAAGTGTCAGTGGGGTAGCTGCAGCTGGTCAGATGCTGCAGTGACATGTCCTATCAGTATTTAGCAGCTACTAAATCAACAGTTACAGAACTCATCAGTGAGAAAATGACTGCAGCTGAATATGTGGACCAGATGTTTATTTAGTTATGTTATTCAGGGTGAGTAGAAGTGGAGGAATGGGAGGAGGCTTCTTAAAAATAGGAACACATTAAATGTAGCTTGGTAGTGCCTGCCCAGTTCTTTTACTAAATTACTTTTCTGCATGTTCACTCTGTTAGGATTAAATTCTAGTCTGTTTATTATTCTGAGATTTAACCTTCACCTGGCCATCATGTGAGAATAAACCTTTTTCCTGGAAGTCATGACAGTGCTGATTATTCACATACTATAGACTTTGCTCTTTTACTTTTCCTCATATTTCCATGGCAACAAGCAGCACCTCCCAAATCCTTTCATTCTGACTCACCCCTTTGAATACTCATGTAATTGTTGCTCTAAATCCTGGCACCAGTACAAGCACATCCCCTGCACGCTGTGTACTGTATGTGCAGTTATGTCCCTATAATGCACCGTGTATTTACTGTGCTATTATATAGCAGGGCAGCACTGCCTCTGTAGAAGCTTGGGGTTAATGTAAGTAGTTCACAAGTTGCCCCCCTAGAATGAACCGTTATCCAAAGCTGGGACTGACCTTAAATTGAAACAAAGCCTGGATTAAAGTCCAGTCCTGCTCCCTAGTCTCATGCTCCCTGTTGCACTCCTATCCCTGCCATGTTACCATGTTCCCCGCAATCCCACATCTCGGTGTGTTCTTCACTACACCCACATATTTGCCCTTAGCCCCTACACAATTGCGTGGTTTGTGTGTTCCCACTGCCTGCAGAGTGAAACTCCGCAGTTTACCACCTGTATACTCCCCTCAAACCTCAATCTCACTGTTGTGCATGTGCAGGCTTCTAGCGGCATCCCTGCTCTGCAATGGTCGGAGGCAATGGGGATTCTGTGCGGTGAAGCCACAGGAAGCTTAGATGCAGCTTAACCGAGAGTTTACACACAACTGAGGGTTTCACACTGCAGGATATCTCCGGGCACCCCAAGGGCAAGCTTATTTATATGCGTTTTTGTCCATTTTAAGACCTAATTGGCCAGTGGCCCCATACAACCTGTGCTCTCTCAGACTCGGGGGCATACAGCTCATTCTCCAACTTTTGCTTATCCATTTCTTAATATTAGCCTCTCTGACTTTGCTCGACCTCTACCTGTATAGACTAATAGACTAGATTCCCGCCTTTTTGTAATGCTTGTAAGACTTATTATCTGTTGCTGACCCTGTCTGTTTCTAATCACTCCTAACCTCTAACCTGTCTATCGTACACATTTTGTACAATGTGATGTCTATGATTTTGCATGCAGATTTCATGATTACAGCAGTCTGCTATGCTTATATGTACTGTTTTTTTACTTTGTTCATTCATATATTTGATTCGGTGTACCTGTATCCACTACCATGTCCTTGCTTTCTTTAACTATGTATTCTGATCAGCATCAGATGTCACATGCACAGGCATTTCAGGTGTTAACCCCTTAGTGATCTCTGGTAATGTTTTACCATTTATATAGTTTGTACGTAGAGTTAAATGCTAGCAGCTTACACTAATCTAAATTTTTAATAGTGGGGTTTATGATGCCCTTCTGACCATTTCATATACTGTATCCTTTTTTGTGCATGGTATCTGTGATTTTGATATTTATGAATCGAGAGCCTCCATAGGGTTGCAGAACGTTTTGCTTGGCTGTAACATGCATAGGATGCATGCTGGGTTAGTGAAATACTATTGTAAAGAAGTATGACATGCAGATCAAAGGCGTCGCTATTAAATTCGCTGTCGCAGAGCGGCACATTTACAGAGCCTTGAGGTGGCATCAGCATGATGAGCCCATATATTGCCTGAAAGACACACTCTGGACTTGGCAGCAGCATAGGGAGCCCACATATTGCCTGAAAAACACACCCAGGAGTTGGCAGCAGCATTAGGAGCCCATATATTGCCTGAAAGACACACTCTGGACTTGGCAGCAGCATAGGGAGCCCATATATTACCTGAAAGACACACCCAGGAGTTGGCAGCAGCATAAGGAGCTTATATATTGCCTGAAAAACACATTGGAGTTGGCAGCAGCATTAGGTGCCCATATATTGCCTGAAAGACACACCCAGGAGTTGGCAGCAGTATAGGGAGCCCATATATTGCCTGAAAGACACACTCTGGACTTGGCAGCAGCATAGGGAGCTCATATATTGCCTGAAAGACACACCCAGGAGTTGGCAGCAGCATATGGAGCTCATATATTGCCTGAAAGACACACCCAGGAGTTGGCAGCAGCATTAGGAGCTCATATATTGCCTGAAAGACACACCCAGGAGTTGGCAGCAGCACAGGGAGCCCATATATTGACTGAAAGAGACACTGGAGTTGGCAGCAGCATTAGGAGCCCATATATTGCCTGAAAGACACACCCAGGAGTTGGCAGCAGCATTAGGGGCCCATATATTGACTGAAAGAGACACTGGAGTTGGCAGCAGCATTAGGAGCCCATATATTGTCTGAAAGACACACCCTGGAGTTAGCAGCAGCATGAAGAGAACATATACAGATTTTGGGCACATATATCTTATCCGAAGAATATTAATAACAATTAAGATTAACGTAAAGCATTTCCTCAATAATTACTTGTAGTCTGATGCGGAGGAATGTCTGTAACTGGAGAGTAGCACCTTAAATCTGTTTTGCACTATCCATATTTCTGAAGAGAACATATACAGATTTTGGGCACATGTATCTTATCCAAAGAATATTAATAAAAATTAAGATAAACGTAAAGCATTTCCTCAATAATTACTTGTGGTCTGATGCGGAGGAATGTCTGTAATGGGAGAGTAGCACCTTAAATCTGTTTTGCACTATCCATATTTCTTTGGTGTTGGTCTGACACCATGATCAATCTACTCTGATGCATCAGGCATTGGTGGGTGGAAATCTTGGCTGATCCATGCCCAATTCATTTCCACACAGGCCAGTCTCTCAAAAAAACCCTCATCAGAGCATCACATACGCACATCTAAGAGTTTCATCACTTTGTTCCTGTTAAAGTCTTCAGGACCTAGTTACTACTTAGATAAAGGCCATAGATAGTTACACACCTCCTGCTGTTATCGACAAATCCTGTTTTAAGTGTAGTGTAGCGTTTTGTTCTCCCCTCATATACGCACTAAGTATGTCAGGCAGAGAAGTGCCAGGATGGGCACAGAGAAGTTGCAGAGGCCTAAATTCATCAAGCAGAGGTTGCAGCAGACTAGGGGTGAGTGGCAGCAGGAGTCTCAGTGAGAGGCCTGATCTACCGGTATCAGCTAGCAGTCGTGTCTCGACCAGCAACCCATCTGCCGTCATTGATTGGTTAACACGATCATCCACTTAATCACAAGTGACATCTGACACCCCCAGTCAACTGTCGGTTATATCTTATGCTTTGGGTTCAGCTCCGCTATTCAGTGAGGACGATCTGACGATCTGAAAAGTGGAGGAGACACTCGCCGCTTTTTCCACTAGGCGGGCAAGTAGTGATGAGGAGAGTGGCGTGGGAGGTGGTGTTGCAAGCGTTTTGGCTTCTTAAGCAGACACTGTTGAGGAACCTGAGGAGGACATCAGTGAGTTTTGAGGGCATCAGTGAGTTTTATTTTTTTTTTCCCAGTGCCCTTCCAGCCTACCATGTGTGCAGGACACGGCGGTTTCACGCTGTTCTTCACATGGTTTGCCTTGAGCCACGGAGTCACACATGGCAGGAACTGCTAAAAATAATAAATCTCCAATGGGAAGAACATCTTGTCTGCACTGTGACAAGCAAGCCTGAGCCATGCGCCCTGTATGCCACGTGACACGTGTTCAACCTAGTTGTCAAGCATTTTCTGAAGTCTTCCCCCCATCTGCAAGACATCCTAACAACGGGAAGGAAACTTTGCATGCACTTCAGCCACTCCTACACCACCAAGCACACCCTTCTTGAGCTACAGCGTCAGAACGGTATCCCCCAATATAGTCTGATTTGCGATGTTTCCACCCTCCATATGTTGGATCGACTATATGAACAGAGAAAAGCCATCACTGATTTCTTGATGATCCAAGAGGATAGGGGGACTCCCCTGTGTAACTTCAATGTAAACCAGTGGCAGCTCATACGTGACACCTGTCGTTTGTTCAGGCCCTTTGAGGAAGCCAATTATTAGTCAGTCGCCAGGACTACGGGATGAACAATGTGATTCCACTGCTTCATGTACTACAACATATGTTGGAAACCATGGCTGGTTAGGGCACTGGAGACATGGCGCCTACATTTCACGGCCACATGAAGCCTGTGGGGGCTGAAGTGGAGGAGGAGGAGGAGGGGGTGGGGCACAGCGAAGCATAGTTTAGGTTTGACAAAATGGCCATTTTATCTAGTCATCTGACAGGAGAGGAGGAGGAGGAGCAGCCAGAGGAGCTAGAGAGTTGTGAGGAAGGTGAGACAGAGGACCCAGACACACCGTGGCAGTATGCAGTGGAGATGGAGACAGGTAGTCCCTCCGAGTCACTTGCACAAATGGCACGATGCATGCTCACGCGCTTGCGTAGTGACCACAGAATTGTCTCCATTTGTCAGCAGGATGAGTTCTGGCTCTCCACCTTATTGGACCCTCGCTACTGGCACAAAATGGGGGCATTTTTTACACCCATTGAGAGGGAAGACAAACTGACCTACTACAGAGACATTCTACATAGTCAGTTGGCCGATGCCTATTTGCACCATGGTCCATACTGTGATGCCCAGCGGGACACCAGCCTTCTGTAAGAAGGCAACCAACCCCCAATCTCCACCGCCGCTTCTGCCTATAGTCAAGCCCCCGTTTGCCGGGACGCTAGGTACGCCTCACTGGACACGGTTGCCCCCAGGTCTTAATTGGCGCAAAAGATGGCTGCTTACGGTGAAGGTCGATGAACCACAAGGGTATCCCGAAGCCGAGGTCGTTCACAGGTAGTCAATCCGGAGGGTGCGTCAGAGTACAGGTATGAGACAGGTGCATAGTGAGGGATAGCCGAAGGGTCAAGCCGGGAGGTCAGAGTTTGCGGGGTATCCAGAGGGGCAGGCAGGTTCATGGTCAGACAAAGCAGAGGTCGGTACAGGCAGCAGACAGGAATGGTCGATCAAGCCGGGTCGGAATCAGATAACTAACAGAATCACACCCTAATCACAAGCGACTATCACGGGCACTGAGTGCTGGGCTGACTCCATATTTATTGGAGAATCGACCAATTGCCACCTTGGGGGGGAGTGTATGTGCTGACTGGTGCAACTTACAACACTGTGAGTGATTGGACACACTATCCAGGGGCTGGTCAGTCTTGGCTGCAAGGCTGATCAGCCCCTGATTCCTATCAGGTGGGGAAAACTCTGCGCTGCCTGCCACTTGCAGCACAGTGCCTCCTGGAATTGACAGACTGCGGAGCACGCGACTGCACAGCTAGAGAGGGGCGAGGGAGGCTGCCAGAGTGAGGCTCCCAGCAGCAGGAGCGCCGTGCCGCCCAGCAGACGCTTGCCGCCGCCCCCTGGCAGAGGTAAGTCCCTTACACATACTCTTGCAGGTCTGACTCGGGGGGACCTCTGCGCTCACCTTCCATTGCCATGGCTGCTGGGGGGGTGGCAGGAGCAGCAGCAGCCTGAGTCTTCAGTCGCTAATGAGTAGCTTTCTTCACCCGCATAGTGAGGCTAATCATGAGCAGCAGAAAGACCTGGAGCAGGCCCTGAACCAGCAGGTAGTGTCATACCTTGACGTGACCATGCCAATGCACCTTGAGGACCAGCTGGACTTCTGGGAAGCCAAACTTGACTTGTGGCCGCAACTGGCAGAGGTTTCCCTGGGAAAGCTGTCCAGCCCAGCGAGTAGTGTGCCATCTGAGCGGGTGTTTAGTGCGTATTCGTAACGAATTCGGGTTCGTCAGAATCGATTCGCTCATCTCTAGCCACAATAAAATGTAAGCAGTTAAAACACACAAAAAAGATATTGAGTGAAAATTGGAGTTGAGGTGGACGGAGGTAAGATGAGCAAAGTGGGGGAAGGGGCAGGAAAAGGTGAGGTGGTAAGAGGCCAGGAAGAGGTTAGGTAGGTAGAAGTAAGCAAAGGTAAGCAGAGGTAAAGTGGGAAGAGCTGTGAAGGACAGTGATGGGGTGGGGAGAAGTGAGATAAGCAGAGGGTTATAAAGATGAGGTGGAAAGAGGTGAGCAGCAGTGATGTTCACAGAGGTAAGGTGGGAGGAGGTGGACAAAGGTAAACAGCGCTTAGATTGGAAGAGATATGCAAAGGTAAAGTGGGAAGAGGTACTGTACACAGCAATGTTCCCCAACCTTCTCCTCGAGAGCCACCAACAGGCCATATTTTTTAGATTTTTGTAGATGTGGAGGGAAAGGGCAAGGAAGAATTTAGTGTATTTACCTAGCTCTTGCTATTTTAAAGGCCTAAATGTTATCTATTGGGTTAGCTGACCAGTTAAAGTGTTTGGCAAGTCCAAATCACTTCCGCATTCAGCTTTGAATCACCAGGCCACTGACCTGGTCCTTCAGTCAACCTTCTGTGGACAGAGAAAGAAAACACCCCCACTCCCTCCCCAGACATCCTGATTGGCTGCCTCTCACTGCAGTTCTGAAACCCCGCCCTCCCCTCTCTTCTTCATTGTGAACGTGCACAGCTCTCTTTGTCTGTCTCCAGTCTTTGATGAGGGTGCCAGCAATCAACAGCATGCACCCGTCTGCCACCCTGTATTCCAGCCCTGCCACGGGTCAGACACCCCTTTCATCCAGGCACTCTAGTTGCTAGCAGGTTTGAGTAAACATGGTGCTCTGACTGCACCATGTCTCTCACTGCCATTATCTGGTCACACTGAGCTGTCAGACTGCAATATCTGCCTGCTTTGTGTCTCTCACTGTCATTATCTGGTCTCACTGAGCTGACAGGCTGCAATATTTGCCTGCTTTATGTCTCTCACTGTCATTACCTGGTCACACTGAGCCGACAGGCTGCAATATTTGCCTGCTTCATGTCTCTCACTGTCATTATCTGGTCACACTGATCTGACAGGCTGCAATATCTGCCTGCTTCATGTCTCTCGCTGTCATGATCTGGTCAAACTGAGCTGACAGGCTGCAATATCAGCCTGCACCATGTCTCTCACTGCTTTTTTCACACGCCCTAGAGACCACCCATTATGAATATGCTAAGCACACAGTGTGCTTACATCACTTTGCTGCTGCCACTCCCATTCTTTCTCTTTATCTTTTCCCTGAATCTCGTATGCTCTAATACTTTTAAAGATAACTTAGGAACTACAGCAAAAATGGACTAACTTTTGGGACAGCCCGAGACAATGGGACAACAATTGGGCTTGCCTTTAGTATAACTTTAAGCTTTTAACAATTCATACCGAGTTTTAAAAAGGATTTAAAAGCTGCAAGGGTGCAAATTTGTTTGAAGTCTACAATCATGCAATGAATAAATTATACAAAATAAAAAAGCAATAATTAACTTAATCGTTTTTTACATTAGTCATTTTTTACATTCTCCTAGTGTCTACTAGTGTAGCAGTAATATCTGAATAGTAATATTTCCTTATCAGGCTTACACAGTTGGGTTACAAGAAGAATGCACCAAGCCTGGTGGCAAGGGTTAAAACATATTACATCATTGAAAGCTTGCCTTAGCAGCAGGGGAGGGAAGCAGGTCAGAGTGGATAAATACATTTCACACCTTAAATACCATATGCAGGGCTTTTTGGAGACGAGTGACGGACTCACCTCACATTTGCCAAACGGGTGTGCCCCGCAGTGTGAAACCCCCCAGGTCGCCTGAAAACTCACCTTCTTTCCTGATGCATGCATGAGAAGTGGCCGCATCCCCGCTATTCCTTTAGCAGGGCGTGGGACTTCTCCAGGCACTTGTGAATGGCCTGTGCAGGCACGCTCACTGTTAGAGGGTAGCAAGGGATGCAGCCGCCAGTGTGCTCGGATCTGCTTGTATTAGATGAGCTCCTGGACGAAGGTGCTCGAGGGGATCCGAGCGGCCGCTCATGCCTTGTAGGACCGGAAAGAGGTGAGTTTGTTCGGGGGTTTCAAACAGTGGGGCCCAACCAAAATCCAGGATAGCCAAAATCCTGGGTTTTGATCCACTTTAAAAGGTGTGAAAGTTGTGAGGTACGTGGAAACAATTATTTTCAGCTTTATAAAGCAATGTATGCTGTTATTTTTATCTCCCACATAAACATGTGCTGAGTCACCTGCTCCCAAAACCAACTAGAATTACATAACAGAACATCCTGTGGGTTAAAGCTGCAAGACTGTGAGTCACCATGCTACTTTTTAAATGGGTAAAAAGACTCAAGTTCAAATGCTTTGTATCAGGTCGCTCACTCCAACTTATCTTTCCCCGGTCCTACGGAGCATGCGCAGCCTCCAGTCCAATCAGCGTGCATGACTGCGCTGATGTGAACTCGTTTAGGTTCATCTAAGGACTTAGCTCCGGCCGAGTCCAGTTGAGTGCAACCGAGTCCAGTTGAGTGCAACCGAGTCCAGTTGAGTGCAACAGAGCGTGCTAGCGGCCGCATCCCTACTGCCCTCACAAATGCCCGGGGTGCATCCTGCTAAAGGTATCGCAGGGAGTGCCCGCTGCTCACACATGCGCCTTGGATAGGGGGAGAAGGTGAGTTTAACAGGCAACCTTTGGGTTTCACACAGTGGGGTATCCCGAATCTGTATGCCCCGCGGGCCCACATCTATTTTCATCATAATAGACCCTTCTTTACAGTAACCTTTTTCTCTCTTTGTCTTGTCTGTGAATGTCCTGTGAACACCTTTAATAAAAATAATTAAAAACTAAAACATACAAAAGATATACTCTTCACCCACACAAAAACATTGTATACACGTATTCAATATACATATTCAAAAATACAAAATAGTAATTTTTGGAGCCAATTTCAAAGGGGACACGTTAATTGTTTAATATAATGGCAAAATGAATTTCTTTCTGCTTCATAAATCCAGACTGATTGTGACACCATTTACCACAAAAATTGTCATCCTGCTCAGCTAGCTGTTTTTTTTTATTTAAGTACATAATTAAACTCAGTTATTAAAAAAAAACTCCCTCAAACTTCCCTGTCCCACCTGCATGCCTGATGCTGAAGTATTGTCAGCACTTTCATTTGATTCTACATCCACTCAAAGTGGAAACGCCACCTCGATTTTCTAGTGGTTGCAGCCATTTTGGAGCTTCCTCTCCCAGCATCTCAGCCATGCTGCTGCCTGGATTCAACTGACATAACTGGCAATGCACAGTAACAGGAAGCCCAGCAGCACTTCCTGTTTGCAGGCAGCCTGCAGATACCTGAGCCACCATTTTGTTTCTAATATTTAACACAGCAGGAGTTAGAAAATGTTAAATTAATGTTTTTGTGCAGCAATCTAAATTGCCCTGGGGAGGGATGCATGTGTGCTCTGTTTGTTTTGTTGGTTCAGTTTAAGTCGTTTTGTGACTGTTGGTATGCTTTAAGCTTCTAAGCTGTCCTGCCAATGCTTTGTATAAGCCTATCAGACAGATCCTCTAGGTGAATACCATAGAGGATAAGTACATTATCATTCAAAAGCAAAACAAGCTCACATTGCATAATATCCCTTAACATTTGTTTGAAACGAAAAAAATAAAATCCCAGGCTTTGGTCCACTTTAAGCCAGTACCATCCGTAAATGTGTGTCATGCCCTTACATCTATGACACAAATGTGGCAATTCTCTAACTTTCTATTAGTGACATGTGAGAGGATTCTTTACCTGGCTGGGGAGAAGGGAGATCATGGAGATTGTGGATACTGAAAGTGTTGATTATTAGCCTTGACTCTTGAATTAAAGCTATGGGAGTGTTACATGATGGTATTTGCCTTAAGGAGCTATGTGAAAGGTTTAAAAGAAACACTGGTTGGATTGCTTTTAAAGAGAAATGTCACTATTTTACTATCCTAATAATTGTTCCTTTACAACAGGCCATGTCAATTTGGGATGCCAGGCTGTGTTAATTCCCCCAGATCACCTCATTTACTCACCATTAATGTTTATTCCCCCCGATCACCTCATTTACTCACCATGAGTATTAATTCCCCCAGATCACCTCATTTACTCACCATGAGTGTTAATTCCCCCAGATAACCTCATTTACTCACCATGATTGTTAATTCCCCCAGATCACCTCATTTACTCACCATGATTGTTAATTCCCTCAGATCACCTCATTTACTCACCATGAGTGTTAATTCCCTCAGATCACCTCATTTACTCACCATGAGTGTTTATTCCCCCCGATCACCTCATTTACTCACCATGAGTGTTAATTCCCCCAGATCACCTCATTTACTCACCATGAGTGTTAATTCCCCCAGATCACCTCATTTAATCACCATGATTGTTAATTCCCCCAGATCACCTCATTTACTCACCATGAGTGTTAATTCCCCCAGATAACCTCATTTACTCACCATGATTGTTAATTCCCCCAGATCACCTCATTTACTCACTATGAGTGTTAATTCCCCCAGATCACCTCATTTACTCACCATGATTGTTAATTCCCTCAGATCACCTCATTTACTCACCATGATTGTTAATTCCCTCAGATCACCTCATTTACTCACCATGAGTGTTAATTCCCCCCGATCACCTCATTTACTCACTATGAGTGTTAATTCCCTTAGATCAACTCATTTACTCACCATGAGTGTTAATTCCCTCAGATCACCTCATTTACTCACCATGAGTGTTAATTCCCCCAGATCACTTCATTTACTCACCATGAGTGTTAATTCCCCCCGATCACCTCATTTACTCACTATGTGTCTTAATTCCCCCAGATCACCTTATTTACTCACCACGAGTGTTAATTCCCCCAGATCACCTCATTTACTCACCATGAGTGGAAATTCCCCCAGATCACCTCATTTACTCACCATGAGTGTTAATTCCCCCACATCACTTCATTTACTCACCATGAGTGTTAATTCCCCCAGATCACTTCATTTACTCACCATGAGTGTTAATTCCCCCCGATCACCTCATTTACTCACTATGAGTGTTAATTCCCCCAGATCACTTCATTTACTCACCATGAGTGTTAATTCCCCCAGATCACTTCATTTACTCACCATGAGTGGAAATTCCCCCAGATCACCTCATTTACTCACCATGAGTGTTAATTCCCCCAGATCACTTCATTTACTCACCATGAGTGGGAATTCCCCCAGATCACCTCATTTACTCACCATGAGTGTTAATTCCCCCAGATCACCTCATTTACTCACCATGAGTGTTAATTCCCCCAGATCACCTCATTTACTCACCATGAGTGTTAATTCCCCCAGATCACCTCATTTACTCACCATGAGTGTTAATTCCCCCAGATCACCTCATTTACTCACTATGAGTGTTAATTCCCTCAGATCACCTCTTTTACTCACCATGAGTGTTAATTCCCCCAGATCACTTCATTTACTCACCATGAGTGGAAATTCCCTCAGATCACCTCATTTACTCACCATGAGTGTTATTTCCCCCAGATCACTTCATTTACTCACCATGAGTGGAAATTCCCTCAGATCACCTCATTTACTCACCATGAGTGTTATTTCCCCCAGATCACTTCATTTACTCACCATGAGTGGAAATTCCCCCAGATCACCTCATTTACTGACCACGAGTGTTAATTCCCCCAGATCACTTCATTTACTCACCATGAGTGGAAATTCCCCCAGATCACCTCATTTACTCACCATGAGTGTTAATTCCCCCAGATCACTTCATTTACTCACCATGAGTGTTAATTCCCCCAGATCACTTCATTTACTCACCATGAGTGTTAATTCCCCCAGATCACCTCATTTACTCACCATGATTGTTAATTCCCCCAGATCACCTCATTTACTCACTATGAGTGTTAATTCCCCCAGATCACCTCATTTACTCACCATGAGTGTTAATTCCCCCAGATCACCTCATTTACTCACCATGTTTGTTAATTCCCCCAGATCACCTCATTTACTCACCATGAGTGTTAATTCCCCCAGATCACCTCATTTACTCACTATGAGTGTTAATTCCCCCAGATCACCTCATTTACTCACTATGAGTGTTAATTCCCCCAGATCACCTCATTTACTCACTATGAGTGTTAATTCCCCCAGATCACCTCATTTACTCACCATGTTTGTTAATTCCCCCAGATCACCTCATTTACTCACCATGAGTGTTAATTCCCCCAGATCACCTCATTTACTCACCATGTTTGTTAATTCCCCCAGATCACCTCATTTACTCACCATGATTGTTAATTCCCCCAGATCACCTCATTTACTCACCATGAGTGTTAATTCCCCCAGATCACCTCATTTACTCACCATGAGTGTTAATTCCCCCAGATAACCTCATTTACTCACCATGAGTGTTCATTCCCCCAGATCACCTCATTTACTCACCATGAGTGTTAATTCCCCCAGATCACCTCATTTACTCACTATGAGTGTTAATTCCCTCAGATCACCTCATTTACTCACCATGATTGTTAATTCCCTCAGATCACCTCATTTACTCACCATGAGTGTTAATTCCCCCAGATCAACTCATTTACTCACCATGATTGTTAATTCCCCCAGATCACCTCATTTACTCACTATGAGTGTTAATTCCCTCAGATCACCTCATTTACTCACCATGATTGTTAATTCCCTCAGATCACCTCATTTACTCACCATGAGTGTTAATTCCCCCAGATCACCTCATTTACTCACTATGAGTGTTAATTCCCTCAGATCACCTCATTTACTCACCATGATTGTTAATTCCCTCAGATCACCTCATTTACTCACAGTGAGTGTTAATTCCCCCCAAATCACCTCATTTACTCACCATGATTGTTAATTCCCCCAGATCACCTCATTTACTCACCATGAGTGTTAATTCCCCCAGATCAACTCATTTACTCACCATGATTGTTAATTCCCCCAGATCACCTCATTTACTCACTATGAGTGTTAATTCCCTCAGATCACCTCATTTACTCACCATGATTGTTAATTCCCTCAGATCACCTCATTTACTCACCATGAGTGTTAATTCCCCCAGATCACCTCATTTACTCACCATGAGTGTTTATTCCCCCCGATCACCTCATTTACTCACCATGAGTGTTAATTCCCCCAGATCACCTCATTTACTCACCATGAGTGTTAATTCCCCCAGATCACCTCATTTACTCACTATGAGTGTTAATTCCCCCAGATCACCTCATTTACTCACCATGAGTGTAAATTCCCTCAGATCACCTCATTTACTCACTATGAGTGTTAATTCCCCCAGATCACCTCATTTACTCACCATGAGTGTTAATTCCCCCAAGTCACCTCATTTACTCACCATGATTGTTAATTCCCCCCGATCACCTCATTTACTCACTATGAGTGTTAATTCCCCCAGATCACCTCATTTACTCACCATGAGTGTTAATTCCCCCAGATCACCTCATTTGCTCACCATGAGTGTTAATTCCCCCAGATCACCTCATTTGCTCACCATGAGTGTTAATTCCCCCAGATCACCTCATTTGCTCACCATGAGTGTTAATTCCCCCAGATCACCTCATTTGCTCACCATGAGTGTTAATTCCCCCAGATCACCTCATTTGCTCACCATGAGTGGAAATTCCCCCAGGTCACTTCATTTACTCACCATGAGTGTTAATTCCCCCAGATCACCTCATTTACTCACCATGAGTGTTAATTCCCCCAGATCACCTCATTTGCTCACCATGAGTGTTAATTCCCCCAGATCACCTCATTTGCTCACCATGAGTGTTAATTCCCCCAGATCACCTCATTTACTCACCATGATTGTTAATTCCCCCAGATCACCTCATTTACTCACCATGAGTGTTAATTCCCCCAGATCACCTCATTTACTCACCATGAGTGTTAATTCCCCCAGATCACCTCATTTACTCACCATGAGTGTTAATTCCCCCCGATCACCTCATTTACTCACTATGAGTGTTTATTCCCCCCGATCACCTCATTTACTCACCATGAGTGTTAATTCCCCCAGATCACCTCAATTACTCACCATGAGTGTTAATTCCCTCAGATCACCTCATTTACTCACCATGAGAGTTAATTCCCCCCGATCACCTCATTTACTCACCATGAGTGTTAATTCCCCCAGATCACCTCAATTACTCACCATGAGTGTTAATTCCCTCAGATCACCTCATTTACTCACCATGAGTGTTAATTCCCCCAGATCACCTCATTTACTCACCATGAGTGTTAATTCTCCCAGATCACCTCATTTACTCACCATGATTGTTAATTCCCCCAGATCACCTCATTTACTCACCATGAGTGTTAATTCCCTTAGATCACCTAATTTACTCACCATGAGTGTTAATTCCCCCAGATCACCTCATTTACTCACCATGATTGTTAATTCCCCCAGATCACCTCATTTACTCACCATGAGTGTTAATTCCCCCAGATCACCTCATTTACTCACCATGAGTGTTAATTCCCCCAGATCACCTCAGTTACTTACCATGAGTGTTAATTCCCCCAGATCACCTCATTTACTCACCATGAGTGTTAATTCCCCCCAGATAAACTTATTTACTCACCATGATTGTTAATTTCCCCAGATCACCTCATTTACTCACCATAAGTGTTACATTCCCCAGATCACCTCATTTACTCACCATGATTGTTAATTCCCCCAGATCACCTCATTTACTCACCATGAGTGTTAATTCCCTTAGATCACCTAATTTACTCACCATGAGTGTTAATTCCCCCAGATCACCTCATTTACTCACCATGAGTGTTAATTCCCCCAGCTCACGTAATTTACTCACCATGAGTGTTATTTCCCTCAGATCACCTCAGTTACTTACCATGAGTGTTAATTCCCCCAGATCACCTCATTTACTCACCATGAGTGTTAATTCCCCCCAGATAACCTTATTTACTCACCATGATTGTTAATTCCCCCAGATCACCTCATTTACTCACCATGAGTGTTAATTCCCCCAGATCACCTCATTTACTCACCATGATCGTTAATTCCCCCAGATCACCTCATTTACTCACCATAAGTGTTAATTCCCTTAGATCACCTCATTTACTCACCCTGAGTGTTAATTCCCCCAGATCACCTCATTTACTCACCATGATCGTTAATTCCCCCAGATCACCTCATTTACTCACCATGAGTGTTAATTCCCCCAGATCACCTCATTTACTCACCATGATTGTTAATTCCCCCAGATCACCTCATTTACTCACCATGAGTGTTAATTCCCCCAGATCACCTCATTTACTCACCATGAGTGTTAATTCCCCCCAGATAACCTTATTTACTCACCATGATTGTTAATTCCCCCAGATCACCTCATTTACTCACCATAAGTGTTACATTCCCCAGATCACCTCATTTACTCACCATGATTGTTAATTCCCCCAGATCACCTAATTTACTCACCATGAGTGTTAATTCCCCCAGATCACCTCATTTACTCACCATGAGTGTTAATTCCCCCAGCTCACGTAATTTACTCACCATGAGTGTTATTTCCCTCAGATCACCTCAGTTACTTACCATGAGTGTTAATTCCCCCAGATCACCTCATTTACTCACCATGAGTGTTAATTCCCCCCAGATAACCTTATTTACTCACCATGATTGTTAATTCCCCCAGATCACCTCATTTACTCACCATGAGTGTTAATTCCCCCAGATCACCTCATTTACTCACCATGATCGTTAATTCCCCCAGATCACCTCATTTACTCACCATAAGTGTTAATTCCCTTAGATCACCTCATTTACTCACCCTGAGTGTTAATTCCCCCAGATCACCTCATTTACTCACCATGAGTGTTAATTCCCCCAGATCACCTCATTTACTCACCATGAGTGTTAATTCCCCCAGATCACCTCATTTACTCACCATGTTTGTTAATTCCCCCAGATCACCTCATTTACTCACCATGATTGTTAATTCCCCCAGATCACCTCATTTACTCACCATGAGTGTTAATTCCCCCAGATCACCTCATTTACTCACCATGAGTGTTAATTCCCCCCAAATCACCTCATTTACTCACCATGATTGTTAATTCCCCCAGATCACCTCATTTACTCACCATGATTGTTAATTCCCCCAGATCACCTCATTTACTCACCATGAGTGTTAATTCCCTCAGATCACCTAATTTACTCACCATGAGTGTTAATTCCCTCAGATCACCTCATTTACTTACCATGAGTGTGATTTCCCCCAGATCACCTCATTTAGTCACTATGAGTGTTAATTCCCCCAGATCACCTCATTTACTCACTATGAGTGTTAATTCCCCCCGATCACCTCATTTACTCACCATGATTGTTAATTCCCCCAGATCACCTAATTTACTCACCATGAGTGTTAATTCCCTCAGATCACCTCATTTACTCACCATGAGTGTTAATTCCCCCAGATCACTTCATTTACTCACTATGAGTGTTAATTCCCCCAGATCACCTCAATTACTCACCATGAGTGTTAATTCCCTCAGATCACCTCATTTACTCACCATGAGTGTTAATTCCCTCAGATCACCTCATTTACTCACCATGAGGGTTAATTCCCTCAGATCACCTCATTTACTCACCATGATTGTTAATTCCCCCAGATCACTTCATTTACTCACCATGAGTGTTAATTCCCCCAGATCACCTCATTTACTCACCATGAGTGTTAATTCCCCCAGATCACCTCATTTACTCACCATGAGTGTTAATTCCCTAAGATCACTTCATTTACTCACCATTAGTGTTAATTCCCCCAGATCACCTAATTTACTCACCATGAGTGTTAATTCCCTCAGATCACCTCATTTACTTACCATGAGAGTTAATTCCCCCCGATCACCTCATTTACTCACCATGAGTGTTAATTCCCCCCGATCACCTCATTTACTCACCATGAGTGTTAATTCCCCTAGATCACCTCATTTACTCACTATGAGTGTAAATTCCCCCCGATCACCTCATTTACTCACTATGAGTGGAAATTCCCCCAGATCACCTCATTTACTCACCATAAGTTGAAATTCCCCCAGATCACCTCATTTACTCGCCATGAGTGTTAATTCCCCCAGATCACCTCATTTACTCACCATGAGTGTTAATTCCCTTAGATCACCTCATTTACTCACCATGAGTGTTAATTCCCTCAGATCACCTCATTTACTCACCATGAGTGTTAATTCCCTTAGATCACTTCATTTACTCACCATGAGTGTAATTCCCCCAGCTCACGTAATTTACTCACCATGAGGGTTAATTCCCTCAGATCACCTTATTTACTTACCATGAGTGTTAATTCCCCCAGATCACTTCATTTACTCACCATGAGTGGAAATTCCCCCAGATCACCTCATTTACTCACCATGAGTGTTAATTCCCCCAGATCACCTCATTTACTCACCATGAGTGTTAATTCCCCCAGATCACCTCATTTACTCACCATGATTGTTAATTCCCCCAGATCACCTCATTTACTCACTATGAGTGTTAATTCCCTCAGATCACCTCATTTACTCACCATGATTGTTAATTCCCTCAGATCACCTCATTTACTCACCATGAGTGTTAATTCCCCCAGATCACCTTATTTACTCACCATGATTGTTAATTCCCCCAGATCACCTCATGTACTCACCATGATTGTTAATTCCCCCCGATCACCTCATTTACTCACTATGAGTGTTAATTCCCCCCGATCACCTCATTTACTCACTATGAGTGTTTATTCCCCCCATCACCTCATTTACTCACCATGAGTGTTAACTCCCCCAGATCACCTCATTTACTCACCATGAGTGTTAATTCCCCCAGATCACCTCATTTACTCACCATGAGTGTTAATTCCCCCAGATCACCTCATTTACTCACCATGATTGTTAATTCCCCCAGATCACCTCATTTACTCACCATGAGTGTTAATTCCCTTAGATCACCTAATTTACTCACCATGAGTGTTAATTCCCCCCAGATCACCTCATTTACTCACCATGAGTGTTAATTCCCCCCAGATCACCTCATTTACTCACCATGAGTGTTAATTCCCTCAGATCACCTTCCCCAGATCACCTCATTTACTCACCATGAGTGTTAATTCCCCCAGATCACCTCATTTACTCACCATGATTGTTAATTCCCCCCAAATCACCTCATTTACTCACCATGATTGTTAATTCCCCCCAAATCACCTCATTTACTCACCATGTTTGTTAATTCCCCCAGATCTCCTCATTTACTCACCATGATTGTTAATTCCCCCAGATCACCTCATTTACTCACCATGAGTGTTAATTCCCCCCAAATCACCTCATTTACTCACCATGATTGTTAATTCCCCCAGATCACCTCATTTACTCACCATGAGTGTTAATTCCCCCAGATCACCTCATTTACTCACCATGATTGTTAATTCCCCCAGATCACCTCATTTACTCACTATGAGTGTTAATTCCCTCAGATCACCTCATTTACTCACCATGATTGTTAATTCCCTCAGATCACCTCATTTACTCACCATGAGTGTTAATTCCCCCAGATCACCTTATTTACTCACCATGATTGTTAATTCCCCCAGATCACCTCATGTACTCACCATGATTGTTAATTCCCCCCGATCACCTCATTTACTCACTATGAGTGTTAATTCCCCCCGATCACCTCATTTACTCACTATGAGTGTTTATTCCCCCCATCACCTCATTTACTCACCATGAGTGTTAACTCCCCCAGATCACCTCATTTACTCACCATGAGTGTTAATTCCCCCAGATCACCTCATTTACTCACCATGAGTGTTAATTCCCCCAGATCACCTCATTTACTCACCATGATTGTTAATTCCCCCAGATCACCTCATTTACTCACCATGAGTGTTAATTCCCTTAGATCACCTAATTTACTCACCATGAGTGTTAATTCCCCCCAGATCACCTCATTTACTCACCATGAGTGTTAATTCCCCCCAGATCACCTCATTTACTCACCATGAGTGTTAATTCCCTCAGATCACCTTCCCCAGATCACCTCATTTACTCACCATGAGTGTTAATTCCCCCAGATCACCTCATTTACTCACCATGATTGTTAATTCCCCCCAAATCACCTCATTTACTCACCATGATTGTTAATTCCCCCCAAATCACCTCATTTACTCACCATGTTTGTTAATTCCCCCAGATCTCCTCATTTACTCACCATGATTGTTAATTCCCCCAGATCACCTCATTTACTCACCATGAGTGTTAATTCCCCCCAAATCACCTCATTTACTCACCATGATTGTTAATTCCCCCAGATCACCTCATTTACTCACCATGATTGTTAATTCCCCCAGATCACCTCATTTACTCACCATGATTGTTAATTCCCCCAGATCACCTCATTTACTCACCATGAGTGTTAATTCCCTCAGATCACCTCATTTACTCACCATGAGTGTTAATTCCCTCAGATCACCTCATTTACTCACCATGAGTTTTAATTCCCTCAGATCACCTCATTTACTCACCATGAGTGTTAATTCCCTCAGATCAACTCATTTACTCACCATGATTGTTAATTCCCCCAGATCACCTCATTTACTCACTATGAGTGGTAATTCCCCCAGATCACCTCATTTACTCACCATGAGTGTTAGTTCCCCCAGATCACCTCATTTACTCACTATGAGTGTTACATTCCCCCAGATCACCTCATTTACTCACCATGAGTGTTAATTCCCTCAGATCACCTCATTTACTCACCATGATTGTTAATTCCCCCAGATCACCTCATTTACTCACTATGAGTGGTAATTCCCCCAGATCACCTCATTTACTCACCATGAGTGTTAGTTCCCCCAGATCACCTCATTTACTCACTATGAGTGTTACATTCCCCCAGATTACCTCATTTACTCACCATGACTGTTAATTCCCTCGGATCACCTCATTTACTCACCATGAGTGTTAATTCCCCCAGATCACCTCATTTACTCACCATGAGTGTTAATTCCCCCAGATCACCTCATTTACTCACCATGATTGTTAATTTCCTCAGATCACCTCATTTACTCACCATGATTGTTAATTCCCTCAGATCACCTCATTTACTCACCATGAGTGTTAATTCCCCCCGATCACCTCATTTACTCACTATGAGTGTTAATTCCCCCCGATCACCTCATTTACTCACTATGAGTGTTAATTCCCCCAGATCACCTCATTTACTCACTATGAGTGGAAATTCCCCCAGATCACCTCATTTACTCACCATGATTGTTAATTCCCCCAGATCACCTCATTTACTCACTATGAGTGGTAATTCCCCCAGATCACCTCATTTACTCACCATGAGTGTTAGTTCCCCCAGATCACCTCATTTACTCACTATGAGTGTTACATTCCCCCAGATTACCTCATTTACTCACCATGACTGTTAATTCCCTCGGATCACCTCATTTACTCACCATGAGTGTTAATTCCCCCAGATCACCTCATTTACTCACCATGAGTGTTAATTCCCCCAGATCACCTCATTTACTCACCATGATTGTTAATTTCCTCAGATCACCTCATTTACTCACCATGATTGTTAATTCCCTCAGATCACCTCATTTACTCACCATGAGTGTTAATTCCCCCCGATCACCTCATTTACTCACTATGAGTGTTAATTCCCCCCGATCACCTCATTTACTCACTATGAGTGTTAATTCCCCCAGATCACCTCAATTACTCACTATGAGTGGAAATTCCCCCAGATCACCTCATTTACTCACCATGAGTGTTAATTCCCTTAGATCAACTCATTTACTCACCATGAGTGTTAATTCCCTTAGATCACCTCATTTACTCACCATGAGTGTTAATTCCCTCAGATCACCTCATTTACTTTCCACGAGTGTTAATTCCCCCAGATCACCTCATTTACTCACCATGAGTGTTAATTCCCCCAGATCACCTCATTTACTCACCATGATTGTTAATTCCCTCAGATCACCTCATTTACTCACCATGATTGTTAATTCCCTCAGATCACCTCATTTACTCACTATGAGTGTTAATTCCCCCCGATCACCTCATTTACTCACTATGAGTGTTAATTCCCCCAGATCACCTCATTTACTCACTATGAGTGGAAATTCCCCCAGATCACCTCATTTACTCACCATGAGTGTTAATTCCCTTAGATCAACTCATTTACTCACCATGAGTGTTAATTCCCTTAGATCACCTCATTTACTCACCATGAGTGTTAATTCCCTCAGATCACCTCATTTACTTACCACGAGTGTTAATTCCCCCAGATCACCTCATTTACTCACCATGAGTGTTAATTCCCCCAGATCACCTCATTTACTCACCATGATTGTTAATTCCCTCAGATCACCTCATTTACTCACCATGATTGTTAATTCCCTCAGATCACCTCATTTACTCACTATGAGTGTTAATTCCCCCCGATCACCTCATTTACTCACTATGAGTGTTAATTCCCCCAGATCACCTCATTTACTCACTATGAGTGGAAATTTCCCCAGATCACCTCATTTACTCACCATGAGTGTTAATTCCCTTAGATCAACTCATTTACTCACCATGAGTGTTAATTCCCTTAGATCATCTCATTTACTCACCATGAGTGTTAATTCCCTCAGATCACCTCATTTACTTACCACGAGTGTTAATTCCCCCAGATCACCTCATTTACTCACCATGAGTGTTAATTCCCCCAGATCACCTCATTTACTCACCATGATTGTTAATTCCCTCAGATCACCTCATTTACTCACCATGATTGTTAATTCCCTCAGATCACCTCATTTACTCACTATGAGTGTTAATTCCCCCCGATCACCTCATTTACTCACTATGAGTGTTAATTCCCCCAGATCACCTCATTTACTCACCATGAGTGGAAATTTCCCCAGATCACCTCATTTACTCACCATGAGTGTTAATTCCCTTAGATCAACTCATTTACTCACCATGAGTGTTAATTCCCTTAGATCACCTCATTTACTCACCATGAGTGTTAATTCCCTCAGATCACCTCATTTACTTACCACGAGTGTTAATTCCCCCACATCACTTCATTTACTCACCATGAGTGTTAATTCCCCCAGATCACTTCATTTACTCACCATGAGTGTTAATTCCCCCCGATCACCTCATTTACTCACTATGAGTGTTAATTCCCCCAGATCACTTCATTTACTCACCATGAGTGGAAATTCCCCCAGATCACCTCATTTACTCACCATGAGTGTTAATTCCCCCAGATCACTTCATTTACTCACCATGAGTGTTAATTCCCCCAGATCACCTCATTTACTCACCATGAGTGTTAATTCCCCCAGATCACCTCATTTACTCACCATGAGTGTTAATTCCCCCAGATCACCTCATTTACTCACCATGAGTGTTAATTCCCCCAGATAACCTCATTTACTCACTATGAGTGTTAATTCCCTCAGATCACCTCATTTACTCACCATGATTGTTAAATCCCCCAGATCACTTCATTTACTCACCATGAGTGTTAAATCCCCCAGATCACTTAATTTACTCACCATGAGTGTTAAATCCCCCAGATCACTACATTTACTCACCATGAGTGTTAATTCCCCCAGATCACCTCATTTACTCACAATGAGTGTTAATTCTCCTCGATCACCTCATTTACTCACCATGAGTGTTAATTCCCCTCGATCACCTCATTTACTCACCATGAGTGTTAATTCCCCCAGATCACCTCATTTACTCACCATGAGTGTTAATTCCCCTCGATCACCTCATTTACTTACCATGAGTGTTAATTCCCCCAGATCACCTCATTTACTCACCATGAGTGTTAATTCCCCTCGATCACCTCATTTACTCACCATGAGTGTTAATTCCCCTCGATCACCTCATTTACTCACCATGAGTGTTAATTCCCCCAGATCACCTCATTTACTCACCATGATTGTTAATTCCCTCAGATCACCTCATTTACTCACCATGAGTGTTAATTCCCTCAGATCACCTCATTTACTCACCATGAGTGTTAATTCCCCCAGATCACCTCATTTACTCACCATGATTGTTAATTCCCTCAGATCACCTCATTTACTCACCATGAGTGTTAATTCCCTCAGATCTCCTCATTTACTCACCATGAGTGTTAATTCCCCCCAGATCACCTCATTTACTCACTATGATTGTTAATTCCCCCAGATCACCTCATTTACTCACCATGATTGTTAATTCCCTCAGATCACCTCATTTACTCACCATGAGTGTAATTCCCCCCAGATCACCTAATTTACTCACCATGATTGTTAATTCCCCCAGATCACCTCATTTACTCACCATGAGTGTTAATTCCCCCAGATCACCTCATTTACTCACCATGAGTGTTAATTCCCCTCGATCACCTCATTTACTCACCATGAGTGTTAATTCCCCTCGATCACCTCATTTACTCACCATGAGTGTTAATTCCCCCAGATCACCTCATTTACTCGCCATGAGTGTTAATTCCCCCAGATCACCTCATTTACTCACCATGAGTGTTAATTCCCTGCTGTGTGAAACCAACCAGAACACCCATAATAACTCACCTTTTCCCAGTCAAGCCGCACATACATGGGCTCTAGTCCATTCTGAGCCGTTTGCAGTGACAATGTCATTTGGTAGACGGCTCTGATTTGCTTCCACCTGTAATTTAAGCTGGGCTATTCCTCAGCGGTGCATGTGTTTCTGCCGCAAACTATGTGAATGGCTGGGGCAGTAACTCGTGCACAGCCCAAAGTTCTTGCTTCAGGGTGCTCTTCCCAGTCCAATGGTGCTTGCACAGGTTCTCGTCCCGTCAGAGTGTACCATTATGCAAACAACTCTCATTGTTTTCAATGGGGAGCACAAGTGGCTGCATCCCCTGCATCTTTGGGCTGTGGCAGCCATTCAGATAGGCTGTGGTAGAAGCGTGCGCCGTTGAGGATGCAGCAGCTTGCGCTCCCAATGAAAGCAAATCACAGCTGTTTGCCAAATGACATTGGCTATGAATGGACGAAAGCCCATGCATGTGTGGCTTGACCAGGAACAGGTGAATTATAATGGGCAATCTAGGGGGTTTCACACAGCGGAACATCCATAAACGGGATGCCCCCGGGACACAGAACAAAACCCGGGATAGTCAAAATCCCAGGTTTTGTTCAGCTTTAAAAAGGTACATAAGACTGTCCCGCAGCTTGGGACACAGAGGAAGGTGTCAGGCTACCGGGTGTGAACCCTGATTGCGGAGACTAAAAACTGGCTCCCCTCTCGACCGGGAAGCCTGGAATCTAAGGACCAACCTGGTTTTCACTAGAGCCTCTAATGGTGAGGATAGACTGGGCTGCAAAAAGGCCCCAGGTCAGGCAACCTAGGAGTGGGTTTTGCCAAGTTATGGGTAGAAGACAGACCAGAGCTGGACTGGAACGTAGAACAGCCAGAGTCGTAAACAAGCCAAGGTAGTGGGCAGGCCGATCAGGATCGAAGTCATAAACAAGCCGAGGTCGTGGGCAGGCCGATCAGGATCGAAGTCGTAAACAAGCCAAGGTAGTGGGCAGGCCGATCAGGATCGAAGTCATAAACAAGCCGAGGTCGTGGGCAGGCTGATCAGGATCGAAGTCATAAACAAGCCGAGGTCGTGGGCAGGCCGATCAGGATCGAAGTCGTAAACAAGCCAAGGTAGTGGGCAGGCCGATCAGGATCGAAGTCATAAACAAGCCGAGGTCGTGGGCAGGCTGATCAGGATCGAAGTGGTAAACAAGCCGAGGTCGTGGGCAGGCCGGTCAGGATCAAAGTCGTAAACAAGCCGAGGTCGTGGGCAGGCCGATCAGGATCGAAGTCGTAAACAAGCCGAGGTCGTGGGCAGGCCGATCAGGATCGAAGTCGTAAACAAGCCGAGGTCGTGTGCAGGCAGATCAGGATCGAAGTCGTAAACAAACCGAGGTCGTGGGCAGGCAGATCAGGATCGGAGTCCTAAACAAGCCAAGGCCGTGGGCAGGCAGATCAGGATCGGAGTCGTAAACAGGCCAAGGTCGTCAGGGAAACAGGAGAGTAGTCAGGATCAAGCTGGGTCGGTACACAGGAATGGACGACTGGAACTCAGGAACAAGCAGGAGAAATGACCAACTGGCAATAGAGCTCAGGGCTCGCCAGTATTTAAAGACCCCTACGCGTGCGCAAAAGCGAGCGCATTTTCGCGCATTTGCAATGTGCATGCCCGCGCATAATCGCACATGCGCATGAATGATTGAATCACACAGTTCACAAATGCGTGCGGATAATCACACGCTTACTGGCACTAGTGCGAAAATGCGAACGAATGGAAAACCTTGGTGCCCTCTTGGCACCCTCGCCTAAACAGAGATCAGAGGATGAAAGGCTGAGCCCAATCTCTTCTCACTGATTTTACTGGATTATGTGTTCATTTTTACTGGCATTGGTAAGAGGCTTTTAACTAAGGGCTGAGCTGAGTGCGTTTTTAGTGGTATTATACTATTGCTGGTTTTATTTCCTCTGTATGGTTGATTACCAAATAAAAACGGAAAATAACTGATTATATGGTTGAGAGTGTCTGTTTTAATCCTCGGAATTGAAAGAAAGAAGTTGATTAAAGAGGACCTAAACTAAATGGTTGAGACGGGCCTATCTTATCATTGCGATCTGGTACATGATTTTATCTCACTGGGTAAAGGATTGTACACTGAATTAAAGGAGTTTTAGCACTGGTATTTTAAAGAAGCTATTGGGACTTTTAAGATGTTATCGTGGAGTATAGGACTTTTCTATAATTGATTGTTAACATAAGAATTTTGGCCAGCCCTGGAGTCTAGAAGATCTCTGGGTGCACCCCTTTTCAGGATGTCTCTCTGTGTGGACCCCCGCAGGTGCCTGCATCAGCCATGGCCCAGGCATCCTCCATGGGATCACGGACGAGGTGAGTATGCTAGGCAGTCTGGGAAATCTCACACCGCAAAGCACCCAAATCAGGGTGCTCCAGGGATAGGGAATTGACTGATCAAAATGGATATTCCTCTTTAAAAGAGGTGGATCACAAAATTGTTTAAAATAAAACATCTGTATAAACACATTGGCTAATGAGTGGAGAGGTCACTTATAAACCCAAACTGAATAAAACTCCTGCCAAGCTTGTGAAATATTGAAAGCTGTACGCTCTATGATTCACAATAAAAACTATTTCAATATTAAAAGAAAGAAGCAAGTCTGGCTGGATATTTCTTGATCCCTGGTGTATAAATGACCCTTCCTCTTACCATCCAGCATATTTATATGGATTTTTATTACTGGGACATTTTGCGATAGTACAACAAAGAGGCTGGTATTGCCAGATGAACGTCTGAATAGCGGCGCTTAGAGCGACCATTAGTAGACGCTGTAAGCAGGTATCGGACGCTGTAACCTAGTGTTGCGGTCACTGTAGTAACCTGGCCGGCATTGATGAATATGATGTGTGTTGGGCGCTCTAACAACAACATAACGCTGCAGTGAGCGAGAGGTAGCGCCAGCTCAGTGTGTCTGGCACTTGGCGCTTCACACCATATTTAACAAAAAAACTACACACACACAGCGTCGGCACTCTAAAGCTGGGCGCTGTACAAGAGTAACAAAGCGAAAACACATGGAATTACATTGTTTTAACACTAGGACAATAACATTTTAGTGCCAGACCAGTAAATACAATTCTGCATAAAATTATAAAAAGTCAAAAACATTTATAAAAAAGTGTTTCTTTGCAGCCAGGAGGGGTCACACAATGATTTGTGCAAAAAATAATAATTTTTAATTGCCTATTAAAAAAAATAATTTTTAACACGCTATTTATACACAAACAAATGAATGCCCATTGAAATGTATAGGAGAGCGACACTGAGCGAAAGGTAATACCTGGCACTCTTGAACCTAGAGCACTGGCGCTATTTGCTGAGACGCCTGTAGTAATACATTGGACATTACATGGCTCACCCGATTCGCTTTCTTAACCCTTTAACCCTTCTATTGCCAGCCACGTAAATTTTACATGGCTGCCTCTCCCACCTTTAAACGCCAGCCACGTAAAATTTACGAGCCTGGCTTTGCCTCCCTGCTAGCGCCTGCAAAATGTAAAACACTTACCTGACCCCTCATTCGAACCGGCCGGGTCTCCTCTTAACCCTGGGGGCTCCGATCCCCCGTCGGGGCTCCTCCGGAGGAAGGGGAGAGCCCGGAGTAGGGCCCCCCCCCCCTGTTTTTGCGGCCACTGGCTTTTTCTGTAAAAATAAATAAAAATGACATTTACTCACCTTCATGTGCGCTCGATCTCGCCGGCCAGCCCTCCGATCCCCCCCCCCCCCCAGGGCTTTCCATCCCCTCTTCCTCCGACGGGCGCCTTTTGGGGGCGGGGCTTATGACGTCACTCGGCGGCATCATGACAGCTCCAAGCCTCTCAGCTGTCAGCTGTCAGATGCCGGTGATCGGTGGTGAGAGAAGGAGGGGACAGGAGATCCTCTGATCTCCTGCCTCCCCTCCTCCTCTGGCTGCCGATCACCGGCATCTGTCATCAGATCAGTGAGGGACAGAGGAGCTGACGATCGGAGGTGAGTAAAGAAAAAAAAAAATTTTTTTTTAAAATAAAATAATTTTACTCTGTGTTTGTGTGTTTTATTTTACTGTTAACCCTTTGTGAACTGGTAAGGGGTCCATGAGACCCCTGTACCAGTTCACAAGGCTGGGGGCTGGCAAGTCACCTGCAACTAGCGGGTGACTTGCCATTAACCCCCGCACCCCCAATTACCTGCCTCCCCAAAGCCCAGGGTGGGGGGGGGGCAGAAGAGCCCGGGCCCACACAGGCTATGTGGGCTTGTAGGCTGCAGGGTGGGGGGGCCACCAGAGCTGGCCCCTCCACTTTGTTCCTACAAGCCCCCATAGCTGGTCCCGGGCTAGTTATGACGGGTAGGGGGGACCCTACGTCATTTTTTTTTTTATTTTAAGGGTTGGGGTTAGCCTAACCCTAACCCTTAAAATTCAAAAAAAAAATGGGGTCCCCCCCCCCTGGGAGGGGTAACCCTACGTCATTTTTTTTTTAATTTTAAGGGTTAGGGTTAGCCTAACCCTAACCCTTAAAATTCCCAAAAAAATGGGGTACCCCCCTGGGAGGGGGGACCCTATGTCATTTTCTTTTTAAATTAACCCCTTATGTTTATAGTGTGGATAATAGTATTTTATTTGTAAATGTTATAAAGTGCTCTTTTCAGTTTGGGGGGTCTCCTGGGCACGAATGGGGGGCTATCGATACATATGTGGTACCGTTGTAATCGGGAGAAATGGGGCTTTCACATGCAATGGTTTTCATTAATAAAACAAATGTTTTATTTAAAATAAAGGAGACAATTGTCTTTGTTGTTTTACGCAAAAATATTTTATAAAACTGTAGAAAAATTACAAACAAGACATTTAAAGCCTAAACTCTGCTGCAAAAAAAAAATATATATATATTTTCCTGGAAATTTCGGCAAAAATCACGGTTAAACATGGCGCAAAATGGGGAAAAATGACCTGTCAACAGAGGGTGACAAATATTCAAGTAGGCTGGCAATTAACAGGGTTAATAGTACCTATGCATGTTGGGTATTGTTCTGCTCGGGGGACCTTGCGCTTTCAGATTTAGCTTGTTTTTTTCATATTTGCATATTGATATTTTAGGGAAAGGTGTTTTTTATTCTGCTTTTTTATACATTTTTTTGTGAAACCCTGTGCAACCTAAGAATTCTTCAAGGGATTACTCCTAGAAAGATGAGCCCACTACAACAACCTGGATATGCATAGAAAGCTTAACATGTGTTCTTTCAGGGAATATGGTGTATGGGGGATATTCCAAAGGTAAAGGGTTGTTTTGGTAGAAAAAGCACAAGGTGCGCACTTTGTCTGCAGAGCTGAAATTTTGAAGTAAAATTACCGTTACGCACATGCTTTACTTTGGTGTGTTTGGTAACTCTTCCCTTGACAGGACCTATGCATGTTGGGTATTGTTCTGTTCGGGGCATGTTGCTTTTTCAGATTTTCAGGAATTTTTTTTAGGAAAATGTGGTTTGGATATTGCTTTTTTATTCTTTTTTTAGGGGAACCCTGTGCAACCAAAGAATACATTGAGGGATTACTTCCAGAAAACTGCACCCATGTCAACAAGCCTGGTACGTCTAGAAAGCTTGAGGTGCTTGTTGTGGGGTCCCCCTTCACGGGGGGGGGGGGGGGAAACCATTTCTTGGGGGAATTTTAAGGGTTTTTGGGGAAGCAGGTAATGGGGGGTCTTTGGGTTAATGGCAAGTCACCCACTAGCCGCAGGTGACTTGCCAGACCCAGATCCTTGTGAACAGGCATAGGGGTCTCATAGATCCCTTATCAGTTCACAAAGGGTTAAAAGTTAAAAAAAACACACAGAGACACACGTTAAAAAAATATATATATTATTTTTTTTAATACTTACCTCCCATCCATCCCTGTGTCCCACGCTAATCACTTAGGCTTCTGCTCTCCTGCTGCTGCTGGAAGCCTTTTATACCTACTGGGTCACAGGTAACATAGGGTTAATTAAAAAAAAAAAAATTACATAGGGCCCCCAGGGAGGGGGACCCCATTTTTTTGGATTTTTAAGGGTTAAAACCCTTAAAAATAAAAAAATTAAAAAAATGGCGTAAGGTCACCCCTACCCAGCATAACCAGCCTGTGACCAGCTATGGGGGCTTGTAGAACAGGGCGCAAGGGCCAGCTTTTGTGGCCCCTAGCCTTGCAGGCTACAAGCCGTCATAGCCTAGGGCCACGGCTCTTCTGCCCCCCCCCCGGGCTTTGGGGAGGCAGGTAATTTGGGGGGCCAGGGGTTAATGGCAAGTCACCCGCTAGCCGCAGGTGATTTGCCAGACCCCCGAGCCTTGTGAACTGGTATAGGGATCACATGGACCCCTTACCAGTTCACAAAGGGTTAAAAGTAAAAAAGACACACACTTTTTCAAAATAACTTTATTAAAAAAAAAAATTTTTTTTTTACTTTACTCACCTCCGATCTTCGTCTCCTGTGTCCCGCGGGGATCAGATGCAGGTGACAGCTGGGCAGAGGAGGGGCGGAGACAGGCGATTGGAGGATCGCCTACCTCCCTCCTCCTCTGTCTAGCCGTCACCGGCATCTGACAGCTGAACCGCCGGATGCCCCGACGACATCGCCCCCGCCCCCGAAGGGGCGGGGCTAGAATCCAAGATGGCGGCCGGCATCGGAAACTACGGAGGGAGGAGGGCTGTTATGCCCCCCCCCCCGTGAAGAGGAGAGCCGGCGGGAGCCGGCGGGCACAAAGGTAAGTAACTGTCTTTTTTTTTTTTGCAGGCAATCCCGACGGCTGCTGAAACGGGGGGGGGAACCCTATTTTGGGCACTCCCCTGCAGCCGGAGGAGCCCCAATGGGTGATCGGGGAGGAGACCCGGACAGATCGAGCGAGGGGTCAGGTAAGTGACTTGTTTTTTAACTTTTTATGCTTTTAGTGGGGAGGCAGCCACGTAAATTTTACGTGGCTGGCGTTTAAAGGGTTAAATGTGGTTTCCTGTACAGCGCCCAGCATTCATCAGACACTACCTGCCGCTATGAACACTACCTGGCGCTATCCTTTCTTAAATAACCCCCTATATTGTGGTCACTGTTACGAAGATTTTCATGAACTGTTACAGTACCTACCAGGTCATCATCATTTGATATTACCAGATCCAATAGCACATCACCCCTAGTAGGCGCTTCCACCAACTGGCTCATAAAGTTATTTTGCAGCGAGCTCAGGAATGCTTTCCCCCTTGCAGTTGAAGCAGATTGGTGGCTCCAGTCGATCCCTGGATAGTTGAAGTCTCCCATTATCACCACTGTACTTGCCTGTGATGTGCGCTCTGTTTATGCAGTTGACCCTCTATTTCCTCAGTTATGTTGGAGGGGTTTATAGATTACACCAAGATGTGTTTTAACATTGTTTTCATCACTCCTCAGCTAGTATCATCTCATTAATATATGCTTTGAAATCGTGTTTTACATAAAGACACAGTCCACACATTTCCTATTTGCTCTGTTCTTCCGAAAGAGGGTAAACTTTTGAAGATTAACAGCCTCATCATGTGTGGAGTCCAGCCATGTCTCAGCTACACCAATAACATTGATGTTTTCTTCTAGGTGCAGAACCTCAAGCTTCCCCTCTTTACTTGCCAGACATCTGGCATTTGTGAACATGCACTTCAAGTAGCCATCCTGTTTAACACAATCGACTTTAGTGTCATTAACTCTTGCAGTGCTGTTTTTCACTGCGGGTTTGTAACACATGGATCTATTTATCCAACATAGCGGTCCTCCTTCCCACTCCTATTTATCCACCCACCATCATATGCTGTCCCTTAAATAATCTGTCTTACCCTTTGCCTTCACTCTTGCCCTCCCCCCTCATCTCTAGTTCAAATACCCCTCCACTTCTTCTAGTATCCTCTTACCCAGCACAGCAGCCACCCTTCCATTCAGGTGCAAATAATATGTAGAATACAGTTTGTACCCCAATGAAATGTCAGCCCTAGGAACTCAAATCCTTCTGTCCTGCACCAGGACTTGAGCCATGCATTCTAAGCTCCCAGTGTCGTTCACGTGTAGCTCATGGCACAGGCAGTATTCCAAAGAATACAAGATTGGAGGTCCTTCCCTTCAACTCGGTGCCAAGTTCCTTAAATGTATTCTTAAGGATCCTCCATCTCCCATTAATTCTGTCATTGTCCCCCAGGCGGACCATGACAGCTGGGTCATCCCCAGCCCCTCCCCTCCACCACATGCCCTACCCTGGCACCAGGGAGACAGCAAACCATTCGGTTGAGGCAGTCTTGGCGACAAATTAGACAAATCAGTCCATCTGATAATAAAATCTCCTATCATTAATTGTCTTGTTCTACCCGCAGTCCCAACCACCTGGTTACTAGCAGGGCTGTCCTCCCGGCTGGAAGAACAGTATCTGCTACGGCTGAAATTTATGAGACTAACACCCTTGCATTATTACCCAGCTTGGCAATTTTTCTAGGATGCACAGAAATAGGCATGACCTTCCTTTTCTGTGCTCCCTCTAACTACATTTACCCAGCTATTTACCTGCCCCTCCTCCACTTAATGCTTGCTCAGTGAGCAGCATGCCCCTTTCAAGCTGGTACCTCCCTCCTCCTGTCCCTTCCTCCACCCCCTCCTCCATTTCCAGATTCATCACATTACTGATTATTATTAGAGATTTTTGAAAAATTCAATTTTCCGGAAAAATTTGTTTCGGTCCGAATTTATTCGCAGCGAATTGCTATTAAGAACAGCTATTTCTGGCCTACTGAGAGCCTCAATAGGGTTGTAGGACATTTTGCCTTGCTGTAACACGCATAGGATGCAAGCTGGGTTAGTGAAATAATACTGAAAAGAAGTATGACATGCAGATCAGAGGCTTTACTATTAGAATCGCTGTACAGGTGGCATCAGCATGAGGAGTCCATATATTGCCTGAAAGACACACTCTGGAGTTGGCAGCAGCAAGGGGAGCCCATATATTGCCTGAAAGACACACTGGAGTTGGCAGCAGCACGAGGAGACCATATGTTGCCTGAAAGACACACCCTGAAGTTGGCAGCAGCGAGGGGAGCCCATTTATTGCCTGAAAGACACAGGAGTTGGCACCAGCATAAGAAGCCCATATATTGCCTGAAAAACACACTCTGGAGTTTGCAGCAGCATGAGGAGCCCATTTATTGCCTACAAGACACACTGGAGTTGGCAGCATCATGAGGAGCCCATTTATTGCCTAAAAGACACACTGGAGTTGGCAGCATCATGAGGAGCCCATATATTGCCTGAAAGACACACACTGAAGTTGGAAGCAGCATGAGGAGCCCATATATTGCCTGAAAGACACACCCTGGAGTTGGCAGCAGCATAAGGAGCCCATATATTGCCTGGAAACACATCCTGGAGTTTGCAGCATCATGAGTAGCCCATATATTGCCTGAAAGACACACCAGAGTTGGCAGCAGCATGAAGAGCCCATGTATTGCCAGAAAACACATCCTGGAGTTGGCAGCAGCATGAAGAGTCCATATTGCCAGAAAGACACATCCTGGAGTTGGCAGCAGCATGAAGAGTCCATATTGCCAGAAAGACACATCCTGGAGTTGGTAGCAGCATGAGGAACCCATGTATTGCCTGAAAGACTTCCTGGAGTTGGCAGCAGCATAAGGAGCTCATATATTGCCTGAAAAACACACCCTGGAGTTGGCAGCAGCAGGAGGAGCCCATTTATTGCCTGAAAGACACACTGGAGTTGGCAGTATCATGAGGAGCCCATATATTGCCTGAAAGACACACTGGATTTGGCAGCATCATGAGGAGTCCATATATTGCCTGAAAAAAAGACCATGGAGTTGGCAGCAGCATTAGGAGTCCATATATTGCCTGAAAAACACACCCTGGAGTTGGCAGCAGCATGAGGAGCTCATATATTGCCTGAAAGACACACACTGGAGTTGGCAGCATCATGAGGAGCCCATATATTGCCTGAAATATACCCTGGAGTTGGCAGCAGCATAAGGAGCCCATATATTGCATGAAAAACACACCCTGGAGTTGGAAGCAGCATGAGGACCCCATATATTGCCTGAAAGACACACTGGAGTTGGCAGCATCATGAGGAGTTTATTTATTGCCTGAAAGATACCCTGGAGTTGGCACCAGCCTAAGGAGCACATATATCGCCTGAAAAACACACCCTGGAGTTCGCAGCAGCATGAGCAGCCCATATATTGCCTGAAAGACACACTGGAGTTGGCAGCATCATGAGGAGCCCATATATTGCCTGACAAACACATCCTGGAGTTGGCAGCAGCATGAGGAGCCCATATATTACCTGAAAGACACACTGGAGTTGGCAGCATCATGAGGAACCCATGTATTGCCTAAAAGACATCCTGGCATTGGCAGCAGCATAAACAGCCTGTATATTGCCTGAAAAACACACCCTGGAGTTGGCAGCAGCATGAGGAGCCCATATATTGCCTGAAAGACACCCTGGAGTTGGCGGCATCATGAGGAGCCCATGTATTGCCTGAAAAACAAACCCTGGAGTTGGCACCAGCATAAGGAGCCCATATATTGCCTGAAAAACACACCCTGGAGCTGGAAGCAGCATGAGGAGCCCATATATTGCCTGGAAACATATTCTGGAGTTGGCAGCATCATGAGGAGCCCATATATTGCCTGAAAAACACACCCTGGAGTTGGCAGCAGCATGAAGAGTGCATATTGCCTGAAAGACACATCCTGGAGTTGGTAGCAGCATGAGGAGCCCATATATTGCCTGAAAGACACCCTGGAGTTGGCGGCATCATGAGGAGCCCATGTATTGCCTGAAAAACAAACCCTGGAGTTGGCACCAGCATAAGGAGCCCATATATTGCCTGAAAAACACACCCTGGAGCTGGAAGCAGCATGAGGAGCCCATATATTGCCTGAAAACATATTCTGGAGTTGGCAGCATCATGAGGAGCCCATATATTGCCTGAAAAACACACCCTGGAGTTGGCAGCAGCATGAGGAGTGCATATTGCCTGAAAGACACATCCTGGAGTTGGTAGCAGCATGAGGAGCCCATATATTGCCTGAAAAAACGCATCCTGGAGTTGGCAGCAGCATTAGGAGCCCATATATTGCCTGAAGAACACACCCTGGAGTTGGAAGCAGCATGAGGAGCCCATATATTGCCCGAAAGACACCCTGGAGTTGGCACCAGCACAAGGAGCCCATATATTGCCTGAAAACACATCCTGGAGTTGGCAGCAGCATGAAGAGCCCATATTGCCAGAAAGACACATCCTGGAGTTGGTAGCAGCATGAGGAGACCATATACTGCCTGAAAGACACACTGGAGTTCGCAGCATTATGAGGAACCCATGTATTGCCTGAAAGACATCCTTGAGTAGGCAGCAGCATAAGGATCCCATATATTTCCTGAAAAACACACCCTGGAGTTGGCAGCAGCATGGGGAGCCCATTTATTGCCTGAAAGACACAATGGAGTTGGCAGCATCATGAGGAGCCCATATATTGCCTGAAAACACATCCTGGAGTTTGCAGCAGCATTAGGAGCCCATAAATTGCCTGAAATACACACCCTGGAGTTGGCAGCAGTACGAGGAGCCCATATATTGCCTGAAAGACACACTGGAGTTAGCACCAGCATAAGGAGCCCATATATTGCATGAAAAACACACCCTGGAGTTGGCAGCAGCATGAAGAGCCCATATTGCCAGAAAGACACATCCTGGAGTTGGTAGCAGCATGAGGAGCCCATATATTGCCCGAAAGGCACACTGGAGTTGGTAGCATCATGAGCAACCCCTGTATTGCCTGAAAGACATCCTGGGGTTGGCAGCAGCATAAGGAACCCATATATTGCCTGAACAACACACTCTGGAGTTGGCAGCAGCATGAGGAGCCCATTTATTGCCTGAAAGACACAATGGAGTTGGCAGCATCATGAGGACCCCATGTATTGCCTGAAAAACACATCCTGGAGTTGGCAGCATCATGAGGAGCCCATTTATTGCCTGAAAGACACCCTGGAGTCGGCACCTGCATAAGGAGCCCCTATATTGCCTGAAAACACACCCTGGAGTTGGCAGCAGCATGAGGAGCCCATATATTGCCTGAAAAACACACCCTGGAGTTGGTAGCATCATGAGGAGCCCATATATTGCCTGAACAACACACCCTGGAGTTGGCAGCAGCATGAGGAGCCCATTTATTGTCTGAAAGACACAATGGAGTTGGCAGCATCATGAGGACCCCATGTATTGCCTGAAAGACATCCTGGAGTTGGCAGCATCATGAGGAGCCCATTTATTGCCTGAAAGACACCCTGGAGTTGGCACCAGCATAATGAGCCCATATATTGCCTGCAAAACACACCCTGGAGTTGGCAGCAGCATGGGGAGCCCATTTATTGCCTGAAAGACACAATGGAGTTGGCAGGATCATGAGGAGCTTATATATTGCCTGAAAGACACACTGGAGTTGGCAGCATCATGGGGAGCCCATGTATTACCTGAAAAACACACCCTGGAGTTGGCAGCAGCATTAGGAGCCCATATATTGCCTGAAATACACACCCTGGAGTTGGCACCAGCATAAAGAAGCTGCTAGGCACTTACCTCACCGCCGTTCCGGGTCCCGCGGCGCGTTGCCGGGTGGCTCCCACCGGGCTGCGGCCCGACGGTCCCCGGGTCTGCCAGCTCCTCGGCACCGTCGCGGGGATCAGGGGCTGGCGGTGCAGGACGCCGTGGGTGGCCGCGTCGCAGCCCGCTCCGCGCGGCTGCGCGGCCCTGCGGCTCTCCCCTCTGGCTCGGCGCTTCCCCTTCCTGGCGGGGGCGCGCCCGATCCTCAACGTGCTCGCGCGCGCGCGAGCACGTCTGCTTTATGCCTCCCGGCGGCGCTTCCCCCAGCGCGCCCGCCGGGGGCAAGTTTAAAATGTCCAATCTGTGGCTGGTTCCTGGGATCGGACCCAGGGACTGGTCGGCCTGTCTGGCCTGGGCCGTCCAGCTCCTGGGACCGATCCCATTTCCTTGTTTGCACCAAGCACCTTCCTTCCCTCCTTTTTCCCTGTTTCCCATTGGCCAGACTTCCCTATATATTTGCACTGTTCCAGTTTCCCAGTGCCCGTTATAGCTTCTGGGTTCTGGATGTGTGCTGCTGTACTTGTGAAGATTTTGGATTTGGATTTGGACCTTGACTATTCTTGCTAGCTGCCTGCCCTGACCTCCTGCTTTGCCTGACCACTCTCTTGCCTGACCCTCCTGTACCTCGCCTGTGACCTCCTGGAATTGACCTCGGCTACCCTCGACCATTCTCTGTCATCTCCCTTGGATACCTCGCCTGTGACCTCCTGGTTTGACCTCGGCCTGATTTACGGACTTTTCGCACCCGGCATCCTCATTCGGGATTCCCTGCCTAACACCAAGCTGCACCTTAAGCTACTATCCTTTGCGCCTGTTAAGTCCTGGGGGCAACCGACTGGGAGAGGCATTGCTCGTGTCTCCCACAAGCGGGGGCTTGTCTATAGGCAGAAGTGGCGGTGGAGATTGGGGGATACTGGCTTAAGACAGACGGGTGTTTGGTACAATCCTGACAGAAGCCATATATTGCCTGAAAAACACTCTGGAGTTGACAGCATCATGAGGAGCCCATATATTGCCTGAAAACACACCCTGGAGTTTGCAGCAGCATTAGGAGCCCATAAATTGCCTGAAATACACACCCATGAGGATCATGCGGATCCCATTTATTGCCTGAAAGACACCCTGGAGTTGTCAGCAGCACAAGGATCCCATATATTTCCTGAAAAACACATCCTGGAGTTGGCAGCAGCTTATGGAGCCCATATATTGCCTGAAAAAACACATTGTGGAGTTGGCAGCAGCATATGGAGCCCATATATTGTCTGAAAAGACACATCCTGGAGTTGTTCACAGCATGAGGAGCCCATATATTGCCTGAAAGACACACCCTGGAGTTGGCAGCAGCATAAGGAGTCCATATATTGCCTGAAAAACACATCCTGAAGTTGGCAGCAGCATAAGGAGCCCATATATTACCTGAAAGACACCCTGGAGTTGGCAGCAGCATGAGGAGCCCATTTATTGCCTGAAAGACACAATGGAGTTGGCAGCATTGTGAGGAGCCCATGTATTGCCTGAAAGATACACCCTGGAGTTGGCAGCAGCATGAGGAGAACATATAAAAAAGTTTTAAGTAATGCATTTCCTCAATAATTACTTGTGGTCTGATGCGGAAGAATGTCTGTAACTGGCAAGCAGCGACGTTGTTTTGCACTATTTGTGAAGTGTTGGTGTGGCACCATGATCAATCTACTCGCATGCATCAGCCATTGATGGGTGGAAATCCTGGCTGATCCATGCCTGATTCATCTTCACAAAGGTGAAAGACACAATGGACAGACGAGTTCTCCTTGGGGTTACTATGGCACTAAACAATGGGAGGACAGGGACTGCTCCTGGGCCATGCTAACTCAGGGTTGTGCCCAAGGAACCTACAGACTGTTGATTGGGGGTGTCAGATGTCACTTGTGATGAAGTGGATGACCGCGTTAACCAATCGAAGGATGGCAGATGCGTTGCTGGTCGAGATGGCAGATGGCAGACTGCTAGCTGATACTGAGAGATCAGGCCTCTCACCGCGACTCTTGCTGCCACCCGCACCTAGTCTGCTGCGACCTTTGCCTGATGAATCTAGGCCTCTGCCACTCCTCTGTGCACATCCTGGCACTTCTCTCCCTGACATATTTACTGCATTCAGGAGAGGAAAACAATACGCTACACTACACTTAAAACAGTATTTTTGGAAGAGCAGCAGGTGTGTAGAAAAGCCAGAGCAAAATAAGCAGGTGGGTGTAATCTGTAACACTAACCAGGGATGCCCCATGCTCAAAGTTAGTTAATAGCACTACAGAAAGTTTTAAAACATGATTTTTGTAGAAAAGCAAGAGCAATATAGACAGGTTCTCTTGCTAAAAACAAATGCAAACACACTGTCAGATCATGGCCTGAAATAGTATGCCCCTGGTGAAATTGATTTAAAAGAACTACAGTAAGTTTTAAAACGTGTTTTTGTAGAAAAGCAAGAGCAATATAGACAGGTGCTGTTGCTAAAAACAAATGCAAACATGCTGTCAGATCATGGCCTGAAATAGTATGCCCCTGGTGAAAGTGATTTAAAAGCACTACAGAAGGTTTTAAACTTACTGCTGTGTAGCCCTTCCACACAGAAAATCCTTTTTTCCACCATCTATCCCGTTGTAGCCTGGTAGCTATTGTGTTCCCACCACTGTGGGGAGGACCAGAACTAAGTGTCCCGGGGTGAGTCCTCAGGATACAGATTTTCTTGTAGGGTAGCCTGTGGCCCCAAAGTTCAACCCAGATCCCAATCCAGGGCCTAATCCAGCACCTTACCCAGTGCCTAATTCGGCTCCTAACCCAGCCCCAGACTCGACGCCCCAGCATGTGGAGGAAGCGCCATAAATACTGTATGCCGGGATGTTTACCCCACAAATCCCCAAGTTTAATGAGACAGAACTGTCACTGGAGGACTGGGCTGAGCGTGTGAGCAGCATAGCACAGGGCTGCAGACTGGATGATGCCCTTCCAAGATGGTACTGACCATCTTGGAGGAAGCGTATGGTGACACAGTGTTCTCCCATGATCTGAAGAAGAGATTTATGGATCCCTTGCTTAATGAGGGGGCCTATTCCCAAATATGCTAATGCCCTGCAGGAAATTTTGGCCACCATCAAGAAATAGGAGCGTGCACCTGAGGCCACCATGTCTCACTTGGGTTGGTGACTGTGTAATCAGACTGAGCAATTTCCTTTCATTCGGCTCCAATGCCTGGCTCTGGCGGACGAAAGGAGAAGATGTCCAGTTTTGCAGTGAGACAGTGGGTGCAGTGGCTGGAGACCAAGTAAAGAGTCCCGTCATAGAGGTCACTTGGAGGATACTGTTAAGGTCCTAGAGTAGATGATGGGCTGTTTGTGTGCTAAATTTTAGGACCAGTCTTGATCCCCTGATGTGAGAAAGGGGGGATCGGGACTTGTCATCTTGCCCGTGTCCAGAGGAGGTTTGCTGGAACTGTTCTGTTCATCGGGCGGCTGTTGAACTATCTAGCCCCGGAGTGGCAGCCGCCTCAGTGGGACAGCATAAGAATCGGTTAGGGGATGACTTCCCTTTCAGCCAGTTGGTGGAGGAGAGTCTGCTGGTTGAAGTGAGTGTGGGAGAGGAGAAGATCCAAGCTCTGGTTGAAACTGATTCGCAGGTGACAACTTCTAATTGCACTTTCCTGGTCACCCCTTTGAGATCCCCAGGCTCTCCCTGACCGAGCAACAACTCACCCCTGGATGTGACTGATATTGCCTGGCCAGACATCGAGATAGCAGGGTGGTGCCTGCCCTTCAGGAGGGTTGTGGTGGTGCACCAACAACCAGCTTCAGGGGATTATTGTGGGGATGAATGTGATACCTGATTTGGATGTGTAGTGGATGGGAAGGTTGGGAAGGTCCTCAAGAACAAGGATATACCTCCTTGGGCCTTTGGGCCATTAAGCAGGGGGAGGCGCCAGAGGGAGTCATTCATGCTCCCCGGAAAGAACCCCTCATAGTCCCGGCTCAGAGTAGGTGGTGGTCAAACTATGCCCTTGTGAGTGTGCTGTCCATGTAGCCCGAGTTCTGGCCACGGTAGATGCAGCACCGGGTCCCGGTCTGGTTGGTCACTATGGGATCTCAGGAGGTAAGAGTGGGTAGTGGAGGTGTTTTAAGGGCAAGTGCTGGTCGAAGAATATCTGGTGGAGGGGTTGACTCAGGACTGTCCCAGTGGGATGGAGGGGACCATGAAATAACTCGACATTGAGGAAGACGGGATCAGTGACCAATAGAAGCACGTATTGCGGTCTCTGTTCCAGGAGTTTCAGTGGGTCTTCTCTACTCATGAGCTGGATCTGGGGCACACCCCAGAGATTTAGCATGAGATCAATATGGGAGATCCCCCCCCCCCCTTTTGGGAAAGGCACCTGTGCCAAGAGGCCAAGGAGCTCTTGGGAAAAATGATCAAATTGGGAGTGATTGAAAAGAGTACGGAGGCATCTCCTATTGTATTAATGAAAAAGCGCGATGGAACATTGAGATTTTGTGTAGATTACCGCTGAATGCTATGACTGTTCTGGACACATCCGTTGCCCGGATAGAACAGTCTCTGGCAGTGTTGGGTCTGGCTAAGTTATTCTCGTCCCTGGTCCTTGCCAGTGGCTATTGGCAGGTGCCGATGGCAGAGACAGACAAGTCTGCTTTTGTCACTGCTATGGGCCTCCACCACTTTAACACCTTACCGATGGCATCATGAATGCCCCAGCGATCTTTCAGAGACTCATGTAGAGGTGTTTGGGGGGCTTGAATTTTGAATGTATACTAATTTACTTGAATGATGTGACTGGAGTTCCAATGTAGCTGATGCGGTATGCAATTTAGCATTAGATAGGGATTTATGTGATGTAGTCTGCTTGCTATAATTTCCACAAACTGTGACATTGCAGCTTTGCATCATGCCATGTAAAACTGCATGGCTTCAAAAATGCATAAAATATTTTGATCTCAAAAGGTGCTATCTGTGCGAAATCTGCACCTCATCCAGTAGGAGACAGTAAATTGCACAGGTAGTTCACGTGCCACGTTCATAAAGGGCTTAATGCCCAGTTTTGTCTTCCTACAGATTTTTAACTGTAGTAGTATCCTAAACTGGGATGCCCCAGGGGAGAGTGTCAAAGGGGTCATATAGTCATTTTTGGATATTGATCCATTTCAAACAGAGTAACTTTACTAAGCCGCATTTGTTTGCTTGTTAGTAACCTTTTCACTGGTGTATCATGAAGATCTTATTACATCTGCCTGTTACTTAAAGTCAGTGCTGTTTCTAGGGGAGGGCAAGCAGAGCGATAGCCTTGGAGCAAAGGCCATTGGGGGCCCCTTTATCTCAGCCACCCTGTTTTCTGCAAGTGAGTCAGGGCCACTGTTAGTGGTGCTGGCAATAGGTAGTTTTTAGGATAAATGAACTTTGTTTAAAAATAAATAAATATATACTACATTGTATAGATACAGCGTTAGAAGGGCCGTGTGTAACATCCCTTATTTCTCTTGGCTGGACAATGACGTTAAGCAGGGCAGTTTCTATGCAAAACTGCACTTAGGACAGGAAGAAAAAATGTAGCCTCCTTCTATGATGCTGCTGCTCCATACAGGTATGTGCCATGCTGTGCTTGTGGCCAGTCATTGTCTCCCCAATGACTGGCCCCAATATGTAGGGAGGGGGAGACTGCCTTTTTAGGCTGCATGTGGATCCCATTCTCCCTGGTAGGGGTGCGTCTGCTGTCCGGGATTTGAAGACTTTACATCATTACATCAGGCGCAGCTGCTCTTTATTGATGTAGTGACAGGCTTGGGGGCGAGCAACTGAGGTTATGAGAGCTAAGGGAGGGCAGCCGTCGTAGGCCAATGCATTGCAGGAAAGGAGGGACTGAACTACACTGCCACATTTCAGCTTGCTAAATGGTTAAAAAATAAGTTGTCCAGCACTTGCAGGTTTAAACTTCAGTTTAGTGCCCCTATACTCAGAGGGAAGTTTATGGCAACCCCTTCCATCTGCAGCCCAGTGCCCCATAACAGCCTGTGTTTCTTTTTTTTACTAAAGCCTTTGCCCAATATTCATAACAACACAAACTGGATGCGTTCGGCCACATTGGCTGAGCAGCCCTGCCCCCAGTGATGATAGATTTAGTTACAGTACACACAGCTCAGCAATGGGAAGCACTGGGCTGGTGAACAACATAAACTTCCCTTTGAGATTACAGTAGGTGCACTTTAACCCTGCATGGGCAATTCCTTTAATACATATAAAGCATTGCTTGATCATTATGTCTGGAAAATACATTGTTCACCAGTATATCACTTTAGTTTCTATTTATTTCAATTTACAAACTATAAGCAGCAATACAGTTGAAATTAAAATGACATCATATATTTTAAGTTGACACTTGGCATTACATTCTGTTACAGCAAAAATCAAGCTCTTATTTTTTATAATATAATAATAAATGTACAAACATATCCATCAAGAACTAGGTGTTGGTTGAAGCTGTCTAAAGTTTAGCTATGTGTTACCCTCTGGCTAGGTCAGGGATCCCCAACCAGTAGCTCTGGAGCAACATTTTCAACATGTGGCGGACAGAAGCTGCAGAAACTGGTAAAACCTGCACTCTTCTCAACTTACCCAGCTTTGTCGTTCAGCTTCTTTGGGGATGGAGGCTTCACTCACGGGGGAAGCAAGTTTTTCTTATTCCTTATCCTATTCCAAACACAGTGTGCTTATTGATCTGAGGGGATGGGTGGGTTTACACACAATACAAAGTTACCCCATTTTATACGCTATAAGCAGTCACTAGTGCCACCAAATTCTTCGATTTGAATGTGGCTTGTGACCATCTCTTGAATGTGGCTCTCAAGGCCAGAAAGGCTAGGGGCCCCTGGGCTAAATTCATACCCTTTGCATCTAAAATTCACTTACCAGTGTATTTTACAAAATAAAATAAATGTAAAATGCATGCCGCTGCATTTCTACATGTGCTAATGTTAATTTTAATGGAGGATGTGCATTGAGCAACCTGTGCCAATATGAAGCTTGCTACAGTACATTCTTTCACTATCTATCTCACATAAACACAAGGCCAAAAAAATATACAGAACTGTATATATACTGTGTTTTTTTTTTACAAAAGAAGTGCAAAGTGCAAAGGTTTGTTTTCCCATTTGATTTTGTTACTGGTGTGCCAGTGATGAGCAATAAATGTCTAGTACATATGTAAACCTTTTCCTTTAAATGATTGTTGCTGTTTTTTTACATGAGGTCCAGTTGTACACATTAAAACATTATGCTTTTAAAAAAGAAAGGATTGCAGTGTATATCCGGCATTGGCTTCTAAAGAACTGTAGGAACATGTACCACTAGCCTGCAATAGGAGATATCTATCAGAGCAAGCTAGAAACCCTGTAGAATGCGGACAATGGCAACCATGGGACCAGTGTTGCATATTGGTTCTTTTCCCCCCTTAATATTAATGACCAAGAGAACTGACTAATCAGAACAAAAGGCATCAACTATTCATTTTCTATTATAGTTAATAATCATGTCAACTTTTTTTAAGCAGTAAAATATTTTAAAAGGGTAACTGTAAGGGATTCCTATAGTTTACATTCATTTATGTAAAGCTGGTATTATATGACAGCTTATGGACTCATTAGGAAATAAATAGATATACTGTTGTTCCTGATCCAACTGATATCTACCAAATCAAATATTTGGTATATATATCCAGTGCTGCTTTTGTGCCACTTTAATTACCTTATACCTATGGCTAGTGCTAATGCAGGCAAATGTAATTAACATAGCGTCGAGCTGCATTTAGCACTGTCCTAAACTGTTTTTCATTTTTTAATTGAAGAAGAAATGTCCAAGATATCAAGGTTTGCAGGTTCACTATATGATTTATCTTATGAAAAAATTGGGCGTGGCTCTCAGCTCTGTGATGCCGCATAATAATCAGCTCTCTGTGCTGACAGCAATGTGATGAATCTGGAGGAGGTGGAGGGAGAGGCGGGAGTAGGGAGGGACCAGCAATGCTGTCCCACTCTCCTGAGCTGTTTGGGGGATGGGGTGTAGGGGGGAATGTAATTAGCTGAACTTGTAAACCCCGATATCTCAGCCATTTCTTCTTTAATTTAAAAACGGAAAACAGTTTAGGACAGTGCCAAATGTAGTGCGATGTAATGATGTAACAATTACTTTTGCCTGCAGTAGCAATGGAATGCTTTTAGTAAAAAAAAATGTTTTATGTATAGCTGATTCCCTGGTGTGTGTATAGCATCAAGCTGAATTTCAGTCTCCTTATGCATAATTGCATCTCACTGTTACATGCCAATACCTTTATATTGATGCCAATAGATATACAAAATACAACCATGCTTAATATAGGCTTGAAGGAGTGGTGCATCCATTTGTTGGACTTACAGGGGGGACCACTGGGGCAAAACCCACTCTGTTGTTACCCCGATCAAAAACAGAGTAAAACTGGCCAATAAAAACATCTCCCAAAATCCAAAGTGGTCCTGAAGGGGGAGGAATATCCATACCCTGAAATCCACTTGCGCAGTAACCGCCTTCATCCTGTCCGAAAATAAGAATTATATGATATATGAATATATATTATTATATAATATGATACCTGCTTTAGGCTATGTAGTAAAGTTATTGGTTTGAATTGTGATTTTCAGCATGAAATACAGAACAATTTTCTTCTACATCATAGGACTGGACCACACAGTTGGGTTGGTGATGAGTAGGTGAGTAATGACTGCCAGTACAATTATAGTGGAATTCTCTGTGTCAATAATCATGTAGATGTTTAAAGAGGAGCAACGCACTCGATTTCTGGAGTGTTGTTGCTTAATGTTTGGGCATTATGAATCAGGATGCCCCGTTGTGTGTATCGCCCCAGGTCACCCGCTCCCACGGCACAGACTCAAGCTAAGAGTGAGCACGCTGATGGGCAGAGCGGCCCACTCACCCATAGCGCTCGCTTTCACTTGCCTCCCTTCTGCTCTGCTGACGGCTAGGCCATCTGGAGCCAAGTGGCGCCAAAGGGAGCCGAGTGCACCGCCGGCCGTATCTCCTGCTAGCTATGACGTGCCTGCGCTGCCCATTTAGAATGGCTGGACGCGGGCACGCGGTGAGCGTGGATGTGGCCGCAATGCAGAGACTTGGCAGGGGCTCTGGGAGAAGGTGAGTGTTCTGGGGGTACCGAGAGGTTTCACACAGTCGGGCATCGCAATGCAGGACGTAGCAGCACCAGTATTAACACTACCCCAGCTGACCAGCCAACAGTAGTTGTCCATCATCTTATGACATTGTGGACTGGATGGCTCACTTATCATCTTCACTGACTACTAGTGAGGCACCTTGTTTGTTCAAAGTGCAAAGAAAGACATCAAAAAGATTCCTCAAGTGTTATTGATAAGCTGAATATGTTTGCTTCTTACTCCCAGGAAAGACATCAAAGACTCATCAAAAAGATGTTATTGATGAGCTGAATATGAATATTTAAAAGCTGGATTGAGACAACATGAAGGATTGGGGGAAGATGACAGACACAACTAAAATGCATTAGTTTAGTTGGTGGTGGAAACCGACTGGCGGAACTTCAGTCAACAAGTAACCCCCATCCTCCCACGCCACCCTGGTGCTGAAGCAGGACGGGGGTTACAAGTAGGAAAAAACCTTACCTTATCCTCAAGTCGTGACGCTTCCCCGGTCTTTGTGCGGCCGCTGCCACAATTGTTGCATTCCCTGGGTCCACGTGCGCTCCTGCCGCGTATTTACCTGAATGGGCAGCCGGGAGTGCACTCGGAGCCGGGGGATACGGCTCCATGTTGTCATTCAAGATGGCGGCGCCCAGGGTCCGAAGCATTGGAGGAGCGGCGCTGGCCCCTGGATAAGGTAAGGTATTTTTTTCTTTGTAACCCCCCATCCTGCCTCAACACCAGGGTAGCGTGGCAGGTGCAGTGGGGGGTTACTTGGTGACTGAAGTTCTGCTTTAAGGGCAATGGTTGCTGAGGAGCTGTGATGATGACACTTGGGCAAAATCAGAGGTGGAAGAGTGTGTAAAGAGCCCACCATGAAAAATCAATTTCTGAGAAAGGTGGCAGGTATGAGAATGATGATGATAAATGTGTGCTGGGCAGAAACTGGGACCCATATCTGGAGGACACGGCGGTGATGATGACACTAGAAATCTAGGGCTTCAGCAAAAAAAAAAGCACATATGGACAAAATATCAAAATAAACAGCAGTGCAGATATGCAGCAGGTTACAGCTACTGCTGTTATTTCAGACTAGAAAAAAGTCAGAGACCAAGGACAAGTTCAGGTGGTTACCAGATGACAAAAGCAGTACAGTAAGTGAGCCCTGCCGGCAAAAAATATGCTGTGATCATTCAGGAACAAATGTAGGAACTAAACGTCACCCTCCGCACATGAATGGACATCACATGCTTGTGTGGTAAAACTGAAGCAATGTGACATCTACAAATCATCATCTCCATCACCACGTCCTGATTCTCCTACACTTACTACACCTCCACCTTCCCCTCCTGTGAGTCATCCATGATGGCACAAAAACCTTATGTGAACTGCACTCCCGTCTGGCCAAGCTGCTTGCAGTACAGTCACTGCCATAGCAGTTTGCGGGTACTTATCCATCATTATTTGAAAGGGAACTCATTTTTTCATGCACTTATTATCTTATTATCTCTATTCAGATGCTCCACTGTGTGAGCCCCAGATGGCCCGCAAATCCCTTACCTTCCTGCTAGTCTCTCCCCCCTGTATACCCCAATCCCTGCAGCTGTGCGCACTCCCGCCCAGCCACGCAGGTGGGCCGGGCGTGCGGAAGCATGCACACCACGGGGGAGAAGGGGATGCAGCTGACAGTATTCCCTATGCCGATGTGCAGTCCAAAACAAGGGTGTTATGCTGGGCATTAGTAGGCATAGCATAAAGCTCTGATTTGACATGTATGTGCTATGGGAATGGCAGAAGGGTGAGTGGAGTGGGCAATCTGGGAGGTTTCACACAGCAGGGCATCCCAAAATGGTATGCTGCCCTGGGCAGGGACCAATCCCCAGCATAGTTCAAATCCTGGTTATTAGTTCACTTTAAAAGAGGTGCTAGCAAATCAGAAAACACTCTACCCGTGTAGAGCAGGCATGCCTTGATCTTAATCTTAACAGGTCCTTTAAGCTTTTCTGCAAAGCTGGGATGGAGCACACACTAAATGCAATGTATCAACAAGACCTAAAGGAGACACTACATTAGAAAGCTAAAAACCCTTTTTATTGAATGGAGTGGCAAAGGGCTGGAATCAACTTTTGCAGTGTATCTGTGTCTCAGTGGTGCTTTTAGCATTCATAGACATTCAGTTTCAAGCGGTTGATAAATATCCTCTGTGGGGTTATTAACTGCAAAAGAGCACTAACATGTTTCCAGCCACTGTCCACTGTATTGATAGCTAAGGAAAAGCTTTGAAATAACATGATAGCTCTTTCTAAAAAGGAAAAAATATATAATGTTGCCATATGTAGCCCTACATAATGGATATACATTTGAATGTGCCTGTACAATCACAGGAAGTTTTGGGGCAATTTTTTTTAATAACGAAGACATGTGAACAGAAATTCTGGAGTTATATCTCAAATGGGTATCATTTATAGATGGGGAGGCTGATTCATCATTAGCGGCAGGTAGCGACAGATGAGCGTCTGTAGCAGGCATTTTCAGAGCGCCCGCTAGTAGTCGCAGTGCTCGGCCGTGAGTCGCTAGTTTATAGCGACTCAGTCGCTGTTCAGTAATGTTGAATACATTGTGAGGAGTCGCTATTTGACCAGTACAGTGCTGTATGGGAGCGCATGTTAGCGACTGCTCATAGCGACCGACTCACACCATATTCAGCAAAAAAACAAAATCTCTGGCGCTGAAAAATACTTGTTTGAAGCCCAGAGCGCAGGAGACGGTGTGTTTAAAGTCTGTTTTCAAGCATCTATCAACTAGTAACAAAGTGAAAACATATGGAATTACATTGTGACAACATTGTAACATGAACACTTTAACGCCAGACCTGTAATGTCATTTCTGAGGAAATATTTTAAAAATTTTAAAAATTATGAAAAAAACGATATTTCAATGCCAGAAGAGGTCACAGAATTATTTGTGATTAAAAAAAAAAAAATAATAAAACCCGTTTAAAGAGAAGAAAAGGATCGTCCATTGAAATGTATGGGAGAGTGCCAGGTAGCGAGAGGTCATACCTGGCGCTGTGCAAGGCTGAACGCCGGCGCTGTTCGCTGAGGCTGTGAAAATGATGAATCAGACGCTACATGGCGTTATCCCAGTCGCTAAACAGATTCTGCTTGATAAATGTGTAATTGCATGCCGTGTCCGGCGTTCACCAGTCGCTGCCTCTCGCTACCTGTCATTAACCAGCCACTACCTGACGCTATCCCTTCTTAAATAAGGGCCTATGTGACAGCCCCCTGTTACAATAGAATAATTTTAAATTACATTTCTGCATTAAATGGAACATCAAAATATCAGAAATATGAGCCAGTAACTATAGTCAGTAATGCCATGTCATGCTGTATGCAGTCACACCTAAAAATAACAGTTTGATAACATTTGTTAAGAAGCAACCTCCTTACTTATCGTAGTGTTCACATAAAGAAAGATAACATACTGTACATTGCATGGGACAATTGTACTGGGACACACCTTTGTAACTCAGCCTTTCATGCCTTCCCATTGCCACAAGTGTAAGAAACATAGTTTCATTCATAAAGAAACACCTTGACCTTGAAACCAATACCTTGCTGTCACAATAACTCAGGCTGCATGCTTACAGCACCAAGCACAATGTCAAGTGTAGGATAAAGCAGTGGCCCCCAACCCTTCTCCTGAAGGCCCACCAACAGGTCATGTTTAGTGGATCTCCACTTAGAGGGTACTATAGCTCTGCTGCTTACTCTACATTACTCTACAGAGATCTGCAAATCTGCAATAGAATCTGCAAGACATGACCAGTTGGTGGCCTTGAGGAAGAGGGGACCCCTGATATAAAGAATGCTGCCAGTGAAAAATGAGGTGATGTCAAGAGAACATTAGCTGCGTCACTGCATTGTGTCAAGTGTAGTGTCTGGTGGAACAGGTACAATGGGTCTAATTTCATGGGTTGGCCCAGACTCCCTGATTCCAGCAAAGGAAAAGAAAAATGTAATGCTTAATGATATGATCCCAACCTTCTATCAACAGTTTGTGGAGAGCCCTTTTCTTTTCCTGCATGACTGTGCCCTGTGAATAAAGCAATGTTCATAAAGGAATGGATTGGTGTGGAATTACTCAACTGCTCTACCCAAAACTCTGGCCTCAACTCACTTAACACTTAGAATGGAGATTAGGCAGCAAGTGCTTTCTAAAAGCACATGGTACATATCACAGATGATATTAGAATTTCTTCCATGATTCTTTGCAGTAACCATGCCGATAAATATCTTTTCACCTCTTGGCTATGCTCAAAGCTCCTGAAAAAGTCAGCCAGGGTGTACTCGCACCCGAAATTTGTGGTTTGGGTTTGCCCAACACTAGCAGTAATTCTACTAGGTACTTGGGAGTTAAAGCGGACCTTCAGCATCATTTAATAAAAAGCCCAAACCCTTTAAAAAAAAACTATTCCTCAGCATCTAAAATATATTTAATATTTTTAGTCACTTACATCTTATTCTTTCCCTAACTGGCCTGCAACTCTGTTCAGCACTCTAGGATACGGGTGCCGCCATCTTGGTTCAGTAGCATCACATGCTGAGAAGAGGAGAGGGTTCAAAAGTGCAGGGGAGCAGGGATATAGCTGTGCTTTGCACAAACAGAGCAGAGCTGGGGTCAGGACAAGGTCAGCAATCCCAGAATGCAGAGTGGCACAGTAGGAACACACTTCCTGTTTGCAGGCAGCCTCCATGGGCCACCATCTTGGATGTTTAAAGTGGACCAACACCGAGAGGTGATTGGCCCGGAAATCTATAAGATTCCCGGGCCGATCACCTCCCACCCCGCGGGACATCCGCGATCGGGATGTCCCGCGGGGTGAAACCCCCCAAAAAACCCCCAAACACCTTACCTGATCTCGCCTACGCCTCCCTCGCGCCCCTGTAGGCGTGCTCGCGCCCGCGCCGGCCGTCTGCGAATGGCCGGCGGGGGCGCGCGCGCGCCGAAAGTGACGCGAGGGAGGCGGCGGCGGCGGCAGCCGCTTGGACGTTCCTGATCCCCGCCTGGACGTTGGCGGGGATTGGAGCGTCCAGTCACGTGGGAGCGGGGACAGGTAAGATTTTGGGGCTTTCTGGGGGGTTTCACACAGCGGGGCACCCCCGATCGGGGTGCCCCGCCGAAGTGGACCAAAACCCAGGATAGTCAAAATCCTGGGTGTTGGTCCACTTTAAAGGCTCAGAAAATGCAATAGATGCAGGTAGGATGATTTTTTATGTGGGCAATCTGTATGTACAGGGTGGGGGAAACATATAAGATAGGCTCTTATTAAGGGTGAAGGTCCGCTTTAATTGTACATTATTTTTCGGCCTGTTTCTTTCACACTTGTTTGCTTGAAAGCAGTTATCTAAAGTTAGTTTCTCTTGCCTGTTCATGATATCATACTAATGGGTGTGGCTCTGTTATACTGCACCCTAATCACCCCTTATCATGTCCTTTCCTTTTTTATCCTCAGCATGAGGGGTAGGTCAATGTTTCTTTTTTTCCACCCTAAAAATCCTTTGGGTAGCCACTTTGTCAGTTTTCTATGAGGAAGCAAGGCCGCACAGGGCAGAGGGATTGGGGATGGTGTAGAGTGCAGCTTAGCCACAGCCTTGTGATCAAGATTCAAGATGAGTTTATGAGCAAGCCAGTGGGTTTCATCACACAAAAAAATCTCTTAAAGAGGGCCAACTAATTTTTAAAGTTTTGGTCCACTTGAGTACATACATATAAGAAATGGTTCTATGTGATGTGCCACTGAGACACGAGGCTCCTCACTTACCTTCCACCAGCTCCTGCGCCACACACCTCTTACCTACACCACCAGTATGAGAAGCTGTAGCCAGAGCAGCCTCATAACTGAGCACTCCTATTGACTTCAGTGGGAACCTCGGTACATGGATGTTCCTTGTGCGCAGAGGTGATCATTGAAGTCAATGGGATACATGATTTAAGATTGTAGTGACCACTTAACAGTTGAAAGTTCTCTCTATAGTAAATCACATGAAAAGCCTTTGACCTTAAAGTGGCTCAAAACCTACACCCCAACAATCCTGAAATCTATAAGATTCCAGGGCCACTGAATTCCCTCCCCCCGGAGCATCCAGAATTAGGATTGTGTGAAACCCCCCAGGCACATGTGCAAGCTGTGGCCACATCCCCTCTACCCCTTAAGCAGGGCGCGTGCCTGCGCCAGGCATTTGCGAATGGCCAGTGCGGGCATGCTCTCTGTTAGAGGGGAGTGGGGGATGCTGCCTCCAGCACGCTCGGATCAGCTCACCTTAGATGAGCTATTAGACGAAGTGGCGGGAGCAGATCCGAGCATGCCCGCACATGCGCCATTGGACCGGGGAAGGGTGAGTGAGATCAGGTGACCTGGGGTTTTTCACACACCGGGGCTTCCCCATTCGGGGTGCCGCGGAGGCAAGGACCAAAACCAAGGAGAGTCTCTCCAACTCAACACACTGTAATGTGCTGGTGATTTCTGATCTGTTTTACAGAAATGCCTACAGCCTACAGTTTACTTTGCGTCTCTGTGAAATGTCTGTGTATCTGTGTTCTTTCTACCTCTCTCACCAGTATAGCAGGATTGTGGTCAGTGAAATTTACACTGAGCTAGGAAAGAAAGATGAGACAGACAGGCAAAGCATAACCCTGCAGATACAGCAGATACAGGAGGACTGGAGTTCCAAGCATTTCATGTCAGGTGAGATCCAATTGTTTTCCTTTTTTTAAAAATGTAAAAAAGCTGTCCCCATTGGGTATTTATTAAAACACAGAATGTCCTATGTTACTGTGCTGTTTATCACCTTTGGCTCTAATGTCACTGATGGTAGAAATGATAATAAATAGGGAAAATATTTTATAATCTCATTGTTACAAATCAAACAATTTGGGAATTACTATGTTCAGATACTTCAACAATTAAATTACCAAGCTGCACCTTTTTGAGTGTATTAATTTAGTGATTAAGGTACAACAACAGTACATTGGTGTGTTTTATCACTTACCGGTAGCGTATACTGCTCAGGCGACAGTGTGTAAGCAAGGCCATTGATTGTAAAAGTGACATAAAGCATTTGGCTTAGATAGGAACAGCTTACACCAAACTAAAACAAAAAAACATTAAATGCAGTTAATGTACTAACAAATCACACTTCTTTAAGAATATTATTATGCTGGACATTGATACAACAAGCCCAGCCCTGGACATTGATACAACAATACTGACAAGCCCAGCCCTGCACATATTGACTCTTATACTAATAGTATTGTGTACTAGCCACACATTGCATTAGGGCAAAATAGGTAGACCAAGTTTTTTTTGCTGTACAGTGTAGGGGCTTATATTTGCATTTTAAAGCAATTCTAGTCTCTCTTTCCTATTGTATCTTGTACTCAGAATATCCATTGTCAACTCTGTAAAACTGCATTTGAATTATTATATGTACCGTATGTTTCTACCCTGTCTGTAATTACTACTTTGTAAAGCGCTACGGAAGATGATGGCGCTATATAAATAAACAATAATAATAATAATAGTAATAGTCTGAACATTGTTTTGAGCTGCCTGCAATGTTGAAAAAACAAACCAAAAAATAGACTGGGGCCTTTGACTTTAAAGCGGCTCAAAACCTACGCCCCAACAATCCTGAAATCCAGCAATATGCGCAGGTGTGAAAAAAAATATTATATTTTGTACTTTTTTAAATTTGCGCCGACGTGGCACTGTCTGGCAGAAGTGCTTGATAAATCAGACTCGGGGAGGCGATTCATTAATGGCGGCAGGTAGCGACAGTTGAGCGACTGTAGCGGCATTTTCAGAGCGCCCGCTAGTAGTCGCTGTGCTTGGCCGTTGTTCAGTAGTTGATAGCGACTCAGTTGGTTTGCCGTAATGTTGAATATTGGGTGAGGAGTCGCTATTTGACAGGTTCCGCGCTGTATGGGAGCGCATGATAGCGACTGGCCCTAGCAACCGGCTCCCACCATATTCATTAAAAAATCACGCTCAAAAAATTCTCGCGCTGTAAAATGCATGTTTAAACCCCAGAGCGATGGCGGCGATGGGTTAAAAGTAGTTTTTTAACCCCCAAACAACCATATTTTTGGAAACCTAAAAAAAACAAGTTTTTCAAATAATTTTTTAATATGAATACATTAATATCAGACCTGTAATATCAATTCTGTACAATTTTTTTTTAATTTTTTTCCCTTAAAAAAAATATCTAAAATGGCAGAAGTGGTCACAGAATTTTTCACATTTAAAAAAAACATTAATAACAATTAATTATTAATATTAAAAGATTGTTCCATTGAAATGCATTGGAGAACGCCAGGTAGCGAGAGGTCATACCTGTCGCTGTTCAAGGTCGGACGCTGGCGCTGTGGGCTGAGGCTGGAATAATGATGAATGAGTGGCTATATGGCGCTATCTCAGTCGCTAAGCAGGATTGGCTTGATAAATGTGTGATTGTGGTGGGGAGCCGGCGTTCTCGTGGCGGGGCCCGTCATTACCGGCCGCTCACCAGTCGCTACCTGTCGCTATTCCTTCATAAATAAGGGCCTAAGTCACTCAACTACAGAACTTCCGATTTGCAATAAGATCAGCCTGGTACTCAAGCACTGCAGAGAAAGCACATATCAGAATGCTCCCTAGGGACACGGTTGAGAGATCCTAAAGTCTTGTCAGATTGAAAGACTTTAATATCACCATGTTACTTGACGATTTGGGTCAGGTTAGAAGTGTTACAGTTGTGAATAGCATTTCAAACCATATATTGTTAATCCAGAGATACTCCAATAACATTTGTTTCTTGAGGTAAGGAACCCCAATAACTTAGGGTAATACTTCATGGTGCTCTCCTTTCTAGTCCTGAGCACAAGTGCATAAAATATGCAGCCCTTGCTCCGAACTAATGCTTGAATATTATGTTTTGTTTAGTCTACTTTGAGCTGCCTGTACCAACCTTGACCTTGTTTGATGACTATACAGTTTCTTGGTCTTACTATTTCAGCTGAAGGAATTTCAATCTATCCAGGAAGGTAGTTATGAAAAAAAATCTACTACTACTTTTATCACTTTCTCAGAGCTCTCAATGACCTCTCTAAAAGCAAAAGCAAATTTTCCCCAGCTACCAATGATTAGCTGACATATGATGTTTTCAAGCATCAGCAAATCTCTACATTCAGAACCTAACTTCCTCATCAAAGTAGATCCTTTCAAGTCTGAGATAGGGATTATTCCCAACATATTCCCAACATACCAATGTTAGTGATGTTTTAGATTTTTCTTTGTCTATAGTCCTTCAAATAGGAGCTATGATGTAAGTGATCAGAAAACATTGAAAGGGAGGCAATTCCCTTTGATCTCATTATGTTCTTCTCATCATTAGATTAAGAAACCATGTGATCAGCCAAAAGAAATATAAGCAAGCTTATTGATCATTTATTTTACAATTTAGTTTTCATTTTATTTTTAATTTGACCAATCAACCTGTCTCTAAACATGTAAAACCAAATGTGTTCCTTCTCACTTACATCTGGATTCAAATTTAACCAAACCTTTTTCTTGATTTCGACATATATGAGTCCCTAATGGAAACCTTAGATCGACAGGAGTATGAACTTACATGTGAACATTTACTATTGCATCCATTTACTGTCAGACAAGTCTATGGGGAAATTCATCTGATTTTGTCAAATCATGTTCGACTTTACCAGGAGTAAAGACTGAGTATTAAAGCCACTTCTGCAAGATAGTTTTCACAGACATGGGCACCAAAAGGTACCATTTTACTTATTTTACATGAGTTAACTTCCTCTCTAGTTAGAGAAAATGGTTATTGGTTCTCATCAGGGAAATGAATCAGCCACAGCCTGATACAAGGCGATTGCACTGCAGGCTCCAGACAGGCTAGTAAGAGCACAACATGGCATGAGGCTGTTCCAGGTCACTTTGGGACATGCCACTGACTCCAAAGATGGGAAATGTAACCTAGGTGCTTCTGCACTTCAAATGCAGACAAAAGATCAGTTTAGTCAATCTTGACCATTTCATAGAAGTTCATAACATTACCTACATTATATACTCTCCAGATTCCTTGGCTGAATTTGATGTATTTATGTGTCCTTTCAACAATACTATCCAAAGGGAGTTCTCCCCCCCCCCCCCCCCAATGCACCACTAACTGTTTCTTAATAATGTATAAATGTAGGTGTGCCTCAAGGGAATCCCCAAAAAGAGTATATCCAAATACAAGTACACAGTATATGTGGCCCCAGCTACCACCAGGGGCGTCCCCAGGCACCACCAAATCAAATAGCTTGAATCAAAAGTATATCATAAGTAATCAATATTTATTAATGATTACAAAATACCATCACAAATATATTTTTAAGAACAAAATACTAATAGCAGGGACACAGACAATCATCCCTCTTCCTCCTTGTGAAAAATAGACCCCTATCACACAATATAAAATGCAAAGTAGATAAAGTGACTGGTGCAATATTAAGGTGCTAAATGCTGATATATAAAAGTGCTAAGTGTTACAATATAACATTCAAAACCTATATAAATTTGTCCCATATAGAAAAAGAGAACAAATGGCCAATCAACTTGCCCCAAAATAAGATAAATTTGTAAATGATTAAAGTGCATAAGATATCACCAAATCAGAAGTTGAGAGGTGTCCCTGCTAATAACTGGCGTCCTGATCCCCCACGCGTTCCGTGAGACAAGCTCACTTCTTCAAAGGTGCCAGAGCTTTCAACAATACTAAATATGTAACTCGATTGTGTATGTAAGCCACAGAGGCTTTTTCTGCTGCTGCTTGGGAGCACATTTGTCTCGCCTTCTTTCTTTATCACTGTAATAAAACTGTTGTGCTGGAGGATTTATATCTGGGTAAGCTCTGAATTGTCTGACTTCCTGGTAGGCATTGCCCAAGCCAAGTATAATTAAATTTGCAACGGTGTCTCACACTTCATTCAACGTACCTGCCCATCTGTGTTTGTAAATCCAAGGTAATTTTGAAGTTGTTCAATATCAGCTGTTGGACCAGTGATCAGGGAAGTTCCAGTGTCTACAATAGCCTGACATCCTCCATTGCAAAATGACAACATACCATCTGATGTCTGGAAACTAGGAAGAAAATGAAGCTGCGGACATTTGTTTGCAGTAATAACTGATAATGCAAGTTGTACTTTTAAAGTGACCATAACCCAACCTGGAGTCAATGATACTCCAGGGCAGGCATATTCGCAATCGGGGATGCCCCGCGGTGTGAAACCCACCAGATCGCCTGAAAACTCACTTTTGTTCCTATTCCAAAAGTGCATGTGTGAGCAGCGGCCGCATCCCCGCTATCCCTTTAGCAGGGCACGTGTCCACGCCAGGCATATGTGAATGGCCAGTGCGGGCATGCTCCCTGTTAGAGGGTAGCGGGGGCTGCCAGCCACCAGCGAGCTCGGATCGTGCACTGATTGGACGAGTGGCCACACATGCGCTGTAGGACCGGGAAGAGGTGAATTTGTTTGGGGACCTGGGGGGTTTCACACAGCGGGGCACCCCCAACTGGGGTTCCCCCGGGGGCCAGGATCAAAACCAAAGATAGGATCAAAACCAAAGATAGTCAAAATCCGGTGTTTTGGTCCACTTTAACCAAAAAGATCTTCCACAGCATTCTCTCTTTCAAACATAAAACACTTATTTTGTCATTATTAGAGTTAATAGTGCAATAATTACATGCAAATTTATGTAAACATCATTGTTTGGTAAATTCACAAAATATCAAAGCAGACCAACACCATCCGCTGCTATCTGACGGTCTGGGCCCCCCCCCCCCCCCCCACACATAAGTCCCGGTGCACACATGGGCAGTGACGTTCTGGCCGCCGTATGCAGCCAATCCCAGCGGGGGAGCAAGGTTAAGATAAAGTCTGCGGGCAACCTGGGGGATTATGTGCGGGGGGGGGGCTCCAGCATTCTGGATGCCCCCTCCAAACTGTCAGATAGCAGTGGCGCTGATACCAACACCCTCGCAGAGAGGGTGTTGGTCCACTTTAGGCTGCTGGAAATTCACCAGTATGTATTCGTTTTAATTATATATCCTGTACAAACATGTTTAGGGTGAAGATTTAAAGGAGAACTATTGTGAAAAAAGGGCCCAATTATAAAAATCCATGAAAAGATGCTGGATGGTGGGAGGAGGGGTCACTTATACACCCGGGATCAAGAAATATCCAGGCAAGCATTTTCTTTTACATGGGGTTCTGTCTCCCCTGAAACACTCAAACCCGCCACCTCTGGATTTTATTCCTACCAGAAGAAGAAGTCACAAGCTTGGTGGGGATTTTATTCAGTTTTGATGTATAACTGGCTCCTCGTCTCATTAGCCAACTTGTTTACATGGATTTTGAATAGCACACAATTTCATGATACATCTCCTTTAAGTTTTTCTTTCAGTGCATAAGGGCACGCAAGGTTGATTTGAGCATAAAGAAGAGGCGGGTTTAGGGGAGAGATCAAGAAACTTTTTTTTTTATCTAGAAGTCTACTTTAAGACTGAGGGCCTTATTTATCAAGGGCTAGCGCCAGGTAGTGTCTGACGAGCGCCAGGTACCGCCAGCTAACGGCGGCTACCAACTCAAGTACGCCCGGCGACGGTCACAATGACGCATTTATCACGCTAAATGAGGCTAGCGCCGGCGAGAGCGTCAGCTAGCGCGGGATTCATCATGTAGCCGACTGCAACGAACAGCGCCGCTACTAATCCCATCACAGCGCCAGGTATGACCTGTCGCTCCCTGGCGCTCTCCAATGCATTTCAATGGAGCAATCTTTAAATATTCATAATTAATTGATTTTAAGTATTTTTTTTTTTTTAACTGTCAAAAATTCTGTGACCACTACGGCAATGTTAGATATTTTTTTTATGGTTTAAAATAAAAAAAAAAAATTGTGCAGAATTGATATTACAGGTCTGATATTAATGTATTCATATTACAAAATGTTTATAAAAACTTGTTTAATTTTTTAATCAAAAAATATGGTTGTTTGGGGGTTAAAAACTACTTTTAACCCATCGCCGCCAGTGCTCTGGGGTTTAAACAAGCATTTCACAGCGCGAGAATTTTTGGAGCGTGATTTGTTAATGAATATGCTGGGAGCCGGTCGCTCTGGCCATTCGCTGTCAGGCGCACCCATACAGCGCGGAAGCTGTCAAACAGCGACTCCTAACCCCGTATTCAACATTACCGCACACCGACTGAGTCGCTGTCAACAAGCGAACAACGGCCAAGCACAGCGAATACTAGCGGGCGCTGTGAAAATCACGCTACTGGCGCTCATCTGTCGCTACCTGGCGCTATTAATGAATCGGCCTCCCCGAGAGAGTCTCTTTAATGAAGTGGATGCCGGGATCTAAGGAAATTCCCTATTCCTGGCTGCACTTTAATCCTGATTCTAATATCTCAGAGAGGTTTGTCCACTTCTTTTCTTGAGCTCTGTGGGACCTCTGAGAGAGATTTGGGGGCACTTGCACTCTATGACAGTGGATAGGATTTGTATTACACCTGTATGAACCATTGGAGTGTGGTGTATAATAGGTTAGTCATTCTGTTTGTACAGTTGTTGTGCAGTATTTATAATAGTTATTTATGCAGAGGCACTTTATCATATGACATATAGCTTATAAACTATGGTGGTACCAGAACAACTTTGTAATGTGATGTTGAACTATGACCTAATTTTGTATACAAGGCTACAAAGTTGCTTTTACACAATAAATCAAGAAAATACAGTAATGTATATACATAGTCTATATCAGAAACACTTCATTGTAATTTTCCTATCCTAAATTATTCCACCACTATTGTCTGTTTAATAGCGGTTTTGTGCCAGACTTAAAGCAGAACAAAACCCGTGATTGTGTTCCATGTCCCAGCATTGAGATGCCCCGCTGTGTGAAACCCCCATCATCGCTGCATTCAGACTCACCTCTTCCCGGGCCAATGGCGCCATCTTAAAGCAGACCTACTCCATTAAAATCCTTGTTGAACCCCCAACCTCCAGGGCATTCCCAAAACTATGTGACCACCAGCAAGCAATAAAGTTTGTCCGTTTTTTTATTTATAATAACCTTACGTTTTGATCACTCAGAGTACAGTTGAAGCAGACTTAAAATTCACTTTTACAGAATTAAAACAGACTTACTAAACCCTTAAAAAAACAGTGGTCATATGCATCCCCCAGGTCAATTCAGATTGCTGCACATGAAAAAAATTATTTATATATTATTATTATATTTATTATACAAAATGAATTTAGCTTTTTGTAACTCCTGCCGTGCCCTCTTAATGGTGTTCTATGGAGCTTGCAAAAAGAAAGTTCAGCTGGGTTTCCTGATGCTGCATTTTGTAGGTTATGTCAGTTAAAGCCAGGCAACAGCACTGTTGGGAAAGAAAGCTTTCCCTTGAGTCAGCGTTTTAACTTTGAATAGATGCAGGAGCAAATGTAAGTGCTGACAATGATTCAGGATCATGCATACAGATTGGGCAAGGGAGTTTTGGCGATTTTTTCCAAATGTGCCAGGCTGTTGGTCCAGTTTAAGTAAACAGTACTATCTTAAAATCTTCAATGTTTTTCAGTTGCTTCTGTGATATGATCTAGATATATTTTAGGACTTTGAAGCAGAGCAAAAACAATTTTTTTACCCCCAGCCTCCGGCCCCAGTACCTCAGGTGCTGTTGTTGGCTCAGTGGTGGCCTGTTTTTTAAAAAAAAAAAAGTTTTTTCCCCCACCAAAGCCATGCCCTGTGGCACTTTTGATATTGCCAATTGGCTCTCTCAAAGGTGCCACTGTGATGAGGTTCGGCTGGCCGGCCGCATTCCCGGTACTCTCCCACACACTCCTGTTCTGGGGATGTGGCCCCAGCAATCACAGCATTGCAGGAGCCACTTGGTAAATATGAGTTTACCGGCGACTCCAGCAGACTGCGGGCCATCCTGATATAGGATGCACTGGGGGCAGGCTAGTGGGTTTTGATCTGCTTTAAGGACTGATGATGAACTTTCTGTGGCACTATACTATACAAGGTAATATATTCAATGGGATAAAACTAACATGGAGACTTATACATGTGAGGGGCATATAATAAGATACAGAAGAATTAGAGAGCTGCCTGCAGGAAAACACAATGTTTATACTTACGTATCTACTAGTATCTGCCAGTATCCTTGAACAGTCACTGGTACCCAGTTCAACTGACCAGAGAAGCGGGTTGAGTCAAAACCTCCAAAGACCAATTCGCCACCATCTGAAGAGTCAGGGTTTCTGAGGGCAAATTTTAATATATATATCTATAAAGTCATCAGGTCAAAATACCATCTCGTGTTATATTCATACAGTATTGGCTATTGAGTTCCTTCTATGGTTCCTGTCAGAGGTTTTTTATGGAAATGAACCAATGTCTTAGGTTCTCTCTAGTTTTTAACCAAGGACCTTTTTCAGTAAAACCTGTCCATATCTACTTCACTACTCTGCTTGGTGCAGGTGACAAAAACGAGTAAAGAGTTTTTTCTTTAATTGCCTTGGCAATAACCTTAAGTAATGCATTTTTCACTTGTGTCCACATATATTAGGATTTTTGTCTATTGTGGATGTTTTTAGTATTGTAAAAGTTATACTGTGGGCAACCACTTAAACCACTCAACTGGAGACTGCTATATAAAAGGCCCACATCTAAAAGATAGATAGATAGATAGATAGATAGATAGATAGATAGATAGATAGATAGATAATATCTTAGACAGACAGATAGATAGATAGATAGATAGATAGATAGATAGATAGACAGACAGACAGACAGACAGACAGACAGACAGACAGACAGACAGACAGATAGATAGATAGATAGATAGATAGACAGACAGACAGACAGACAGACAGACAGACAGACAGATAGATAGATAGATAGACAGACAGACAGACAGGTAGATAGATAATATCTTAGACAGACAGACAGACAGATAGATAATATCTTAGACAGACAGACAGACAGACAGACAGACAGATAGATAGATAATATCATAGATAGATAGATAGATAGATAGATAGATAGATAGATAGATAGATAGATAGATAATATCCTAGACAGACAGACAGACAGACAGACAGATAGATAATATCTTAAACAGACAGACAGACAGGCAAACAGACAGACAGACAGACAGATAGATAGATAGATAATAGATAGATAGATAATATCTTAGACAGACAGACAGATAGATAGACAGACAGACAGACAGACAGATAATATCTTAGACAGACAGACAGACATACAGAAAGATAGATAGATAGATAGATAGATAGATAGATAGATAGATAGATAGATAGATAGATAATATCTTAGACAGACAGACAGACAGACACATAGATAGATAGATAGATAGATAGATAGATAGATAGATAGATAGATAGATAGATAGACAGACAGACAGACAGACAGACAGACAGACAGATAGATAGATAATATCTTAGACAGACAGACAGACAGACAGATAGATAGACAGACAGACAGACAGACAGACAGACAGACAGATAGATAGATAGATAGATAGATAGATAGATAGATAGATAGATAATATCTTAGACAGACAGACAGACAGACAGACAGACAGACAGACAGACAGACAGACAGATAGATAGATAGATAGATAGATAGATAGATAGATAGATAATATCTTAGACAGACAGATAGATAGATAGATAGATAGATAGATAGATAGATAGATAGATAGATAGATAGACAGACAGACAGACAGACAGACAGACAGATAGATAGATAGATAATATCTTAGACAGACAGACAGACAGACACATAGATAGATAGACAGACAGACAGACAGACAGACAGATAGATAATATCTTTGAAAAAGAGGGAGAAGTATTATCAAGTAAGTCACCTGTTCAAAAAGACACCAAATAGTGGTAACTCCACTAAATTCTGAGCCATCATGTTGTCAAACACTGGAATGCAGTTATCAACAGCCAGCTCGGGGTATGCTAAACCCAAAATCCCATCAAAATTTGCATCTTGAAAAGTACTTCCTGGTTCTGACACGCTCTCTGCAAATGTCTGATTTTGTACTGTTATACCTTGAACCTATAAGACAAGACAATACAAAAATGTCAAGATATTTTGTGGGCTTATGGTCGGTGCAAGTATTACATTATTTATCTCCTGGGCTATTTAAAGGCACTGTCTGTACAAAATTAACCCGCCCCCCAGCAGCTCCCATAAAAAGATAAAGGTATCTTAAGGAGCAGGTCCTGCAATAGTGAACACTAACATATTGATTCTTTGAGTTCTTCTCCACTCTTTGCAAGCAAACTGGTGGAGGAATTTAGAGGGGTGTATACCAGACAGTATTAGCATGCTCCCTCTGTCTGAGGCAGTGGGGGAAACACATATTGGGATCTATTCTACAAGATCAGTAGCTGCTGCAGCAGCCCAACGAATGTGCTTCGGGGGGAAGAGCAGATGAATATGTAATTTTAAGGCCAGAAGATGATTGTAAATAGACATAAAATGACATTATCTATATGATAAATATTCTGTTACAGTGCAGTTTGTTCCCAATTTTGTTGTATCATGCTGGTATTGTATCACCTGAATCCCAGTACCAAGTCTATTTTGGACACATTATTATTTTGTGTTCTGGTCTATGGCCAGCGAGTAAAGTAGTCAAATGCCCCAACATTTCATGTGAAGAGACAACTAAACAGCTAAGGAACATTGTGCTAAATGCAAAATAATTTAGTTTGCATAAGATACTGTAGTTTAGCATAAAATGAGAATCCTCCTTACTTGCTTTACATATAAAGGGGAATTCTATATTGACTGTGAAAAACATTTTTGTTGAAGGGGAACTTAAATGACTTTAAATGAGTAAAATGAAACATCCTCACTTTAAAATGTAATTTTCTTTGAGAAACTGTTGAAAAATGCTATAGCATTATATACTAGAGCAGGAGTGAGCTCAGAAAGCAGGGATAGAAGGAACACAATAATATAGAGGGGAATTGGAAAACAGAGATGGATGGAACATGGACAACATTAGGGTTGATTCAGCATTGGGAGAGTTTTGTTACTAGTTTCTTACGAGAAAACTCCTTTTCGCATTATTTTTAATAATAATAATATAATAATTAATAATTCTTTATTTATATAGCGTATATTACAACATCCGCCACGCTTTAACATCAGAGGGCTCATGTGCAAACAGGGTAATACATTAAATAGCAAAATGGGTATACCAATGAAACAAAAGGAGAGGGGTCATGCTCACAAGCTTATAACCTAAGAGTGTATATTTTTTTTGCACAACTAAATTTGGTGCTGAATTGTACCAAGTAAAAAAATCATGAGAATAACGTTTACTTTTAATAAATCGTGAGTAATAAAATACGGTGCTAAATCAACCCTATAGTAGGAATGAGGGAATTTAGCTAAGAGACAGAGGGAATAAAACACCAAAATATAGAAAATGTGAAAAGAAGGAGATGGGAGAAATAGAGATCTGGAAGAAGCTTAAAAAAAGGAGATATGGAAACTTTGTTTCTAGCAAGTCATTTGAGAGAAAAAGAGAAAAGGGTGATGTGGAAAAGGGAGATACAGAGGAAGAGAGAGAAGAAGGATGTGAGAGAGTGGGAGGTGGATAGATGAAAAAGCAGGGAATATGGAGAAAAGTTGGAGGCAGGAAAAAAACGAGACCTAAGGAGTAAACAAGTATAAAAAATACATTAATACAAACATGCTGATGACACACAGAAAAGTCAGCAAAAAGACTAAAATAGTCATTTAGAGGAGAGGGAAAATGAGGAAGTGAGAAAAAGTCTCAAGTCTTTTGATCTTTTCGTGCACTGTAAATAACAGCACTGTATGAGCATAACAAACTTGAAAAGGGTTATTTATCATTCTATCTGCACTGTATTGTTCTCTGCACCACTCTGTGTAATGCTGAGTTTACACGTGCAGATCAAATGGCTGTTCAGCGAGCGGCTGACCATATCTTCTGCGATTGAGCTGCGAAGATTTGTTGGCCAATCACTTATGGAATAGCTTGTTTTATAGCAAAACACTTTTTAGGGCAACTTCTGTTTACACATTCCAACTATCAAGCGTTGAACGAGAAATATTTGGTGAGCCGAAACAATACAACTGCCAATTAACCAATTCTCATTCATAGCTTGATCGCAGCGACCATTTCCACGGAATGATTATCGCTAAATTGTGGTCACTTTACGGGCCATGAGAACTGAACATCTCTTTGCTTCTCTAATAGGTGTGCCTGAGAGGTATAGCTCCACTGATGTAGCACTTATTAATATTCAAAGTTTCACCTCCCTTCATGAATAATTCAGTGTCAAGCCAAAGCCCAAACAGAATTATTCTGAAAGGTAAACATAAGATTATTAATTAATTGGAGAACCGCAGAGACACTCAACTCAGAGTTTAACAGAGAGGGTTTAATTCACTTTGGAGCCTGCTGAGAGCTGAGGAGAAGCCTACACCGATGATACATTTACAAGTGGTGCACCCCAAAGAACAGCCGTGATTAATATTGCAAATCCAGAGGAACCTCTGTTATCTGCATGTAAGAAAAATGGATCATACTTACAGTGACGTAATCAATTCCTAAAATGCCAGTTAAGTTGCCAGTCCCATACTGAATATAAAAAGGTTCGCCATCAGGAATGTAGGTTGAAGACAAACTTGGTGAAAACCTGTTGTGTTCAACTATAAAAATAAACTACTGTTATACTTCTTTAGACCACTTCCTAGTGTAACATACACAAGACAATGCTGGCTGTAAAAAATATAGAACAAAAAAAAAAAAAATCAGCCAAGCAAAATTGAAAAGGTTCAAATAGTATCCATAGTTTCCTCAAGGTGCAATAAAATGTCAAGTAAAGAATTGCTTAAAAAAGATGGACATACATGCAAATTGATTATAAAATAAATATAATTTTAAATAGACTTTTCATTATATATCATGCACTAAATAACACAAATACAAAACATTTTAGTGTGTAAAGTCATTAAGCTAAAGTATAATGAGCACAGGTTTACTTTAAGAAGAAAGTAAAAAATTAAAGAACATTTAGGCCTTGATTTAGTAAATTTTCCTTAAAAATTCTCACAAAAATTAGGACTGTTTAAAAAAATGAGTTAAAATACCGTAATGTGTGATTCAGTAAGGGATGAAGTAATAGTATGATTTGATCTTAAAACCTTCACTAAAACAATATATTTTATTTGCTCCATACAGTAAAACTTCAGAAAATAAATTGAATAGTTTAGGTGTTAATAGCTAACATATGTACACTTTTACTTTTATATTTTTTTATTGTCATATAAAATATTCAGCTAATTCACACACAAATTAGTAGAGTCCACTTTCTTACAAAACAGCACAAGAAAAAGAAGAGTAATAGAAAAAATCTATGGATAAGAGGTAGACGACTTCCCCCTTTCTTTCCTTATTTTATTTAAGGGGTTAGAGCCCCACCCTGGCTGCCTATAATATTGATCATCGACTGAAATGCTTCATAACCCCCCTCCCAAAAAAATAAATAATTTATACTAAAGTAAAGAAATTCCATCCTATGCCCCTCTTGTGTGTCTCTCGAGTCTGATCCAGGAACTAAATCCATTCTCGACTACAACTGTATTCCCTCCACATTGCCCATATACAGGACATCTAACTGTTTTGTTACCATCAATGGAATGTGTCTACCCTGATGTGACATAATCTAAAACAGTCAGTTGCGTCATCTTGGCTCCTTCTACCTATCCTCGTTAGAACCATTTACCACCTTAATGCTACCTTAATTTTTGCCTTATGCACTAGACTGCTAAAGGAGGAATGCCCCACTTTTCTCATTCTTTGCCCCACCACTCCAGAGGTAATTCCTCTCCCAAATCCCTGTCTTATGCTTCCATGTATGGAAGCTTAGTTTTCTTGTGACTTAAACCCTGGTATACCCTGGTAATGCCCCCAGGCCGTCCTGGTGCTTTCAAACATATATTTTCAAATGCTGTGTTTTCCACATGTATCTTCCGTTAATTCTTTCTAGTGCAAATGCAATGCAAAATCTATGCAACTACGTATCTGTCCCTAAAGGGTGAATTATGTTATTGTATCAGGTACCCCTTTAATATTACATTATTATTATGAAAAAAATCTCCAACCCTGTAGAGATCTCTTTCTATCCACCATCTCCCACTCCACTGAAACTGGGGTTCTCAAAAATGGGGAATAGGGAGGATCTCCCTGATCTCAATGAATGATCTTCCAACCCTATCTCATATTTTCAAGGATTGGAAATGGATTCTTTGACCTTTGTTTATTGGGGGTATAAAAGACTGAATCCAAGGAGGCCGGGGGGCACCACTCTGCTTCAATACTCACCCATTCAGACTTCTCCTTTTCCCTAAAAAATACCCTTGTGAGATAATATCTCAATAAACAGGGGACCCTCAGCCCTACTTGTTCCTTGGCAGTATAGAGCGTAGCCGTATTCAGACTTTTGATCCCCAGTTGTATAAGGCACTCTGGGGTGGGGGGCATCCAGATCACTGGTCCCCCCCCTCCACACATATCCCCCCAGAATGAATAACCTTATATTTCCCTTGGTCCCCCGCTGGGAATACAGCGCTGTGATTGGCCGCTGGGTGCCCATGTAGGTAGCAAGCAGCGCCATTGTTCCAGCGGCTGGAACATTTTTTTCCTCCTTGAAATCTTTGGCGCTGTTTTTTTTTCAGCGCAGGTCAGTATGTTTTCATTACAATTACATGAAATCATGGCTGGAAACAGAACGGACAAACTTCACAGTGTGTTTAGGTTGCGTTTTAAGTTAAAGTGGGCCAACACCCAGGGGTGATCGGCCCGGGAATCTATAAGATTCCCGAGCCGATCACCTCACACACCGCGGGACATCCGAGATCGGGATGTCCCACGGGGTGTAACCCCCCCAAAACCCCGAAAAACCTTACCTCTCCAGCCGCTGCTTCCGCCGCCGCCGCCTCACTCGCGCTCCTCTAGACGTGCGCGCGCCCGCGCCGGCCGTCTCTGAATGGCCGGCGCGGGCGCGCACACGTCAAGAGTGACGCGCGGGAGGCGGCGGCGGGCGCGATCCCTTGTCCGTCGACGGACGTCACTTGTCCGTCGGCGGGCATTGGACAGCGCACTCACGTGGGAGCGTGGAGAGGTGAGTTTTAGGGGTGTTTGGGGGGGTTTCAGGCAGCGGGGCACCCCAAATCGGGGTGCCCCGGGGAAGTGGACCAATACCCAGGATAGTCAAAATCCTGGGTGTTGGTCCACTTTAATTACACAATATTAAGCAAAAGAAGCCATTAAAATACATTTTAATAACTCAGGAAAAAAAGATTTGGCCTATCCAAGTCTTGTGTTTCAATTATAGAATTGCATTGTATTGTATAATGTTTTATATTAAATAAAAGCATTAAACACTACAATCCTGTTCTGCCCATTGTGCTTTATGGGATCTTGAGATAGAGCATCAGGTTTCATCTGGCATTGCTTCAGCAAGAGCGCCCGGCACTGCATCATTTTTGTGACTAATGTTAAATAAGATGCTAGCCGGCAGATGCATCGGCACTGCTATTTTTTTATTTCTTAAACCCCCCTGCTGAGGCCAAAAAAGTGGCGTTGTGTGGCGCTAATGTTTCTTTAATAAGGCTTTAAATAATTTGTTCATAAATGTATTAACAATCTATTTTACAGGTCAAGGGGCTGCATTCTGTTCTCCCCCAGTTACATCAATGTTGGGCAGTAGTGGGTCAGAATTTGGAAATTGGTGTCATTTCAAGTGATAAATTATTTAAAATACAAAACCCCTCAGAAGAAGTCTACTCAGAACCTCTAGAACCAGGTTTCTGAATCCTTTTGTATGCAGAAATTTCAAATGATGATAATGTCTTTTCATCTTGTCTCTGATTCCAAGAAAAGGAATGAAGGTTTCAAGCAGGGTGCCTGCTGGGACAGAGTCGTTGGTGGGTTGCTACAGTGAAAAGAGAAGATCAGTCCATGTTCTAACTAAAATGGAGGAGAATATTGAAAAAATGGCAGTAAGGCCCAGTTTCGAGTCTGGGACTGTACTTGGACAAGCTGCTGTTGAAGACCACCCCAGGTGGGCAGGGGGCTCAAGATATGGAAGAATAGAACCAGTGTGCTGCCCATGCTAGGCTGCCCTGTTGGCTGCTGGCTGGTGCACTCATAAGCAGGGAGCAGATACACCACAGGGGCATGCAAGTGAGTTTATTGCTATGCATCATGGTGATGTAGTAAGCAAGGTAATCAGTGATTCCAGGAATAGAATGGTTGACCAACCTCAGGTAGTCCTTACAGCAATTCAAGCTCAGGGGAAATTGTAAAACACATCATGTTCAGCATTGGTCCTACATTTTACTTAAAAATTACACAGTTATAATCCAAGTACATAACAGACTTACAACACATTTTGGGATAAATAGTTAATTTCAAATATTCCACATATGATAAACAATTGGGTTTTACAATATCCTGTGGGCTGGAAATGCTGTAAGTACAGGGCGTCATGCCACATGGCCCCTTGGCAAACCTCATTGGCTGTAGAGGGTCAGTTGTGGCATGGTAGCATGAAGAGCATAGGTACATAGGTATTAATGCCCGATTTTGGGAAATGTAGCAGCCCCAAGGGCCTTCGTGGTATCTTTGGTTTAAAGTGATACTGCAGGCAAAGGTAATTGTTGGAGGATTGCGTCGGCTACATTTGGCACTGTTCTAAATTGAAGCAGAAATGGCTGAGATATTGAGGTTTACAGGTTTAGCCAATTACATTTTCCTTTTCACCCCAGAGTGGGACAGGATTGCCGGTCCCTCTCTCCTCCTGTCCCTCCTCCTCGAGATTCATCACATTGTTTCAGTGAAATGTGTAAACCTTGATATCTCTGCCATTTCTTCTTCAATTTAAAAACAGTTTAGGACAGTACCAAACGTAGCCCGAGGCAATGGTGTAACAATTACCTTTGCCTGCAGTAGCACTTCAGGTTGTAAGCTGCTTTTCCTGGTTGCTATAAGGTGAGTGGGATGATGTAGTAGCTGGAGATGAAAGGTCAGCAACGAAGAACAGCAGGATGTGGTTATTGTTTGTGGTAGGGTTGGCAACAGGAGGAGATTAACAAGCTAGGATCAAGATGGGCAGCTGTGAAAGTTCAGCAAATGGGTCAAGGTTCATAGCAAGGCGAACAACAGGAAATCAGAAAAATCAGAAGAATGACATGGGCTGGATGAGGGTTGTTCCTGAAGACAGTTTCTAAATCAGGCTCCTACAAGCAGCTAAAATGTTGTTTGCTATTTATTAGAGATGAGCGAAATTTTGAAAAATTCGATTCGACTGATTCGCCGAATTTTCCGACAAAAATCGTTTCGACCCGAATAAATTCGCGACGAATCGCTATTAAAAACGGCTATTTCTGAGCCTCCTACAGCCTCAATAGGGTTGTAAACCATTCAGCCTTGCTGTAACACGCACAGGATGCGTGCTGGGTTAGTTAAATAATACTTTTAAGAAATATCACATGCAGATCAGAGGCATCGCTAATAGAATCGCAGAGCGGCACAATTGCAGAGAGTTGAAGTGGCATCACTATGAGGGGCAGAAGGAGCCCAAATATACACTGGAGTTGGCTTCAGGAGCCCAAAAATTGGATGAATCACACCCTGGAGTTGGCAGAAGTTGGCAGCAGCAGCAGCAGGAGCCCAAATATACACTGGAGTTGGCTTCAGGAGCCCAAAAATTGGATGAATCACACCCTGGAGTTGGCAGGAGTTGACAGCAGCAGCAGCAGGAGCCCAAATATACACTGGAGTTGGCTTCAGGAGCCCAAAAATTGGATGAATCACACCCTGGAGTTGGCAGGAGTTGACAGCAGCAGCAGCAGGAGCCCAAATATACACTGGAGTTGGCTTCAGGAGCCCAAAAATTGGATGAATCACACCCTGGAGTTGGCAGGAGTTGACAGCAGCAGCAGGAGCCCAAATATACACTGGAGTTGGCTTCAGGAGCCCAAAAATTGGATGAATCACACCCTGGAGTTGGCAGAAGTTGGCAGCAGCAGCAGCAGGAGCCCAAATATACACTGGAGTTGGCTTCAGGAGCCCAAAAATTGGATGAATCACACCCTGGAGTTGGCAGAAGTTGGCAGCAGCAGCAGCAGGAGCCCAAATATACACTGGAGTTGGCTTCAGGAGCCCAAAAATTGGATGAATCACACCCTGGAGTTGGCAGGAGTTGACAGCAGCAGCAGCAGGAGCCCAAATATACACTGGAGTTGGCTTCAGGAGCCCAAAAATTGGATGAATCACACCCTGGAGTTGGCAGAAGTTGGCAGCAGCAGCAGCAGGAGCCCAAATATACACTGGAGTTGGCTTCAGGAGCCCAAAAATTGGATGAATCACACCCTGGAGTTGGCAGGAGTTGACAGTAGCAGCAGCAGGAGCCCAAATATACACTGGAGTTGGCTTCAGGAGCCCAAAAATTGGATGAATCACACCCTGGAGTTGGCAGAAGTTGGCAGCAGCAGCAGCAGGAGCCCAAATATACACTGGAGTTGGCTTCAGGAGCCCAAAAATTGGATGAATCACACCCTGGAGTTGGCAGGAGTTGACAGCAGCAGCAGCAGGAGCCCAAATATACACTGGAGTTGGCTTCAGGAGCCCAAAAATTGGATGAATCACACCCTGGAGTTGGCAGAAGTTGGCAGCAGCAGCAGCAGGAGCCCAAATATACACTGGAGTTGGCTTCAGGAGCCCAAAAATTGGATGAATCACACCCTGGAGTTGGCAGGAGTTGACAGTAGCAGCAGCAGGAGCCCAAATATACACTGGAGTTGGCTTCAGGAGCCCAAAAATTGGATGAATCACACCCTGGAGTTGGCAGAAGTTGGCAGCAGCAGCAGCAGGAGCCCAAATATACACTGGAGTTGGCTTCAGGAGCCCAAAAATTGGATGAATCACACCCTGGAGTTGGCAGGAGTTGACAGCAGCAGCAGCAGGAGCCCAAATATACACTGGAGTTGGCTTCAGGAGCCCAAAAATTGGATGAATCACACCCTGGAGTTGGCAGGAGTTGACAGCAGCAGCAGCAGGAGCCCAAATATACACTGGAGTTGGCTTCAGGAGCCCAAAAATTGGATGAATCACACCCTGGAGTTGGCAGAAGTTGGCAGCAGCAGCAGCAGGAGCCCAAATATACACTGGAGTTGGCTTCAGGAGCCCAAAAATTGGATGAATCACACCCTGGAGTTGGCAGGAGTTGACAGCAGCAGCAGCAGGAGCCCAAATATACACTGGAGTTGGCTTCAGGAGCCCAAAAATTGGATGAATCACACCCTGGAGTTGGCAGAAGTTGGCAGCAGCAGCAGCAGGAGCCCAAATATACACTGGAGTTGGCTTCAGGAGCCCAAAAATTGGATGAATCACACCCTGGAGTTGGCAGGAGTTGACAGTAGCAGTAGCAGGAGCCCAAATATACACTGGAGTTGGCTTCAGGAGCCCAAAAATTGGATGAATCACACCCTGGAGTTGGCAGAAGTTGGCAGCAGCAGCAGCAGGAGCCCAAATATACACTGGAGTTGGCTTCAGGAGCCCAAAAATTGGATGAATCACACCCTGGAGTTGGCAGGAGTTGACAGTAGCAGCAGCAGGAGCCCAAATATACACTGGAGTTGGCTTCAGGAGCCCAAAAATTGGATGAATCACACCCTGGAGTTGGCAGAAGTTGGCAGCAGCAGCAGCAGGAGCCCAAATATACACTGGAGTTGGCTTCAGGAGCCCAAAAATTGGATGAATCACACCCTGGAGTTGGCAGAAGTTGGCAGCAGCAGCAGCAGGAGCCCAAATATACACTGGAGTTGGCTTCAGGAGCCCAAAAATTGGATGAATCACACCCTGGAGTTGGCAGGAGTTGACAGCAGCAGCAGCAGGAGCCCAAATATACACTGGAGTTGGCTTCAGGAGCCCAAAAATTGGATGAATCACACCCTGGAGTTGGCAGAAGTTGGCAGCAGCAGCAGCAGGAGCCCAAATATACACTGGAGTTGGCTTCAGGAGCCCAAAAATTGGATGAATCACACCCTGGAGTTGGCAGGAGTTGGCAGCAGCAGCAGCAGGAGCCCAAATATACACTGGAGTTGGCTTCAGGAGCCCAAAAATTGGATGAATCACACCCTGGAGTTGGCAGAAGTTGGCAGCAGCAGCAGCAGGAGCCCAAATATACACTGGAGTTGGCTTCAGGAGCCCAAAAATTGGATGAATCACACCCTGGAGTTGGCAGAAGTTGGCAGCAGCAGCAGCAGGAGCCCAAATATACACTGGAGTTGGCTTCAGGAGCCCAAAAATTGGATGAATCACACCCTGGAGTTGGCAGGAGTTGACAGCAGCAGCAGCAGGAGCCCAAATATACACTGGAGTTGGCTTCAGGAGCCCAAAAATTGGATGAATCACACCCTGGAGTTGGCAGGAGTTGACAGTAGCAGCAGCAGGAGCCCAAATATACACTGGAGTTGGCTTCAGGAGCCCAAAAATTGGATGAATCACACCCTGGAGTTGGCAGAAGTTGGCAGCAGCAGCAGCAGGAGCCCAAATATACACTGGAGTTGGCTTCAGGAGCCCAAAAATTGGATGAATCACACCCTGGAGTTGGCAGGAGTTGACAGCAGCAGCAGCAGGAGCCCAAATATACACTGGAGTTGGCTTCAGGAGCCCAAAAATTGGATGAATCACACCCTGGAGTTGGCAGGAGTTGACAGCAGCAGCAGCAGGAGCCCAAATATACACTGGAGTTGGCTTCAGGAGCCCAAAAATTGGATGAATCACACCCTGGAGTTGGCAGAAGTTGGCAGCAGCAGCAGCAGGAGCCCAAATATACACTGGAGTTGGCTTCAGGAGCCCAAAAATTGGATGAATCACACCCTGGAGTTGGCAGGAGTTGACAGCAGCAGCAGCAGGAGCCCAAATATACACTGGAGTTGGCTTCAGGAGCCCAAAAATTGGATGAATCACACCCTGGAGTTGGCAGAAGTTGGCAGCAGCAGCAGCAGGAGCCCAAATATACACTGGAGTTGGCTTCAGGAGCCCAAAAATTGGATGAATCACACCCTGGAGTTGGCAGGAGTTGACAGTAGCAGCAGCAGGAGCCCAAATATACACTGGAGTTGGCTTCAGGAGCCCAAAAATTGGATGAATCACACCCTGGAGTTGGCAGAAGTTGGCAGCAGCAGCAGCAGGAGCCCAAATATACACTGGAGTTGGCTTCAGGAGCCCAAAAATTGGATGAATCACACCCTGGAGTTGGCAGGAGTTGACAGTAGCAGCAGCAGGAGCCCAAATATACACTGGAGTTGGCTTCAGGAGCCCAAAAATTGGATGAATCACACCCTGGAGTTGGCAGAAGTTGGCAGCAGCAGCAGCAGGAGCCCAAATATACACTGGAGTTGGCTTCAGGAGCCCAAAAATTGGATGAATCACACCCTGGAGTTGGCAGGAGTTGACAGCAGCAGCAGCAGGAGCCCAAATATACACTGGAGTTGGCTTCAGGAGCCCAAAAATTGGATGAATCACACCCTGGAGTTGGCAGGAGTTGACAGCAGCAGCAGCAGGAGCCCAAATATACACTGGAGTTGGCTTCAGGAGCCCAAAAAATGGATGAATCACACCCTGGAGTTGGCAGAAGTTGGCAGCAGCAGCAGCAGGAGCCCAAATATACACTGGAGTTGGCTTCAGGAGCCCAAAAATTGGATGAATCACACCCTGGAGTTGGCAGGAGTTGACAGCAGCAGCAGCAGGAGCCCAAATATACACTGGAGTTGGCTTCAGGAGCCCAAAAATTGGATGAATCACACCCTGGAGTTGGCAGAAGTTGGCAGCAGCAGCAGCAGGAGCCCAAATATACACTGGAGTTGGCTTCAGGAGCCCAAAAATTGGATGAATCACACCCTGGAGTTGGCAGGAGTTGGCAGCAGCAGCAGCAGGAGCCCAAATATACACTGGAGTTGGCTTCAGGAGCCCAAAAATTGGATGAATCACACCCTGGAGTTGGCAGAAGTTGGCAGCAGCAGCAGCAGGAGCCCAAATATACACTGGAGTTGGCTTCAGGAGCCCAAAAATTGGATGAATCACACCCTGGAGTTGGCAGAAGTTGGCAGCAGCAGCAGCAGGAGCCCAAATATACACTGGAGTTGGCTTCAGGAGCCCAAAAATTGGATGAATCACACCCTGGAGTTGGCAGGAGTTGACAGCAGCAGCAGCAGGAGCCCAAATATACACTGGAGTTGGCTTCAGGAGCCCAAAAATTGGATGAATCACACCCTGGAGTTGGCAGAAGTTGGCAGCAGCAGCAGCAGGAGCCCAAATATACACTGGAGTTGGCTTCAGGAGCCCAAAAATTGGATGAATCACACCCTGGAGTTGGCAGAAGTTGGCAGCAGCAGCAGCAGGAGCCCAAATATACACTGGAGTTGGCTTCAGGAGCCCAAAAATTGGATGAATCACACCCTGGAGTTGGCAGGAGTTGACAGTAGCAGCAGCAGGAGCCCAAATATACACTGGAGTTGGCTTCAGGAGCCCAAAAATTGGATGAATCACACCCTGGAGTTGGCAGAAGTTGGCAGCAGCAGCAGCAGGAGCCCAAATATACACTGGAGTTGGCTTCAGGAGCCCAAAAATTGGATGAATCACACCCTGGAGTTGGCAGGAGTTGACAGTAGCAGCAGCAGGAGCCCAAATATACACTGGAGTTGGCTTCAGGAGCCCAAAAATTGGATGAATCACACCCTGGAGTTGGCAGAAGTTGGCAGCAGCAGCAGCAGGAGCCCAAATATACACTGGAGTTGGCTTCAGGAGCCCAAAAATTGGATGAATCACACCCTGGAGTTGGCAGAAGTTGGCAGCAGCAGCAGCAGGAGCCCAAATATACACTGGAGTTGGCTTCAGGAGCCCAAAAATTGGATGAATCACACCCTGGAGTTGGCAGGAGTTGACAGTAGCAGCAGCAGGAGCCCAAAAAATGGCCTAAAGACATAAATATGTTTTGCACCATTTGGAAAGTGTAAAACGTGGCACCATGCTGAATCTAGTCGCATGCATCAGGCATTGGTGGGTGGAAATCCTGGCTGATCCATCCCTGATTCATTTTGACAAAGGTGAGTCTCTCCACATTTTTAGTTGACAGACGAGTTCTCCTCACCGTAACTATGGCCCCCGCCGCACTAAACACCCGCTCAGATGGCACGCTACTTGCCGGGCAGGACAGCTTTTCCAGGGCAAACTCTGCTAGTTGCGGCCACAAATCAAGTTTGGCTGCCCAGAAGTCCAGCGGATCCTCAAGGTGTGTTGGCATGGTCATGTCAAAGTATGACATGACCTGCTGGTTCAGGTCCTGCTCCAGGTCTTCCTGCTGCTCATGAGTAGCCTCACTATGCGGGTGTAGAAAGCTACTCATTAGCGACTGAAGACTGAGGCTGCTGCTGCTGATGGAGCTTCTGCTGCTGCTGCTGCCAACCCCCCCAGCGGCCATGGCAGTGGAAGGTGAGCGCAGAGGTCCCCTCGAGTCAGACCTGCGAGAGTATGGACCATGGCGCAGATAGGCATCGGCCAACTGCCTACGTAGAATGTCTTTGTAGTAGTTGAGTTTGTCCTCCCTCTCGGTGGGTTTAAAAAATGCCCCCATTTTGTGCCGGAAGCGAGGGTCCAATAAGGTGGACAGCCAGAAGTCATCCCGCCGACAGATGGAAACAATTCTGGGGTCACTACGCAAGCACGTGAGCATGCTTCGTGCCATTTGCGCAAGTGACTCGGATGGACTACCTGTCTCCATCTCCACTGCATACTGCCACGGTGTGCCCGGGTCCTCTGTCTCTCCTTCCTCAAAAACCTCTAGCTCCTCTGGCTGCTCCTGCTCCTCCTCTCCTGTCCGCTGACTAGATAAACCAGCCATTTCGCCAAGCCTAAACTGTGTTTCGCTGGGCAACTCCTCCTCCTCCTCTTCCTCCTCCTCCTCCTCCAGTTCAGCTCCAAGGGGGTTCATGTGGCCGTAAGATGTAAACGCCATGTCTCCAGTGCCCTGACCAGCCATGGTTTCCAACATGTGCTGCAGTACATGAAGCAGTGGAATCACGTCGTTCATCCCGTAATCCTGCCGACTGACAAATAAAGTGGCTTCCTCAAAGGGCCTGAGCAAACGGCAGGTGTCACGTATGAGCTGCCACTGGTTGACATTGAAGTTACACAGGGGAGTCCCCCTATCTGCTTGGATCATCAGGAAATCCGTGATGGCTTTTCTCTGTTCATATAATCGGTCCAACATGTGAAGGGTGGAATTCCAACGGGTGGAAACATCGCAAATCAGACTATGTTGGGGGATACCATTCTGACGCTGTAGCTCAAGAAGGGTGTGTTTGGCAGTGTAGGAGTGGCTGAAGTGCATGCAAAGTTTCCGTGAAGTTGTTAGGATGTCCTGCAGATGGGGGGAACACTTCAGAAACCGCTTGACAACCAGATTGAAGACGTGAGCCATGCAGGGGGCATGGGTCAGGCTTCCTTGGCGCAGCGCAGACAAAATGTTCTTCCCATTGTCGGTAACCATGATTCCCATTTTAAGTTTTCTCGGAGTAAGCCATGTTTGGATTTCCTGATGAATACATTTAAGCAGTTCCTCCCCTGTGTGACTCCGTTCGCCAAGACAAACCATGTGAAGCACTGCGTGACACCTCCGTGCCCTGCACACATGGTAGACTGGAGGGGCACTGAGACTTGAGCCTACAGTGGAGGGTGAGGAGATGGCGGAGGATGAGGAGGCCGAGTCGCACGGTGTCACAGGCCCAATGGGCAGAGAGCGCGGAGGCCGAAGCGGCGTGACCTGTCCAAGTTGCTGCTGCAAAGGGACCACATTCACCCAGTGGGCCGTAAACGACATGTACTGCCCCTGACCGTAGTTACAGCTCCAGATGTCGGCGCTGCCATGTATTTTGCTACACACCGACAGGCTCAAGGACTGGCCCACCTTCTGTTCAACAAAAGTGTGCAGCGCTGGTACTGCCTTCTTGGCAAAGAAATGACGGCTTGGGACTCTCCACCTCGGCTCGGCACAAGCCATCAGTTCTCTGAAAGGTGCAGATTCCACCACCTGAAAAGGGAGCGACTGCAGCACCAGCAACTTGGACAGGAGCACATTCAGCTTCTGCGCCGTAGGATGAGTGGGCGCATACTGCTGTCTCTTGGACATGGCTTCGCTGATGGATTGCTGGCGGGATGCATGACTTGGAGGAGGAGGAGCAGGAGCGACAGAGGATGGGTATGACGCACAGCTGCCTTCGGCTGAGGTGCTGGAGCCTTGGCTGGCAGAAATTGGGAGCTCACTTGGTGAGGAAGCAGACTGGACCACCCCTTGGGAGCCTCGGTTCTCCCAGGTCGTTTTATGGTGACGCATCATATGTTGACGCAGGGCCGTGGTGCCAACATTTGGACCCTGGCCACGCTTCACCTTTTGCCTACATATCTTGCATGTGGCCATGTTACCCTCCTGCGGATGCCTCAGGAAAAACTGCCACACTGCCGAGTAGCTACTTTTCCCACCCCCTGGCCTCACTGATTCACTGCTGCTGTTGCCAACTCCAGGAACCCCTGCTCCACTACCTCCCGATAAGGTAGACTGCCGCACAGCAGGTGCTCTACCCCGGCCCCGGCCCCGGCCGGCTCCAGCCTTTGGAATTGTGCCCCCATGCTGACTGCTACCACCTTGCTGCCTCAGCTGCTGACTCCGGGGCAACCTGCACCCCTCTTCTCCTGATGATGACGATGAAGCCCCTTCATCACCCGGCTCCCAAGTGCGATCGGCTTCATCGTCATCATCATCATCATCACCGGGTTGTGGCTGTACGTCACTGATGTTCGTGGATTCGTCAACAGTGTCTGGCGCAGGAGCTGGAACGCTCGCAGCACCCACGACACTGTCCACATCACTATTTGTCTGCCTAGCTAAAGAAGCCACCTCCATTTCTTGGCTGGGCAGTAGCTGCTGACTGTCCTCTATCTGATGGTCCTCCTCACTAAAGAGTGGAGCTGAACCCAAAGCATAGGATACGTCGCTGGGGGAGGGAACGGCGTAGGCCAGAGGCAATGGGAGGACAGGGACTGCTCTCGGGGCATGCCAACTCAGGGTTGTGTCAGAGGAACCTACCGACCCTAGACTGGGGGTCTCAGACGTAAGTTGTGATGATGTTGTTGATGAGCGCGTCAACCAATCTACCACGGCAGATGCGTTACTGGTGGAGACCCGACCGCTAGCAGATACTGGCAGATTAGGTCTCTCAGCGTGACTCCTGCTGCTACTGGCCCCCAGTCTGATGCGAGCTCTGCCTGCGGAATCTTGGCCTCTGCCACTCCTCTTTTCACTTCCAGGCACTTGTCTGCCCGACATAGTCTAACTGGCGTGGTAGTAGGTGATATTTAAAAAAACCCCGGGCAGCGGTGGGTCTATATGAAACAGAATATAATGCACACCAAAAGTGAGCAGTAACACTCAGCCTCCAACAGGCCTGCTTAGTGTAAATAAGAGAGCTGCTTAGTGTAAATAAAGAGGGGTATGCTATGTTACAGAATGGGATGCCTCAACAGAAGTGCACCTGGCAGGCAGCAGTAAGCCTATGCCCAGCAAAAGTGTCTTATAATATAAATATAATAAGAGCAAATGCTTATATGGTCTTAAACAGAGGCTGCTTTAGTCACAGAATGGGATGCCCTGGGCAGGAATGGACCTGGCAGGGTCCAGTAGTGCTTTGGCCAGCAAAAGTGTCTTTATCAGGCTAATTTCAAATATGATAAGAGCAAATGCTTATATGGTCTTAAACAGAGGCTGCTTTAGTCACAGAATGGGATGCCCCGGGCAGGAATCGAGCTGGCAGGGTACAGTAGTGCTTTGGCCAGCAAAAGTGTCTTTATCAGGCCTAATTTCAAATATGATTAGAGCAAATGCTTATATGGTCTTAAACAGAGGCTGCTTTAGTCACAGAATGGGATGCCCCGGGCAGGAATCGAGCTGCCAGGGTACAGTAGTGCTTTGGCCAGCAAAAGTGTCTTTATCAGGCCTAATTTCAAATATGATTAGAGCAAATGCTTATATGGTCTTAAACAGAGGCTGCTTTAGTCACAGAATGGGATGCCCCGGGCAGGAATCGAGCTGCCAGGGTACAGTAGTGCTTTGGCCAGCAAAAGTGTCTTTATCAGGCCTAATTTCAAATATGATTAGAGCAAATGCTTATATGGTCTTAAACAGAGGCTGCTTTAGTCACAGAATGGGATGCCCCGGGCAGGAATCGAGCTGCCAGGGTACAGTAGTGCTTTGGCCAGCAAAAGTGTCTTTATCAGGCCTAATTTCAAATATGATTAGAGCAAATGCTTATATGGTCTTAAACAGAGGCTGCTTTAGTCACAGAATGGGATGCCCCGGGCAGGAATCGAGCTGCCAGGGTACAGTAGTGCTTTGGCCAGCAAAAGTGTCTTTATCAGGCCTAATTTCAAATATGATTAGAGCAAATGCTTATATGGTCTTAAACAGAGGCTGCTTTAGTCACAGAATGGGATGCCCCGGGCAGGAATCGAGCTGCCAGGGTACAGTAGTGCTTTGGCCAGCAAAAGTGTCTTTATCAGGCCTAATTTCAAATATGATTAGAGCAAATGCTTATATGGTCTTAAACAGAGGCTGCTTTAGTCACAGAATGGGATGCCCCGGGCAGGAATCGAGCTGCCAGGGTACAGTAGTGCTTTGGCCAGCAAAAGTGTCTTTATCAGGCCTAATTTCAAATATGATTAGAGCAAATGCTTATATGGTCTTAAACAGAGGCTGCTTTAGTCACAGAATGGGATGCCCCGGGCAGGAATCGAGCTGCCAGGGTACAGTAGTGCTTTGGCCAGCAAAAGTGTCTTTATCAGGCCTAATTTCAAATATGATTAGAGCAAATGCTTATATGGTCTTAAACAGAGGCTGCTTTAGTCACAGAATGGGATGCCCCGGGCAGGAATCGAGCTGCCAGGGTACAGTAGTGCTTTGGCCAGCAAAAGTGTCTTTATCAGGCCTAATTTCAAATATGATTAGAGCAAATGCTTATATGGTCTTAAACAGAGGCTGCTTTAGTCACAGAATGGGATGCCCCGGGCAGGAATCGAGCTGCCAGGGTACAGTAGTGCTTTGGCCAGCAAAAGTGTCTTTATCAGGCCTAATTTCAAATATGATTAGAGCAAATGCTTATATGGTCTTAAACAGAGGCTGCTTTAGTCACAGAATGGGATGCCCCGGGCAGGAATCGAGCTGCCAGGGTACAGTAGTGCTTTGGCCAGCAAAAGTGTCTTTATCAGGCCTAATTTCAAATATGATTAGAGCAAATGCTTATATGGTCTTAAACAGAGGCTGCTTTAGTCACAGAATGGGATGCCCCGGGCAGGAATCGAGCTGCCAGGGTACAGTAGTGCTTTGGCCAGCAAAAGTGTCTTTATCAGGCCTAATTTCAAATATGATTAGAGCAAATGCTTATATGGTCTTAAACAGAGGCTGCTTTAGTCACAGAATGGGATGCCCCGGGCAGGAATCGAGCTGCCAGGGTACAGTAGTGCTTTGGCCAGCAAAAGTGTCTTTATCAGGCCTAATTTCAAATATGATTAGAGCAAATGCTTATATGGTCTTAAACAGAGGCTGCTTTAGTCACAGAATGGGATGCCCCGGGCAGGAATCGAGCTGCCAGGGTACAGTAGTGCTTTGGCCAGCAAAAGTGTCTTTATCAGGCCTAATTTCAAATATGATTAGAGCAAATGCTTATATGGTCTTAAACAGAGGCTGCTTTAGTCACAGAATGGGATGCCCCGGGCAGGAATCGAGCTGCCAGGGTACAGTAGTGCTTTGGCCAGCAAAAGTGTCTTTATCAGGCCTAATTTCAAATATGATTAGAGCAAATGCTTATATGGTCTTAAACAGAGGCTGCTTTAGTCACAGAATGGGATGCCCCGGGCAGGAATCGAGCTGCCAGGGTACAGTAGTGCTTTGGCCAGCAAAAGTGTCTTTATCAGGCCTAATTTCAAATATGATTAGAGCAAATGCTTATATGGTCTTAAACAGAGGCTGCTTTAGTCACAGAATGGGATGCCCCGGGCAGGAATCGAGCTGCCAGGGTACAGTAGTGCTTTGGCCAGCAAAAGTGTCTTTATCAGGCCTAATTTCAAATATGATTAGAGCAAATGCTTATATGGTCTTAAACAGAGGCTGCTTTAGTCACAGAATGGGATGCCCCGGGCAGGAATCGAGCTGCCAGGGTACAGTAGTGCTTTGGCCAGCAAAAGTGTCTTTATCAGGCCTAATTTCAAATATGATTAGAGCAAATGCTTATATGGTCTTAAACAGAGGCTGCTTTAGTCACAGAATGGGATGCCCCGGGCAGGAATCGAGCTGCCAGGGTACAGTAGTGCTTTGGCCAGCAAAAGTGTCTTTATCAGGCCTAATTTCAAATATGATTAGAGCAAATGCTTATATGGTCTTAAACAGAGGCTGCTTTAGTCACAGAATGGGATGCCCCGGGCAGGAATCGAGCTGCCAGGGTACAGTAGTGCTTTGGCCAGCAAAAGTGTCTTTATCAGGCCTAATTTCAAATATGATTAGAGCAAATGCTTATATGGTCTTAAACAGAGGCTGCTTTAGTCACAGAATGGGATGCCCCGGGCAGGAATCGAGCTGCCAGGGTACAGTAGTGCTTTGGCCAGCAAAAGTGTCTTTATCAGGCCTAATTTCAAATATGATTAGAGCAAATGCTTATATGGTCTTAAACAGAGGCTGCTTTAGTCACAGAATGGGATGCCCCGGGCAGGAATCGAGCTGCCAGGGTACAGTAGTGCTTTGGCCAGCAAAAGTGTCTTTATCAGGCCTAATTTCAAATATGATTAGAGCAAATGCTTATATGGTCTTAAACAGAGGCTGCTTTAGTCACAGAATGGGATGCCTCACAGCAGACTTAAGATCAGTTCAGTATATATGCACAGTTAGTTACTATAAGCAGCCTGAAAACGCTAACAAAGGCTGGATGAAAAAAAAAAATCTCCCTGTCAGCCAGCTCCGTTTTTCCTACCTTTCCCTGGCTTTCTGTCTGTCTCCTGTCTGTCTCCTGCCTGTCTCCTGCCTGTCTCCAGCCTGTCCCTGTCTGTCCCTGTCTGTCCCTGTCTCCAGCCTGTCTCCAGCCTGTCTAACTGCCTCAGCTACACAGCGTTCTGTCTGTCTGTCACGAATGCAATAGAGAAATGAGGAAAAGCAAGATGGCCGCCGTTAAATACCGCTGTGTGACGTCACCGGGCTTGCTGGCTGCTGATAGGCTGCATGTGACTGCCCCAGCTTGCACTGGCGCGGGATACATGTCCAGACATGTCCCGCCCGCCATCTTAGAATGCCTGTAATGTAAATGAATGGATGTTAAAGGAAAACTTCGAGTGATCGAATCGCGGGGAAATTCGGATTCGATCCGAATCGAATTTTTCCTGAAATTCGGATCGAATCCGGGTTCGTCCGGATCGATTCGCTCATCCCTACTATTTATAATTAACTATGAATATGCAGAAAATATCTCTTTCCCATTGCAAAACATTTACACATCTCTTAGAGTTCTACTCCAAGTACATGTGATCTGAGGAAATATATTATTGTCTACTTTATTGTGTGTTAAAGCAGAGAACACTCTAAATTGAATTGAATACTAGATATGGAGCACTTGCCACGTGAAGTAGAGTGTTCTTGAGCAACTTAATAACTCATACCCTCAATTTCAAAAAATGATGTAGCAGGATAAATGGCAAAGTGATTAATGAATATCCAACATGAAGATCAAGTTTTTCTTTAACCTGTAGTTATGTTTCACCAGGGCTGCAGCTGCCCTTTTGTCCCTGAATGTGTAGTTATATGAATTTACATATTGTCAAAAGCCAATCTTTTAATAGACTGTGGAGCCGTGATCCTTTTTTCTTTCCTTCCCTTCTATTCTTTTTACCGGTCTCATGATCTTTATGTTTAAGCTATACTTTTTTCTGCCATATTCTCCTTTATTTTTCTTGTAGAATTTAACACTTGAAAATAAATATGTCATAGCTTCTCTATAAAAATATATTTAGATTCTTACGGCATGCTGAACTTGTACAGTATATCGATGGAACCCAAAGGTTTGAAGACCCAGTGTCAAAGATCACAGTGAACTGTTGAGGTGGTGTACCAATAGAAATCTCCCCAAAATATTCCGTCTGCACAAAAATCAATTCAAATATTTAAAGCGAGATCACTATGAAATAACGTCTCATATCTTAGCTTATACAATTAAAAATCCATTTATAAATAATATGTTCCAGTAAAAAAATATATTATTTTTAAACATATAATTTTAATAAAATGCCAGTACAATTGTGCTGGGCAATTGAACTGAAAAATGCAAATTTAAAGTGATCCCACACTATGCATTTGCTTTTATGTGATCACTGCACTGCCTGCTCTTGTCAGGGTTTTGGGCCTGCAAAGGAGCACACCAACCTGTAAGGTGGGGCACGGCTTTAAAGAGTGCTGGTATAATAGTACTATTAAAGTGGAGTAAAACCCAATATGAAATACATTTGACCAAAGCCCCTGATGATACTCCCTTATTAGGGTGTAGAACTAGAAATGGATATTTTCACTTTTGGAATAGTTCTCATTGCTCTTATCTGTAAGATGGCAGGTGATCAATCATTGCATAGGTGTGGCAATGACATCATTGCCACACACATAACAGTGGCAATGAATGGGGGAGGTGGAGCTTTACAGCTAAAACAGATGGCAATATCTGCTATAAGAGTGAAGCAGGAGCAGAATTGGCAAAAGGTTCTTTTCATGGAGGGAGCAATTCAGGGAATGCAGGTTAGAAAGGTGGGTTTTGGTCTGCTTTAAAAAGGACCTCTTATCTTTTCCCAGAGCCCCACACTCCAGCCCCTTTCCTTAGCAAAACCATATTTGGACAGGTAAATAAATACTCAACTCTTTTCCATGACCCCCTCCATGTTTCTTCTCTTGATGTTGCAACAATATGTATATCAAGGATCATGGATATCAAGTTTGGACTTTTTGTTCTTGCTTTTTTACCCTCTAGTTTACACATTCAAGACATTTCAAGTCCAGGTATCTAAAGGTATCCTCTAAATTTCTTGTATGTTTTAGTTGATATTTCAACACAGATTATTAATTCTGAATCTCACCCACAGAACTATTTCACTGCAACATTCACTCAGGAGTATTGTTTCTTACTAGTATGAAAGTGGGCAATATGTCTGGTTTTGTTACTTACATCCATATAATTTGAAAGGGGCTCGCTTGCAGTTTCTGGGGTGTTGCAGGATTCACTTTCCTGAAGAAAATCAAGTCCATGTTTGGTCCAAATATGTGAGAGTTTTCCCTTCTCTTTCAGTGTTTTCCGTAAAGACTTCTGCCTCTTCAATGGAATTCTGTTTTTTTTAAAGAGAATAAAATGATATTCTGAGAATCATTGACAGGCTATCTACAGCTAAGGGCTTTAGAATTTGGATCCTCACAACAACCTTTAATTGACCTGTGAGCTTGAAGAAGCTTCTCAATTCAGCACAGTTTAGTTCAAAACATATATTTCTATTATAAAATGAACATAATTGTGCAAATGGGTAAGAAAAGTACAAATAATGGCACCAGAGTATTGAAATTGTTTTAGAGAAGTTTAATTAAAGTGGACCAACACCCAGGATTTTCACTATCCTGGGTGTTGGTCCACTTCAGCAGGGCATCCGAGATCAGGATCCGCTGTGTGAAAACCCCCCAAAAGCCCCCAAAAACGGATATGCCGCCGCCTCCCATTCACAAACGGACGGCGCGGACGCGCGCACTGCTAGAGGGGCGCGCGGGAGGCGGCTGATCCGTCGCCAATAAGATAAGGTTTTTGGGGGCTTTTGGGGGGGTCCCGATCTCGGATGCCCCGCGGTGAGGGAGGTGATCGGCCCGGGAATCTTATAGATTCCCGGGCCGATCACCCCTGGGTGTTGGTCCACTTCAAATGTGTTCAAAAACTCCATTAACCCTTTAAGTGCCAGCCTTCCTAGAATTTTTGTCACCCTTTGTTGCCAGACCACGTTTCACTATTTGGAGCTACATATGTTCAACCTTGATTTTTGAAAGGATTTCCAGGGATTTTCCAAGAAAAATTATATATTTTTTTCAGTAGAGTCTGAGCTTCAACATGCAATGTCTTGTTTGGCCTTTTTTTGATGTATTCTCAATACTATTTTTTGCAATTTGTAGTGTTTTTTGTAATAAATAATGCAAGTTTGTCAATAAAATCTTATTGCGTGCGAAACCCCGATTTCTCCCGGTCACAGCGGTACCACATATGTATTGGTAGACACCCTTTCCTGCCCAGAAGACTCCCCCAAACTGAAACAGAACTTTAGGAGATTTTTAGATAAAATACAACTATGCTACACGCTAAGTGCACCTTGCAGTTTTTCCAGAAAAACTACCCTTTACATTTGAAATACCAACCACCAAACTATATATTCTCTGGAAGTACACACCTCAAGCTTTCTAGGCGTACCAGGCTTGTTTATGTGGGCGCAGTTTTCTGGAAGTAATCCCTCAATCAATTCTTTGGTTGCACAGAGTTTCCCTAAAAAAGAATAAAAAAGAAGAATCAAAGCTACATTTTCCTAAAAAAAAATTATATGCAAACAAGAAAAAACAAGTAAAATCTGAAAAAGCAACATGCCCCCCGAACAGAACAATACCCAACATGCATAGCTACTGTCAAGGGAAGAGTTGCCAAACACCACAAAGTAAAGCATGCGCATAACGGTAATTTTACTTGAAATTTTCAACTCTGCTGACAAAGTGCACACCTTGCAATTTTACAACCAAAACAACCCTTTACGTTTGGAATATCCCCCATAAACCATATATTCCCTGAAAGTATACATGCTAAGCTTTCTAAGCGTACTGAGCATGTTCTAGTGGGCTCATCTTTCTGGAAGTAATCCCTTGAAGAATTCTTAGGTTACACAGGGTTTCCCTAAAAAAAAAATTCTAAAAAAGTAGAATAAAAAACATGTTTTCCTAAAGTATCAATATGCAAACAAGAAAAAACAAGCTAAATCTGAAAGTGCAAGGTCCCCCAAGCAGAACAATACCCAACATGCATAGATACTATTAACACTTTTAATTGCCAGCCTACTTGAAGTTTTCTTTCACCTTTTTTACCCTCTGTTGACAGGTCATTTTTCCATATTTTGCGCCATGTTTAACCGTGATTTTTGCTGGAATTTCCAGAAAAATTATATATATATTTTTTGCAGCAGAGTTTAGGCTTTAACATGAAATTTTGTTTGTAATTTTTCTAATGTTATTTAATTATTTTTGCGTAAAAAAACAAAAAAATTGTCTCCTTTATTTTAAATAAAACATTTGTTTTATTAATGAAAACCATATTGCATGTCATAGCCCCATTTCTCCCGATTACAACGGTACCACATATGTATCGGTAGCCCCCCATTCTTGCCCAGGAGACTCCCCCAAACTGAAAAGAGCACTTTATAACATTTACAAATAAAATACAACTACTATCCACACTATAAACATAAGGGGTTAATTTAAAAAAAGGGGGGCATTTTTGGGGGGAATTTTAAGGGTTAGTGTTAGGCTAACCGTAACCCTAACCCTTAAAATTAAAAAAAAAATGATGTAGGGTCCCCCCTGACCGTCATAACCAGCCCGGGGCCAGCTATGGGGGTTGTAGGAACAGAGTGGAGGGGCCATCTTTTGTGGCCCCCCACCCTGCAGCCTACAAGCCCACATACCCTGTGAGGGCCCGGGCTCTTCTGCCCCCCCCGGGCTTTGGGGAGGCAGGTAATTGGGGTCTAGTTGCAGGTGACTTGCCAGCCCCCAGCCTTGTGAACTGGTATAGGGGTCTCATGGACCCCTTACCAGTTCACAAGGGGTTAAATGTAAAAATAAACACACAGACACATAAGAAAAAAATGACATTTATTTTTCTTTTTTCTACTCACCTCCGATGTCCCGATCATGTCCCACGATGTCTCAGCTGCTCAGATGACAGCTGTTGGAGATCAGAGGAGGAGAGCTGGTAACCAGCCCTCCTCCACCGATCTACAACAGCAACTGAGCTTTGGGTCCCCACTGCTGGGTGACAGGTGCCGAGTCACCGATGACGTCACCCGACCCCGACACCAAGGGGCGGGGCTAGCAGTCCTGACCCAGGAAGTGGGGGGAGAGGGTGATTTCTCACCCTCTCCTCACCACGGAATAGCCGGGGGGGCGATCAGAGGCCCCCCCGGTGAAGAGGAGACCCCGTGGGAGGAATCGGGGCTGCAGGTGAGTAAATGTCATTTTTATTTATTTATTTATTTTTTTTACAGTTTGTTGCGCCCTCCTGAAGACAGAAGAGCCCTGGGGGGGGGGGGATCGGATGCCCGCCGGGTGAACAGAAGACCCGAGCCAATCCAACGATGGTTCAGGTGAGTTTTTTACTTACTTTATATTTTTTTTACTGTGGGGTGTTAAAGTCAGCTACGTGATTCTCACGTAGCTGGCACTTAATGGTAGGAGAGGCGACTACGTGAGACTCACGTAGCTGGCACTAGAATGGTTAAAGCAAACCAAAATCCACATTTTTAACTAGCATCCCCTGAATTGCTCCCCACATGAAGAGAACCTTTTGCCAATTTTCACTGCTCCTGCTTCACTCTAATCCAGATAATATGTTTTAGCCATAAAGCTCTGCCTTCTCCATCCATTGCCACACTCATGCAATGACTGACTGCCTGTCATCTAGAGGGACAGCAAAAAATCAGTGTTCCAGGACAATTTGAAAAGCGAAAATAACCATTTCTAGTTCTACAACCAAAGAAGGGGCATTGGCCAAATGTATTTCATATGTTCAGTGGGTTTTGGTCCACTTTAAGTGCTATGTAAAAGGTCTCAATCTGATTGAACAAAAAGCCCTGCATTTACCCCATAACACTGTCCAACCCATTGAAATGCAGGGGATTGTTTCAAAAATTTAAAAAAATGTCAGTATGTTGATATCTTTAAACACAGTGCACAAGTATTCTGTTAAAGATTAGAGAAGCTGTAGAATAGCTAAATGATAATCATTAGAAAACACTAATAGTATTATAGTACACTGTACGAAAGTATGGAGAAAAATACTAATACTGGACATCTCATCCTTAGTATGGCCTGCTAGGGCTTACGAAGCTGCTGGAAACTCTTGTAAGACAGGGTAAGACAGGGAGCACAGAATGGTCACTTGGCTGGGAACAAAGACTGTAAATTGGAATATAGGCACAAACTGGGAACTTGTGAGGAGTACAGGGAAGACACAAGAGGAACAAGAATAGGAGCCGGCTCACAGACTAGAAACAAGGACATTGACTAGACACTAGGGCCCAAACTGGCAACAGGTCCACAGCTCATAAAGAACATAAGATGACCATCTGCATTACCAAAAAAACAGAGGCAGACAACTCAAGGTGCAGACGGATCAGTGCTCTTCAGAGTGCTAATAGTGCACACTTTTTGCTGGTATGAAAGTCCCAGGTGGACCCAGAAATGGTGTTGAATGGTGGACAACACCACTAAATGCAAGAAACAATGATCCAGCAAAGAGGCGTGGAGAATACCAAGGGAACATCAAGGAGATAACTATGAACATCTGAGTGCTGGTGGAGAACACCACAAAATAACACAGAGCCAAGGTACCACACAGACTAGACCTACTGTAGACACACTGACTGGTGGCACAACAGAAGAGGTCGATAAATAAATAAAGACAGAACATTGATGGTTTGAACCACACTGGTCATTATGCTTCTGTAAGAGATATATATTTGTGCTGCAAATTGAATTGAAAAATGATAATTTCATAATTCCAAAACATTGCTTCCAGTTCTGTTAAAATCAGTAAATCAAACTAGGATTGCTTGGTTGGAGCTGAGCTGTAAGTTACGTTAATGAAACCATAGCATAGCATAAAAAGGTTTATATATTTGTAGCTTGCGTAAGAAAAGTCACTTACCGGATTACTGCATGGACGAAGGCAGCAAGGGATAAAATAATGAGAACTTGCTTCATTGTTACTGTATTCAGGAACTGTACAGTGTGAGACCAGCTATAGCATCCTATTTATATCATTTGCTAGAACCAAACCCATATTCATAGATAGTGATGTTTGCAGTGTAAAGTAAATAAGTTGCCGCAGTTCTTACACAATCATCAAGGTTAAATGTCTGTGACAGCGTCAGCCATACCTTGTTGGTGTATACCTTTTACTGGAGAACAGTGATTCTTTATAATAAGCAATATATATTTCCGTTTTACCTCATTGGAAGAATGATTTACCTCATTTGTTTTAACTTGTATTATTAATAATTCTATTAACAACATAAATTCCATGCAAAATTGGGTAATTTCAAGTGCAAATACTATATGTAAGTAACAATAAAGGTCACAGTAAAAGTTCACCATACTGTATGTGTATTATCCATGCTACTGCTGTACAGTACAATAGTTATTTATAGAAATAACATAAAAGAACACAAATTACATTCAAAATTGGTTATTCAATACAATCAATCTGTGTAACAGAATCTGTTATTATCTCTAGTTATTAAAAGCCCCAACCCAATGGTATTAATTTTAGGCAATTAATATTAATTAAGATTAATATTTCCCAAGTGAGAGAACCCCTCTGAGATGGGCAGTTTAAACATTGATTTGGCCGGTGCTTGTGTCAGAACTATAACACTATACTCCCACACTTTATCACATTTATTGGGACATTTTCTATGTACTGTATTGTCAAGGTGGGATCAAGGAGGTACTGAGTGTGCATCAGGAAGCGATGTAACCCCTCTGAGCCCCGCAATCCGGTCCCTGGCTGTCAAATGGACTACAGCCGGGGTCCACCACTTCCATGAGCAAGAACACATCCCTAATGCCAGCTGGCAGTGCTGGCACTAGGAGTGTCATCACTTATAGGATAAGCGGCCATCTTTCTGTGGCCCCATCAGTAGCCCATTTGACAGGATCGCCGACCAGGGGCTCAGGTGAGTTACAGCGCTTCCTGCTGTACACTCAGCATCCCCCCTTGACAGGAACACCGGCTGCGAACCACCGATCAGGGACCAGATCGGCCCTGTAACTCTTGTAGGTTGGTCAGCAAGCTAACTGGTTTGAGTGCTGTGGCTCCTTTAAGACTTTTGGCCCTGTAACTCACCTGTGAAATGGGCTATGGCCGGGGCCACAGAAAGATGGCCGCTGCTCCCATGTGTGAGGACAATCCTAGTGCCAGCACTGCTTAGCAGCCCATCAACCAGCATTTCCATGTTCAGCAGAACACAGGACTCGAACGCAAACTTCTGGCTGAAGTCCGTGTTCAGGTTTGGGAACCTGAACTCGCAAAGTTCGGTACAAACCCGAACATTGTGATTTGGGTTCGCCCAAAACTATCCCCGGCAACCTGGCCTGAAAAGAGGGGAACAGGAAGTCCCACAAGCAACCTAACTGCCGTTCTATAGAAATCCAGGCCTATGAACACACTTAACAGTTTCAGTATCTACATATCACTGAAGAAAACAGCTTTCCTGGATAATTTTATTTCATCAACTTTAATAGGAGGAGCAGTTAATCTGCTTCACTTTCCATTCCACAGGTTGTCGCCTATTGAGAAGCTTGTCCAGACCACCCCTGAGGAGCTGAAGAATGAGGAAGAGACCCCTTTTTTAAGGAAGACTGTGCATGTTGGCAGCATGAATTATGTCAGAGGTTTAGTGGGGCTAATTTTCAGCAGATGCTTAGTTTTCAAGATATTTGCCATATTATACTAAGATCAATAGGGTGGATTGTGCTGCTCAGTCTCAATGGCCTGCCTCCTGTGCCAGCCCGTGCTGGAATAACAGCTTATTGCTATTTCAATTCTTTTTGGATGCTTTTGCCCATCATATAATGCTTTGGCTCATATTTAAAGTGATTAGTGCTGCTGCTGCTTCTCATAAATTGGCTCAGGAGCCAAGCATTGAAATGGTGGAGCAGATCACCTCTGTAAAGGTGGAATGGATTTTTTTTCAGATGGGTTATATTTCTATCCAGCATGTTTATATGGATTTATAATATTCAGTAACTTCACTTTACAGCTCCTCTAAATCATTGTTTAAATTAAAGTGGGCCAACACCCTGCCCGGTTGGGCTGGGAATCTATAAGATTCCCAGGCCAATCAGATCCCTCCCTGCGGGGCATCCGAAATCGGGATGCCCCGCTGTGTGAAACCCCCCAGGACGCCCCATTCACCTTACCTTACTCCCGTTCCAACGGCGCATGTGCGAGCCAAGGCCGCATCTTGCGCTTCTCTCTAGCAGGGGGCGTGCCCGCGCCAGCCCTGTTAGAGGGAAGCGCGAGATGCAGCTGCCACTGTGGTTGTCCGTCCCTTGTACGTGCATACCACAGCGGCTCTGAGCGCGCTGATTGGACGAGCGACCACGCATGCGCCGTAGGAGCGAGGTGAGGTAAGTTTTTTCTGCCATTCTGGGGGGTTTCACGCAGCGGGGCACCCCCGATCGGGGTGCACTGTGGAAGTGGACCAAAACCCAGGATAGTGAAAATCCTGGGTGTTGGTCCACTTTAAGACCACGTCAGGAGATTTCTGCCTATATTTTAAGACCTGGAAAAAGTTTAAGGAAAAATGCTCGATAAAAGGCCATCTTATTGTTTTTTTTAAGATGCGCAGCTTCTAGTGTATATGAGAAGGAACCCTGCAAGAGACATCTGCTGGATCTTATAGGTGCTGTTTGCCATGCTATCATTAACGTTATCTGAAAACACTGGTCTGATGAATGCATTGGTGTGAAAAGCAGGAGGAAAAAGTGATATCTGACCGTTTGTAAACGAGTAGCAGTTGGCAACATCTAAGTCATGCTTTTCAGAATGTTTTCATATAAAACACTTTACTTTTCCTGTTATTGTGCTCTATGGTAGTTAAGGCTTCAGTGCCACTTGTGATTAGCGTAGCTTGTACAACAGACTGCACTGTGCTGTAAACTTACTGGCACACATGTCTTAAATTTGGCATGCGCAGTGACGCAGTGTTCAAACCATCAGCAGGAGCTTCTTAAATAAGACCCATTACAGTAAATTAATCTTTACATGCATCTGGACATGGTACTTTCCCTAAAGTGGCATGTGACTATACCCTGGTGCTAACACAACACAACCAAGGTGAAATGAAAGCAACTTTTCCGTAACTACTACAATAGGTCCTGATTAGATATAGATATGATGTAGGTTACTGGGAATTCCCTTTAGCTGCAATTATTTCTATATGTCCTTAATTCAAAAACGAACAATTTGTTTGAATAGCTCTAATCTTGTTCGTAACTAATGCTGCATGGAACAACCAGCTAGGACTTGCATGTTTTTATTAATGTGTTGATTTTTAAAATAGCAACTAAATTATATTTTATTGTCTGTTACTAGCGATGAGCCAAACCCACCCTATTCAATTCTGCTGAATCGCCCCCTAAATTCTGGAATTGCGTATACAATTTAGTATCTAGGGGGAAACCCTTATGTGTAGTCTGGCCCCTGAAAGGTACAAAAACTTTGCCAAATGCTCCAAAAATGCACAGGAACATCCTAAAAGGCTGCCAGATATTCTAAAAGTTTTCAATGAGCTCTCCTATTACACCAGTTACCCAGACACAAAACTAAAGCCAGATTACAAAATTGGAGGGCCTCTACCGGGCCCACCCAGACTAAAAATGAACCACCCACCCCCCAGTACATTCAGAGGTCCACAGCAGCCATCATATTGTCCACAAAAAGGTGTTATACATTTTAAATTAAAGGATGAAAATGCAGAGGGCCCTAGCAGGGTTCCCACTGTCCAAAAATGAGTCTATCTTGTGCCCAGGTCCAGTCAGAGGAACACTGTAGCCAGCGTGGGGCAACATAGGGTTTTATAATTTGGAGTTTCCAAATTGAAAGTGCGAAGTGCACTGGTAAGGCTTCTCGAGCCCAAAAATTAGCCCAACTCTCACTCAGGCAAAGGCAGAAGGCCACAGCAGCCATCATATTGCCCAAATAAGGTTTTATAGATTTTAAAATTGATGAAGAAAATGTAGTGGGCCCTGCCAGGGCTCCCCCAGTCCAAAACTTAACCCACCTCCCAGCTAGGCAAAGTCAGCATGCCACAGCACCAAATTGCCCACATAGGGTTTTTTTTTAATTGTTGCAGGATTTGCAGAGGGCCCTTTCACGGTTTCCATAGTTCAAAAATTAGCTGGCCTAGGCAAAGGCAGAGGGCCCTAGCAACCAACATGTTACTGACATATGGTATTATATATTTTAAAAATGATGAAAAAAGTGTGGAAGTTCTTAGTAGGGCTCCCCCAGTCCAAAAATGTGCATGGCTGCCACCCAGGTAGAAGGCCAGAAGCAGCCTTTACATTGTCCACATAGTGTTTTATAGATTTTAAAATCGACAAAGAAAGTGTGTAGGGCCCTCGCAGGGCTCCCCAGTCCAGAAATCAGCCCACCTTCCTCCCAGGCAAATGCAGAATGCCACAGCAGCCATCAAATGGTCCACATATGGCTTTATAGATCTTCAAATTGATGAAGAAAGTGTGTAGGGCCCTCGCAGGGCTCCCCAGTCCAGAAATCAGCCCACCTTCCTCCCAGGCAAATGCAGAATGCCACAGCAGCCATCAAATGGTCCACATATGGCTTTATAGATCTTCAAATTGATGAAGAAAGTGTGGAGGGCCCTGGCAGGGCTCCCTCAGTCCAAAAATATGATCTCTCAGCCAGATCCAGCTAGAGGAACAATATAGCCAGCATATTTCCCACATAGGGATTTATATATTTAAATATTTGAATCCAAAGCTAAGCCCACCTTCCTGCCGAGGTCCAGGCAGAGAAACACTGTAGCCAACAGATTGCCCACAAAAATGTGAATGAAAGGAACTTACCTGCATCAGGTGGCAAGTCGGAGAGTGCAGCGAGCCGCCCTGGTTGCCTCCCTCGATCATCTCCAGTCCAGGGGGGCGCGCTGCTGTTGGACAGAGCGGCTGTTATGAGACGCAGCTCCACTAGTGACAGGCGATGCAGCCTCCTCCACAGTTGACTAATATCAGGGGCTGGACAGCCTTACTGGCCAGGGCCATCCAGGCTCTAGGATCTGTCCACCAATCCTGTTAAGGATCCTAGTGCCACCGATCACCTAATTTCCTCCCCTCAGTGTTCCTATTAGCCAATCATTCTTAAAATAGAGTTTGCCCTGACCTCAGTGGTCATTATAGCTAGTTGTGCTCAGGGTGTTGTTTAATCTGTGCTGTGCCTGTTACTGACCTGGCTTTGATCGGCCATCCCAGCTTGCTGTCCGAACCAACCTTTGTTTGTCCAACCTTGAACTTGCCTTCCCCTCTTGGATATCGCGGTGCCTTTGAATCTTGGCTAGTTTTCGACTATTCTACTGCCACATCCCTGTGTAACAACCCATTCTGGAACTGATCACCTGTGTACGACCTTAGCCATAGTATACCCTCGTGCTTCTTCTGTCACTGTAAGCTGGCATCCTTTGCACCTTTTTAGATTTGGGGGCAACCACATCCGTGAGGTGTATTGAGCATCCCGGCAAACGGGGGCTTGTCTATAGGCGGAAGTGGTGGCGGAGATTGGGGTTGCCAGCTTACAGAAGGTGGGAGTCTCACATGGCATTACAGAGAAATCTCAGGATGAAAGTGCAGAGGACCACGCAGGGTTCCTCTCCGGCCCAAATCAAGCCAGAGGAACACTGTAGCCAGCAGACTGCTCATGGTAGGTGTCATAAATATGAAGTCTCAGAATGAAAGTGCTGAGGACCCTGTCAGGGTTCTCCCAGGAATGCACAGCAGTGGCACCAACAGAATGCATCTTTAAAGTTACAGCTATCTATTTATGGAATCTGTGGGCAGGGTGTGCCCTGATAGCCAATTCTTGTAAATTCTTTTTTTAAATCAGACTATCCACATTTTAAACTTGTATGTTTGCTGTTTGTACCACTACTGGTCCCTGCTCATTAGTGTGGGAATTAGCAGATGATGGTCTGTTTCCATAGGTAAATTCCTTCTCCAAGATTTTGCAAGTTTATTTCTTACCTTGCCCATCTCTGCTACCCTTCTAACCACTGACATGAGTTCCATTGTTTTGGCCTTGTAGCATGGATCAAGGAGGGTGGCTATCCAGCTATGGTCTGTTTCTTTGATGTGGATTTGTGGATTATGCAGGGGTCCTTTCTGAATCACAGCAACATAAAAGCACTCATGTTGTGTAACATGCCCACTTCTTAGTCTCCACGCCTCCTCAAGCTGCATTGTTTTTCTAGCAGACACACAAGAGAAAGGGTATTACTGATGACTGCCTTGTCACCACTGACCATCTTGTATCCTCCCTTATATCCTAATAGATTGTAAGCTCTTCTCCTTCTGTATCCTCTATTATACCCTAATAGATGGTAAGCTTTTCTCTTTCTGTATCCTCCATTATACCCTAATAGATTGTAACTTTTTTTATTGAGTAAAATCAAGCAATCATATACAACATATCCAATATATACAAAGTTACAATAATAAATAAATAAAATAAAATAAATAATAACTAAACAAAAAGAAACAGGCCTAACAATTCGGCATATAATATATAATATCCATTATTCTATATACAATCCTATCTACAACCTAACACTACACTATACACAAATCAACAGGAAGACTAAGAGACCCCGTCACCTGTGCACACAGCCGTTCTTCAAAAATCTGTCTTTGTTATAAAAAATCTATGGGTGATAAGAGATAGGAAAGCCCACCCAGAGGGAAGTCATGAGGACTAAGGAGGCCTGATGTTCCTCCACGCCTTCATCCAGGCCCCCCGTTCCCACCTGTCCCTCTCAAGCACCCGGATCTTCCCCACCTCATGCAGGATGTCATGCACCACCACCGGGACAGGGAGGACTTTCTTCCTAATGCAGAGCTGGCACCGTGCATTCCACGTGAAATTGCGGATCACTAGACTAACTAGATATAAAGTGTCCAAACAAATATCCCCTCTGTTCTTGAATGCCCGTACACCCACTCAGCATAGGAAAGCTGGGTGAAGAAGGGGGCACCGAGGGCCAACCCCACCTGTTTACACACATCTACATTAAAGGGGACACCGGAGCAGGAAGTGGTCCATAGTCTCCAGCTCATCCTGACACTCCTCACGGAGACAAATTATCTCTGGCAGGCTGCGACTCTTCCGGATCCCCCTAAGGTAGAGTTTTCCTTGGAAGGAGAGCCAGGCTATATCCCGGTATTTCAAAGGAATTCTTGAGGAGTTAATAAGCCTCAAACCCTACCTCATGATGGAGCCTGAGCAATCCCTGAGGGACAATGGCTCATGAAAAGTCAGACCCAGGACCCGACTCACCAGAAGCTTCCTCGGAGTAGATCTCATGTCCTCTGCTGTCAATTGCCATTGGCGAAGTATTTTCAAGCACGGGGCAACATAGGCCGGGAGCTGAGCCTGAGGAACTCGAGGGCTTTTCACCCGGCCAAATATATAATTCAGCTGTCAGACCATCTGACCCAGGCGACTTTTTGATGGCAAGGTGATCAATCGCACTTACCACCTCATCAGCAGTGACCGGCTCTGTCAAGCTAGTGATAGAAAGGTCACCATTTTCCAATCCTGGAGTAGAGTTCAGGAAACTTTCCATCTTTGCCCGGTCAAGAACCTTTCTGCCCAGGAGGTCAGCATAAAAGGACCTAATAATCTCCAGGATCCCAGATTTAGATCTTACCAGGGAACCTGTGCATCCTTCAGACCAAGGACAGTCTTGAGAGCTGCAGCCTGTCTGCAATTCTGATAGGGATCGGGTGAGTGGTATTTCCCATAATCCCTTTCCAGAACCAGAGAAGCATGCCGGTCATACTGACACTTCCTGAGGAGAAGCTTGACTTCAGAGATTGCCCCTTGATCTCCACCATTCGAGACAAGAATGTCAAGTTTCCTCCGCAAGCGCTGGTAGGCAATGTATTTATCAAGCTGTTTTCTTTTTCCTAGGCCCCTGAAAAGCCCAGCAATTCTCATTTTGGTCAGCTCCCACCACTCAGACCTGCTGCTGCAAAAATCCTTAATGGAAACCTGTGCCTGAAAAAAATCCTCAAAAGATTGTCTTACCCCCTCCTCCTCAAGGAGAGCCGAATTCATCCTCCAGATGCCCCTTCCTCTAGGGGGTGTGTCAGAGGCATTCAAGACCATCGATTGTAAAAGGTGATCGGAGAACTCGACAGCCTGCAGCCGCGGAGGCTGAGAAGTCGAGCCCTCCTTTAAAAAAAGCCTGTCTATTCTACTCTGACTGCTACCTTGCTGAAAAGTGAAGCCCGTGAGGTCTGGGGAGTGTTTAATGTGCACATCCTCCAGACTTGCCTCTCTAACCATGCTATTCAAAAAGAGACTATCACAGCCCAGCTTGCCTTTGAAGCCTCTCCTGTCCATGGGCCTAGTCACGGTGTTAAAATCACCTCCAAAGACTACTGGCCGGGCTGTAAAAAGGAACGGCTTGATCTTTGTAAGGAGGCATTTCCTGTCCCACTTAGTTTGGGGTCCATAGATATTTATTAGGTGCAGGTCCTGCCCCCTTACAATGACGTCCAAGACCATGCACCTCCCGATCTCCACCTCAAGTTACCATGTCTGTTTTAAAAAGCACCGCCACTCCGCTGTAAGGCTCGGCCGCAAGAGACCAAAAAGAGGGTCCGTGCCTCCACTCCCGCTTCACAGCGTAAATGTCGGCCAGACTGGCCAATCTGGTCTCCTGCAAAAACAAAATGTCAGCATCAAACTGGCTGAGAAAAAATAAGGCCATAAAACGAGCGCTTGCTGATTTAATGCTGGCAACATTAATGGTTGCCACCTTTATCGAAGGGGGAACTGCCATCAGAGTCATTCGGGAGAATAGCCTCGATTCAGAGACACATTCGTCCGGACTTCCGTAGCTGTCTGTGAAAGTTTGGGTGGTTGTCATTTTTTTGCTTTTTTTCGTCCATTTTTCATTCATACGAACGTTCGGGAATGCGCTTTCGATGAACGGAAGCAAATCGGAACATTTCCGTTAGTTCGGATCATTTTCCAAACAAAATCGGAAATTTTCCGTTCGTTCAGATAACTTCCGTTGTTGGGATGGGTTTCTGTCTGATTCAGAGAGCTGATTTCCGACGGATCACCACCCTATAAATCCGCTCGGATTGCTATTGTTGAACATGTTTTGCAGCTATGTGGAGGAGTCTGCGCGCCTTTAGCACCAAGGCATTGCATGTATCAGCATGGCCGAGGCCATAAATTGTATAGCAATGCATACCTAAATCAATACATTTCATGTATGCCTTATAGAAGCATTTTAATGCTGACCTTAATTAGTCCTTAGCATGTAAACCTTTATTTTCCCACACATCCATATAATTGCTATTTTTTTTAGACTTATGTCCTTTGTGAATTATATTTGGATTGTTGAACTTGAATCTTAATTTGTTGTAGGAGTTCTTGTTTTAGTCGGTTACCTTTGCTTTGTGTAATTATTTTATATTTGATTGCAGGAACCGCAAGATGTGCCACTCACACAACATAAAAGCAGTGATTGGTCTAGCTATGCGATTCCTCAGTGTTCTTGCAGGGCATCCAGGGTCGTCCCAGGATGCTTATATATTGCAGGGCTCCGGCTTATTTCGTCAGTTTGAGTCAGGAGAATTATCTGGTAGATGGCTCCAGGGTAAGTTTGCTCACATTCCATCAATCCATTTTCACTGTATGGCAATGAATATAGTTGATGACTCATGTCTTAACCTATTGCTGTTTTTAGCCCTTGATGACATGTTAAACAATATTGTAGCTTAGAATGTGTATTTTATGTTATTATTTTTAAATTCTTTCAGGGGATTCTGAATATCCACTCCTGCCCTTGCTCCTGATGCCCGTTCTTTGCCTGCAGAATGTGGGCCAGGAGTTCTCTAATCGGGCACTATGCAAAACCCGGGCTGTGGTGGCGAGGGCCCTCTGGCTTTTGAAGTCCAGATTTAGGAGTTTGGACCATACAGGGGGATTTTTAACAGGGACCACATGTGCCAGAGTGGCACAACTGAGTGTCAGGGTCCTTCAGTTGGTGGGCGAGATGCAGGAGCTGCGCAACTCGTTGGGGACCACAGATGAAGAATAATGTTCTGTGGCCTGCCATTGCTATGTATTTTGTTTTTTATAGTTGTAAAAATTAGAAATTTTCAAAATTTTTAAAAATTTTATATTTTATGATGGAATCCAAAAAAAAAAATGTTACAGTGTCATTTCATTTACAAAATACATTAACACCAAACTAATGGGCCCAGAAATATTTAAAGATGAATATTCACATGACCGAGAAGTGATTTGGGTGAGCTTTAAGGTTCCAAAAGGGAAGATGGAGGATAGTGCTAAGTGGTTTGGGTGAGCTTTAAGGTTCCAAAAGGGAATATGTAGGATAGTGCTAAGTGATTTAGCTAAACATTGTAGTAGAAGTGAGGGTGGCAAATATGTAGGCAAGCACTTTAATGAGTTAAGTTTGTAGCTCAGAAGGGGGTGCAGGATCAGGATCACCTAGCCCCTGCCTGCGAGGTTTTACAGCAGGGGCCACAATTACTGGGACCCCCTTGGTACTTGCAGTGCCAGCCCCCCAGGCCGCCTCAGCTATTAAATTACTCGATCCTACATTGGTGGTTGCTGACTTGGGGGCAGACTGTGGATTCACCTTAGGGACCCCTGCAGATGGTACAGGAGCGGGCGCAGGGGCCTCAGGAACCCCCAGCTGAGTGGGGGGAGGGACCGTAGACGGGACAGCATGGGAATGTTCCTCCCTATCCAGCCGCAGCATTTCCTGCACCACTTCCCTGTCCAGGTTGTGCCAGGCCTCAGGACACTGACTATAAGGATGGCCGAGCTGGTTACATAGATTACATCGGATTGTATTGCAGTCCTTAGCCAAGTGTCCCAAGCCCTGGCACAACGAGCACCTAAGAAGCGAGCAGGAGGAGCTGAAGTGACCCTTGGCCCCACATTTATGGCAAGCCTTGGGCTGACCAGGATAAAAGATGGTCAGCCGGTCACGGGTCACGGCCAATATAGGCAAATATAGGCAGAAGATGGCAAGTGGGTGACCTGGTTGCCATTCCTGCGGAGCCTCAGGGTCACTGACCAGCCCCCAGTCCAGATATTGTGATCGTCTAGGATCTTCTTCAGGGGAGTGAGAACATCACCATAATGCTTTAGCCAGACAGTCAAATCAGAGGAGGGAATGGACTCATTTCTAACCAGTATGGTGACATTTTTCACGAGCTGCTGTCTGGAGACCTGGATGGGAGTTAACTCCTTCCAGGCAGGATCTTGCTTCAGCAGCTCATAACGCTTCCAAAATAAGTCCATTTCTTCTGGTCTGACGAAGCCTAAGTCATGTTCTGCACTCCCCACTGGACTGATCAGAGCAAAAATGTCTGCGACTGCAAATCCCATACCCAGTATGAGATCCACCACCGCCCGCCGGGTGATAACTAGCCCCTCCCCCTCCCACCTAAGCTGGACCAGGTTGCACCTATTGAAGCCGCTGGCAGGGGCGTTGGCCTCACTGGGCACAGACATCCTCTCACCAGCAGCTTCTCCACCATGCCTGGCAACCTGGGCATAGGACACAGGGGACTGCACTGCAGCACCAACAACATTATTGGCCCTACTCCCTGTGCCACCTCGCTGGATGAAATACAGGGCAGGGCGGACAGCAGGGGCCCCAGCATTAGGTGGCACAGTCTTCTTACTGTCCACCTGAGGTGCAGGTGAGGAGACAGTCACAACATCAGCAGTAGTCACAGCAGCGGGCCCAGCAGAAAGTCCAACAATAGAATTAACCCCTGTGGACCTCAGAAACAGCAGCAGTAACAGGAGCAACAGCATCAGTAACAGCACCCAAACCAGCTGAAGCAGAAACAATAGAAGCCCTGCCCGCAAGACCCAAACCTGCGGGTGAATCACCCATGGCCCCAGGCCCACCAAGTTCGGCGCACCCAGAAACCCGGATGGGTGCCAGGATGGTACTTACGGCTGGCGCCACCTCACCCTTTTCAGGGCAAGGAGCGCCACAGTCTTCTATACCCCCTGACACAGCGCCAATGGCACACTCTGCAGGTTGGCTGTCCTCTGGAAGATCTGTTCCAGTAGGGGCTTCCTGGATGCCCAGCGATGTCACGCACTCCTGATGTGTTGCCTCAGCAAGAGAGTCTTCCAATGCTGGTTCCGGGGGTCCCGGCTCTGCTACTGCTGCAACTTTGGGTGGAGGTACAGCTGGAGAATCCTCCACCATCGGGGTCTCATCCACATGGTCGGCCTCTTCCACCTTCAAAGTGGGGCCTGAGCGCTGAATGGACTTAAATCGCTCCTCGTTTTTATATTTTTCTTTAAAGGCCCCGCTGCTTTCTTTAAGGGACGCAACTAGCTTCTCCTGCTGCCGACATGCTGATTCAAGCTCAGCTAAGTCTGCTTTACTTGACCGCCGATCCAGTCCCCGCGCCTTGCTGGTGTCCATTTTCTTTTTCTTTAATGCGATTTTCATCTTGCACAGCTTCTCCTCCTCCTTCGCCACACTGCACAAATTACTGCATACACAGCTGCGAAAAGCTGACAAACTCTCACCGGGCTGGTGAGAGCGCCGCTGGTGGAAGCAGACCCAGGATCCGGAGGTTTAATATTCCTCCGGGGGTACTGGCGCGAATCATCCATGCTGCCTGGGGAGGCACTCCCAGGAAAGCCCCAGGCTTCACAGGCCTCTGGTAATTAGGAGCAGTTGTGTGTTCTGGCTCTCACAGTGTGTGACCACACCCACCTAATTACCCTAATAGATTGTAAGCTCCTCCTCTTCCATTATACCCTAATAGATGGTAAGCTTTTCTCTTTCTGTATCCTCCCTTATACTCTAATAGATTGTAAGCTGCTCTTCTTCTGTATCTTCCCTTATACCCTAATAGAGTGTAAGCTCTTCTCCTTTTGTATCCTCCCTTACACCCTAATAGATTGTAAGCTCTTCTCCTTCTCTATCCTTCCTTATACCATAATAGATTGTAATCTCTTCTCCTTCTGTATCCTTCCTTATACCCAAATAGATTGTAAGCTCTTCTCCTTCTGTATCCTTCCTTATACCCTAATAGATTGTAAACTCTTTTCCTTATGTATCCTTACTTATACCCTAATAGATTGTAAGCTCCTCTGCCCCTGTATTCTCCCTTATACCCTAATAGATTGTAAGCTCCCCTACTTCTGTATACTCCCTTATATCCTAATAGTTGTAACTTGTGAAGATATTGTGCTGGGTGAGGTTGTGGAAGCATGTTGATGCCTCTCTGCTAGTCAGACCGTTATTACATTAGGGGGAGTGTAGGAGGAGGAAACAGTGGTCGCAGATTTGCCCAAGCTGTGTTAGCCAATCCACCAGCACTTCTTCTCGCTGTTGTAAATAAAGAAATGCTCCTTGTCAAGGAAATGGAAGCCGCTGCCTGCCTTTTGCAAGCTTTGCAGCCTTAAGCAAGATGGTTGTGCAGTGGCTGCTTCCATAAATAACCTACTTAGCCAGACACGGACTGGCCCACATAGTAAACTAAGAAAATCCCTCATGGCCCCTGGTCCTAGGGGCGTCTTTGAAGGCCTTCATCAGCAAACCTTGAACTATGTCTAGCTTATTTGTGGCATCCTAAGTGCAAACATAATACAGTTTGGCATAATGTTTCTGTGCATGGGCCCTGAATATAAGAAAATAAGTGATACGGTACTTGAATCTAAATGTGGGTTAAGCCCCAGAGTCAGTTCGACTGCCCCCCCCCCCCGGATTCTAACACTGTACCCCTCAAACACCCGCTCGCCTTCCCACCTTCCCACCCCAAATGTATGTCCTTTTCTTTTTGGCTCATAATAAAAATCTTTTGTAATTTTGTAACTTCGTATACTGATATAATTATCTTTCTGTTGAGCGGCCTATCTTTACAATGATAGTAGGGAGGTAGTGGTGAGTTTGGCCACTCACCATTTGTTTTAATTTGATGTAATTAACCCCGTTGGGCAGTTACCTCCCAAGCCAGCACCCAGAATTTCAGAATTTCTTAATAATAAGTGGCAGTGCGGGAATCCTTCTGTTGAAATAGTACGCCTTCCCACCTTTGCTAATTACTTGTGCACTTTCCATTTTAGATGGTCAGGTTTACTGCAATATAGTAAAAAAAAACAGCAGCTACATTTTGGTATACACTGATGCACAGTTTACTGGGCTTTTGGTTTCAGTATGCAACTCATTAGTACATTTGTTTTTGTTCCAGAGAACTATGGCAATACATATACACAGCAGCTGCTTTCGCATACACTGATGTACAGGTAACCCCGGCCTTTGGTTTCCATGTGCAAATAACTAAAATATACCTCACCGTTTCCATTACTAAAAAGTCTCGAATATAACTAAAAAAAGATAGATTGCAAGCTCTTCTGCTGACTAATGCTGTTTTCTTATATGAGCTATGATTCTGCTTCCTATATGAGCTACTGATTCTGCTTCCTAAGCTATGCTATCTGCCTAGATGTAAGCCCCAGCCCCATTTCCTGACTATCTTAGTGATTCCTAGAATCCTAACTAGAGATGAGCGAACTTTTGAAAAATTCGATTCGACTGATTCGCCGAATTTTCCGACAAAAATCGTTTCGACCCGAATAAATTCGCGACGAATCGCTATTAAAAACGGCTATTTCTGAGCCTCCTAGAGCCTCAATAGGGTTGTAAACCATTCTGCCTTGCTGTAACACGCACAGGATGCGTGCTGGGTTAGTTAAATAATACTTTGAAGAAATATCACATGCAGATCAGAGGCATCGCTAATAGAATCGCAGAGCGGCACAATTGCAGAGAGTTAAAGTGGCATCACTATGAGGGGCAGAAGGAGCCCAAACATTGGATGAATCACACCCTGGAGTTGGCAGCAGCAGCAGGAGCCCAAATATTACTTTAAAGAGACCCTGGGGTTGGCTTCAGGAGCCCAAAAATTGGATGAATCACACCCTGGAGTTGGCAGCAGCAGCAGGAGCCCAAATATTACTTTAAAGAGACCCTGGGGTTGGCTTCAGGAGCCCAAAAATTGGATGAATCACACCCTGGAGTTGGCAGGAGTTGACAGCAGCAGCAGCAGGAGCCCAAATATTACATTAAAGAGACCCTGGGGTTGGCCTCAGGAGCCCAAAAATTGGATGAATCACACCCTGGAGTTGGCAGCAGCAGGAGCCCAAATATACACTGGAGTTGGTTTCAGGAGCCCAAACATTGGATGAATCACACCCTGGAGTTGGCAGAAGTTGGCAGCAGCAGCAGCAGGAGCCCAAATATACACTGGAGTTGGCTTCAGGAGCCCAAAAATTGGATGAATCACACCCTGGAGTTGGCAGAAGTTGGCAGCAGCAGCAGCAGGAGCCCAAATATACACTGGAGTTGGCTTCAGGAGCCCAAAAATTGGATGAATCACACCCTGGAGTTGGCAGAAGTTGGCAGCAGCAGCAGCAGGAGCCCAAAAATTGGATGAATCACACCCTGGAGTTGGCAGAAGTTGGCAGCAGCAGCAGCAGGAGCCCAAATATACACTGGAGTTGGCTTCAGGAGCCCAAAAATTGGATGAATCACACCCTGGAGTTGGCAGAAGTTGGCGGCAGCAGCAGGAGCCCAAATATACACTGGAGTTGGCTTCAGGAGCCCAAAAATTGGATGAATCACACCCTGGAGTTGGCAGGAGTTGACAGCAGCAGCAGGAGCCCAAATATTACTTTAAAGAGACACTGGGGTTGGCTTCAGGAGCCCAAAAATTGCATGATTCACACCCTGGAGTTGGCAGCAGCAGCAGCAGGAGCCCAAATATAGACTGGGGTTGGCTTCAGGAGCCCAAAAATTGGATGAATCACACCCTGGAGTTGGCAGGAGTTGACAGCAGCAGCAGGAGCCCAAATATTACTTTAAAGAGACACTGGGGTTGGCTTCAGGAGCCCAAAAATTGCATGATTCACACCCTGGAGTTGGCAGCAGCAGCAGCAGGAGCCCAAATATAGACTGGGGTTGGCTTCAGGAGCCCAAAAATTGGATGAATCACACCCTGGAGTTGGCAGGAGCAGGAGCCCAAATATTACTTTAAAGAGACACTGGGGTTGGCTTCAGGAGCCCAAAAATTGGATGAATCACACCCTGGAGTTGGCAGCAGCAGGAGCCCAAATATTACTTTAAAGAGACCCTGGGGTTGGCTTCAGGAGCCCAAAAATTGGATGATTCACACCCTGGAGTTGGCAGAAGTTGGCAGCAGCAACAGCAGGAGCCCAAATATTACTGCAAAGAGACCCTGGGGTTGGCTTCAGGAGCCCAAAAATTGGATGAATCACACCCTGGAGTTGGCAGCAGCAGGAGCCCAAATATACACTGGAGTTGGCTTCAGGAGCCCAAAAATTGGATGAATCACACCCTGGAGTTGGCAGCAGCAGGAGCCCAAATATTACTTTAAAGAGACACTGGGGCTGGCTTCAGGAGCCCAAAAATTGGATGATTCACACCCTGGAGTTGGCAGAAGTTGGCAGCGGCAGCAGCAGGAGCCCAAATATTACTTTAAAGAGACACTGGGGTTGGCTTCAGGAGCCCAAAAATTGCATGATTCACACCCTGGAGTTGGCAGCAGCAGGAGCCCAAATATAGACTGGGGTTGGCTTCAGGAGCCCAAAAATTGGATGAATCACACCCTGGAGTTGGCGGCAGCAGCAGGAGCCCAAATATACACTGGAGTTGGCTTCAGGAGCCCAAAAATTGGATGAATCACACCCTGTGGAGAGTCATGTGGAGAAAAAGTAGCTTAGTTAGTAATATCTACATAAAATTATGAGTAAACAAATGCAAAAGTATTGCCAAAGTGAAGTTTTGTTTGAGGGTGTGTTTCCACCTTTTAATTAAATCAGAAACAAGAAGGTATCATTGCCTCTGACTAATTAGCCCTCAAAAATTCTTGGAATTTTTAATCTGGAATCATGTCTGATCCGTCTTATCCGAAGAATATTAATAAAAAGTAAGCGTAACGTAAAGGATTTTTTATTAATACTTACTTGTGGTCCGATGCGGAGGAATGTCTGTAACTGGAGAGCAGCGCCTTAAATCTGTTTTGCACGATCCATCTTTCATTAGTGTAGGTCTGGCCCCGTCATCAATCTACTGGAATACATCAGGCATTGTTGGGAGGAAAGCTTGGATGATCCATGCGCCATTCATTTCCACGCAGGGCAGTCTCTGGAAAAAAAAAAAATCTGTATAAACCAGGGTCTTTTTCATATAAAAACAAATGGTTATTCTTGCTTTTCAACCATATGTTCCACAGCTTTACCAGTCATTGTGTCAGCCAATGAAGCAACTTTGTCTCGAAGTGCTGCAAAAGCAGTCCACTGCATCACAAGTGGCATCTGACACCCCCAGTCAACTGTCTGTCTGTTATGCTTTGGGTTCAGCTCCACTATCCATTGATGAAGATCTGATAATCATAAAATTCAGCAGCTACTGCCCAGCCAAGAAGTGGAGGAGACACTCGCCTCTTCTTCCACTAGCCGGCAATTAGTGATGAGGAGAGTGTCGTGGGAGGAGGTGTTGCAAGCCGAGGTAGTGGAAGAGGGTCCCTGGAGTCTGCGGCGCTGGCGGCGGCAGCAGCAGCAGCAGTGAATTATTGCGGACTGTTGTTAGGAAAAATCAGCTACTCAGCGATGTGGCAGTGTTTCATGCAGCATCCTGTGGAGAAAAAGTAGGTTAGTTAGTGTATATACATAAAATTATGAATAGACAAATTCAATGGTATTGCCAAAGTGAAGTTTTGTTTGAGGGTGTGTTTCCACCTTGTAATTAAATCAGAAACAACTAGCTATCATTTGCCTCTGAATAATTAGCCCGCAAAAATTCTTGGAATTTTTAATCTTGATGTCTGAGGGATTTCTCCTCTCAGACAGCGTCACCATAAGTCCAGCCTGCTGCATTACACTTGGAAGAACATCTTGTTTGCGCTGCGACAAGGAAGCCAGAGTCATGCGTCCTGACATGGCACACGTGTTCAGTCTAGTTGTCAAGCGTTTTCTGAAGTCTTGCCCCCATCTGAAAGAACAACAGGAAAGAAAGTTAGCATGCACTTCTGGCACTCCTACACCACCAAGCACAACCTTATTGAGCCTCAGCGTCACAACGGTGTACCCCACCATAGTCTGATTTGCGATGTTTCCACCCGTTGGAATTCCACCCTCCATATGCAGGATCCACTATAGCAGTGGTCCCCAACCCTGTCCTCAAGGCCCACCAACAGGCCAGGTTTTGCAGATCTCCACAAAGATGCACAGGTGGAGTAATTAGTGCAGCTGCAGAGCAATAGAGCTGGCTATTTGGAGATCCAAAAAACATGACATGTTGGTGGGCCTTGAGGACAGGGTTGAGGACCACTGCACTATAGGAACAGAGAAAAGCCATCACGGATTTCTGGATGATCCAAACGGATAGGGGGACACCCCTGTGTAAATTCAATGTAAACCATTGGCAGCTCATACGTGACACCGACCGTTTGCTCAGGCCCTTTGAGGAAGCTACGTTATTAGTCAGTTGCCAGGACTATGAGATGAACGATGAGATTCCACTGCTTCATGTACTACAACACATGTTGGAAACCATGGCTGGTCAGGGCACTGGAGACATGGCACATACATTTCACAGCCACATGAAGCCTGTGGGGGCTGAAGTGGAGGAGGGGGTGGGGCACAGCAAACCACAGTTTAGGTTTCACAAAATGACCATTTTATCTAGTCATCTGACAGGAGAGGAGGAGCAGGAGCAGCCACAGGAGCTAGAGGGTTGTGAGTAAGGCGAGACAGAGGACCCAGACACACCATGGCAGTTTACAGTGGAGATGGAGACAGGTAGTCCCTCCGAGTCACTTGCACAAATGGCACGATGCATGCTCACATGCATGCGTACTAGTGAGCGCAGAATTGTCTCCATTTGTCAGCGGGAAGACTTCTGGCTCTCCAACTTATTGGACCCTCGCTTCCGGCACAAAATGGGGGCATTTTTTACGCCCACTGAGAGGGAGGACAAACTGACCTACTACAGAGACATCCCACGTAGTCAGTTGGGCGATGTCTATCTGCGCCATGGCCCATACTCCCGCAGGTCTGACTCGGGGGGAAGTCTGCGATCACCTTCCACTGCCATGGCTGCTGGGGGGGTGGAAGGAGCAGCAGCAGCAGCTCCATCAGCAGCAGCCTCAGTCTTCAGTCGCTAGTGAGTAGCTTTCTACACCCGCATAGTGAGTCTACTCATGAGCAGCAGGAAGACCTGGAGCTGGACCTCAAACAGCAGGTCATGTCATACCTTGACATGACCATGCCAACACACCTTCAAGATCCACTGGATTTGCTGGGAAGCCAAACTTGACTTGTGCCCGCAACTAGCAGAGTTTGCCCTGGAAAAGCTGTACTGGCCGGACAGTAGTTGATTTAGATGGCAACTGGGCTGCTCTATATAACGAAGCAAAATGGCAAATTTACCTCACTATATAAGCTATTGCCCCTCAGATTTACACAGGGGCTGCTCTATATTATGCTGCAAAATGGCAAATTAACCTCACAATATAAGCTATTGCAGCTCTATATAAATAAAAATAAATAAATAAAAAAAAGGGCCTGTAGAAGCTTATTTAGTATAACAGATAGGGTGACATGTGCTGGTTTGGGATGCCCATATGGGCTAGTGTTTTGGCAGCAGTACAAAAACCAATGCAAAATGCAATAGCTTAATAAAGCTGATGCTGATCAACGCTTATTTAGTATAACAGATGGGGTGCAACATGCAGGTTTGGGATGCCCTGCGGCCTGGTGTATTTAAAGCAGACCAAAACCAATTCAAAATGCAATAACTTAATAAAGCTGAGGCTGTAGATGCTTATTTAGTATAAACAGGTAGGGTGCAAGGTGCAGCTTTGGGGTGCCCTGCGGCCTGGTTAAATGAAAGCAGTCAAAAAGGAAGTGCAAACTGAAGTAGCTTAATGAAGCTGATGCTGATCAACGCTTATGTTGTATACCAGATAGGGTGCAAGGTGCAGCTTTGGGGTGCCCTGCGGCCTGGTTTATTAAAAGCAGTCAAAAACAAGTGCAAACTGAAGTAGCTTAATAAAGCAGCTGATGCTGATCAACGCTTATGTTGTATAACAGATAGGGTTAAGATAGCATGTGCCTTGGGATGCCCGTGTGGCCTGTTATATTTCAAGCTGAACAAAAAGTAACAATAATCCAAGTATGAGACATAATTTTGACCTTCTTTACAGCGCCATACTTTGAAAAAAAAACCTTAATTTCATGCCGATCAATCCAAAGGTCAATGCCCCTAACAAAAATAGTGTTCGGCATAAGTTTTCCTTCTGGAAGGACGTAACCTTTAGTTTACATGGTTGGGGTAGGTTATCTTACAAATTGGGATACCCCAGGCAGCAGTGTCATTGAAAGAGACAGATTGTAATGCAGGCCATATGCAAGCAGAGAAACTCAGGCTGCAACAGGCCTATTTAGTTTACATGGTTGGGGTAGGTTATCTTACAAATTGGGATACCCCACTGTATATGAAACCGAATATAAATGCACACCCAAAAGTGGACAATCAGCCTCCAAGAGGCCTGCTTAGTTTAAATAAGAGAGCTGCTTAGCTTAAATAAGAGAGCTGCTTAGTATGGTAGGTAGGTTATGTTATGTTACAGAATGGGATGCCCCAAAGCTGACTTGAGATCAGTATATATGCACACAGCAGCAGTGTGTAAGCAGGCTCATACAGGCCAAATTTCTTTCAATAACTGTGCAGCTTACAGTAAATGCAGAGGCTAATGGTATGTTACAGAATGGGATGCCCCCAGCAGACTTGAGATCAGTATATATGCACACAGCAGCAGTGTGTAAGCAGGCTCATACAGGCCAAATTTCTTTCAATAACTGTGCAGCTTACAGTAAATGCAGAGGCTAATGGTATGTTACAGAATGGGATGCCCCCAGCAGACTTGAGATCAGTATATATGCACACAGCAGCAGTGTGTTAGCAGGCTCATACAGGCCAAATTTCTTTAAATAACTGTGCAGCTTACAGTTAATGCAGAGGCTAATGGTATGTTACAGAATGGGATGCCCCAAAGCTGACTTGAGATCAGTATATATGCACACAGCAGCAGTGTGTTAGCAGGCTCATACAGGCCAAATTTCTTTCAATAACTGTGCAGCTTACAGTAAATGCAGAGGCTAATGGTATGTTACAGAATGGGATGCCCCCAGCAGACTTGAGATCAGTATATATGCACACAGCAGCAGTGTGTTAGCAGGCTCATACAGGCCAAATTTCTTTAAATAACTGTGCAGCTTACAGTTAATGCAGAGGCTAATGGTATGTTACAGAATGGGATGCCCCAAAGCTGACTTGAGATCAGTATATATGCACACAGCAGCAGTGTGTTAGCAGGCTCATACAGGCCAAATTTCTTTAAATAACTGTGCAGCTTACAGTAAATGCAGAGGCTAATGGTATGTTACAGAATGGGATGTCCCAAAAACCAGAGAGCACCTGGCAGGCAGCAGTAAGACTATGCACAGCAAAAGTGTCTTTATCATGCCTAATTTCAATTAGAATAGGTGCAAATGGTTAGGTTCTTAAATAGAGGCTGGTGTAGTCACAGAATGGGATGCCCCCCAAAAAAGATCCAGTAGTACTATGCCCAGCAAAAGTGTCTTTATCAGGCTAATTTCAAATATGATAAGAGCAAATGCTTATATGGTCTTAAACAGAGGCTGCTTTAGTCACAGAATGGGATGCCCCCAAAAAAAGATCCAGTAGTACTATGCCCAGCAAAAGTGTCTTTATCAGGCTAATTTCAAATATGATAAGAGCAAATGCTTATATGGTCTTAAACAGAGGCTGCTTTAGTCACAGAATGGGATGCCCCCAAAAAAAGATCCAGTAGTACTATGCCCAGCAAAAGTGTCTTTATCAGGCTAATTTCAAATATGATAAGAGCAAATGCTTATATGGTCTTAAACAGAGGCTGCTTTAGTCACAGAATGGGATGCCCCCAAAAAAAGATCCAGTAGTACTATGCCCAGCAAAAGTGTCTTTATCAGGCTAATTTCAAATATGATAAGAGCAAATGCTTATATGGTCTTAAACAGAGGCTGCTTTAGTCACAGAATGGGATGCCCTGGCAGGGACAAGTAGTGCTATGCCCAGCAAAAGTGTCTTTATCAGGCTAATTTCAAATATGATAAGAGCAAATGCTTATATGGTCTTAAACAGAGGCTGCTTTAGTCACAGAATGGGATGCCCTGGCAGGGACAAGTAGTGCTATGCCCAGCAAAAGTGTCTTTATCAGGCTAATTTCAAATATGATAAGAGCAAATGCTTATATGGTCTTAAACAGAGGCTGCTTTAGTCACAGAATGGGATGCCCCAACAGAAGTGGACCTGGCAGGGTCCAGTAGTGCTATGCCCAGCAAAAGTGTCTTTATCAGGCCTAATTTCAAATATGATAAGTGAAAATGGTTATACGGTCTTAAACAGAGGCTGCTGTAGTCACAGAATGGGATGCCCCAACAGAAGTGGACCTGGCAGGATCCAGTAGTGCTTTGCCCAGCAAAAGTGTCTTTATCAGGCCTAATTTCAAATATGATAAGTGAAAATGGTTATACGGTCTTAAACAGAGGCTGCTGTAGTCACAGAATGGGATGCCCCAACAGAAGTGGACCTGGCAGGGTCCAGTAGTGCTATGCCCAGCAAAAGTGTCTTTATCAGGCCTAATTTCAAATATGATAAGAGCAAATGCTTATATGGTCTTAAACAGAGGCTGCTTTAGTCACAGAATGGGATGCCCCAACAGGAATGGACCTGGCAGGGTCCAGTAGTGCTTTGCCCAGCAAAAGTGTCTTTATCAGGCCTAATTTCAAATATGATAAGAGCAAATGGTTATATGGTCTTAAACAGAGGCTGCTTTAGTCACAGAATGGGATGCCCCAACAGAAGTGGACCTGGCAGGGTCCAGTAGTGCTTTGCCCAGCAAAAGTGTCTTTATCAGGCCTAATTTCAAATATGATAAGTGAAAATGGTTATACGGTCTTAAACAGAGGCTGCTGTAGTCACAGAATGGGATGCCCCAACAGAAGTGGACCTGGCAGGGTCCAGTAGTGCTATGCCCAGCAAAAGTGTCTTTATCAGGCCTAATTTCAAATATGATAAGAGCAAATGCTTATATGGTCTTAAACAGAGGCTGCTTTAGTCACAGAATGGGATGCCCCAACAGGAATGGACCTGGCAGGGTCCAGTAGTGCTTTGCCCAGCAAAAGTGTCTTTATCAGGCCTAATTTCAAATATGATAAGAGCAAATGGTTATATGGTCTTAAACAGAGGCTGCTTTAGTCACAGAATGGGATGCCCCAACAGAAGTGGACCTGGCAGGGTCCAGTAGTGCTATGCCCAGCAAAAGTGTCTTTATCAGGCCTAATTTCAAATATGATAAGAGCAAATGGTTATACGGTCTTAAACAGAGGCTGCTTTAGTCACAGAATGGGATGCCCCAACAGAAGTGGACCTGGCAGGGTCCAGTAGTGCTTTGCCCAGCAAAAGTGTCTTTATCAGGCCTAATTTCAAATATGATAAGAGCAAATGCTTATATGGTCTTAAACAGAGGCTGCTTTAGTCACAGAATGGGATGCCCCAACAGAAGTGGACCTGGCAGGGTCCAGTAGTGCTATGCCCAGCAAAAGTGTCTTTATCAGGCCTAATTTCAAATATGATAAGTGAAAATGGTTATACGGTCTTAAACAGAGGCTGCTGTAGTCACAGAATGGGATGCCCCAACAAAAGTGGACCTGGCCGGGTCCAGTAGTGCTTTGCCCAGCAAAAGTGTCTTTATCAGGCCTAATTTCAAATATGATAAGTGAAAATGGTTATACGGTCTTAAACAGAGGCTGCTGTAGTCACAGAATGCGATGCCCCAACAGAAGTGGACCTGGCAGGGTCCAGTAGTGCTATGCCCAGCAAAAGTGTCTTTATCAGGCCTAATTTCAAATATGATAAGAGCAAATGCTTATATGGTCTTAAACAGATGCTGCTTTAGTCACAGAATGGGATGCCCCAACAGGAATGGACCTGGCAGGGTCCAGTAGTGCTTTGCCCAGCAAAAGTGTCTTTATCAGGCCTAATTTCAAATATGATAAGAGCAAATGGTTATATGGTCTTAAACAGAGGCTGCTTTAGTCACAGAATGGGATGCCCCAACAGAAGTGGACCTGGCAGGGTCCAGTAGTGCTATGCCCAGCAAAAGTGTCTTTATCAGGCCTAATTTCAAATATGATAAGAGCAAATGGTTATACGGTCTTAAACAGAGGCTGTTTTAGTCACAGAATGGGATGCCCCAACAGAAGTGGACCTGGCAGGGTCCAGTAGTGCTTTGCCCAGCAAAAGTGTCTTTATCAGGCCTAATTTCAAATATGATAAGTGAAAATGGTTATACGGTCTTAAACAGAGGCTGCTGTAGTCACAGAATGGGATGCCCCAACAGAAGTGGACCTGGCAGGGTCCAGTAGTGCTATGCCCAGCAAAAGTGTCTTTATCAGGCCTAATTTCAAATATGATGAGAGCAAATGCTTATATGTTCTTAAACAGAGGCTGCTTTAGTCACAGAATGGGATGCCCCAACAGGAATGGACCTGGCAGGGTCCAGTAGTGCTTTGCCCAGCAAAAGTGTCTTTATCAGGCCTAATTTCAAATATGATAAGAGCAAATGGTTATATGGTCTTAAACAGAGGCTGCTTTAGTCACAGAATGGGATGCCCCAACAGAAGTGGACCTGGCAGGGTCCAGTAGTGCTTTGCCCAGCAAAAGTGTCTTTATCAGGCCTAATTTCAAATATGATAAGTGAAAATGGTTATACGGTCTTAAACAGAGGCTGCTGTAGTCACAGAATGGGATGCCCCAACAGAAGTGGACCTGGCAGGGTCCAGTAGTGCTATGCCCAGCAAAAGTGTCTTTATCAGGCCTAATTTCAAATATGATAAGAGCAAATGCTTATATGGTCTTAAACAGAGGCTGCTTTAGTCACAGAATGGGATGCCCCAACAGGAATGGACCTGGCAGGGTCCAGTAGTGCTATGCCCAGCAAAAGTGTCTTTATCAGGCCTAATTTCAAATATGATAAGAGCAAATGGTTATATGGTCTTAAACAGAGGCTGCTTTAGTCACAGAATGGGATGCCCCAACAGAAGTGGACCTGGCAGGGTCCAGTAGTGCTATGCCCAGCAAAAGTGTCTTTATCAGGCCTAATTTCAAATATGATAAGAGCAAATGGTTATACGGTCTTAAACAGAGGCTGCTTTAGTCACAGAATGGGATGCCCCAACAGAAGTGGACCTGGCAGGGTCCAGTAGTGCTTTGCCCAGCAAAAGTGTCTTTATCAGGCCTAATTTCAAATATGATAAGTGAAGATGGTTATACGGTCTTAAACAGAGGCTGCTGTAGTCACAGAATGGGATGCCCCAACAGAAGTGGACCTGGCAGGGTCCAGTAGTGCTATGCCCAGCAAAAGTGTCTTTATCAGGCCTAATTTCAAATATGATAAGAGCAAATGCTTATATGGTCTTAAACAGAGGCTGCTTTAGTCACAGAATGGGATGCCCCAACAGGAATGGACCTGGCAGGGTCCAGTAGTGCTTTGCCCAGCAAAAGTGTCTTTATCAGGCCTAATTTCAAATATGATAAGAGCAAATGGTTATATGGTCTTAAACAGAGGCTGCTTTAGTCACAGAATGGGATGCCCCAACAGAAGTGGACCTGGCAGGCTCCAGTAGTGCTATGCCCAGCAAAAGTGTCTTTATCAGGCCTAATTTCAAATATGATAAGTGAAAATGGTTATACGGTCTTAAACAGAGGCTGCTGTAGTCACAGAATGGGATGCCCCAACAGAAGTGGACCTGGCAGGGTCCAGTAGTGCTATGCCCAGCAAAAGTGTCTTTATCAGGCCTAATTTCAAATATGATAAGAGCAAATGCTTATATGGTCTTAAACAGAGGCTGCTTTAGTCACAGAATGGGATGCCCCAACAGGAATGGACCTGGCAGGGTCCAGTAGTGCTTTGCCCAGCAAAAGTGTCTTTATCAGGCCTAATTTCAAATATGATAAGAGCAAATGGTTATATGGTCTTAAACAGAGGCTGCTTTAGTCACAGAATGGGATGCCCCAACAGAAGTGGACCTGGCAGGGTCCAGTAGTGCTATGCCCAGCAAAAGTGTCTTTATCAGGCCTAATTTCAAATATGATAAGTGAAAATGGTTATACGGTCTTAAACAGAGGCTGCTGTAGTCACAGAATGGGATGCCCCAACAGAAGTGGACCTGGCAGGGTCCAGTAGTGCTTTGCCCAGCAAAAGTGTCTTTATCAGGCCTAATTTCAAATATAAGAGCAAATGGTTATATGGTCTTAAACAGAGGCTGCTTTAGTCACAGAATGGGATGCCCCAACAGAAGTGGACCTGGCAGGGTCCAGTAGTGCTATGCCCAGCAAAAGTGTCTTTATCAGGCCTAATTTCAAATATGATAAGAGCAAATGGTTATACGGTCTTAAACAGAGGCTGCTTTAGTCACAGAATGGGATGCCCCAACAGAAGTGGACCTGGCAGGGTCCAGTAGTGCTTTGCCCAGCAAAAGTGTCTTTATCAGGCCTAATTTCAAATATGATAAGTGAAAATGGTTATACGGTCTTAAACAGAGGCTGCTGTAGTCACAGAATGGGATGCCCCAACAGAAGTGGACCTGGCAGGGTCCAGTAGTGCTATGCCCAGCAAAAGTGTCTTTATCAGGCCTAATTTCAAATATGATAAGAGCAAATGCTTATATGGTCTTAAACAGAGGCTGCTTTAGTCACAGAATGGGATGCCCCAACAGGAATGGACCTGGCAGGGTCCAGTAGTGCTTTGCCCAGCAAAAGTGTCTTTATCAGGCCTAATTTCAAATATGATAAGAGCAAATGGTTATATGGTCTTAAACAGAGGCTGCTTTAGTCACAGAATGGGATGCCCCAACAGAAGTGGACCTGGCAGGGTCCAGTAGTGCTTTGCCCAGCAAAAGTGTCTTTATCAGGCCTAATTTCAAATATGATAAGTGAAAATGGTTATACGGTCTTAAACAGAGGCTGCTGTAGTCACAGAATGGGATGCCCCAACAGAAGTGGACCTGGCAGGGTCCAGTAGTGCTATGCCCAGCAAAAGTGTCTTTATCAGGCCTAATTTCAAATATGATAAGAGCAAATGCTTATATGGTCTTAAACAGAGGCTGCTTTAGTCACAGAATGGGATGCCCCAACAGGAATGGACCTGGCAGGGTCCAGTAGTGCTTTGCCCAGCAAAAGTGTCTTTATCAGGCCTAATTTCAAATATGATAAGAGCAAATGGTTATATGGTCTTAAACAGAGGCTGCTTTAGTCACAGAATGGGATGCCCCAACAGAAGTGGACCTGGCAGGGTCCAGTAGTGCTATGCCCAGCAAAAGTGTCTTTATCAGGCCTAATTTCAAATATGATAAGTGAAAATGGTTATACGGTCTTAAACAGAGGCTGCTGTAGTCACAGAATGGGATGCCCCAACAGAAGTGGACCTGGCAGGGTCCAGTAGTGCTTTGCCCAGCAAAAGTGTCTTTATCAGGCCTAATTTCAAATATGATAAGAGCAAATGGTTATATGGTCTTAAACAGAGGCTGCTTTAGTCACAGAATGGGATGCCCCAACAGAAGTGGACCTGGCAGGGTCCAGTAGTGCTATGCCCAGCAAAAGTGTCTTTATCAGGCCTAATTTCAAATATGATAAGAGCAAATGGTTATATGGTCTTAAACAGAGGCTGCTTTAGTCACAGAATGGGATGCCCCAACAGAAGTGGACCTGGCAGGGTCCAGTAGTGCTTTGCCCAGCAAAAGTGTCTTTATCAGGCCTAATTTCAAATATGATAAGTGAAAATGGTTATACGGTCTTAAACAGAGGCTGCTGTAGTCACAGAATGGGATGCCCCAACAGAAGTGGACCTGGCAGGGTCCAGTAGTGCTATGCCCAGCAAAAGTGTCTTTATCAGGCCTAATTTCAAATATGATAAGAGCAAATGGTTATATGGTCTTAAACAGAGGCTGCTTTAGTCACAGAATGGGATGCCCCAACAGAAGTGGACCTGGCAGGGTCCAGTAGTGCTATGCCCAGCAAAAGTGTCTTTATCAGGCCTAATTTCAAATATGATAAGTGAAAATGGTTATACGGTCTTAAACAGAGGCTGCTGTAGTCACAGAATGGGATGCCCCAACAGAAGTGGACCTGGCAGGGTCCAGTAGTGTTATGCCCAGCAAAAGTGTCTTTATCAGGCCTAATTTCAAATATGATAAGAGCAAATGCTTATATGGTCCTAAACAGAGGCTGCTTTAGTCACAGAATGGGATACCCCAACAGGAATGGACCTGGCAGGGTCCAGTAGTGCTTTGCCCAGCAAAAGTGTCTTTATCAGGCCTAATTTCAAATATGATAAGAGCAAATGGTTATATGGTCTTAAACAGAGGCTGCTTTAGTCACAGAATGGGATGCCCCAACAGAAGTGGACCTGGCAGGGTCCAGTAGTGCTATGCCCAGCAAAAGTGTCTTTATCAGGCCTAATTTCAAATATGATAAGAGCAAATGGTTATATGGTCTTAAACAGAGGCTGCTTTAGTCACAGAATGGGATGCCCCAACAGAAGTGGACCTGGCAGGGTCCAGTAGTGCTTTGCCCAGCAAAAGTGTCTTTATCAGGCCTAATTTCAAATATGATAAGTGAAAATGGTTATACGGTCTTAAACAGAGGCTGCTGTAGTCACAGAATGGGATGCCCCAACAGAAGTGGACCTGGCAGGGTCCAGTAGTGCTATGCCCAGCAAAAGTGTCTTTATCAGGCCTAATTTCAAATATGATAAGAGCAAATGCTTATATGGTCTTAAACAGAGGCTGCTTTAGTCACAGAATGGGATGCCCCAACAGGAATGGACCTGGCAGGGTCCAGTAGTGCTTTGCCCAGCAAAAGTGTCTTTATCAGGCCTAATTTCAAATATGATAAGAGCAAATGGTTATATGGTCTTAAACAGAGGCTGCTTTAGTCACAGAATGGGATGCCCCAACAGAAGTGGACCTGGCAGGGTCCAGTAGTGCTATGCCCAGCAAAAGTGTCTTTATCAGGCCTAATTTCAAATATGATAAGTGAAAATGGTTATACGGTCTTAAACAGAGGCTGCTGTAGTCACAGAATGGGATGCCCCAACAGAAGTGGACCTGGCAGGGTCCAGTAGTGCTATGCCCAGCAAAAGTGTCTTTATCAGGCCTAATTTCAAATATGATAAGAGCAAATGCTTATATGGTCTTAAACAGAGGCTGCTTTAGTCACAGAATGGGATGCCTCACAGCAGACTTAAGATCAGTTCAGTATATATGCACAGTTAGTTACTATAAGCAGCCTGAAAACGCTAACAAAGCCTGTCAGCCAGCTAGTAACACTCAGGCTGGATGAAAAAAAAAAAAAATCTCCCTGTGACAGCCTCCGTTTTTCCTACCTTTCCCTGGCTTTCTGTCTGTCTCCTGTCTGTCTCCTGCCTGTCTCCAGCCTGTCCCTGTCTGTCCCTGTCTGTCCCTGCCTGTCTAACTGCCTCAGCTACACAGCGTCCTGTCTCTCACGAATGCAATAGAGAAATGAGGAAAAGCAAGATGGCCGCCGTTAAATACCGCTGTGACGTCACCGGGCTTGCTGGCTGCTGATAGGCTGCATGTGACTGCCCCAGCTTGCACTGGCGCGGGATACATGTCCAGACATGTCCCGTCCGCCATCTTAGAATGCCTGTAAATGTAAATGAATGGATGTTAAAGGAAAACTTCGAGTGATCGAATCGCGGGGAAATTCGGATTCGATCCGAATCGAATTTTTCCTGAAATTCGGATCGAATCCGGGTTCGTCCGGATCGATTCGCTCATCCCTAATCCTAACTAATACAGGCAATTGCTTTGTGTGTTAGCAAGTGTTGATGTTGATAAGTTCTAGCTCTTCTTCCACTAGAATGTAGAGCAGATTGTGCAGGCAGACAGTGAACACATACAGACAGTGAACACATGCAATATTCTGGGAAAGGTCCTGACTTCTACCTGAATTCAAGTGGTGTCCATGTTTTGCAAATAGCATAAAATGTCCCAAATTCCAGTTGAATTAGCTTTCCATCTGAATCCGAAGCCCATCACTAGTTAAGACATAATATCCCACTTAATAAAAATCATAATTAAGATCATTCTCCCCCCTGTACTAGGCTCTTATAGGCACAGACCCACGTGTGCCCAATGTCTACCACTAAACCCCACCCCTTGCTTATCAAATAGTGTGTTACCTCTTATATAAAATGTGTGTATATTTTTTTATTACTTTGTATTTATTTTTTCTAATGTATTTAAATTATTTAAGCTTCTGTGACCATTGCACCCCCCCAAAAAAAAGTTCCATGATAAAGGTCTATTTAAAATAATGGTTTAATTTTATGTCTTGTCTGTAACTTGCTTTCACACCATTTTCAAGTTATTATTTAATAGGTTTTAAAATGGCAAAATGGATAGGACTGAAAGAGACCAGGATAACTAACAATATTTCTTTATACAGCAATATTTCACATTTTATTACTATTTTAGACATCCAAGTAATCTAGAGAATGAGATTTTAAGGCAGAAATATTATAATGTCCTGGTCATGAATATAAACAGGATAACAGAAACAGTTTTAGCTAGATATTAGTCATTGCTTAACCAGATTATGTGTGTATCAAAATCATGATGCTCTCATTTTAGAGTTCACTTAAATAGATTTATGCACATTATTCCTGCTGGCATCAAGCATCATTCTAAACTATTTTATGTGTTGTGTACTACAAAAAAACTTGCATCACTGTATATTATACTTTCACTTTGTTATCTTCTGGCTTTTTTTAGGTGCACACACATTGTAAATTAAAGCAGTTCAAAACACTGTATGTTTACCTTCGGACTGTCAAACCCCCCCCACCCAAGTCCCTATTGGTGATCAGATACAGTGGTGCCAGCCTAATTTTTCAGGGGGGACACAGGAGCTGACTGAGGTGAGTAAAGAAAAAAAATTATTTTAATTTATTTTAACCCTTTAACCGCCAGCCTACCTTGAGATTTTGTCACTCTTTGTTGCCAGACCATTTTGCACTATTTTGCGCTCCCCATGTTCAACTGTGATTTTTGAAGGGATTTCCAGGGATTTCCCAGGAAAGTGATATATTGTTTTTTTTCAGCAAAGCCTGGGCTTTAACATGAAATGTCTTGTTTGTCATTTTCTAAGTGTATTCTCAATATTTTTGGGTGAAATATGTGCAAAAAAATTAAAAAAGAAACTATTTTTTACAATTTGTAGTGTTTTTTTGTAATAAAAATGTAAGTTTGTCAATAAAATCTTATTGCTTGTGAAACCCCAATTTCTCCCGGTTACAGCGGTACCACATCAAAACCACATTTTCCTAAAAAAAAACTATATGCAAACAAGAAAAAAACTGAAAAAACAAGGTCCCCCAAACAGAACAATACCCAACATGCATAGGTACTGTCAAGGAAAAAGTTGCCAAACACACCAAAGTAAAGCATGTGTGTAACGGTAATTTTACTTAAAAATTTCAGCTCTGCAGACTGCGCACCTTGTGCTTTTTTTACCAAAACAACCCTTTACCTTTGGAATACCCCCACAAACCATATATTCCCTGAAAGTACACATGTTAAGCTTTCTAAGTGTACCCAGTGGGAATCGAAGAATTCTTAGGTTGCACAGGGTTTCACAAAAAAATGTATGATAAAGCAGAATAAAAAACACCTTTTCCTAAAATATCAATATGCAAATAAGAAAAAAACAAGCTAAGTCTGAAAGCGCAAGGTCCCCCGAGCAGAACAATACCCAACATGTATAGGTACCTGTAACCTTTTAACTGCCAGCCTACTTGAGATTTTGTCACCCTCTGCTGACAGGATATTTTTCACCATTTTACGTCATGTTTAACTCACTTTTTGTGGCAGAGTTTAGTCTTTAACATGAAATGTCTTGTTTGCATTTTTTCTACTTTTTTGATATATTTTTAAGTAATTAAGAAAAGTAAAAAAAATATGTATATATATTTTTTTTAATTGTCTCCTTTATTTTAACAAAAAAAATTCATTTTATTAAAGAAAACCATATTGCACGTGAAAGCCCCATTTCTCCCAATAACAATGATACTGTTAGGGCGGGCGCTGCACGCCCATCCAGCAGCACTTCACTTACCTCCATGGCTGCATCCAGCCGTCATCCATTTTGCAGCACTTTCCCCATGGCTGTTTCCAGCTCTCTCCCTTCCCCCAATGCTTCCTTCTCACATGCTCAGGTGCGCGCATGTCTCCGTCCACTAGAGGGTGAGCGCACTAGATTCCTGAGATTTAAAGGGCCTGTGCAGCACTGATTGGTGCCTGGTGATCCAATCCTGCATCCACTTCTCCTATTTAAAGAGGCACTTCCTTTCCATCAGTGCCTGATCTTGGTCTCTCCATGCTTGTTGAAAGTCAGACATTCTTGGATTGCTCACCCGTGTACCGACCTCTGCCTGTCCCCTCTGGACTCTGAACCTTTGCTGCCTGCCCCGACCTCAGCTACTCACCTTTACCGCGAACCTGTGCTGCAAGCCCCGATCTCTGCCTGTACTTACTACGCCTTTTGCCTGCCACTTGTGTACCTCGCTGAACCTCGGCTGACTGTGGGACTGGGCCGCTGTTGGGGGGTAGCGACCTGGGGTTCACTCGCCGCACAAGACCAACCTGCCTTGCAGTAGGCTCTGGTGAATATCGGTGGCCTCTTAGACTCCGCTCCCCTGACACGGTACCCGCCATCGGTCCCACAGTTAAAGCGGATCCACACCCGAGTCCGCTCCACCCGGTCCGTGACAGATACCTCATATGTATCGGTAGCCCCCCGTTCCTGTCCAGGAGAGCACTTTATAACATTTACAAATGAAATACAACTACTATCCACATAATAAAGGGTTAAATAAAAAAAAATTGGTGTGGGGTCCCCCTTCACAGGGGGGGACACCATTTCTTGGGGGAATTTTAAGGGTTTTTGGGGAGGCAGGTAATGGGGAGTCTCGGGGTTAATGGCAAGTAACCCACTAGCCGCAGGGGACTTGCCAGACCCAGAGACTTGTGAACTGGTATAGGGGTCTCATAAATCCCTTACCAGTTCACAAAGGGTTAAATGTAAAAAAGAACACACTGACACAGAGACAAAAATATTTTATTATGTTTTTTTTAATACTTACCTCCCATCCATCCCCGAGCACTGTGTCCCACGCTGATCACTTTGGCTTCTGCTCTCCTGCTGCAGCTGGAAGCCTTTTATACCTACTGGGTGACAGGTAACATGGGGTTAATTTAAAAAAAAATGACATAGGGTCCCCCCTCCCAGGGAGGGCGACCCCATTTTTTATGGAATTTTAAGGGTTAAAAACCCTTAAAAAAAAAAAAAAAAATGGTGTGAGGTCCCCCCTACCCAGCATAACCAGCTTGTGACCAGCTATGGGGGCTTGTAGAACAGGGCGCAGGGGCCAGCTTTAGTGGCCCCTGGACCTGCAGGCTACAAGCCGGCATAGCCTAGGGCCACGGCTCTTCTGCCCCTCGGCTTTGGGGAGGCAGGTAATTTGGGGGGCTCAGGGGTTAATGGCAAGTCACCCGCTAGCCGCAGGTGACTTGCCAGCCCCTGAGCCTTGTGAACTGGTATAGGGGTCTCATGGACCCCTTACCAGTTCACAAAGGGTTAACAGTAAAAAAAAAACACACTGACACACTTTTCAAATAACTTTATTGAAAAAAAAATTTTTTTTTTCTTTACTTACCTCCGATCTTCATCTCCTGTGTCCTGCGGCGATCTGATGTCAGTGATGGCTGGACAGAGGAGGGGGGAGGCAAGCGATCGGAGGATCGCCTACCTCCCTCCTCCTCTGCCCAGCCGTCACCGGCATCTGACAGCAGAACTGCCGGGTGCCCCGACGACACCCGGCCAGTGATGTCATAAACTCCTCCCCCGAAGGAGCGGGGCTAGAAGTAAAGATGGCGGCGGCCATCGGAGCTCCGGGGGGAGAAGGGCTGTTATGCCTTCTCCAGAAGGTGGAAGAGCGGGGGTGGAGTGGAGAAGGTGAGTAAATGTCATTTTTTTTTTTTACAGGTAATTCCGGCGGCTGCTGAAATGGGGGGGGCACCCTATTTTGGGCACTCCCCTGCAGCCAGAAGAGCCCCAATGGGTGAAGAGGAGACCCGGCCGGATCGAACGAGGGATCAGGTGAGTGACTTTTTTTTTTACTTTTTCTGCTATAAGGGGGGAAAGTCAGGCACGTAAAATTTATGTGGTTGGCGGTTAACTGCAGGGGAGGCAGCCACGTAAATTTTACGTGGCTGGCGTTTAAAGGGTTAATACAGACATTTTCTCTATGTGTGCTGTTTATTTTTACCGTTAACCCTTCGTGAACTGGTAAGGGATCTATGTGACCCCTATATCAGTTCACGAGGCTCTGGGTCTGGCAAGTCACCTGTGGCCAGCAGGTGACTTGCCATTACCCCCAAGCCCCCCTATTTCACTGCCTCCCCAAAGCCGGGGGGACAGAAGAGCCTGTGGCCAAAGCTGGCCCCTGCGCCCTGTTCTACAAGCCCCCATAGCCATTCCTGGGATTGTTATGCTGGGTAAGGGGGACCTCATGCCATTTTTGGTTTTTTCTTTAAGGTTTCTTAACCCTTAAAATTCACCCAAAAATGGGGTCCCCCCCCCCCCCCCCGGGAAGGGAGACCCTATATCTTTTTTAACTAAAAATAAAATTCAGTTAAAAAAAATTGCAATATATGGTCTTTGAGACAGAATTGGGTATATATCGGGATATATCGTATCGTCAAAAGTGTATCGCGATACGTATCATATCGACAGATTCTTGCCAATTCACACCCCTAGTGTGCACCGCGCCTCAGAGAAACTGGGCCGGTATTGTTTACAATGTGGTGGGAGCCAGGACAAAGCTGAGTTTTTGGCAACTCAGGGGGTTTTGCACAGCAGTGCATCCCGATTTAAATGACTGGGTTTGGGAGCTTGCCTCAGCCCAGGTTTCACAGGGACGCAGCCAGCATTGTTTACAGCCTGGTGGGAGCCAGGTCAAAGCTGAGTTTTGCGGCGACTGTTTTGCACAGCAGGACATCCTAATTTAAATGGCTGGGTTAAGGAGCCTGTCTAGGGATACCGACAGCATTGTTTATAAAATGTATGTCATTTTGGTAGTAGCCATGACTGGATGCCGCTCAATTTTGGGTGACTTTCCAGTTCCTTTCAGAATGTCAATCTCTATACCCAAAGATGTGTACTTACCTGGGACTTTTTGGGGTTTCTTCATCTCAGTCCAGTATATTTGCTCCTTTTGCATATGATATTTCTAGAGCATTTTAAGCGTGTCCATTTTGCCTTCTGAGTAGTGATCGGGAATGAACTACTCATTCTTACCACGAAGGTTATGCAGGATTTTCTGGCACTGTTTACCCTATTGATCAAAGAGGTATTCTCCAACAATGTGGTGGATACTCCCCAATATAATCACTGAGAACCTTGATTAAGAGATAATAGGGACACTCCTGTGTTCAGTTCCTGGGATCCAGAAGCTGCATTTGAGGGTGGGTCAAAGCAGCCATCCAAACTGAAGTCTGTTGTTGAAGTCTGTTCTGGTAGACTGTCTGATGCCTTGATATCTCTCAACTCACACTCGTAATTATGTAGCCGAGTGTTTAAACCATGTGTTATACCAAGTGAATGGATTTTTGTTCTTGCATTTTTGTGTGTTGTGTTTTCTGTTGTCATGACAATAACATATGTTTCTATATGATCTAGGAATCACTACCATCTTACAGATGTTGCTGGGGCACCTTTGTATCTAACATGCATGATCATGCATCTTATTTTCTATATTTATTAGATGGACATATAACACAGGGCCATGTGATACACACATAAAAACATTTGTGGAGCTTGACTATCAACCTAAATATTGGTCTTCAAACACAACAGCATTGTGATAAACAATGAAGGTATATTTACTCTTCCAAAATTATCCCTTTTTGGAAGCAGGAAGCAGGATGATTTGTTCACATACTTTCAGCCCTATAAAAAATTATTCTTTAGGGCAGGGTCGGACTGGAGCACCTTGGGCCCAACAGAGGAAATCATTCTTGGGGCCCACAGAGAGAAGTATCCTTACATTTAGATTGTAATAGTTATAATGTGATGTTTACTGATCAAAATAAAAGGGTAACTTACTAAAGAAATAATAAGCTCATAGAAAACTTCAGGCAAACTATAAACTCTGTTAGTCTTCTTTTGTACTGCCCTAATGGTGGCCTTGGGTCAGTGCCTGGGGCCCATTGGAGGATCCTCTGCTGTTCTGGTGGGTCAGTCCAACACTGCTTTCAGGGAGTAACAAGGTGGTTTGTAGATATGTGATAAATTATTAAAGTTGACCAAAACCAAGGATTTTGACTATCCTGGGTTTTGGTCCTTTCTCCCGGGGCACCCCAATCATTCCTCGTTAAAAAGAAGGTAGCTCCCAAAGCTTCTCCCCACAGCCCAAAGGTGGCAAGTAAGACATGGAAGCTATTCCATCCTTCACAATTAGTTGCATTTGTGTGAGTGTTTGCTATATTTGCTCCAATACTAATATCAGGGTTCTAATTTTACAGTTGTTCTTACTCAAAAACATGGTGGAATTTTTGAAGGGTGACATTGCCCCTAGTGAATCCTCAACAGTTACTTAAAAAAAAAAAAAAAAGATTGGGAGCCTCCTCCAGACCTTCATGACAAGGACCTTCACCACACTTAATCCAGCCCTGATCATAGGGATTATCTAGTCCATCCACCCCCTGCCCTGTCACTCTGTCCAGCTATCTGTCTATCCAATGTTTATTTTTTTAATTCAGCCTTTCTGTGCTTCTCTGTCTGTGCTCCTGTGTCTGAATCCACACTTTTTCCTGTGATTCTTACATGAGTCATGAAATGGTCAAATCTATGGTCTCTTTAGTATTGTCTGGCAGCCACTTCTATTAGATACTGACGAAGCAATGTATAGTACATGTACAGACATAAGCCCACCCTCTTCACTATTATCAACGATTTGTTGGAAACAAATCAGTCATGTGGAGGAGTAGGCTGAAGAAACTAATACAACTGTGAATGGCCACAGGAAATGGAAACACATTAATCAAGCAGTCTGAAATCTTAATCTATTCAACCTCTCCTTGTACGTCATAATGTGAGAGCACACAAATGTGCAAAGGAACTTGCCTCATGTACAGTATATGTGCAGCATTTAGCTTACTACAAGCATTAGCTAATACTGTGTATTAATTGTTTTGTCTAAACTGCTAAGAAATATGGGTAAATCCTGTTAATCTTGGGTGGGTATATTTTCATCTTTGCGATAACGAGCACCACTAGACCGCAACGAGTATCAGCAAGTAGGAAGTGATTAGGAAGTGATAAATATTAAAAGATATACTTATGTTTTGCATGTCTGGGTTGCCCTTTCTTACAATAACTGATTTTTAAGAAAATAGGTTTGGTTACCAAAGTACTAAGCTGGGAGGGACTTTCAAATTTCCAGGGGCCCCCTGTGCATACCTCCTGTAAGCCCGAGGTTGCTTGCCTGGACTGTGCGCTGGCCACATAAATCCAGGGCTACTTGTGGAAGGACAAGTGACTGCCAGCAGACCATGGTGCAGGTAAGCAGATATGGACTTGTGTAAGTGAAGTGGGGCATTGTCAAAAGAGATTATTTGCAATGTTCCGCCAGCTGCTAAGAATCCTGCTATTCTTAGTCTGTACGCTTCATTTTAATACATTGGGGGAGCAACCAGAATGCTGGAGCCTCCCGGAACATAACCCACTAGGATGCCTGTAAATCTCACCTTAGCCTCGCTCCCCCACTGGGTATCCAGGGCCACAATTGGCTGCCCAGTGCTCATGTGGGCAGCCAATTGAGCAGCTGGATTCCCGGGGGGAAACCAAAAGAAAGGTTAGATTTATGGGTGTGGGGGGCTCCAGCATTCTGGTCCCCCCCCAGCTTGTCATATAACAGCAGCGCTGGCAACCACCAACACCCTCGCTGCAGAGGTAGATTACTTTAGCCTATAGAAACTAAGCTGGCAGTGACTGAAAGCTAAATAAGGTTATATAAGGCTTTTGTTGTTACTTTTGTGGTGTGCCCCTGCATGAGTGGGTGGAGGAGATTTATAAAGTAGCATTTCAACTTTTGAACTAAATTGGATGTTGTAGTTTGCAAAAAAAAAACAAACATGTTTACATAAATGTCTTTTTTTCAAGAAATGTCAGTTTAGTAAACAGGTTTAGAGCTACCCGCGGCTATAGCGATGACATCAAGGTGAGTATCGCCGGGCTGCTGTGCAGGAATCACAACTTTTTCTATTTTTTCCCTTGAGACTACACCTGGAGCAGCTATGTAACACTTGCCTAGGCCAGTGGCAACGTCAGAGAAGGTGACTGTGACTGGTGACTGTGTCTGAGACAAAATTTAGTGCAACCCTAAGTTACTCACTGCTGATGCATCGAAGCAGAAGTAAGACTCTTCTCTAGTAAAAAAAAAACCAGCAGGTTTTTATTCTCCTTTGAAGAGCAGATTAAATGTTGCAGTAGGTTCATAACAGCTTCCAATACAACAGCACACAATCTGAATAGCAAATGTCTCACTTAACCAAATGAAAAGAATAAACCTGCACAGCTTGAGATAAATCCCATGTAACAAAACCTGGATGCAGGCTAAAGTGGACCCAAATACCAAAATCAGGCAAATCTATATATGCAAGAAAGTGGGCCTGCCAGCACAGACCCAAAGGTTCCACCCGTTTAGCCGCTCAACAGAATCATCAACGTGAATGAATACAATCAAAAAGCTTTATTTAATGCTGACCTGAACATGTTAAAAACAGCTAAAAACAAAATTTCTGGGATAGGAGTGTAATGGACTAAACCATATACAAATAGAGGTATATAAACAAATAGGTATATACACAATACAATATTGGCTTGGGAATAGGCCCTTGCCCTAAAACTCTGTATCCAGATCTATTCGTTGATGCCCAGGAGTTTCATAGAAATTGTGTCCGTGATTAATTTATACTTCATGCAAAACTAGATAGTAGTGTATATTATTAAGAATATGGAAATCAAAGTTCAGATGAGTATCAATACTCAAAGATACCATATAGAAAGTAAAGTGCTCAGTGCATAAAAGTGCAAGTGCTTAAAGGTGCAAGTGCTAAAAAAGAAAATGAAGCTCCCGGGCATATACAGTATGCTCCAGCCAAAATGGCCACCGATTAACAGTCTACAATATATATTGGCAATAACAAAGCTCAATCTACATTACCACATGATCAATAATGGGGTCCCACTCCAAACTTGTGCTGGCATGCTGGAGTTTGGAGTGGGACCCCATTATTGATCATGTGGTAATGTAGATTGAGCTTTGTTATTGCCAATATATATTGTAGACTGTTAATCGGTGGCCATTTTGGCTGGAGCATACTGTATATGCCCGGGAGCTTCATTTTCTTTTTTAGCACTTGCACCTTTAAGCACGTGCACTTTTATGCACCGAGCACTTTACTTTCTATATGGTATCTTTGAGTATTGATGCTTTGATTTCCATATTCTTAATAATATACACTACTATCTAGTTTTGCATGAAGTATAAATTAATCACGGACACAATTTCTATGAAACTCCTGGGCATCAACGAATAGATCTGGATACAGAGTTTTAGGGCAAGGCCTATTCCCAAGCCAATATTGTATTGTGTATATACCTATTTGTTTATATACCTCTATTTGTATATGGTTTAGTCCATTACACTCCTATCCCAGCAATTATGTTTTTAGCTGTTTTTAACATGTTCAGGTCAGCATTAAATAAAGCTTTTTGATTGTATTCATTCACGTTGATGATTCTGTTGAGCGGCTAAGCGGGTGGAACCTCTGGGTCTGTGCTGGCAGGCCCACTTTCTTGCAAATGTCACACTTAGTTTGAAAGTCACCACTGGTCTTAACTCACAGGTTTGCCACAAGTGCTGAATAAACCTCTATTCAGTTACGTGGCAATTCTGCTGAATTGTATCCTGGTTTGTGAAAGGCAGCAGCCTAATTTCCCCAAAACACCATTTAAATTAGCCAGCCTACCAACGATATAACCAGGTGGGAGAGGGGAGGGAAAGGCGAGCAGGGAAATTTCCCTGGGTACCAAGGTCATTGTGAAGGAAATATCCAGTTTAATCATATACAAATGCCTAATGCCATTCTACAGTTCCCCTCTATTTCACCTTATCACATTTGCCTGCAATAAACACCCACTGGACTTAATCTCAGCAGGAAGGCCTCTCCCTTGGACGGAGGAAAGGCCATATAAGGAAACATGGAAACATAGAAGGTTGATGGCGGAGGGAGACCATATAGTCCATCAAGTCTGCCTTTGTGGCGCAGCCGGGAGCCGCAGCCTGAAAGTTCACACCTTTTGCCTAGAAGGCAGTCCGAAGTGTCTGGGCCGTAATTCCCACCTGCAGAGAGTTGTTCTGATCTAGCAGACTTGAAATGATTTGCCCAAACAGAGCGTCTCCAACACAGAAACAAGGACTACTGGGTTGCGGTCCAGCCGGATCACAGACCGAGTACATAATAGGAAACAGAAGGCAACGACCTAAAAGTACATAATTTGCTAATTTCGGTAGCACCCTCAGAAGTCGAGATACAGAAGTCTCTGGTTTTGACCCCCAGTCTTTGGATTCACCGCTTGGGAGAAGCGCAAATAGCATCTACTTGCACCAATTTGCGCCATCTACAAGGACAATTTGCTGTTCTGAAGTGCAAATGGCTGTGTCCCATGCGCATTTGGCCTGCTAAGCACCTAACTGCTCCCAATGGTCCCTCATATTTCTCCCCTTTTTTTTTTTACAGTTTTACCACAGCGATTTGATCTCTCCAGCTTCTGTATTATCTGCAAAGATTTATTGGCTGGCCATTTTAAAGTGTATTCTCGGAAGAACCTGTGTTCTCAATTTTTTGTTTTTTGGGGTGGGGATATTCTGATTCTAGTTATCCCTTAAGGTTTGGTTGGCCTAATGTTTTCTCCCAGATGTTCTCTTTAACCCTCCCTTCCCTGTTTGGTTTGCATATTAATGCTTAATAACATTTTTTGTGTTTTTGCTAAACTTTGGGGCCCAATATCCACATTTTTATTTTTTTTACCTTATTGTTTGTGATTTTTGACAACTTTTTATCAATTAAATTTAAACATAAACCAAAAAAAGGATTCAAGCCCTAAAAATAACTTGTGGCTGACACCTTCATTGTTCAAAAAGACGCTGCTGGCATGTGTTTTTGGAATGAAATAAGCCTGTTAGAATCAGCATTTTCCTCCACCTATTTGCTGGAGACTGCATGCTTTGCTGCCCTCTAAACATACCATAAATAAGGTGAAATTTGAGACAGTTTGGACACTAGCGGAATATTCCATGCAAATTGGCATAATGGCGAATGCTAGTGTGCAAATTGACGCTAAAACAAAAACGCATCCCATTTTGATGACCTATCAGGTGGAAGGGCTATGACAGGTCTCCACTATGCCATCATACTGTACACAAGAGGTTTCATACATCTTGGAAACAAGGCACGGACATGATAAACATGACAAAAAGAGCTGCTTAGCAGTTATCAACCTCCTCCTCTGACACCCAGCCCAACTCCACTGATGTAGTCTACCAACACAAAGGCAAGGAGTTAGTCCAGACCTCTAAAGCAAGCCAAGCTAACCCCTCCCTCCTCCCTGCCCAGCCTTCTCCTTGCAAGCGCTCTTGCTTCCAGCACTGACAGGTTAGCATTTGGCAAGCATGTGAACAGGCACTTGAGGCTTGACCAAGTCAGGCACTATCACTTGAGGTTCAGATTAGGCAGGCATTATCACTTGAGGTTCAGATTAGGCAGGCACTATCACTTGAGGTTCAGATTAGGCAGGCATTATCACTTGAGGTTCAGATTAGGCAGGCACTATAACTTGAGGTTCAGATTAGGCAGGCATTATCACTTGAGGTTCAGATTAGGCAGGCACTATCGCTTGAGGTTCAGATTAGCCAGGCACTGGCACTTGAGACTCAGATTAGGTGCACACTGACTCTTCAAGTTGAACAAAACCAACCAGCGACCCGTCGGGAATCTCTGGATTTTCCCCCAGGGCATGGGGATGCCAAATGGGGATGTCTTGCTTAGTGAAACCTCCCAGGGTGCCAATCTCGTCCAATCGGAGCCACCCACTGAACTGACGTAATTCGACAAGGCGGCGCTGATTATTTACTATTGGAAGCAAGAGCGGCCGCATCCTGCATCCTCCGGCTGTGCGTACACTCCCGTCATAGCCATTCAGGTAGACTGGGGCGCGAGTACGAGGCAGCAAGGGATGTGGCTTCCCATTCACTCTAATCAGAGCCGCACGAATGACGTCACTTCAGCGGGTGGGTCTGAAGCCTGCACAGGCGCCGTTGGACCGGGATGAGGCAAGTGCGGCTTTGGGGGTTTCACACAGTGGGGCATCCAAATGAAGGATGCCAAGGGGACACGGAACAAAACCTGGGAAAGTGAAAATCCTGCGTTGTCCCTTCAGACTCAGGTGAGGCAGGCATTGGCACCTGAGGCTTGAGCAAGGCAGCCACTGGCACCTAAGGCTCAGGTGAGGCAGGCACTGACACTAGGCTTTTGCAGGCCATGCTGGTATAGACAACTGAGGCTCGGCATGGCAGATGTAGGCACAGACATGACAGGTTTAAACACCCATTAGTCCATGGGATCCTAAATCATGAGGCTGCTGGGTTTCAAGCATTTCTGGTGGGTAAGTGCCTTGAGAGTAATACCCGTTGCTAGTTGCAATGAGAAAAAAATATTCTAAAAACTTGCCTGTTAATAGCTGGTTCCTGCTCGCCTGCCAGGGGTGTGGCAAATAGCAAATAAATGCCCATTGCCACATTGGAAAATGTTTTTGGGGAGTACATCTACTTCTTAAAAGTTTGCAGGGCCATGTAATTCTGTCAAATTGTGCACTGCTTTGCCATGAATATTCAATTAAAAAAAATTACATCAAATCTTTTTCACCAGCTTTTGGGGGGTACATTTTCTTTTGTGGTAGCATCAAAAAAACACACTCACACATTTGTGTGCTCAAAAAAGGGCTTTATGTGGGAATTGTCCAGTAAAATATAACATGTGTTGCTATTCCCACTTTGGTCACTAGATGGGGGTATAAAACCATAAACAAAATAGAAAATGTAATGAGGGACAGACAGCGAGATCGTCCATAACCATGCTAAGGTCAAGACTGGTGTAGCCTCCTGTGTGACATGGCTGGAGGGGCTACTACAGAGATGAGGCCTGACTGCAGTTGCAAGGGAGTAGGAGGACGTGGCTGTAGTGAAGCAGAGCTGTGCTGAGTTGCAGAGAGAGTGAGAAGACTAGGTGCGGGGAGGAGAGGATCCTGGCTGGAAGAAACCCAGGGGGTCCTGGTGTTGGATGTGACCAACAGGCTGCCAGGAGGAAGCCGCTGTGCCTGGGACTCTGGTAAGGTGTGGCTGCTCCTGTCTTAGGCTCCTGCCCTGCAGTGACTGTTGCTTGAGGGAGAAGCCTTTATGTTGGGGAATGGTCTGGGCTCGGATGCTATGAATTAGAGGTTACCCATGTGTTTTACTCATTGGCAGCCCAGTCTGGGATGTGCCATAGACCAGACCTGGGCATTGTAAGGCACCAGGGCCACATACGGCCCTTTGATTGGCTCTGACCGGCCCGCGACCAGCGTTCCCTGTAAGGTGCGCGGTCGCACGCTGCCGACGCCCCCGACGCTCAGTCCCACCCACTGTCCACGCAGTCTTGCCAGAAAAGATAGTGCCGGGTTTGAACAGCACTTTTGCTCCTCTGTAGTGAGTCTAATGTAGCGGGGGCATGTGTGAATTAGAGCCTGCTCTCCTATTGGACAGCTCCCTCCTGCAGGTTTGGCTGTGGGCGGAGTTGACAAATGGTGGACTCCCCCTTAAAGTGGAAATGAACCCTGAGCACCCACTGGTCTTCAACCTGGCATCCCAGATCGGGGCTTTGTTCTGCTTTAAGGGAGGGAGTCTTCCATTTTTCATGTTGCTACTGGGTAAAAAGGGGTTTCACACAGTGGGGCATCCCGATCTGGGATTTCCAGGGGGAAGACCAGTGGCCGCTCTGGGTTATGTTCTGCTTTATGTGAGGGAATCCACAATTTTTCACATTGCTACTGAGTAAAAAGTGTGAGCAGCGCTGTGTTACTTTAATAATGTAAAGGAGGAGGGTTATTCCATCCTAACCTGATTTGGTCATGATGTTTGAAAAGCAGATCAAAACCCATGTAACCCAGCCCCTTGGAGTGTGAAGGAATCCAGGGCTGGGTTACAGGCATCATGCCTTGCTGTGGGAGACCTCACTGGACACACAAAATGTGATTAATTTAATAAATTACATTTTTTGTAAGGCAACCTCACTTCTTCATTGTTTAACTATATATTTAACATATACTCGTACCAGCTTGTCACAACAATACTATTTACTGTTTTTTATAAAGAAATACAATTAAAATTATGCAGAATAATGGCCCTCCACAATATTTTTAGTTTCTCATGTGGCCCCATGGAAAAAAATAATTGCCCACCCCTGCCATAGACTAGGGGGTTGCTCAGCTCAAAGTGGGGTGGTGGCCACCCACTCCCCTGGAAAAGGGCCTACATTCAATTACATACAATTCAGAAATACAATTTTGCCTAGTCCCTATGCTGAAACGTGGTGACAAGCAAGAGTACCTGTATTCTATATCTGATACACACAAGCCTATTTAATCCTTATGCTGAAGCGTACTGATAAGCAAGTGTACCTGTGTTCTATGCTGATGAACACTGTCTGATTAACCCTTTCACTGAAACATCCTTATGAAGCAAGTGTCCCTGCAAAACCTTCTTCCATTAATAATGTTGGTGCCAGTTCCCAAATGTACAAGTCAATAGGGCTCTCTTAGCGGAAGCTTTTTCCTCCAATCCCCACCACTTCACTTGACTTTTTCTATCCTAGAAAAATTCATAGTAAAACAATTACCATCAAGCACTGTTGTAAAAATTTTTCACTACAATTGAAACATTAATTACAAAAAGGAACATATACTATATACTATAACGTGCTTGCCAATCCTGTGTTTAAAGTGGACCAAAATTCAGCTCGATCGGCCCAGAAATCTTTAAGATATCAATTCCGCCCCCCCTGTGTGAAACCCCCTAGGTCACCCCGTTCACTTACCTTACTTCCCAGTACAAAGACATATGCGCGGGCCGTATTCCCACTATCCCTCTATCAGCTCCCTGTTAGAGGGAATCGGGGGGTATGGCGACCCCGCCTTGAGCCACTAACCTCAGACGCCGTCTTAGATGGCGTCAGCGGCTCAGACAAAGCAGGCTGCTAATGCAGGTGGAAAGGTATGAATCTTTGAGCATCTTGAATCAGTCTCTGTTGTGTGTGGGGCAGAAATTGAGGCCCAAGAATAAAGCGCCTCTTTGTTATTCAGTGAGAAAATAAGTAGAATGATTTATTATTGAGAGGGTATTGTGATTTTTTCATGGTCACTTGGTAGGGGAGTGTGAATATGAGGCCGATTCATTAATAGCGCCAGGTAGCGACAGATGAGCGACAGTAGCGGTATTTTCACAGCGCCCGCTAGTATTCGCTGTGCTTGGCCGTTGTTCGGTTGTTGACAGCGACTCAGTCGGTGTACGGTAATGTTGAATACGGGGTTAGGAGTCGCTGTTTGACTGGTTCCGCGCTGTATGGGAGCGCATGACAGCGAATGGCTATAGGGAACGGCTCCCAGCATATTCATTAACAAATCACGCTCAAAAAATTCTTGCGCTGTGAAATGCTTGTTTAAACCCCAGAGCGCTGGCGGCGATGGGTTAAAAGTAGTTTTTTAACCCCCAAACAACCATATTTTTGGGGAAAAAAAAAACAAGTTTTTCAAAACATTTTGTAATATGAATACATTAATATCAGACCTGTAATATCAATTCTGCACAATTTTTTTTTTTACCTTAAAAAAAATATCTAACATTGCAGAAGTGGTCACAGAATTTTTGACATTTAAAAAAAAAAAAAACATTAATAGCAATTAATTAAGAATATTTAAAGATTGCTCCATTGAAATGCATTGGAGAGCGCCAGGTAGCAAGAGGTCATACCTGTCGCTGTTCAAGGTCGCTCGCTGGCGCTGTGGGGTGAGGCTGGAATAATGATGAATGATTCGCTATCTGGCGCTCTGTCAGTCGCTAAGCAGGATCGGCTTGATAAATGTGTGATTGCGGAGGGGAGCCGGCGTTCTCGTGGCGGTGACCGTCATTACCGTTCGCTCACCATTCGCTACCTGGCGCTATCCCTTGTTAATTAAGGGCCTATGTTTTACTGTTGTACTCTCTGGTTTGGCAGTGGTGGCCTGTGAGCTGATTGCTCTGGTCCGATTTTCACTGCTGAATTTTGGATGGTTGTGCAATTACATTGCCAGCATTACCATCCCCCCGAGATTCATTTGGCAGCCCGATCGGGGGTGCCCCACTATGTGAAACCAAGCCAGATCGCTAGTTACAACTCACCTCACCCCGCTCCTAGGGCGCACGCATGGCCGCGTGTCCAATCAGCGTGCTCCGAGCCACTGAGCTATGCGCGTCAAAGCGGTGTCAAAGCTCAGCGGCTCTGAGCACGCTGGTGGCTGCATCTCGCGCTTCCCTCTAACAGGGAGCGCACCCGCGCTGGCCATTCACATGCACCGTTGGACCGGGATTCAGGTAAGGTTTACCGGCGTCCTGGGGGGTTTAACAAAGCGGGGCATCCCAATCTTGCATGCCCCGCGGGGAGGGATCGGATCGGCCCGGGAATCTATAAGAGAACCCTGTTCCCTCCGACTGAGTAATATCTGGCCTAATCAGCCAAGAGCCAGCCCAGCGCCTATTACGTCTAAGCCAGCTGATCACAGACCTAACCCCTCGGAGCCCGGCACCTCAGTCCCGCACCCCACTGCTTAGTTAGGGGGACACCCTGCATGGCACAAATTAGTAACATATTAGATATAATGTAACAAAATGTGACAGTAACCAAAATATAAGGAACAAAGTAAGAAACCTAGAAACAAGAGAAAGAAAGAAAGAAAGAAAGAAAGAGAAAGAAAGAAAGAAAAAGAAGGAAAAGGGGAAGAAGGGGGGGAAGGAAGGAAGGAAGGGGAAAGGGGGGACGGGAAGTGCCCTGATCTGGATCAGAAGTACCGACCCTTTTGACGTAATAGCCTTAGCTCACAGCCAGAATAAGGTACAGCCAGTTACCTTCTTCGTCCACAATTTATCATTGTATCAGTGCTCGGAAACAGTCTGATTCCCAGTCAATCCAACAGGCCCAGGTTGTGATATATTTTGCTACCAAGCCTTTGTCACCCAGGATGAGTTCATCCATTCGTGTGATATATTCAAGCTCCAACACCCACTCTGCTAAGGAAGGAGTCTCTCGTGTCTTCCAGTGTCTGGGTATAACAGCTTGCGGTGCCGAGAGGAAGTGCCGGAGTAACCCCTTTTTTTTTTGTTTCAATATTTTTATTGAAAATTTCAACAAACAGTATTGCAAAGCATGCAACATTATACTGCCATCCCACGCAGGGGAGGTACAAAGAGGAAGAAAAAAAAAAGGTATCATCATTCGTCTCCATATTATTGCAAATTGAGCAAGCCAGTGTCCGACAGTCCCCCGCGACCGCCACCGCGGCGGGGCACGAGACCCGCACAGATATATTGTCCCGCGTCCATCGCACCAGGCCCACCGGGGCACGCCACCGGACAGCCGGACACCGCCATGCGTTTACACAAAGGAGAATCATTGCAGAAGAGAAGACATTAGAACCATAGCATTATAGGAGGTGAACGGATTAGCCCCATAGGGTGGGTTAAGTATAAAGAGGTGAGATATAGAAGAGGGGAGGGAGAAGCGGAAGGCGGGGAGGGGGGGGAAGGAGAGGGGAGGGAAAGGAGGGAGGGGGAGAGGGGGAGAGGGAGGGTAGAGGGGGGGGTCGCTTCCGCGCCCCACCAGGCACCACGTACGGTAATTATAGCGCCTGCATGGATTCGCCAGGCCAGGCGAACCTCATCCAGGGTTCCCATGTAGAGAGAAATTTGGCATGGGAGTCCGTCAGAATACTGGACAACCTCTCATTAATAAGAAAGCCGTTCATCCTGGCCGACACCTCTGAGATAGGGGTGAACTGCGCCTTCCAGGCCTTGGCTATGGTCTGCTTGGCGGCCAGGAGGAGATAGATAAAAAGTCTGTGTTGTTTACTGGACAGCTCCCGGGGCTTACAGTGCAGAAGGGCAACCCAGGGATCCTTCTTCATGCTGGATCCGAAGATTTCATTAGCCATCCTGAACACTTGACTCCAGAAGCGAGTCAGCATCGGACAGGTCCACCAGGTGTGCAAAAAGTCCCCTTCCGCACTGCAGCCCCTAAAGCACGTCCTAGCCTGCCCCGGGAATATCCTATTCAGGCGGCTCGGCACCAGGTACCAGCGGAGCATAACCTTGTAGGCTGTTTCCACTGCCAGTATGTTGATGGAGCATTTTGGGATGCGAGACCATATCTCTGTCAACCCCTTTTCTCCCTCAGGTGGACCAAGGTCCCTTTCCCAGCTGTTCACATATGTGTGGGACTCCTGTTTAATTTCGTTTAGTGCTGAGTAAATTAGGGAGATGGTTCCCCTCTGGAAGGGATTGTTGACGCAAAGAGCCTCAAAGGGGGTCATCACCTGGAAGGAAGGACGTAATTTTGTCAAAGGTAAAATCCAGTGCCTCAGTTGGATGTAGCGAAAATACTCCCTGTGGGGGACGCCGTACCTCTCCTGTAGAGCGCTAAAGGAACCAAGGCCCTCCCCAAGGAGCAGGTCCGCTATTTTGTATATTCCCCGATCTTGCCACCATTTAAATGCCAGTTTGTTTTGTTCTCCTGGGGGAAAATTTGGGTTGTCCCACAAGTGGGCCAGGGGAGTGTGGGGGGACATCAAGGAGGCAGAGTACCTGACCGAGTCCCACACCGTGAGGGAATGTCTCATTAGGGGGCTGAGCGCTTTGGGTCTGTGTCCGGGGTCTGTCCACAGCAAACTATCCATGGGTATCGGCGTGCAATTGGGGAGTTCAAGAAAAACCCATAGTGGGGGTCTGAGGTGGGAGTGCATGGGGACCAACTGGGCGATCTGCGAGGCTTTATAGTATTTGATTATGTCGGGTACCCCCAGCCCCCCTTGTGTTCTGTGGGCCAGCATAGTGCGCTTTGACACCCTTGGGCGGCCTGCTGACCATATGAAAGCCAGGATTCTCCTCTGCATTACCCGGAACATATACAGTGGGATTTTAGTCGGCAGAGCTCTGAAGAAGTAAAGTAGCTTTGGGAGGATCGTCATTTTGACCGCATTAATGCGGCCTATCCATGAAATCGGATATGACTTCCAGACCTCCATTAAGCGGGTTAGGGACTTGAACAGAGGAGGATAATTGGCCTCATACAGGTCAGTAAACTTGGCCGAAATGCGCACCCCCAGGTATGGAAGCGGCTCCGTTGTCCAGTGGAAAGGGAAATTGGCCTTAATCTGGTCCACCACGTCCACCGGCAGAGACACATTTAGCGCCCAAGACTTCTCGTTATTAATTGTTAAGCCCGAAACTTGGCCAAATTGGTCAAGGACCTTGTACAGGTTCGGGAGCGAGGTGACCGGCTGGGTGATGGCGAGCAATGCATCATCTGCAAAGAACATGGCCTTATGGTGAACGCCAGCTACCTCCAGGCCCTTGATGTTGGGGGAATTTCGTATTGCTATGCCTAACGGCTCTATAGCCAGGATGAAAAGGAGCGGGGATAAGGGGCAGCCCTGCCGAGTTCCCCTACCAACACCGAATGTCCCCGAGGTAAAGCCTAAGTAGCGCACTCTGGCCGCGGGTGACTTGTAGAGAGCTCCCACCCAGTCCAGGAACCGCCGCCCAAATCCCCACCTCCCAAGCACCCACAGCAGGTAGTCCCAGGACAGGGAATCGAACGCCTTTTGAATGTCTAGGGAGAGCAGGAAGGCCGGGATGTCCCTGGAATGTGCGTGGTGGACCAGATGAGCCGCCCTTCTGATGTTATCCCCGGCCTGTCGGTTTGGGACAAACCCCACCTGGTCGCCATGTATGAGGTCGGCCACGAATGTGTTCAACCTCGCTGCCAAGACCTTGGCCAGCAGCTTCACATCAACATTTATTAGTGATATTGGCCTGTAGTTTTGGATGAGCAGCCCATCCTTATCTGGCTTGGGAACCATACAGATGTCCGCCAATAGCGAACTAGGGTTAAGCGAGGTGTCTGCACACAGGGCGTTAAAGAGATTTGAGAGGTGTGGCGCCAGGATCGAGGCAAACTTTTTATAATACAGGCTGCTGAACCCATCCGGTCCCGGGGTCTTGGCAGTCTTTAGGGATTTAATGGCGAGAAGCACTTCGCTCTGTGAGATGGGGGCCTCCATCCTGTCTATATCCCCCTGTTCCACGTGGGGCAGGTCAATCTGGTCAAAAAACTCATCCCGGGTAGCCGTACACGCGAGTAGAGAGCTGAGAGGAATTCCCCGAAGGTCGATACGACCTTGGTGGGGTCGGCCGTGACAACCCCCGAGCTGAGCTTCAGTTTTATTGGCAGCCGTCTGTCCAAGTCAGCGACCCTCAGCTTCCGGGCCAACATCGTGTCCGGCTTGTTACCTCTTGAATAAAATTTCTGCTTTGACCACCTGAGTCTTTTCTCAGCCAGATCGTCCTGAAGCGTATTGAGCTCCAGTCGCAATCTGTCTACCACCCTCTTATTTCTGGCGGTCGGGGCCCCCTTCCAATGCATTTCGGCTTGCTCAAATTTCAAGGTCAACTCCCTCACTCTCCTCTGTCTTTCGCGTTTCTCAGCAGAGGCTATAGAGATAATGTTTCCTCTCATGGTGGCCTTATGGGCCTCCCATAGGGAAATCGGGGAGGAGACCGAGTCAGAGTTGATCGAGAAGTATTCCTGAAGAGCCTCCTGAATTTTAGAACAGGTAGGTTGTCTAGACAGAAGGGAATCATTGAGCCGCCAGCTATAAGAGTGTTTGGTTGAAACCAGGAGGTCCAGGACTGCCATTACAGGACTGTGATCAGACCAGGCCGTAGCATAAATTCTAGAGTCTATAATGGCGGGTAGTACTGACTGGGGGACCAATATGTGGTCTATCCTACAGAACGAGCCGTGGGGGTTGGAATAGAATGTAAAATCGCGGGCGCTAGGATTCTTTTCCCGCCAGACATCGCACAAGCTGTGGCCGTTGAGAATGTCGCGGAAGACCATCGACTGGGCATCCGGGGCAGGGGGCACCGTCCCGGAGTGCCCCGTACGCCGTCTGTCCAGTCCGGGGTTAATTACTAAGTTTGAGTCCCCTCCCATTATCAGGACCCCCTTGGTATTATTCTGGATAACCGTAAGCAAGTGTTTGAAGAAACGGGTTTGGAAGGTGTTGGGGGCATAATACGTGGCCAGGGTGATCTCCACGTCATGTAGGGTGCCCTGCAGTATGAGGTACCTACCAGTGGGGTCTGAGATCTCTTTAGAGCAAATAAACGGGAAGTTTTTGCGGAAGGCAATCAGGACTCCCCTTTTCTTTTCTCTAGCGCAGGCGAGATAGGCCAAAGGGAAGTGGCCACTAAGGTATCTCGGCCTAGATAGGGTGGAGAATCTGGTTTCCTGTAGGAAAATCACATCCGCCCTACAGGACTTGTAGTAATGGAAGGCCTTACTGCGCTTAGTGGGGACATTAAAGCCCTGGACGTTGTGGGACACCACCTTAATGTTCAACCCAGCCATGACGGACCAAACGGTGGAGGACGTTAGTGACTGGTCTGGTGGAGCGCGGGCAACCCAGGTGAGGGGGGTGGGGCGGGGGAGGGAACGGGGTATAGGGAGAGCAGTAAAGAAGAGAAGAAAAGATGAAACACATATAAACAAAAAACCTTGGATCCATGAGCGGGGTGCTACCGCCATAGACCCAACCAGGATCTGGAGGGGTAGAAGTAGGACCATTGGTCAGGGCTGAGCATGGCCCTGATTGGACCATTTGACAACTTGTCGGATGGGGGGCTTATCCCGGGGACGCAGGACAAGCTTGGGGAGTAAGCATCTTGAACAGGCTGGGCACCGGGAGGTAGACCCGTAGCGAACATTCCAACATTTAGTGGTAATATGGGGCACAATATTGAACAACGAGGGCTGGCATGAAACAACATATCCCCATTTTAACCTTCAGCGAGCATAGAAAATTCCGAGCAGGCAAACAGAACATTGTGAGAGGCACGACACGACTGTTGGTGGAATCGTTCAGTCCGCAGCCAACATCGCCGCCCGATGCAAGGCCCAAGGCCACAGCAGGCACTGCGAAGCGGGTCCGGACCCGGGCCCCACCGACAGGCCAACCCGGAGTACATGACGGGCCGCCACCCCGGGGGACCAATCTAGTCCGCCACGGCGGCGCCCCCCCCACTAGGAAGCCAGCACAGCGAGGCCCGTCCACCAAGAGTGGTCAACAACATTAGAAAAACAATCCGTGAATCATTATTAAAATTCAAACATTTCAAACGTTTCAAACATTTCACCTCGGGGAGGTGGGTCATCAGAAATTAAACGCTTTACCACTCAGGTGAGTCCAAGTCATCAGTCCGGGTCTCGTCCCGGTCTCACGAGGCGCCCGGCGACTCGGTCTTTCCTCCTGCAGGGGCGTACCTTTTCCCATATGGGTTGGAGTGTTGATCGCCCAGGGGCCTGTTGGGCGGTCAGATCAGACGTACGGGCCGGTGAGATGGCAGGAGCCAGGCCCAGGCCCTTCATCGTGTCCCGCAGGCCTTCTGGCGAGTTGACTGTAAACTGGCGGCCCTCGTGTGTGAACGTGAGCTTAAAGGGGAAGCCCCACCGGTATTTTATGTTGCGGCTCCGCAGAATCTCTAGGCCAGGCTTCATGGCTCTCCTCCGCTGCAGAGTTTGGGGTGCGACGTCTGGAAAGATATGGTAGCGTTGGTTCTGGAAGCGCAAGTCCCCTTTTTCTCTGGCCGCCAACAGGATTGCTTCCTTGGTACGGTAAAAGGTTGGTTTAACAACAATGTCCCGTGGGAGACCATCAGACCTTTTAGGGCCCAAGGCTCTGTGGGCCCGATCCAGCTCCAGGCGTTCAATAGGCATGGAGGGGATCAGATCCTGTAGGAGAGCTGTAACCGTGGCTGGTATATCCTCTATCGATTCCGGGAGGCCCCGAATGCGGATGTTGACCCGCCTGGATCGGTTTTCTAGATCCTCTAATTTTTGCTGAAGGAAGTCCATGTCGTCTCTGAGTGCTGCTGATTCAGACCCCCTGCTCTCCATGGCCACCACAATGTCGTCCATCTTCTCTTCTAATGTGTTGGTCCTATCACCCAGGTCCTTAATTTCTTTAGAGTAGACACAATCGGGTCAGAGAGCTCGGGAGCAGCCCCCCCCCGATCAGACAGCGACCCGTCATCCGCTGGATCGTCGATCAATAACTGGGAAAAGTCACTGCCTTTTGGCGAAGGCTGAACTCCGGAGAGCCCCAGGTCTCCATTAGAAAGTGATAGGGGTGAGCTGTCTGACAGAGACTGAAAATGAGTTGTGGGCATAGAGGGGGAGCCGGGGCACTCCTCTTCATCCGTGGCCATAGTTGGGTTGCCACCTTCACGACTAGTGCCCTTCCTGAGAGCGGTGTGCCTCTGTTCCCCGTGGGGGGATGGACCCCTACCCGGGGCAGCTCCCTCTTCTAGAGGGGAGAATGGAGGGGGAGATATAGATGTTAATGATGGAGGGTGGGGGGAACCCCCACCACCCCCGCAGTCCAGGGTATGGCCTGCCGCCTGTGGCGAGGCATCCCAGGAGCGCCGAGATTCAGGCGCTGATGAGCTGGGGGCTATTTGTGTGGGGCGCGGGGAGGGCCCCGCAGGACTCTGTGGCCACCCCCCCTTGGTGCTGAGTGGGGCCACCATGTCACCCACCTGAGTTGTGCCGAGCTGCTGTGGGTCCGCTGAGTGTCCCTGGCCATGCTGTATGGGGGAGGTAGGCCCCTCCTCCCCGCCGACCGCCGCCATCCTGTGCTGCTGCTGCTCCCTCACGAAGGGAGCCGACCGCGGGGGAGACAGGGCAGGCTCCACGGGGCCCCGCAGTCGCCCCTCCACGTTGCGGTCCGGGCTCGCAGCCTCTCCCACCTCCCGCGCCTCCCCGCCGCTCCGGTCCAGTATGAGCTGCGTGCGGGGGGCGGACCCCTCCTCCTTCTCCCTCCTCGCCGCCATGACAGAGGGCTGCTGCCTAGCGCACGTCGAGGTCCTGCCACTCCTGCCAGAGCCGTGGCCCTTCAATCTGGCTCCCGACTTGCCCATATCGGGGCAGCAGGTGTTGGGGATGCTGTGGGTGCCCGACAGGTGAGCCCAGGTTGCCTGTATCTGGTGATTTCGCTGTCTCTGCGCCCCCGGGAAGCAGAGCTGTCCTAGCAAGCATCCATCTTGCCCGGTAGCCGGCCACGCCCCCCACCCCTTTTTATATTGAGATATAGAACCCTCCTCTAGGGAGAGAAGGGTTAGTTGAGGTGAATTGTTTACTTTCATGCCCGTTGTCTCAGTGTGTATATTTAAGACCTTTTCCCAGAAGGATCTGTCAGCCGGGCAACCCCACCAGATGTGCGTCATATTTCCCTCCTCCGCCAGGCAATGCCAACATCTACTTGAAGTCTGGGGTGCGCATTTATGTCTGCATATTTATATCTGTACCATCTCGAGATAATCTTAAAACTCCTTTCCTGTGCCACCCCCTGCAAGGCCGACTTATGTGTCAAGCTAAACATTTTAGATAGGTCTTCCTCTGAAAAGGACTGACCCATCTCATTCTTCCATCTGGTTATATACCCCAAGAGGTTCGAGTGTATACTGTTCATCAGCGTTTGATATATTATGGAGAGGGCGTGGGGTACATGTGCCTCGGAAGAGAGAAGCTTCTCGAGATCCGTCAACAGACAGCTCTTCACTGCACCCAAACGATGGGAGGATATATAGTTGGCCAACTGTCTATGAAGGAACCAAGACACATGTTCCCCTAGGGTACTGTGCTCTAATTTCCTCCAGTTTTGCGAAGGCCAACCCCCCCCCCATGATGTGTCGTAAGCGCGGATCTGTCTCCGCCTGCCATCCCAGAAAAGACGAGACCCCCACTCCGGGCGCAAAGTCTGGGTTCCCAAAGATGGGAGTCAAAGGCCCCGGACGTTGGGCTAACGGAAATTTTGTGGTCAGTCGGTCCCAAACTGTGAACAGGTGTTGCGCCAGGAAGGGTAGGGATCTAAGAATGCGTTTGTGAATGCGTTAAAGGAGAAGTTGCTTTTGAGCCTGTCTACCTCTCCGGTAGGAAGGGTTAAATTGAGGGCTTCTGATTTCGTATAATTTATTTTAAGGTTGCTTACCACCCCGAACTGCTCAAACTCCTTTAACACTGATGGAAAGGAAACAGTAGGGGAGGTTAGATGGAGCAATAGATCATCTGCGTATAGAGACAGTTTATATTGCCTATTGTCAATCTCTATCCCCTTTATATCCGGATTATTCCGTATGGCTATTGCCAAGTGCTCCATGGTGAGGATGTATAGAAGCGGTGATAGGGGGCAACCCTGGAGTGCGCCGTTACCTATGAGGAAAGGAGATGACATCACTCCATTTGTTCTCACCAAAGCGGAGCGGTTTTTGTAAAGAGCCATAATCTTACCCAGAAGGGACGGTCACATTCCAATTTGTTGCAGAGAGGCACGCATGAAATCCCAGCTTACTCTATCAAAGGCCTTTGCGTCACACAAGAGAAGGCATGCTGGGATCCTCTTGGATTGCACATAAGAAATCAGCGTGAATAATTTATTTGTGTTGTCCCGTGCCTCTCTACCAAGGACAAATCCCACCTTGTCCAGATGTATAAGTTCAGGAATAAGCGGTTGTAGGCACGATGCTATTATTTTGGCGAACAGTTTTATGTCCACATTAATTAGGGAGATTGGGCAGTAACTACTGCATGTGAGAGGGTCCTTCCCAGGCTTAGGAATAACAGCAATCGTAGCTGCCAGAGACTGCCTAGGGAAGCGGGAGTCCTGCCCCACGGTATTGAAAACCCTAGTCAAAATGGGGGTTATCAGGGGGCCAAATGTCTTGTAGAACCTCGGGGTAAAACCATCAGGTCCCAGACTCTTTCCCACTGGAGTGCTCTGTGTCGCCTTTGCTACTTCCTGAGTCACAAAAGGGGCCTCGAGGGACTCTATGTCTGCCTGAGGAATTCTAGGAAGAGGGGCCCTATCTATGAAGGCCTGCACTGCCTCTAGGGGGGACAGTTGTGCTTCGGGTGAAGCTGGCTTCGCTAGGTTGTAAAGTGTATTATAGTAGCTCCTAAAGGTCTTTGCTATCTCATTCGGGTTAAAAGTCTCCTTGTTTCCTTGTGTTCTTATGCTAGGGATGTAGGTGGCAGAATCCCTAGAGTGCAGTGACCTTGCTAGCAGTCTACCTGGTTTGTTGGCATGTTCATAGAACATTCCCTTTAGTCGATCTCTGTGCCGCAGGAATGCTTGGTTATACAGGCTTTTCAGGTTATCTTTAGTTTTTTCTAGTTCGATCCGGATCTCATTAGTGGGAGATCGTTTGTGTGAAAGTTCCAATGTTTTAATTTGACAAATTGTTTTTTCTATTAGGGAGGATCTCTCTTTTTTAAGCTGGTTCCTTGTTGAATAAAAATTCCCCTTACTATGCACTTAAGTGCTTCTCACTGTACCGGGAGGGGTGTATCGTTGCTGCTGTGATCTGCTAAGAAATGTTCTATGTTCTCCCGAACTGCTGCCAGGCAGGCCTCATCCTTTAATAAATTGTCGTTCAAGCGCCAGTCCCAACTGTGTGGGTACAGCCCAGGCAAATCTATGGACAAAAATATTGGGGCATGATCCGACCATATTATACTCCCTATGCTCGCTTCTGGGTTCCAGGACATGGCATGATGGCTCAGTAGTAGGTAATCGATGCGGCTATATGAGTTATTTGCGCTGGAATAGAAAGTAAAATCTTTGTCCCTCTGATGTAGCACCCGCCAAACATCTACTAGCTGTAGGTCTAGCAGGTGTTTTTTCAGATTTTTAAGCCCCGCTATCGGGACCCCTGATCTGCCCGTGGAGGTGACGATTTGCGGATTGAGAGGTAGGTTAAGGTCTCCCCCGCATAAAATTACCCCTTCTGCGAAGCTAGCTAGCTGCTTTAATAGGTTACAACAGTAGTGTGTTGAATCCTGATTGGGGCTGTAGATGTTTACTATGGTATATGTCTTTGTGAACACTATTAGTTTCAGGAATATAAACCTGCCCTTAGGATCAATTCTAGTGTCCACTATTTTGTGGGGGAGGGATCTGTGTATTGCTATGGACACCTCCTTTGACTTAGCTTCTGAGTTTGGGGCATGTATCCATGAGGTAAAGTGGCTGTCCCGGATTACCGGTATATGCCCTTCTTTAAAGTGGGTTTCCTGCAGTAGAGCTAGTTTAACCCTGTTTATATGGAGCTCGGATAGAATTTTGGATCTTTTTTCCGGTACATTCAGCCCTTTTGTATTGTAGGAGCAAATGGCTATACTTGACATCTTCTAGTCAACAGAGGCAGGGAATTGAGGGGTGAAGGTAAGAGGAAACAGGAGAGGTAGAAGACTGCGGAAAACAGAAAATAAATCAGGGGAAGTAAAAAAAAAAGGAAGAAGGGGGGTACACAAAAGCAGAGAAAAATCCCTCTATGCAGGTATACGTGCTACACTTCTCAACTTTTAGTGGTTTGATGTGTTAAATCCCCTTTCCACAACCGTATAAGTGTTTAAGCAATAAGGGAAGAAGGGAGTAAAAAAGGGGGAGAAGGATAAAAGGCACTCTCACGCTCTCCCTCCCTTTAAGTTGTCCCAAATTCCTTTTGGGAGGGCTCAGGAGGATACACGGTGGGTAAAACAACATAAACAGTGAGAATGGCAGTAGGACCCTTATCTTCATCCAATTTCAGCGATCCGGAGCCCAGGAGGGGGCAGGGGGCAGAGGAGGCGCACCGCCGGGGCAAACCGAAGCAGGACACTCCACATCTTAATGTTCCGAAAGCAGTTCTCAGTCCATCAGAACGCACCCCCGCTCCCCCTGGCACCCCGCGAAGCCGACAGCGGCCATCGAAACATCAAATGGCATCGCCGCGTGACCTCCTGCAAGTATTACTATTAGGGGTCAACAACCAAGTATGTAATTTTAACCTAACTGAATCTGCAACACCATGCAGACCCGCTCTATTTAACTGCTACAAATCGGTCCACTTAGGGTCTTTAACCTTTTAATCCACTTTTAGCCCCTCAAGACCAATAAGAAGAGACCAAGGAGGGTCGAGCATCATTCCCAGTCATTTGCCATATTAGGGGCTCTGGGCCTTACTCCTCTGTTTCTTCTGGGTAGAGAATCGAGACTATGGCCCCCTGCTCCTGGGGACCGAGTAGAGCCCAGCGAAGGAGATAGCCAGTTTTCTAGCTCCACAAACGGAGAGCCCAGAAATTCAAATGCATCTGAAAGTTGGAAGTGGTAACGCAGTATTAAGCTTCGCCCCCTCAGCTGGAGGATAAGATGAAAGGGATGTCCCCACCTATAAGTGTCTCCAGCTTGCTTCATGCTTTCTAGGAGTGGTTTCAAGTTCCTCCTCATCTGCAGTGTGCTTTGCGCCAGGTCGGGCAATAGGATGAGCTGTGCTCCTTTGAAGGTTATATTTTTCTTGGCCCAAGCGAGCTTCATAATGCCTTTATGCCTTTATTTTGTAGAAGTGTACGCGGCAGATGATGTCGCAGGGCCTCCGCAGGTCTGGATTTTTGGGGCCCGATGCTCTGTGGACTCTATCCAGTTCAATGACTTCACCTGACTGACGGTCCAATACTTGATTGAAAATTTGGGTCACGACTTCTGATAGATTAGCATACTCCGGGATTCAGGAAGCCCTCTAATTTGTATATTGTTCCTTCTCCCCCTGTTTTCCATATCATCTTGGTGGAGCAGGATCTCTGCTATGTGCTGCACCAACTCCGCTTGGGCTCTCTCCAGGGCACCGTGGGCTCTCTCTACAGCAGTAAGACGCTGATGAACGGAGTCCTGAACCTGCTCCACACCCGAGACCCTGTTTCCAACCTCTGACACATTCTTTGATACTTCGTCTACCTTGCTCCTTATGGCAGATGCCATTCTGTTGATGAAGGTCTCAAAATCTTTCCTGGTGGGTAGTGATGAAAGCAAGGCCCTGATGCTTTGTTGATCCAGCGCTATATCTGCTGAGCACTGCGGGAGGGAGTCGTGGAGCCAGTACGAAGAGGCAGATAGCTCCAGAGGTGAGGTCGGCCTGCTGCTTGACCTGCTACACGGTGCATCAAATTCTGCTACGGAATGGGGCGATCCACCCCCCCAATTCTCATGCTTCCACCGCCTCCTTTCCCATAGAGGATGGGGGGGGAACTCCTCCCCCTCCCTGAGCAGTTGCCTGTAGGTGAAGCCAGGGGGACCTTCATCTGTATAGCAAGTTTGGGATTGCCTGTGTGAAGTCCTCACAAAGCCCACGGGTGATCTGCCGGTAACACTTGCACCCAGTCCGCCCCTCAGCAACTCGCTCTCCTAGTGTCCTGGTGTGGAGTCTGTGCCCTGGTGGAGATGTGCTGCCTCTTGATGGTCAGGGAGATTCACATGCTCCCTCATCTCCCTTCCTCCATCTCTCTCCTCGGGCTGAGGCAGCTGCGATGTGGGGCCTCGCTCTGCTCTGTAGAGCGATCCAGCCCTCAGTGCGTCCTCTGGCTCTCCGCTCTCCTCGCTGTCAGTGAGGCCAAAAGACTGTGACGGCCGCACGTTTCCCTCCTCCCGGCTGTCAGAGCACTCCCCGGTCTCCTCCTTGGAAATAGGCTGTAATAGGGCAAGATCGACGCTGACCTCACTCACCACCTTATTCTTCTTCCTCTTAGACATCTGGTAAGTGGAATTTAAAGGTGCTGTAGATGTATGATAAGGGTTTTTTCCTGATGTATCGGACAGAGCTGGAGATAGTGCGTCCTCACACGGCCATCGCTAAGCCACCCCCCTTATGCTATTTTTTTTTTTTTTTTTTAAATAGATCTTTATTGAGGTAGATAAGACAGTGAGGCACAAAAAAGAGAACATTTTCGTACAGCGGACAGGTCCTGAACATGCATTACACAGAGCTACGAAAGTAATCACCATATGCATACACCGCTGAACCGTCGCCATCTCCACCCTCCCAACTATCCCCCAGATTGAGCCCCACCGTTCTCATCCACCAACTTTTTGAACTTTATGGAAAGATGGGGAAAGGGAAGGGGGAACAAGGGGGGAGGAGGAGAAGCAAGGGGGGGGAGGAGAACCAAGAGGGGGGAGAGGAGAGGGCTAAGGAGGGGAGGGGGGATTGGGAAGGAAAGGGGGGGAAGGGGAGGGGGGGAGCGTCCCTCCGGGCCACCCCCCCGCCCGTCCACACGTCTCGCCATCCGTCTCAGGCACCTCCCATCCCCGCATCAACACTCCACATGATCATGCTATACTCCAAAGCTGCTTGCCTTCAGCGGACTCTGTGAACATGTCCCACGGCAGCCACAAGTGCCTATATTTTCCCTCTGAGCCCTTAGCAGGGCCGTCAAGTTTTCCATGCGCCGGATGTCCTCTACTCTGCGTATCCAAGAGCTGATGGTTGGTGTAGTGGAGGATTTCCACAGAATGCACGCCCTAGCTGCGTTTACCAGATGGATAGTCAATGACTTTCTGTACTTCTGTACGTCCTACTGCTCCGCTGACGGAGTGTAACAAGAGTGCCTCCGGCGAGAGTGGGATCTCATCTCCCATAATCTTGCGAGTCCACTCTACCACACTCCTCCAGAAGCCCTGTATTCTTTCGTACTCCCAAAATATCTGGAAAAATGGTACCTTGGGCCTTCTCGCACCTCCAGCATAGTGGTGAGACTGAGGGGTAGATCCGGTGAAGCATTTGAGGAGTCCTGTACCAGCGACAGAGGATTTTATACCCCGCCTCCTGGTAAGAATTGCTAATTGATGCTCGCTGCGACAATTCAAGAATTTTTTTCACTTGATTCGGCGGAAAGGTGATTCCGAGGTCTCTTTCCCATGCTCCAATAAAGGAAGGTACGAAGGACTCCCCAGAGTCCACCAATAATTGGTATACTATGGATAATGGACCTCTGATCGGCTCCGTAGACGAACATAGTCGTTCAAATGGCATTAGCTCCCTTCCATACTCTGCAGGGGGGGGCAGATTGCCAAGAAAGTGGGTGATCTGAAGCGCTCTCCAGTGTGACAGGGAAGGTGGATCACCCCATGCCATAAGCTCCTGCTGGGTTTTCCATCTGGAACCGCTAAGGAAGTCACGGATGGTGCCTCTACCCGACGTTCTCCACCTTTTGAATCCCGCATCCTGGCATCCTGGGGTTAAATCCAGAGCCCCTATGACCGGACTGAACGGGGAGGGTGATGGGGCTATGTTCTCCCTCACTGCTTGCCGGGCCCACACCTGGAGGGTAGGACCTATTGTCGGGTGTGCCCTAAGCGCGCTCGGGATTGCGCCTGTAGACCAGGGTAGGCCCGCTAGTGGGACCGCGCACCACATTTGCTCCAGTTGGACCCACCGCTTGTGTTTGCCATGGAGGTTCCAGTCTACAATTCTGCCCAGGTGGGCCGCCGCATGGTACATTTTAATATCTGGAAGTCCCACCCCCCCCTTGTCTTCGGTAAGGTAAGCAGTCTTTGTGAGACTCGTGGACTCTTGCCTCCCCATACGAATCTTATAAATTCTGTTCGGACCATTTTCAAGAAGGAGGCTGGCAGGTGAATGGGGAGAACCTGAATAGGATAGAGCAGGTGCGGCAACACGTGCATTTTCAGGACGTTGCATCTGCCAAACCAGGACTGTATCCTGTCTTTCCAGGCATTAAGATTTCTTCTAATTACTATCAGCAGAGGAGGAAAGTTTTTAGCAAACACCTCTCGCAATGAAGGGGTAATCTGTACTCCCAAGTATGAAATGGAATCCGTTGCCCAGCGAAAGGTAAAGCTGTTATTCTAAGTATGTCACACACCCCGCTTCAAGAAATTCATAACTTGTGGGTAATACTGACCTGTAGAGGGCGATATGCAGAGATGCCAGGAAAAAAGAGAGCCCCTCCCGGTCCATAAATACCTGGGACCTCCCACTCATTACCCAGTCTTCATCTCTGCAGACGGCGAGCAAGTCAGAAGATGTGGTCTCCTCCTTGCACAGGGGGATTTCAGGTAGCCGGGATGACACCCGGCCCTTTAGTTATCTATTTCCGCCTGGATCTTTTTTTTCTGTTACCTCATGCCTCCCAGCCTAGGCTGACGGTCCGGGTGAGGGTAGAAAAGCACCCTTGGTGCTTAAGAGCAAATGCTCTCCCGTGAGACCCTACATAAGAGGGTAGGCGGTCATCCGGGACGGTGACCCCGGTTTGGGATGCCCCGTCCCTTGGCCTTACACTTTGGGTGGTCCCCCCTTTGGGTAATGCCCCTCTCTCTAGCGGGATAGCGGAGGGTAGGAGCAGGGCCCCTTATTCGGTGTTAGGTCCAAATTTTGTAATCATTAATTCTTAATAATGTTTTAATGTATTAATTTATTAAATTATCCTCCCAATAGTTATTAACTTATTTATTACTTCATAACAGCGTGTACTTCTCTGTCAAAACGGCGCTGTGGCCGCCATTTTTACGCAGGCTTTCTCCCTGAGGTAAAAGGGGCAGGGCCGGGCTTTAGGCGCGAGCCGCGGCCCCCACCCTTCTATTTGGCGCTGATGCGGCTTGGATTCTGAGCGAGGAGCGGGGTCGGGCGTCAGGGTCAAAGCCACGGCCCGCTCCCCTCCTTTTGTCTCTTCTGAGACCGGCGCCATGGCCGCACATGGCTGCGGTGCCGGCCTTTTTGCATTGTCATGGCGGAGGGGAGCTTCTCCCCTCACGCGTTCACTCTTGGGGGCGGGGCCGGGCTTTCCACCGCTGCGGCCCTCCCCTGTGTCACAGGCACCGCTGAGGTGCTTTTCTCTGTGCCTGTTTGCTCAGAAGGAGCTGCCTTCTCTCCTCAGAGCTGCTCTTTACCTCACGGAGAGAGGAAGCTGTCTTCAGGACCACAGTGAGTGGCCCGGAGGGCCCCCCTTCTGTCCCATCACCTATAATTATATATTTTTATGTCATATATATATATATATATATATATATATATTTTATACTCTGCTTTTCTTATTAGCCTTTTTTATTATGTCTTTCAGATATAACCTACAGTGGTGTTAGGGGGTTTCTCCCGGTCCTAGGGTCCCTGGGTTCTTAATTGGCTTATTGCAAATCCTCCCACTTGGGACATTAACGGGGCATCCCGGGTTGCTTATATGCGTAATTCCCTCGGTCATTGCGACCAACTATAAGTTCACCTTATGGAGGCATCCCCGGATACTGGGCTTGGGCTCCCCTCGGGGCAATCCCGGAAGTGTATGGGGTGTGGGGCATCCCTTACTGGCGCTGATGTATATCTGTGTATATCATGCGCACAGCAGACTATTACACGGCAGTCCGGACCCCAGGCGTCTGGTTCAGCGCCGCCGGTCTCTCCTCCCCCCCCCTCCCAGTTTGATCCGTGCCCAGTCTGACGTTGTCATGGGCGGGCAGTTGCAATCGGAGATGTGTGCCCGATTGGCCAATCTTGAAAAATTATTCTCCAGCACGGTCACCAGAAAGGCTCTGGCTAAGAGAAAGCACTTGTCGCCGTCTTCACCGGCGGACGACTTGGATGATCTTGATAATCTGGACTGGTCTGATTACTCCTAACTTGAGGAAGGGGAGGTATATGAAGAATCAGATAATTCAGACGATCAGCAGTTTGTGGGTGCTGATACCGAGCGGGGCTTGGGGAGGTCTTCGGATACTCCTAATGTTTTGGCTCAGATGTTTGAGGTTTTGGCTATTTCTCCTCCTGAGGTGGTTCCACAGCAAAAGGGGAAATTTTTCGAAGAATCCAGGCCGCGCTTGGAATTTCCTAACCAAAAGCATTTTGATGGGATTATTGCTAAGGAATGGGAGAGGCCTGCCCGGCTCCCAGGTGTCCCTCAGGGTTGGGACAAAAAATATCCCTTTCCCTTGGATACGGTTAAGCGTTGGGTGTCCCCTCCCGAGGTGGATGCACAGATTCTGGGTTTATCCAACACTACTGTTTTAAATTCTCCTGATTGCTCCACACTTAAAGATGGTGAGGATAAACGCATTGACCAAATGGCTTGTCATGGTTTTGCCAGTGTTGGGTCAGCCATGAGGCCGGTTTATGCTTCAGGGCTGCTGGTGGTGGCTACCAGGTCGGTGGTCAGGGACCTGTTGACTTCTTCCGGGTTAGATCCGGATATTGACGAGTTCCTTGGCCTTAAAAGGTGTGAATTGTTTTTGTCATTTGTACTAGCCGCCTTGGATGACACACTGATGATGTGTGGCAGAAAGTCGGCTCTATTGGTGACTATTAGGCGTTCGGTTGCGCCAGTGGGCGGCTGATTTTGTGTCTAAAAAGGTCGCTGACCGCTCTTCCCTTTGTGGGATTACGGCTCTTTGGTGAGAAGTTGGATTCAGTTGCCAAGGGTGGTAAGTTACCTCAACGCAAAAAACACCATCGTCCCTTTCGGGGGGCGGGTTCCTTTGCTCCTTCCTTTCGGGGGGTTAGAGCTGGCAGAGGAATTGTTTTCCCCGCAGCCAGAGGAGATTCCTGGAATAGGGGCAGAGGACGTGCCCGCCCAGGATACAGCTGGGGCTCTAAGCCCAAACCCGCTGCCAAGCCAGCTCAGCAATGAGGGGGCGCCCTCACCCATGTGGGTGGGGGGATGGCTGCAACACTTCTCCCAGGTCTGGGACCGGGAGGTCTCGGACAGATGGATCCGGGAAGTGGTGACTTCCGGCTACAAGCTGGAGTTCGATCTCCGGCCCCCTCCCAGATTCCTCAGGTCTCGGGTGCCTTCGGACCTTCTGGCCGTGCAGGAGCTCCAGGCGGCAGTAAAGAGTCTGTTGGATATGGCAGTTATTTGCCCAGTGCCCCCCTCAGACAGGGGTCGGGGCTTTTATTCCAATCTGTTCACGGTGCCCAAGAAGGACGGCACGGTTCGACCCATTCTGGATCTAAAGATCCTCAACAGGTTCGTCCGTCCGCGGAAATTTCGCATGGAAACGCTGCGTTCAGCTATCCATTCTTTTCGGCAGGGGGACTTTCTGCATGTTCCGATTTTTCCAGCGCACCAGAGATTTCTCAGGTTCGTGGTGGAGGATCGGCATTTTCAGTTTGTGGCACTTCCTTTCGGTCTTACCTCGGCTCCAAGGGTTTCCACCAAGGTGCTGCCCGGGGTGATGGCTCTCCTCAGAGCCCAGGGTATTCGCATTGTCCCTTATCTGGACAACCTTCTCATTATGGCATCTTCCTTCAGCCAAGCGGTATTGGACACCAGAACTGTGGTGTCCACTCTGGAGAGATTCGGGTGGGTGATCAACTACCCCAAGTCCTCCCTTTCTCCGTCCAGGGTAGTGTCTTATCTGGGAATGTCCCTGGATACTTCCCAGGCCAGGGTGTTTCTTCCTCAGTCCAAGGTTCTCTTGATTCAGGAGTTGGTTCGACTCCTCCTGTCTATCCCTCATCTGGCCATCAGACTGGGGATGAGGCTGGTGGGATTGATGGTAGCCTCCTTCGAAGCGGTTCCCTTTGCTCAGTTCCACACAAGGACACTCCAGCTCCATCTGTTGGCGGTCTGGGACGGGTCGCCACTGTCGTTGGATCAGTCCTTCCTGATGACCCCCCGAGTTCGGTGTTCCTTCAGTGGTGGCTGGATCCAATCAATCTGTCGAGGGGCAGATCCTTTCTGGCTCCTTGTTGGGAGACGGTCACCACGGATGCCAGTCTATCAGGATGGGGGGGGTTCTGGAAGGATCGTCAGTTTCAGGGACTGTGGGGGCCTCAGGAGGCTCACGAGTCCATCAATGTTCTGGAATTGAGGGCCATCAGGATGGTTCTGTTTCGCTTGACTCATCAGTTGCAAGGATTGCCGGTTCAAGTCCAGTCGGACAATCGGACGGCGGTCGCCTACATCAATCACCAGGGAGGGACTCGCAGCAGGAGTGCCCTAGAGGAAGTGTCTTTGATTCTGGCCTGGGCGGAGACCCACGTCCTGTGCATTTCAGCAGTTTACATTCCAGGAGCGGAGAACACGGAGGCGGACTCTCTGAGCAGGTTCTCAGCCCGCCGGGGGGAATGGTCTCTCAGCCCCAAAGTGTTTCTCTTGATTTGTCTCAGGTGGGGGTCCCCGGTGGTGGACCTCTTTGCTTCTCGTCACAATCACAAACTTCCGACATTTGTGTCCCTTTCACGGGATCCACTGGCTCTGGCAGTGACAGAAGGCACTTCCTGTTTGCAGGCTGCCTGATGTTCCATGAGCTGCCATCTTGGATGTTTAAAGGCTTATAACTTGCAGTAGATGCAGGTAGGATGATCTTTAATGTGAGCAATCTGTATGTACATGGTGTGGGAAACATTTAAGATAGACTCTTATTTAGAGTGAAGGACCGCTTTAATGATTTTCCATGTCCAAGACAAAACACTTCAAGAAGTTTACTGGATATCTGATACAGCAAAGATAGCATTTGCAAAGTCATGGCAAAAACCAAATATTCCCCTAAAAATAGTACATCAAAAACATAACTTGATCATGGTGAATGAAAAGATCCTCCTCACCTTATCAGATAATGATGAGTAATTTTCACCAACATGGGACCCATGGACGAAATATAAAGGCCTAGATTGCAAAATCTTATTGGAGGCAGAAAGTAATGACTGCATGCAGTGAAGTACAGACTACTTTTTCTCAATTTTTTCCATCCTCCTTTATCACTTCTTTTTACCTTTAAAACTTTATTGTTTTGTTTAACTGGTTCTTCACCCTGAATAAGAGCCTATCTTATATGTTTCTCCCACCCTGTACATACAGATTGCCCACATTGAAAATCATCCTACCTGCATTTTCTGAGCCTTTAAACATCCAAGATTGCAGCACAAGTGTCAGGTTACCTGCTAATAGGGAGTGTGCCGCTCTGCATTCTGGAATTGCTGTCCTTTTCCTGACCCCAGCTCTGCTCTGTCCATGAAAAACACAGCTATAACCCCGCCACCCTGCACTTTTGCAGATGCAAGATGTCGGAGCCCGTATCCTTGGGTCCTAAACATTTGAGTTGAGTTGCAGCCTAGTGGGGGAAAGAATAAAAAGTAAGCGGCTAAAACATACATTTTATTAATTTTAGCTGCTGGGGAAGTCTTTTAAGAGTTTGGGCTTTTCATTAAATTATGCTGAAGGTCTGGTTTTAGCTTTTTGCTTATTACCTGGGGTACCTGGGTCCTTAGATGTGAATGTAGATAAGGATATAGACAGAGCTAATTGCGGGCATGGCAGCTCCTAGTCCCTGAATGGGAATTGGTGTAAGTCTTATTCCTGAAAACAGACAAGTAATTTCACTGAGAGAATTGGTATTTACATTTCATCTAATGAGACTCATTGAAATGCCTGTGTTACATCTATAATATCTTTTTATGATAGCGATTGTATGCCATCCATGCTTATTAAAGATTGTACTATTCTAACTTTGGAACAAATACACATATTGAAACATAAAAGGTCTGTCCAGGCAGAAAAAACAAAAGCCATACTCACATTTTGTCCCCGTAATGCTTTCAACCTTCTCCAGTTCCAAAAAAACTCACCAGGTGCCAAGAACAAGGAACACAACTTTCACAGCCACTGGTAGATATAGGGGACCAATGGCTGCCCCTCTTAATCAGTTACAGTGAGTCAACACCCAACCCACCCCACATTGTAATTAGAACTATACAGCCTCATTTACTGAGTAATTCCCACTTAGCACAAATAGTTTTGCCTCAGTGGCAGTTAAAGACCATGTCCAAGCATACACTAATTTCCTCCCACTTTATCCCCCTTGAGAACAGTGTACAGTAAAATGAGCAATTTCAAAGCATCTCAAAATCTCATTATATGTAAATAACTTCAATGCTTTAATTTCTGAGTTGTGGCAGAGCTGGGAAGAGCAGCTTTATGACTAATGAGGAGTGAGAGGGAGGAGGGTGGCCCCCCGGATTTTGGCTCTGCTGGGCCTATTTTGAGAAGTGGAGGCGCCTCGCCTTCATCTCAGAGCCCTCCCTGGGATACAAGCAACATCTCATCCCCTGGTAAGTGTAGTTATTAGTTTTGCTTTGTTGTTCAATTGTTCAATTATTGTGTATTAATTATTATTTTTTGGCCTATAAATCTTTTTCAGGGCATCATAGAGCCGACACCTCCTCCACAGATGCTGGAGTTTCGGCACTCAGGCATTGTCGAGGTAAGAATTACATTAATATTGTCAAAAAACTATATGCATCCAGTGTTTTGTGCCTATATCTTTTTCTTTGTAAATGTGACCTGCTATTGTTGTGAAGTGGCCATGTGACCTCTAGCACAGTAGGCTCTCTTCTGGTGTTCCACAACTTACAACAATTATGTGGCTTGATTATGTGTTAGCCAAAGTAGTTTAGTTGTAACTAGGGATGAGCGAATCGATCCGGACGAACCCGGATTCGATCCGAATTTCAGGAAAAATTCGATTCGGATCGAATCCGAATTTCCCCGCGATTCGATCACTCGAAGTTTTCCTTTAACATCCATTCATTTACATTACAGGCATTCTAAGATGGCGGACGGGACATGTCTGGACATGTATCCCGCGCCAGTGCAAGCTGGGGCAGTCACATGCAGCCTATCAGCAGCCAGCAAGCCCGGTGACGTCACACAGCGGTATTTAACGGCGGCCATCTTGCTTTTCCTCATTTCTCTATTGCATTCGTGACAGACAGACAGAACGCTGTGTAGCTGAGGCAGTTAGACAGGCTGGAGACAGGGACAGACAGGGACAGGCTGGAGACAGGCAGGAGACAGGCAGGAGACAGACAGGAGACAGACAGAAAGCCAGGGAAAGGTAGGAAAAACGGAGCTGGCTGACAGGGAGATTTTTTTTTTTTCATCCAGCCTTTGTTAGCGTTTTCAGGCTGCTTATAGTAACTAACTGTGCATATATACTGAACTGATCTTAAGTCTGCTGTGAGGCATCCCATTCTGTGACTAAAGCAGCCTCTGTTTAAGACCATATAAGCATTTGCTCTTATCATATTTGAAATTAGGCCTGATAAAGACACTTTTGCTGGCCAAAGCACTACTGGACCCTGCCAGCTCGATTCCTGCCCGGGGCATCCCATTCTGTGACTACAGCAGCCTCTGTTTAAGACCATATAAGCATTTGCTCTTATCATATTTGAAATTAGCCTGATAAAGACACTTTTGCTGGCCAAAGCACTACTGGACCCTGCCAGCTCGATTCCTGCCCGGGGCATCCCATTCTGTGACTAAAGCAGCCTCTGTTTAAGACCATATAAGCATTTGCTCTTATCATATTTGAAATTAGCCTGATAAAGACACTTTTGCTGGCCAAAGCCCTACTGGACCCTGCCAGGTCGATTCCTGCCCAGGGCATCCCATTCTGTGACTAAAGCAGCCTCTGTTTAAGACCATATAAGCATTTGCTCTTATCATATTTGAAATTAGGCCTGATAAAGACACTTTTGCTGGCCAAAGCCCTACTGGACCCTGCCAGCTCGATTCCTGCCCGGGGCATCCCATTCTGTGACTACAGCAGCCTCTGTTTAAGACCATATAAGCATTTGCTCTTATCATATTTGAAATTAGCCTGATAAAGACACTTTTGCTGGCCAAAGCACTACTGGACCCTGCCAGCTCGATTCCTGCCCGGGGCATCCCATTCTGTGACTAAAGCAGCCTCTGTTTAAGACCATATAAGCATTTGCTCTTATCATATTTGAAATTAGGCCTGATAAAGACACTTTTGCTGGCCAAAGCACTACTGGACCCTGCCAGCTCGATTCCTGCCCGGGGCATCCCATTCTGTGACTACAGCAGCCTCTGTTTAAGACCATATAAGCATTTGCTCTTATCATATTTGAAATTAGCCTGATAAAGACACTTTTGCTGGCCAAAGCACTACTGGACCCTGCCAGCTCGATTCCTGCCCGGGGCATCCCATTCTGTGACTAAAGCAGCCTCTGTTTAAGACCATATAAGCATTTGCTCTTATCATATTTGAAATTAGCCTGATAAAGACACTTTTGCTGGCCAAAGCCCTACTGGACCCTGCCAGGTCGATTCCTGCCCAGGGCATCCCATTCTGTGACTAAAGCAGCCTCTGTTTAAGACCATATAAGCATTTGCTCTTATCATATTTGAAATTAGGCCTGATAAAGACACTTTTGCTGGCCAAAGCACTACTGGACCCTGCCAGCTCGATTCCTGCCCGGGGCATCCCATTCTGTGACTACAGCAGCCTCTGTTTAAGACCATATAAGCATTTGCTCTTATCATATTTGAAATTAGCCTGATAAAGACACTTTTGCTGGCCAAAGCACTACTGGACCCTGCCAGCTCGATTCCTGCCCGGGGCATCCCATTCTGTGACTAAAGCAGCCTCTGTTTAAGACCATATAAGCATTTGCTCTTATCATATTTGAAATTAGCCTGATAAAGACACTTTTGCTGGCCAAAGCCCTACTGGACCCTGCCAGGTCGATTCCTGCCCAGGGCATCCCATTCTGTGACTAAAGCAGCCTCTGTTTAAGACCATATAAGCATTTGCTCTTATCATATTTGAAATTAGGCCTGATAAAGACACTTTTGCTGGCCAAAGCCCTACTGGACCCTGCCAGCTCGATTCCTGCCCGGGGCATCCCATTCTGTGACTACAGCAGCCTCTGTTTAAGACCATATAAGCATTTGCTCTTATCATATTTGAAATTAGCCTGATAAAGACACTTTTGCTGGCCAAAGCACTACTGGACCCTGCCAGCTCGATTCCTGCCCGGGGCATCCCATTCTGTGACTAAAGCAGCCTCTGTTTAAGACCATATAAGCATTTGCTCTTATCATATTTGAAATTAGGCCTGATAAAGACACTTTTGCTGGCCAAAGCACTACTGGACCCTGCCAGCTCGATTCCTGCCCGGGGCATCCCATTCTGTGACTACAGCAGCCTCTGTTTAAGACCATATAAGCATTTGCTCTTATCATATTTGAAATTAGCCTGATAAAGACACTTTTGCTGGCCAAAGCACTACTGGACCCTGCCAGCTCGATTCCTGCCCGGGGCATCCCATTCTGTGACTAAAGCAGCCTCTGTTTAAGACCATATAAGCATTTGCTCTTATCATATTTGAAATTAGCCTGATAAAGACACTTTTGCTGGCCAAAGCCCTACTGGACCCTGCCAGGTCGATTCCTGCCCGGGGCATCCCATTCTGTGACTACAGCAGCCTCTGTTTAAGACCATATAAGCATTTGCTCTTATCATATTTGAAATTAGGCCTGATAAAGACACTTTTGCTGGCCAAAGCCCTACTGGACCCTGCCAGCTCGATTCCTGCCCGGGGCATCCCATTCTGTGACTACAGCAGCCTCTGTTTAAGACCATATAAGCATTTGCTCTTATCATATTTGAAATTAGCCTGATAAAGACACTTTTGCTGGCCAAAGCACTACTGGACCCTGCCAGCTCGATTCCTGCCCGGGGCATCCCATTCTGTGACTAAAGCAGCCTCTGTTTAAGACCATATAAGCATTTGCTCTTATCATATTTGAAATTAGGCCTGATAAAGACACTTTTGCTGGCCAAAGCACTACTGGACCCTGCCAGCTCGATTCCTGCCCGGGGCATCCCATTCTGTGACTACAGCAGCCTCTGTTTAAGACCATATAAGCATTTGCTCTTATCATATTTGAAATTAGCCTGATAAAGACACTTTTGCTGGCCAAAGCACTACTGGACCCTGCCAGCTCGATTCCTGCCCGGGGCATCCCATTCTGTGACTAAAGCAGCCTCTGTTTAAGACCATATAAGCATTTGCTCTTATCATATTTGAAATTAGCCTGATAAAGACACTTTTGCTGGCCAAAGCCCTACTGGACCCTGCCAGGTCGATTCCTGCCCAGGGCATCCCATTCTGTGACTAAAGCAGCCTCTGTTTAAGACCATATAAGCATTTGCTCTTATCATATTTGAAATTAGGCCTGATAAAGACACTTTTGCTGGCCAAAGCCCTACTGGACCCTGCCAGCTCGATTCCTGCCCGGGGCATCCCATTCTGTGACTACAGCAGCCTCTGTTTAAGACCATATAAGCATTTGCTCTTATCATATTTGAAATTAGCCTGATAAAGACACTTTTGCTGGCCAAAGCACTACTGGACCCTGCCAGCTCGATTCCTGCCCGGGGCATCCCATTCTGTGACTACAGCAGCCTCTGTTTAAGACCATATAAGCATTTGCTCTTATCATATTTGAAATTAGCCTGATAAAGACACTTTTGCTGGCCAAAGCACTACTGGACCCTGCCAGCTCGATTCCTGCCCGGGGCATCCCATTCTGTGACTAAAGCAGCCTCTGTTTAAGACCATATAAGCATTTGCTCTTATCATATTTGAAATTAGCCTGATAAAGACACTTTTGCTGGCCAAAGCCCTACTGGACCCTGCCAGGTCGATTCCTGCCCAGGGCATCCCATTCTGTGACTAAAGCAGCCTCTGTTTAAGACCATATAAGCATTTGCTCTTATCATATTTGAAATTAGGCCTGATAAAGACACTTTTGCTGGCCAAAGCCCTACTGGACCCTGCCAGCTCGATTCCTGCCCGGGGCATCCCATTCTGTGACTACAGCAGCCTCTGTTTAAGACCATATAAGCATTTGCTCTTATCATATTTGAAATTAGCCTGATAAAGACACTTTTGCTGGCCAAAGCACTACTGGACCCTGCCAGCTCGATTCCTGCCCGGGGCATCCCATTCTGTGACTAAAGCAGCCTCTGTTTAAGACCATATAAGCATTTGCTCTTATCATATTTGAAATTAGGCCTGATAAAGACACTTTTGCTGGCCAAAGCACTACTGGACCCTGCCAGCTCGATTCCTGCCCGGGGCATCCCATTCTGTGACTACAGCAGCCTCTGTTTAAGACCATATAAGCATTTGCTCTTATCATATTTGAAATTAGCCTGATAAAGACACTTTTGCTGGCCAAAGCACTACTGGACCCTGCCAGCTCGATTCCTGCCCGGGGTATCCCATTCTGTGACTAAAGCAGCCTCTGTTTAAGACCATATAAGCATTTGCTCTTATCATATTTGAAATTAGCCTGATAAAGACACTTTTGCTGGCCAAAGCCCTACTGGACCCTGCCAGGTCGATTCCTGCCCAGGGCATCCCATTCTGTGACTAAAGCAGCCTCTGTTTAAGACCATATAAGCATTTGCTCTTATCATATTTGAAATTAGGCCTGATAAAGACACTTTTGCTGGCCAAAGCCCTACTGGACCCTGCCAGCTCGATTCCTGCCCGGGGCATCCCATTCTGTGACTACAGCAGCCTCTGTTTAAGACCATATAAGCATTTGCTCTTATCATATTTGAAATTAGCCTGATAAAGACACTTTTGCTGGCCAAAGCACTACTGGACCCTGCCAGCTCGATTCCTGCCCGGGGCATCCCATTCTGTGACTAAAGCAGCCTCTGTTTAAGACCATATAAGCATTTGCTCTTATCATATTTGAAATTAGCCTGATAAAGACACTTTTGCTGGCCAAAGCCCTACTGGACCCTGCCAGGTCGATTCCTGCCCAGGGCATCCCATTCTGTGACTAAAGCAGCCTCTGTTTAAGACCATATAAGCATTTGCTCTTATCATATTTGAAATTAGGCCTGATAAAGACACTTTTGCTGGCCAAAGCACTACTGGACCCTGCCAGCTCGATTCCTGCCCGGGGCATCCCATTCTGTGACTAAAGCAGCCTCTGTTTAAGACCATATAAGCATTTGCTCTTATCATATTTGAAATTAGGCCTGATAAAGACACTTTTGCTGGCCAAAGCCCTACTGGACCCTGCCAGGTCGATTCCTGCCCAGGGCATCCCATTCTGTGACTAAAGCAGCCTCTGTTTAAGACCATATAAGCATTTGCTCTTATCATATTTGAAATTAGCCTGATAAAGACACTTTTGCTGGCCAAAGCCCTACTGGACCCTGCCAGGTCCATTCCTGCCCGGGGCATCCCATTCTGTGACTACAGCAGCCTCTGTTTAAGACCATATAAGCATTTGCTCTTATCATATTTGAAATTAGCCTGATAAAGACACTTTTGCTGGCCAAAGCACTACTGGACCCTGCCAGCTCGATTCCTGCCCGGGGCATCCCATTCTGTGACTAAAGCAGCCTCTGTTTAAGACCATATAAGCATTTGCTCTTATCATATTTGAAATTAGCCTGATAAAGACACTTTTGCTGGCCAAAGCCCTACTGGACCCTGCCAGGTCCATTCCTGCCCAGGGCATCCCATTCTGTGACTAAAGCAGCCTCTGTTTAAGACCATATAAGCATTTGCTCTTATCATATTTATATTATAAGACACTTTTGCTGGGCATAGGCTTACTGCTGCCTGCCAGGTGCACTTCTGTTGAGGCATCCCATTCTGTAACATAGCATACCCCTCTTTATTTACACTAAGCAGCTCTCTTATTTACACTAAGCAGGCCTGTTGGAGGCTGAGTGTTACTGCTCACTTTTGGTGTGCATTATATTCTGTTTTATATAGACCCACTGCTGCCTGGGGGTTCTTAAAATATCACCTACTACCACGCCAGTTAGACTATGTCGGGCAGACAAGTGCCTGGAAGTGAAAAGAGGAGTGGCAGAGGCCAAGATTCCGCAGGCAGAGCTCGCATCAGACTGGGGGCCAGTAGCAGCAGGAGTCACGCTGAGAGACCTAATCTGCCAGTATCTGCTAGCGGTCGGGTCTCCACCAGTAACGCATCTGCCGTGGTAGATTGGCTGACGCGCTCATCAACAACATCATCACAACTTACATCTGAGACCCCCAGTCTAGGGTCGGTAGGTTCCTCTGACACAACCCTGAGTTGGCATGCCCCGAGAGCAGTCCCTGTCCTCCCATTTCCTCTGTCCTACGCCGTTCCCTCCCCCAGCGACGTATCCTATGCTTTGGGTTCAGCTCCACTCTTTAGTGAGGAGGACGATCAGATACAGGAGGACAGTCAGCAGCTACTGCCCAGCCAAGAAATGGAGGTGGCTTCTTTAGCTAGGCAGACAAATAGTGATGTGGACAGTGTCGTGGGTGCTGCGAGCGTTCCAGCTCCTGCGCCAGACACTGTTGACGAATCCACGAACATCAGTGACGTACAGCCACAACCCGGTGATGATGATGATGATGACGATGAAGCCGATCGCACTTGGGAGCCGGGTGATGAAGGGGCTTCATCGTCATCATCAGGAGAAGAGGGGCGCAGGTTGCCCCGGAGTCAGCAGCTGAGGCAGCAAGGTGGTAGCAGTCAGCATGGGGGCACAATTCCAAAGGCTGGAGCCGGCCGGGGCCGGGGCCGGGGTAGAGCACCTGCTGTGCGGCAGTCTACCTTATCGGGAGGTAGTGGAGCAGGGGTTCCTGGAGTTGGCAACAGCAGCAGTGAATCAGTGAGGCCAGGGGGTGGGAAAAGTAGCTACTCGGCAGTGTGGCAGTTTTTCCTGAGGCATCCGCAGGAGGGTAACATGGCCACATGCAAGATATGTAGGCAAAAGGTGAAGCGTGGCCAGGGTCCAAATGTTGGCACCACGGCCCTGCGTCAACATATGATGCGTCACCATAAAACGACCTGGGAGAACCGAGGCTCCCAAGGGGTGGTCCAGTCTGCTTCCTCACCAAGTGAGCTCCCAATTTCTGCCAGCCAAGGCTCCAGCACCTCAGCCGAAGGCAGCTGTGCGTCACACCCATCCTCTGTCGCTCCTGCTCCTCCTCCTCCTCCTCCAAGTCATGCATCCCGCCAGCAATCCATCAGCGAAGCCATGTCCAAGAGACAGCAGTATGCGCCCACTCATCCTACGGCGCAGAAGCTGAATGTGCTCCTGTCCAAGTTGCTGGTGCTGCAGTCGCTCCCTTTTCAGGTGGTGGAATCTGCACCTTTCAGAGAACTGATGGCTTGTGCCGAGCCGAGGTGGAGAGTCCCAAGCCGTCATTTCTTTGCCAAGAAGGCAGTACCAGCGCTGCACACTTTTGTTGAACAGAAGGTGGGCCAGTCCTTGAGCCTGTCGGTGTGTAGCAAAATACATGGCAGCGCCGACATCTGGAGCTGTAACTACGGTCAGGGGCAGTACATGTCGTTTACGGCCCACTGGGTGAATGTGGTCCCTTTGCAGCAGCAACTTGGACAGGTCACGCCGCTTCGGCCTCCGCGCTCTCTGCCCATTGGGCCTGTGACACCGTGCGACTCGGCCTCCTCATCCTCCGCCATCTCCTCACCCTCCACTGTAGGCTCAAGTCTCAGTGCCCCTCCAGTCTACCATGTGTGCAGGGCACGGAGGTGTCACGCAGTGCTTCACATGGTTTGTCTTGGCGAACGGAGTCACACAGGGGAGGAACTGCTTAAATGTATTCATCAGGAAATCCAAACATGGCTTACTCCGAGAAAACTTAAAATGGGAATCATGGTTACCGACAATGGGAAGAACATTTTGTCTGCGCTGCGCCAAGGAAGCCTGACCCATGCCCCCTGCATGGCTCACGTCTTCAATCTGGTTGTCAAGCGGTTTCTGAAGTGTTCCCCCCATCTGCAGGACATCCTAACAACTTCACGGAAACTTTGCATGCACTTCAGCCACTCCTACACCGCCAAACACACCCTTCTTGAGCTACAGCGTCAGAATGGTATCCCCCAACATAGTCTGATTTGCGATGTTTCCACCCGTTGGAATTCCACCCTTCACATGTTGGACCGATTATATGAACAGAGAAAAGCCATCACGGATTTCCTGATGATCCAAGCAGATAGGGGGACTCCCCTGTGTAACTTCAATGTCAACCAGTGGCAGCTCATACGTGACACCTGCCGTTTGCTCAGGCCCTTTGAGGAAGCCACTTTATTTGTCAGTCGGCAGGATTACGGGATGAACGACGTGATTCCACTGCTTCATGTACTACAGCACATGTTGGAAACCATGGCTGGTCAGGGCACTGGAGACATGGCGTTTACATCTTACGGCCACATGAACCCCCTTGGAGCTGAACTGGAGGAGGAGGAGGAGGAAGAGGAGGAGGAGGAGTTGCCCAGCGAAACACAGTTTAGGCTTGGCGAAATGGCTGGTTTATCTAGTCAGCGGACAGGAGAGGAGGAGCAGGAGCAGCCAGAGGAGCTAGAGGTTTTTGAGGAAGGAGAGACAGAGGACCCGGGCACACCGTGGCAGTATGCAGTGGAGATGGAGACAGGTAGTCCATCCGAGTCACTTGCGCAAATGGCACGAAGCATGCTCACGTGCTTGCGTAGTGACCCCAGAATTGTTTCCATCTGTCGGCGGGATGACTTCTGGCTGTCCACCTTATTGGACCCTCGCTTCCGGCACAAAATGGGGGCATTTTTTAAACCCACCGAGAGGGAGGACAAACTCAACTACTACAAAGACATTCTACGTAGGCAGTTGGCCGATGCCTATCTGCGCCATGGTCCATACTCTCGCAGGTCTGACTCGAGGGGACCTCTGCGCTCACCTTCCACTGCCATGGCCGCTGGGGGGGTTGGCAGCAGCAGCAGCAGAAGCTCCATCAGCAGCAGCAGCCTCAGTCTTCAGTCGCTAATGAGTAGCTTTCTACACCCGCATAGTGAGGCTACTCATGAGCAGCAGGAAGACCTGGAGCAGGACCTGAACCAGCAGGTCATGTCATACTTTGACATGACCATGCCAACACACCTTGAGGATCCGCTGGACTTCTGGGCAGCCAAACTTGATTTGTGGCCGCAACTAGCAGAGTTTGCCCTGGAAAAGCTGTCCTGCCCGGCAAGTAGCGTGCCATCTGAGCGGGTGTTTAGTGCGGCGGGGGCCATAGTTACGGCGAGGAGAACTCGTCTGTCAACTAAAAATGTGGAGAGACTCACCTTTGTCAAAATGAATCAGGGATGGATCAGCCAGGATTTCCACCCACCAATGCCTGATGCATGCGACTAGATTCAGCATGGTGCCACGTTTTACACTTTCCAAATGGTGCAAAACATATTTATGTCTTTAGGCCATTTTTTGGGCTCCTGCTGCTGCTACTGTCAACTCCTGCCAACTCCAGGGTGTGATTCATCCAATTTTTGGGCTCCTGAGGCCAACTCCAGTGTATATTTGGGCTCCTGCTGCTGCTGCTGCCAACTTCTGCCAACTCCAGGGTGTGATTCATCCAATTTTTGGGCTCCTGAGGCCAACTCCAGTGTATATTTGGGCTCCTGCTGCTGCTACTGTCAACTCCTGCCAACTCCAGGGTGTGATTCATCCAATTTTTGGGCTCCTGAAGCCAACTCCAGTGTATATTTGGGCTCCTGCTGCTGCTGCTGCCAACTCCTGCCAACTCCAGGGTGTGATTCATCCAATTTTTGGGCTCCTGAGGCCAACTCCAGTGTATATTTGGGCTCCTGCTGCTGCTACTGTCAACTCCTGCCAACTCCAGGGTGTGATTCATCCAATTTTTGGGCTCCTGAAGCCAACTCCAGTGTATATTTGGGCTCCTGCTGCTGCTGCTGCCAACTCCTGCCAACTCCAGGGTGTGATTCATCCAATTTTTGGGCTCCTGAGGCCAACTCCAGTGTATATTTGGGCTCCTGCTGCTGCTACTGTCAACTCCTGCCAACTCCAGGGTGTGATTCATCCAATTTTTGGGCTCCTGAGGCCAACTCCAGTGTATATTTGGGCTCCTGCTGCTGCTACTGTCAACTCCTGCCAACTCCAGGGTGTGATTCATCCAATTTTTGGGCTCCTGAAGCCAACTCCAGTGTATATTTGGGCTCCTGCTGCTGCTGCTGCCAACTTCTGCCAACTCCAGGGTGTGATTCATCCAATTTTTGGGCTCCTGAGGCCAACTCCAGTGTATATTTGGGCTCCTGCTGCTGCTACTGTCAACTCCTGCCAACTCCAGGGTGTGATTCATCCAATTTTTGGGCTCCTGAGGCCAACTCCAGTGTATATTTGGGCTCCTGCTGCTGCTACTGTCAACTCCTGCCAACTCCAGGGTGTGATTCATCCAATTTTTGGGCTCCTGAGGCCAACTCCAGTGTATATTTGGGCTCCTGCTGCTGCTACTGTCAACTCCTGCCAACTCCAGGGTGTGATTCATCCAATTTTTGGGCTCCTGAGGCCAACTCCAGTGTATATTTGGGCTCCTGCTGCTGCTACTGTCAACTCCTGCCAACTCCAGGGTGTGATTCATCCAATTTTTGGGCTCCTGAAGCCAACTCCAGTGTATATTTGGGCTCCTGCTGCTGCTACTGTCAACTCCTGCCAACTCCAGGGTGTGATTCATCCAATTTTTGGGCTCCTGAGGCCAACTCCAGTGTATATTTGGGCTCCTTCTGCTGCTACTGTCAACTCCTGCCAACTCCAGGGTGTGATTCATCCAATTTTTGGGCTCCTGAAGCCAACTCCAGTGTATATTTGGGCTCCTGCTGCTGCTGCTGCCAACTTCTGCCAACTCCAGGGTGTGATTCATCCAATTTTTGGGCTCCTGAAGCCAACTCCAGTGTATATTTGGGCTCCTGCTGCTGCTGCTGTCAACTCCTGCCAACTCCAGGGTGTGATTCATCCAATTTTTGGGCTCCTGAAGCCAACTCCAGTGTATATTTGGGCTCCTGCTGCTGCTGCTGTCAACTCCTGCCAACTCCAGGGTGTGATTCATCCAATTTTTGGGCTCCTGAAGCCAACTCCAGTGTATATTTGGGCTCCTGCTGCTGCTGCTGCCAACTCCTGCCAACTCCAGGGTGTGATTCATCCAATTTTTGGGCTCCTGAAGCCAACTCCAGTGTATATTTGGGCTCCTGCTGCTGCTGCTGCCAACTTCTGCCAACTCCAGGGTGTGATTCATCCAATTTTTGGGCTCCTGAGGCCAACTCCAGTGTATATTTGGGCTCCTGCTGCTGCTGCTGCCAACTCCTGCCAACTCCAGGGTGTGATTCATCCAATTTTTGGGCTCCTGAGGCCAACTCCAGTGTATATTTGGGCTCCTGCTGCTGCTACTGTCAACTCCTGCCAACTCCAGGGTGTGATTCATCCAATTTTTGGGCTCCTGAGGCCAACTCCAGTGTATATTTGGGCTCCTGCTGCTGCTACTGTCAACTCCTGCCAACTCCAGGGTGTGATTCATCCAATTTTTGGGCTCCTGAAGCCAACTCCAGTGTATATTTGGGCTCCTGCTGCTGCTGCTGCCAACTTCTGCCAACTCCAGGGTGTGATTCATCCAATTTTTGGGCTCCTGAGGCCAACTCCAGTGTATATTTGGGCTCCTGCTGCTGCTACTGTCAACTCCTGCCAACTCCAGGGTGTGATTCATCCAATTTTTGGGCTCCTGAGGCCAACTCCAGTGTATATTTGGGCTCCTGCTGCTGCTACTGTCAACTCCTGCCAACTCCAGGGTGTGATTCATCCAATTTTTGGGCTCCTGAGGCCAACTCCAGTGTATATTTGGGCTCCTGCTGCTGCTACTGTCAACTCCTGCCAACTCCAGGGTGTGATTCATCCAATTTTTGGGCTCCTGAAGCCAACTCCAGTGTATATTTGGGCTCCTGCTGCTGCTACTGTCAACTCCTGCCAACTCCAGGGTGTGATTCATCCAATTTTTGGGCTCCTGAAGCCAACTCCAGTGTATATTTGGGCTCCTGCTGCTGCTGCTGCCAACTTCTGCCAACTCCAGGGTGTGATTCATCCAATTTTTGGGCTCCTGAGGCCAACTCCAGTGTATATTTGGGCTCCTGCTGCTGCTACTGTCAACTCCTGCCAACTCCAGGGTGTGATTCATCCAATTTTTGGGCTCCTGAAGCCAACCCCAGTGTATATTTGGGCTCCTGCTGCTGCTGCTGTCAACTCCTGCCAACTCCAGGGTGTGATTCATCCAATTTTTGGGCTCCTGAAGCCAACTCCAGTGTATATTTGGGCTCCTGCTGCTGCTGCTGCCAACTCCTGCCAACTCCAGGGTGTGATTCATCCAATTTTTGGGCTCCTGAAGCCAACTCCAGTGTATATTTGGGCTCCTGCTGCTGCTGCTGCCAACTCCTGCCAACTCCAGGGTGTGATTCATCCAATTTTTGGGCTCCTGAGGCCAACTCCAGTGTATATTTGGGCTCCTTCTGCCCCTCATAGTGATGCCACTTCAACTCTCTGCAATTGTGCCGCTCTGCGATTCTATTAGCGATGCCTCTGATCTGCATGTGATATTTCTTCAAAGTATTATTTAACTAACCCAGCACGCATCCTGTGCGTGTTACAGCAAGGCTGAATGGTTTACAACCCTATTGAGGCTGTAGGAGGCTCAGAAATAGCCGTTTTTAATAGCGATTCGTCGCGAATTTATTCGGGTCGAAACGATTTTTGTCGGAAAATTCGGCGAATCAGTCGAATCGAATTTTTCAAAAGTTCGCTCATCTCTAGTTGTAACTAACACATGGCAAAGTGTATTCCAATAATTAGTCCCTACAAATAAATGAGGGGTATAAAGAAACTTACTACTAAATGTTCTTATGATTGTATCCGTTGTGTTTTTTCTCTTAACAGATCCACGCGTTTCCACGCAGATGGAGCCAGTTGATATTCTCCCCACCCCATCTCCAGGAGCCTCTAGCAGCATGGGCCAAGGCCACAGCTGTGATGTTGAGTTATGTTATTTTTGACAATAAGGTTGTAGACATGCATATGTATGTGTCCATGACCATGTACACATGTTAGTGGCAGTCTAGAATTGACACTCATACATGGAGACCCTCTTTTTAAAACAATCATTTAGAATTGTATCAAAGCATGCTAATTTCCTGCCCATGCTAATGTAACTTGACCCTAACTGATAAAGGCAGCAGTTGGTTATGTGCTTTATGTGCTGCTTTTCCATTCCTGCTACAATTTTAAATCTCCATTCACTATTGATTATATCCTAAAATTGTTTTTTTAAAAGGTCACTACTCTATTTTGATAATTTTGACTCAGGTGTTAATGACCACTATATTAATTACATTCTTCATGTGGTCAAGTAGGTCTTATTTGGTTAGGTTATGTGCTTTGTGATGTTAGACTAGTGTGGTTATATAGAATGGCTACACAGGTTCTTTTACTTTGCCATCAATTATTCAGAAAGGTTGGACTGTTGTGCGTGTTTTAAAATATTTGCAATTAATTACTTTAAAACTAATATTTTTACCAAAGATTATAGGTATGCACTGTATTTGTAGAGCTGTGGTATTTAATTGTGCCTTTTCTTTTCCACAGCTTGCACTGATAAGCATCACAGACTGTGGCAATATGTGAGGGAATCACGGCAAATGCTGCTGGAGAAGCAAAACCAAAGACAGGGTGGGGGAAATAATTTTGCCGCAGTGCTGCTTTTATTTTTTGTTGCCATGTTGGCTTTTTATTTTTTTAATAAATAATTTTTTGATTTTTAACCCTTTCAGTGCCAAGCACGAAGATTCTACGTGCTCGCTTCCACTCCACTTAAGTGCCAAGCACATAGAATCTATGTGCCTGACTTACCCCCCTGCTGCAGTAAAAGTAAAGTAAAAAAAACACTCACCTGACCCCTCGCTTGATCCGTCCAGATCTACTCTCCATCTGGGGGGGCTTCGATCCCCCACCAAGGCCCCCCCGGGTGCAGGGGAGGGCCAAGAATAGCACCCCCACCAGAATTACATGTAAAAAAAAATAAATAAATAAAAATGACATTTAGTCCCCTCCGTGTCCGATCGCTCCCACCGGGTCTCCTCTTCACCAGGGGGGCTTCCGATCGCCCCCCGGCTCTTCAGCTTCAGGAGCTAAGAGCCTAACAGCCCTCTCCCTCTCCACTTCTGACGGCGCCGCTATCTTGCTTCTAAGCCCCGTCCCTTTGGGGGTGGGGCTTATGACGTCACCCCCGGGTGTCGTCCTGGCTCCGGGCTGTTATTTCTGTCACTTGTCATCGCTGGCCACAGGAGGGGGAAGGCAGGTGATGATCTGATCGCCTGCCTCCCCCCTCCACTGGCCAGCGATGACACCATCTGCAATCGGATCAGTGAGGGACACAGGAGCTGGCGATCGGAGGTGAGTAAAGTAAAAAAAAGTTTTTATTTTTTAATAAAGTCATTTGTAAAGTGTGTGTGTGTGTTTTTTTTACTGTTAACCCTTTGTGAACTGGTAAGGGATCCATGAGATCCCTATACCAGTTCACAAAGCTGGGGGCTGGTAAGTCACCTGCAACTAGCGGGTGACTTGCCATTTTAGCCCCCTGGCACCCCAAATTACCTGCCTCCCCAAATCCCAGGGGGGGCAGAAGGGCCCGGGCCTCACAGAGGCTATGTGGGCTTGTAGCCTGCAGGGCCAGGGGCCGCCAAAGCTGGCCCGTGTGCCCTGTTGTACAAGCCCCATAGCTGGCCCAGGGCCGATTATGCTGGGTAGGGGGGACCTCACGCAATTTGTTTGTGGGATTTTTAACCCTTAAAATTCCCCCCAAAAATGGGGTTCCCCTACCCCGGGAGGGGGGACCCTATGTCATTTTTTTTTTAAATTAACCCTATGTTACCTGTCGCCCACCAGGTAAAAAAGGCTTCCAGCTGCAGCAGGAGCGCTGAAGCCAAAGTGATCAGCGTGGGACCCAGTGCCCAGGGATGGATGGGAGGTAAGTATTAAAAAAAAAAAAAAAAATTATTCTGTGTGTGTGTGTGTGTGTTTTGTTTACATTTAACCCTTTGTGAACTGGTAAGGGATCCTTATAGACCCCTATACAAGTTCACAAGGCTGGGGGCTGCGGCTAGCGGGTGACTTGCCATTAACCCCCGAGCCCCCCCCATTACCTGCCTCCCCAAGGCCCGGGGGGGGGCAGAAGAGCACGTGGCCATAGGCTATGCCAGCTTGTAGCCTGGAGGGCCAGAGGCCACCAAAGTTGACCCCTGCGCTTTGTGCAAGCCCCCATAGCAGGTTCCAGGGCTGGTTATGCGGGGTAGGGGGGGACCTCACGCCATTTTTTTGGGGGGGGGGGGATTTTTAGGCCCAAAAAATGGGTCCCCCGCCCCCGGGAAGGGGGACCCCATGACAATTTTTTAAAATTTAACCCTTTATAGTGTGGACAGTAGTTGTATTTTATTTGTAAATGTTATAAAGTGCTCTTTTCAGTTTGGGGGGTCTCCTGGACAGAAACAGGGGGCCTACCAATACATATGTGGTACCGTTGTAATCAGGAAAAATGGGTTTTCACATGCAATATTGTTTTCTTTAGTAAAATAAATTGTTTATTTAAAATAAATGAGACCATTTAAAAGAAATAATTTTTTTTTTTCAGTTTTTTTTACTTAAAAATATTTAAAAATTCCTACAAAAATCACAGTTAAATATTGAACAAAATGGTGAAAAATGACCTGTCAACAAAATTTCAAGTAGGCTGGCAATTAAAAGGGTTGAAAGTAGCTATGCATGTTGGGTATTGTTCTGTTCAGGGGATCTTGCGCTTTCAGACTTAGCTTGTTTTTTCTTGTTTTGCATATTGATATTTTAGGGAAAGGTGTTTTTTATTCTGCTTTTTTATACATATTTTAGGGAAACCCTGTGCAACCATAGAATTCTTGGACGGATTACTTCCAGAAAGAGGAGGCCACAACAACAAGCCGGGTACGCTTAGAAAGCTTAACATGTGTACTTTCAGGGAATATATGGTTTGTGGGGGGTATTCCAAATGTAAAGGGTTGTTCTGGTCAAAAAAGCACAAGGTCAGCAGAGCTGAAATTTTCAAGTAAAATGACCGTTACGTGCATGCTTTACTTTGGGATGTTTGGCAGCTCTTCCCTTGACAGTAGCTATGCATGTTGGGTATTGTTCTGTTCGGGGGACCTTGCTTTTTCGGATTTAACTTGTTTTTTCTTGTTTGCGTATTGTTTTTTAGGAAAATGTGACTTTGATAAAGTTTTTTAATTCTTTTTCTTAGGGAAACCCTGTGCAACCAAATAATTAATTGAGGGATTACTTCCAGAAAACTGCACCCATGTCAACAAGCCTGGTACGCCTAGAAAGCTTGAGGTATGTACTTCCAGAGAATATTATAGTTTGTGGGGGGTATTTCAAATGTAAAGGGCTGTCTTTCTTGAAAAACTGCAAGGTACGCATAGCGCATAGCTTAGTTGTATTTTATCTGAAAATCTACTAAAGTGCTGTTTCAGTTCGGGGGAGTCTCCTGGGCAGGAAAGGGTGTCTAACAATACACTTGTGGAGAAATGGGGCTTTTACATGCAATAAGATTTTATTGACAGATTTACGTTTTTTAGTGCAACAAGTGCAACACTACAAATTGTAAAAAATAGATTTTTCTAATTTTTTTGCACATATTTTACGTAAAAATATTGAGAATACACCTAAAAAATTACAAACAAGACATTGCATGTTAAGGCCCAGACTCTGCTGAAAAAAAACAATATATAATTTCCCTGGGAAATCCCCGGAAATCCCTTCAAAAATCACAGTTGAACGTGTGGAGCGCAAAATAGTACAAAATGGTCTAGCAACAAGGGTGACAAAATCTCCAGATAGGCTGGCAGCGAAAGGGTTAAACATACATTTGTGTTTGGTTTTTATTTATAATAGTATTGTCTGACTCCACACACACACAAAACAAAGAACCCCCCCAAAAAAACAAAGAACAAAATTCTAAACAATGGTGGTGTTAGAGCAGCACTGGAACGCTCAGGCGCTGCATTGAATGAGGGTGAGCGCCTCTACAGTGCCTCTACAGCGACTCACATACATCACATTTATCATTGGTAAACTGAGTACTACAGCATCCTGTCAGCAAATGAGACGTTCTGTTACAGCGCCCAATACTTGCTTACATCGTATACTAGTGGTCGCTCTAAGCGCTGCTATACAGAGGCTCATCTGCCGATACCTGGCATTAGTAATGAATCAGCCTCCATTAATTAACTAGAGGCCAAGGGGAAAGGGAGACTTGGATGGATGAAGGGGGATATTGGGGGGGCTACTCCGTGGGGCCCAGTGTATTACCAAATTGGATTGAACACTAATGTCTGTGACAGGATACATTTTAACCCACTAAAGAAAGCATCACAAAAAAAATGGCCCAATTATAAAATTCATATAAATATGCTGGATGGTGGGAAGAGAGGTTGCTTATACATTAGGCATAAAGAAATATCCAGCCAGACTTTTTTTTTTTTTTTTTATGGAAGGAAAAGGACATTCAGGGTGACAGGCTTTGTCACTCCTGATATACTAAACCTGTCACCCCTGGATTTTATTCCTACCATGAGAGAATAAACCACAAGCGTGATGGGAGTTTTATTTATTGCGGGTGTATAAAAGACCCCTCCTCTCATTAGCTGATAGGTTTATATAGATTTTTAACATTACACAATTAAGCAATTTCATTTATTTTAAGAGTAAACAAAAAAAACTTATTCAATAGAGGAAAATGTGGCATTTTTTGTTTCTTGGACATTTGTTGGTCTTGCCACGCAATTAGGGGGCATTTGGTCTTTTTTAGATACTTTTCCTAGACCAGAAGACACAACTAAAAATGTTTCCATTTACGATTTAGTGGCTGACAAACCAGAACAATTCAAAAAATTGTCAGATCTGCATTAGAACTAAACAGAAGCATATTTGAGCGATACTAGATATGACCCCATGACTTCCATGATTATTTTAAATGATTGCCCTAATAGGATATAGATTTCGGCAAGCAGTATTATTGATGCCCTGCTGTATATTTTACTTAGTAACAACTTCACCACTGATTTATTTCAGCAATAATGACAAGAGCAGAAGTTTTAAGCTGACATCATTTTTTATTATGCTATTTAATCAATGTGAAAGGGAATAATTTAAATTTAGCTGAATCTAAGCACAATGTGCTGTGAAAATACTAAAGGTCAGCTAAGTCTAAATTACAATTGTCATTTCTTTTGCCCAGCTTCTAATATAGCTACACATAAATAACTAGAATGATGGGTTTAAAATAAATAAGACAAATAAGACACATTAACACTAATTTGTTTCATGTATCACTTAAACCGGACTGACACCTGTTTTTTCCAGAATGTTGGAGTCCCCCCACACATAACCCCTCTGAACGCCCATAATCCTCAACTTAACTACAAGCCAGCGCGGGAATGGAGTCCCACGATTGGCCGGCAAGAGGTCACGTGGGCCTTGGCCATGTCCTCGGCACCGGACTCAATTCTCAGTGCTGACTCATATTGAAGGTAAGGATTACAGGCGTTCTAGGGTGTTATGTGCGGGGGGGGGGGGATTCCAGCATTCTGGATGCCCCCTCGAGCTTGTTTTGAACAGCTGACTGCAGGACCAACACCCGTTAAAGAAAAAACAGGTGTGGATCTGGTTTAAGGAGGACAAGTGTATGCTCCACAGCTGTGGCTTACCTTTATTACACTGATACTATTCTGGGATAAGTTTTACTACAATAGCTTTACATTTACCTCTGACAAAATATGTATCTCACCTTTAGAAATGCTCTATCACAAAAGCCAGTTAGGTTAAGGTTATTTTAAATTGGCATATATTCTGCCCTTTGTAATGAGTTAAAGAGACTCAGAGCCTTATTTAAGAAGCGTTAGCACCACACAGTTCAACTTTTTTGGCCTCAATGTCACTCAGCATGGGATTTAAGAAAGAAAAAAATGGCAGCGTGGATGCGGCCGCCGGTAGCGTCTGATTTGCCACTAGCATCAAAAATGATGCAGCGTCCTGCCCAGCTTACAGGGGCAAGACTGCAGGATGACCCGGCCCAGATCCTGCTCCACTCTACGAGGGTCCCGACAGGGAAATACAAAAAAACCTTACTGGTCCATCTGTTGAATGCGGCTAAGCAGACAATCCCTAGGTTCTGGAAACAGAAGAAGGCCCCCTCCATGAGGGATTGGGCGAGGGAGGTCATGAATGTCAGGGTAATGGAGGACTTGACGCTGGCTTTGCATGACAGAAACTGCCTGGTTGCCCTGGCTGATTTATGAGGAATCGGCGGACTTCAGGAGTCTGTTTGAACAGCAGGCTCTGTGGTGTGTCCGCGGTGCTGCCCTGTACCACCCCACGCGGATGGGGAGGAACCTGGGTTACCTTGAGGGATGTTGGGCACGGGTGGACGGGGATGAATGCCCTGCATGAACCCGCGTCCCACACGCCAAATTCAACTCAACTCATCATTCCCTCCCACTCCCTTTGCCCCTTCCTTTCCTTTCCCCACCCATGCCCCTTATGTGCCTCCCCACACTTTCCTGGAGGGTAGTATGGCTACACCTAGCATTGGGGTAACGCCACCCCCCTTTGGAAAAGTAGTATGGTGAAACGTATTCGCTTGAACGGAATGGGAATCCGCCTGCCTTGGGAGGCTTAGACCCAGGCTCTTGCCACGCGGAATTCCGATCTAGGAGGGGAATTTGACCCCCTATGCAACAGCGGCAGCCGAGGATCTTTCACCATGTATTGTGTTTTGTTGGCAGATGGCGCAGCACAGATGTAAACTGACACTTGCCTTGAATTGGTGTTCCTATGTGACTTCCCCTCTCTCCTCTTGTGTAATGTATTGTATGTTCCAATGTATGTATGTTTAAAACTGCAAAACCTTTAAATAAAGAATATTAAAGAAAAGAAAATGATGCAGCGCTGAGTTCTCTGGTTGATGCAGTGTCTGATGCTAAGGATGAAGCCTGCCACTGTAGCTCAACATCCCATAGAGCACAATGGGCAGAACTGGATAGTAGTGTTTAATGCTTATAATTAAAATTATAGGAGGACGGCCCAGACACACTCACATGGCCAATAATCAATATGTACCGCTGAATGTAACGAAATGTACATGGCAATTTATTAACATTAATACACTGACCAAGACATAGACAAAGTATTAAATAATTTAAAAAACACAAACACAACACAAACAAAGGAGTTGGGCAGTGCGGACCTAAACCCACAATTATTTAAAAAATTGTAAGGTAATTTTTTTATCCCATTTATAAATTTTGTGCAACTAAAGAATTTATGAATGGAATATTTCCATAAAGATGTGCCTATGACAACAAACTGTGTAAACCTAGAAAGCTTAAGGTGTGTACTTTCAGGGATTATATGGTTAGTGGGGGTATATCAAATGTAAAGGGTTGTATTGATTTAACCCTTTAAGTGCCAGCCTACCTGGAGTTTTTGTCACACTCTGTTGCCAGACCATTTTGCACTATTTTGCGCTCCCCATGTTCAAATGTGATTTTTGAAGGGATTTCCAGGGATTTCCCAGGAAAATGATATATTGTTTTTTTCAGCAGAGTCTGGGCTTTAACATGAAATGTCTTGTTTGTCATTTGTTAGGTGTATTCTTAATATTTTTGGGTGAAATATGTGCAAAAAAAAAAAAAAAAAAAAAAATTTTTATATTGTAGTTTTTTTTGGAATAAAAAATGTAAGTTTGTCAATAAAATCTTATTGCGTGTGAAATCCCAATTTCTCCTGGTTACAGCGGTACCACATATGTATAGGTAGACACCCTTTCCTGCCCAGGAGACTCCCCCAAACTGAAACAGCGCTTTAGGAGATTTTCAGATAAAATACAACTATGCTATGCAATATGCGCACCTTGCGGTTTTTCCAGAAAAACAACCCTTTACATTTGAAATACCCCCAACAAACTATATATTCTCTGGAAGTACACACCTCAGGCTTTCTAGGGGTACCAAGCTTGTGGATGTGGCCATAGTTTTCTGGAAGTAATCCCTCAACGTAATCTTTGGTTGCAAAGAGTTTCCCTAAAAAAAGGATAAAAAAGCAGAATCAAAGCCACATTTTCCTAAAAAAACTATATACAAACAAGAAAAAACAAGTTTAATCTGAAAACGCAACATCCCCCGAACAGAACAACACCCAACATGCATAGGTTCTGTCAAGGGAAGAGTTGCCAAACACCCCAAAGTAAAGCATGCGCATAACGGTAATTTTACTTGAAAATTTCAGCTCTGCAGACAAAGTGCGCACCTTGCGATTTTTCAACCAAAACAACCCTTTACATTTGGAATATCCCCCATAAACCATATATTCCCTGAAAGTACACACGTTAAGCTTTTTAAGGGTACCCAGCTTGTTCTAGTGGGCTCATCTTTCTGGAATTAATTCCTCAAAGAATTCTTTGGTTGCGCAGGGTTTCCCTAAAAAATTTATAAAAAAGCTGAATAAAAAACACCTTTTCCTAAAATATAAATATGCAAACCAGAAAAAACAAGCTAAGTCTGAAAGCGCAAGGTCCCCCGAACAGAACAATACCCAACATGCATAGGTACTATTAACCCTTTTAATTGCCAGCCTACTTGAGATTTTGTCACCCTCTGTTGACAGGCCATTTTCCCCATTTTGCGTCATGTTTTGCGACATGTTTTGCGCCATTTTTGCTGTAACTTTCAGAAAAATTATATATATATTTTTTGCAGCAGAGTTTAGACTTTAACATGAAATGTCTTGTTTGTATTTTTTTTTTTTTTTTTTTACAATATTATTAAGTGAAAAAAAAATAAATAAATAAAAACATTTTTTTAGAAAATTGACTCCTTTATTTTAAATAAAAAATGTATTTTATTAAGGAAAATCATATTGCATGTGAAAGCCCCATTTCTACCGATTAGAACGGTACCACATATTTATCGGTAGCCCCCCGTTCCTGCCCAGGAGACCCCCCTAACTGAAACAAGTATTTTATAACATTCACAAAAAAAATACAAAAACCATCCACACTACAAAGGGTTAAATCGGGAAAAAAAATGACATAGGGTCCCCCCTCCCAGGGGAGGGAGACCCCATTTTTTTTTTGATTTTTAAGGGTTAAAAACCCTTAAAAATCAAAAAAAAAATTGACGTGGGGTCCCCCTTACCCAAAGTAACCAGCCCGGGACCAGCTATGGGGGCTTGTAGGCACAGAGTGGGGGGGCCAGCTTTTGTGGCCCCCCCACCCTGCAGCCTACGAGCCCACATAGCCCATGTGGGCCCGGGCTCTTCTGCCCCCCCCTGGCCTTTGGGGAGGCAGGTAATGGGGGTGCCGGGGGTTAATGGCAAGCCACCCGCTAGCGCAGGTGGCTTGCCATCCCCCCAGCCTTGTGAACTGGTATAGGGGTCATGGACCCCTTACCAGTTCACAAGGGGTTAAAAGTAAATAATGACACACACACATAAAGAAAAAAATATTTTATTAATTTTTTTTTTTTTTTACACTATACTCACCTCCCATCCATCCTGGAGCACTCTGTCCCTCGGCGATCACTGGCTTCTGCTCACTTGCTAGAAGCCTTTTATAGCTGCTGGATGACAGATTACAAAGGGTTAATCAAAAAAAAAAATGACATAGGGTCCCCCCTCCCAGGGGGGGCGGACCCCATTTTTTTTTGATTTTTAAGGGTTAAAAACCCTTAAAAATCAAAAAAAAAATTGACGTGGGGTCCCCCTTACCCACAGTAACCAGCCCGGGACCAGCTATGGGGGCTTGTAGGCACAGAGTGGGGGGGCCAGCTTATGTGGCCCCCCCACCCTGCAGCCTACGAGCCCACATAGCCCATGTGGGCCCGGGCTCTTCTGCCCCCCCCTGGCCTTTGGGGAGGCAGGTAATGGGGGTGCCAGGGGTTAATGGCAAGCCACCCGCTAGCGCAGGTGGCTTGCCATCTCCCCAGCCTTGTGAACTGGTATAGGGGTCATGGACCCCTTACCAGTTCACAAGGGGTTAATAGTAAAAAAAATGACACTGACACAAAGAAAAAAAAATCTTTATTTTTCTTTTTTACACAATACTCACCTCCGATCCGACGTCCCTCGCCGCTGTCCCTCGCCGCTGTCACTTCACTGACAGATGCCGGTGGTGATCGGCGCAGGGCGGGTGACAGGCGAGGGGGCTCCGATCGGAGCCTCCTCACCTGACACCCGCTCTGCTCCGATCACCACCGGCATCTGACAGATGCCGGAGCTCGGAGGGGGTATAGGAGGAGCGGGATGACGTCATCCCGCTCCTCCCACAATGGGCGGGGCTAAGCGGCGGCGGCCGTCGCCGCCATTACAAGAGGTGAGGACCCGGAAGAGGGTCCTCACCTGAAGACTGCGCAGCCCAGGGGGGGGATCGGACCCCCCCCTGGTGAAGAGGAGACCCGGACAGAAGGCTCGGGCGCGGAGGTGAGTAAATGACAGTTTTATTTTTTTTTTTACAGCGGCGATCGGCGATCAGCGCTGGAAACGGGGGGGGGGCGGCTGGTTTCGGGCCCCCCCCTGAAGACGGAGGACGACGGGGGGGCGATCGGATGCCCCCCCAAGGAAGAGGGGACCCCAGGTTTCACAAGGATACCGGAGGTAAGTGATTTTTTTTTTCTATTTTTTAACTGTTTGGGGGAAATGCCAGGCACGTAGTTTCTACGTGCTTGGCACTTAACGGTAGGAGAAGCAACCACGTAGAAACTACGTGCTTGGCATTTAAAGGGTTAAAATGCGCAAGGTGCACACTTCTGCAGAGCTGATTTTTTTTAGTAAAATTACCCTTACGTGCATACTTTGGGGTGTTTGGCAACTCTTCCTTTGAAAGCGCCTATGCATGTTGGGTATTGTTCTGTTTGGGGAACGTTGTTGTATCAAAGTTAACTTGTTTTTTTCGAAGAAAAGGTGTCTTTTTATTCTTTTTTTTGGGTAAACCCTGTGCAACCAAAGAATTCACAGAGGGATTACTTCCAGAAAACTATGCCCACACAAGGGAAATGCCACCCATTACTTTTAATGGGACAGTTCACATATATACACAGCGTATAAATGTGAACTGGCCCATGAAATACAATGGGTAGCATTCTCCCTTGCGCTGGGATTGCGTTGCTCAACGCAACGCAAGCGGAGAGGTGTGAATAGAGCCTTAGGCCCTTATTTAACAAGGGATAGCGCCAGGTAGCGAATGGTGAGCGAACTGTAATGACGGTCACCGCCACGAGTACGCCGGCTCCCCTCCGCAATCACACATTTATCAAGCCGATCCTTCTTAGCGACTGACAGAGCGCCAGATAGCGAATCATTCATCATTATTCCAGCCTCACCCCACAGCGCCAGCGAGCGACCTTGAAGAGCGACAGGTATGACCTCTCGCTACCTGGCGCTCTCCAATGCATTTCAATGGAACAATCTTTAAATATTCATAATTAATTGCTATTAATGTTTTTTTTTTTTTTTTTTAAATGTCAAAAATTCTGTGACTACTTCTGCAATGTTAGATATTTTTTTTAAGGTTAAAAAAAAATAAAAATAAATTTGTGCAGAATTGATATTACAGGTCTGATATTAATGTATTCATATTACAAAATGTTTTGAAAAACATGTTTTTTTTTTTTCAAAAAATATGGTTGTTTGGGGGTTAAAAAACTACTTTTAACCCATCGCCGCCAGCGCTCTGGGGTTTAAACAAGCATTTCACAGCGCGAGAATTTTTTGAGCGTGATTTGTTAATGAATATGCTGGGAGCCGTTCGCTATGGCCATTCGCTGTCATGCGCTCCCATACAGCGCGGAACCTGTCAAACAGCGACTCCTAACCCCGTAGTCAACATTACCGCACACCAACTGAGTCGCTGTCAACAGCCGAACAACGGCCAAGCACAGCAAATACTAGCGTGCGCTGTGAAAATAACGCTACTGGCGCTCATCTGTCGCTACCTGGCGCTATTAATGAATCGGCCTCTTAATGTTATTTTCTTCCAAATAAGCATCTAAGCCTGTTCTGAAGCCGTTAGCTGTTGATGCTTTAACACGCTTCTGTGGGAGGCAATTCCACATATTTTTAGTTCTTTTGGTAAAAAATGATTGTCGCCTCTGGAGATTGAATCTTGAATATTTGTCTTTACAGAGGATTTTACCTGAAATAGTGTTTCCCCATATATTTTGTATATCCCATTTTTATATTTATACAAGTTAAACATGTCCCCCCTCAGTCGTCTCCTCTCAAGCCTAAACAGCTTTAATTCCCATAATCTTTCTTCATAACTAAGATCCTTCATTCCTCTTATTACTTTGGTGGCTCTCCTCTGCACCCTTTCCATAGTCAGAGCGTCCTTTTTATGAACTGGTGCCCAGAACTGGACGGCATATTCCAGGTGAGGGCCTATCCTTTGATCCCATGCCTCTTTTAATGCATGATGCATGATTACAATAGCCTTAGAAGCAGCTTTTTGACATTTCAAACTGTTATTTAGCCTGTGGTCTACCAATACTCCCAGATCCTTTTCAACAAGTAAATCTTCCAGCTGTACATTCCCTAGGACATATGTGGACTTCAGGTTATTAGACCCCAAGTGCACAACTTTACATTTCTCCACATTGAACTTCATTTGCCAAGTGGATGCCCAGACAGTCAAATTGTCCAAGTCAGCCTGAATCTTCAATAGACTGCACTGTGCTACATATCTTTGTGTCATCTGCAAAAAGACAGTGCTATTAATTCCAAGTTCTTTGTAATTTATAAACAAGTTGTATAATAGTGGGCCCAGCACTGAACCCTGGGGTACACCGCTTACAACTGGTAACCATTCAGACTAGGTATCATTAACCACAACTCTCTGCACACGATCCTTCAGCCAGTTTTAAATCTAGTTTCAAATCGTATTTTCTAATCCTGAAGACCTCAATTTCTCTAGTGTCAAATGCTTTTACATAATCCAGAAAACATATATACCAAAGCCGCCCCTCTGCCCAGGCTTATACTCACCTCTTCATAGAAGCCAATCAGGTTAGGCTGGCAGCTTTTGTCCTGAAACTGTGCTGGTTTATAATATTATGCATAGTTACATAGTTATTTGTGTATGTAGTCACTTAATAGCCCCTCAAGCAAATTTCCCACAATGGATGTTAAGTCTACAGGTCTGTAATTACCCAGAGAAGACCTAGAGCCCTTTTAAAAAATGGACACCACATTTGCCCTCATCTAATCCATGGCACCAGTTTTTAGTGAGTCTTTAAAGATCAAGAACAGGGGTGATATGATAACTGAGCTGAGATCTTTAAGAACTCTTGGGTGAAGTTCATCTGGTCCTGCAGTCTTATTCACATTTAAATAATTTAGTCTTTCTTGGATGATATTCATGTTTAGCTTGTTGAGTATTATACTTGGGATTTTGCTATCAGTGACACCTCCTGTATTTGCTCCTTGCTCCTCTGTTGTGTACACAGAGCTAAAGAACCCATTTAACAGCTACTATTACTATCGACTACTCTTCACCCCAGTAATTATCTTGTAGCAAGTTGAGGAATGCTCTCCCCCTTGTAGCTGAAGCATAACCATGGCTCCAGTTGATACCTTGGTCCCCCATCACCTCCACTGTTCCAGCCTGTGACACCAGCTCTATCTGTTTATGCAGCTGAACTTCTATTTCCTCAGTTGTGTTTAGGGGTGTATAGATTAAACCAAATTGTATTCTAGCATTGTTTACATTGCCCCGAAATTCTACCTGCAAGGATTCTACATCCTCACAATATTCTTCTAGCATCCCCTCATTAATATTTGCTTTGAATTATTGTTTTACAGAGAGAGACACACTAGCCTCTAGGTAGCATTGTGTCCGCATATTTTTTCACTTCTGCTTTGCAACACATGGTCCTCCTTATACGTCATAGCAGTCCTCTCCTCTTCTATTTCCCCACCCACCATCATATGCTGTCCTCTAAGTAACATGGTTTCCTCTTTGTTTTCACTCTTGCCCTCCCCTCTCATGTATAATTTAAATACCCCTCCACCCCTTCTAGTATCCTCTTACCCAGCACAGCAGCCCCCTTCAATTCAGGTGCAAATTATCTTTAGATAAAATGTTGTGCCCCAATAAAAAGTCAGCACAGTGCTCTAGGAACCCAATTCCTTTTGCCCTGCACCAGGACTTAAGCAATGCATTCAACTCTCTAAGCTCCCGTTGTCATTCCTGTTGAGCGCATGGCACAGGCAGTATTCCAGAGAATACAAACTTGGAGGTCCTTCTCTTCAACTTAGTGCCTAATTCCCTATAAGTATTCTTAAGGATCCTCCATATCCTATCAATTCTGTCATTGGTCCCCACATGGACCACGACAGCTGGGTCACCCCAGCCCCTTCTAGTAATTTATCCACCTTTTCTACCACATTCTGAACTCTGGCGCTCTGGCACCTTTTCTGCTAAGGAAATGAGATACTAGATGAAAGCATGAGAGCAAGAGGTATGTGCAAAGTAACAGGCACGTCTGTGAGAGTAAGTGCATTCCGATATCTCAACACGTCTTCAGATTGATTCAATTCATAATAGAAATTGAATCACCTCATTTCCACGTACACAGTTGATGGGGCCAAGATAAGTAAGTGAACAATCATTTAAGGAGTTGTTTTATTGGTGAAGTACTAACAGTTTTTGGTGAGGCACAGTATACCAGGTATAGTGCTAGATCAAACAAAAAAAAAAATTGTAAAACACTTGGGAGACCCCTATAATATATTGTCTCGCACTGCCACCAAATTAGGGTGCCCTGCTAACCTACAACCTAGCTCAAGAAAAACACATACAAAGACATGGTTAAATGCTGGGCTGGCGAGAAACACAAGGCAGACTAAACAAACTGCCAAAAAAAGAGACATCCATTTATTATCCAAAAATGTAAAGGCACAGGACATATATGCACATATGAGTACAAACACAAACACTGCTGGGGAATTAAAATAGCAATTGCTATATTAAAAAGGTAACATGAAGGGCCCCTGCCAGGAATTCCTGGGCTCCACACATCCCTCTTCACACAAACCAATCACACCAGCTGGCCAGCCTTTTATATCCTAGGGGCAACAAATGCCCATCAATAATTGATAAGAAATCAAGAGGCAATTCATATGCATTAATGTCCCGAAAGGACTAAATAAAGCTAGGCGCGCTGATTTCTGTAAATGGCATCCCGTTGGTGGTAAGTTGAGCATGCTGGCAAAAAGTTCACCACTTAATGATGGCCGTGTATATTATAGAACGTCCATATATAGGCTCCGCCACAAGGCGGGACGTTGATGTAGGGGCTCACAGGCTCACAGGCTCAAAGCAGCCAGGCAACTGAATTGCGCAATATCTCGGCGTTGCAAAACTCCTAAACAGTGAAGGAATAATCTCACCGCCCTTTGCAAATCCTTGCGATATCAGTCTCAGCATGCTGGCGCGCGCATTTCACGCTGAACTGAAGTTGGGATATTATGTGGCCATGGTCCGTCGGTAGTGTCAGAAGAGGGGGCGTGGCCAAGGGCCCGCCACCAACAGCTGTTTCGCTCCACCAATGGAGCTTCGTCATAGTGCTAGATCAAACTGTGGACTAGGTGACAGTCTTTTTCTGTTTTCTAGGAGTTGGCAGCATCATGCAGTCTATTAATAATCAAAACTTCCTAAACACATTGCTATTCTTAAAGCTACATAAAAGCACAAGGTACATAAAAGCAAATTCTATATTGTAGCATGTGTGCTACTGACTACTGTGCTACTGTGTGCATGTGTGCATCTGACAGATGTATAAAAAGAAAACAAAGGAAGCTCTCACTCCTTCCAAAAACCCCTATAATATATGGCACCACTACTAATTATTTTCAATAAAAAAATATTTTTATTAATTGATAACAATGTCACAATAACTATATACACTACATACACTAAAGACTAATTAAAAGACATTAAAGACAAAACATACATAATGTCCTGAGGAAGTGACGCTGGTGACGTCACGCAATGCGTAGACGTAGGGGCAGTGGGCTGGTGGTCGTTCCTTCATGTAAGTGACTCTCTTCATCTTTGGGGATCTGTATTTCATTATCCCTCCCAGCTGGTTCTTATATTAGGTGGGTACACTTTATGTTTTAGGATCAGCCAGCTATTATTAATTATGTAATATTCATTGTAATAATTATTATATGAATTTGACCTTCCCCCTGCCCCTTGATTGTGGGTTTTTCTCCCTTCCTTATTGACAATGTTTTGTCTTTAATGTCTTTTAATTAGTCTTTAGTGTATGTAGTGTATATAGTTATTGTGACATTGTTATCAATTAATAAAAATAATTTTTATTGAAAATAATTAGTAGTGGTGCCATATATTATAGGGGTTTTTGGAAGGAGTGGGACCTGCCTTTGTTTTCTTTTTATACAGTAGTATCACCCCTTTTTTGTGCACACTACATATAGACTAAATTTTTGGGTGTGGTGCAGTCTCATATTGGTTTCTAGTATTAGTGCATCTGACAGATGCCGGTGCTCGGAGGTAGTATAGGAGGAGCGGGATGACGTCATCCTGCTCCTCCCACAATGGGCGGGGCTAGGGGCGGCGGCCATCGCCGCCATTACAAGAGGTGAGGACCTGGAAGAGGGTCCTCACCTGAAGCCTGCACAGCCCAGGGGGGGGGGGGATCGGACCCCCCCCCTCCCCAGTGAAGAGGAGACCCGGAAAGAAGGATCGGGCGCGGAGGTGAGTGACAGTTTTTTTTTTTTTTTCTAACAGGCAAACTGTCAGCGCTGGAGACAGGGGGGGGCGGCCAGTTTCGGGCCCCCTCCTGAAGACAGAGGACGACGGGGGGGGGGATCGGATGCCCCCCCAGGAAGAGGGGACCCCCAGCTACACATGGCTACCAGAGGTAGGTGTTTTTTTTTTCTATTTTTTAACTATTAGGGGGAAATGCCAGGCACGTAGTTTCTATGTGCTTGGCACTTAAGGGTAGGAGAAGCAACCACGTAGAAACTACGTGCTTGGCATTTAAAGGGTTAAATCAACCTCCGGGCTCGAGCGTGCAAGCACATACAGAGGGGTAGGGGATGCTGCAGTGAGAGGAGGAGGCAGCCACGTTCGGTGCCGGAACGAGCCGATGCCGCTCGAGTCGGCGAATGGCCCGGATGCGGCTCCCAGGTAGGAGTCCCCGCCAGCCGCCCAAGGACGCTGTGGGACCGGGCTGGAGGTGAGTGCACCGTGACACATTCAATCCAACTGGAATAAAATAAAACCCCAAATATAACCAATGCATTTCTGGAATTAATAGCTGTCCAAGTACCACAAAACACACATTTATTAGAAACACTCATTATTACACACTTATTATTAAAAACATTTCCATCAGCATTATGCTTGGCATTATATATGGGGGGCCTTATTTAAGAAGCTTCAGCACCTCGCAGTGCCACTTTTTTGGCCTCAGCGGCACTCAAGGTCCGATTTAAGAAATAAAAAGATGGCAGCGCTGATGCGACCACCTTATTTAACACTGGCACTGACTGATTTTAATGGCTTCTGTTGCCTAACAATGTGTAATTTGGACAATAACAACTAAAACGCAGCCTAAGCGCACTGTGAAGTGTGTCCCTTTTTTGTTCCCTTTGCCCCCAGCAGTGATTTCTTGCAACCGTAATGATGAAACACCGACCAGCGCCGGAGAAATACAGCGCCAAAGATTTCAAGGAGGGAAAAAATTAAATATATGTTTAGCACCAGAAAAATGGTGATCCAAAGTGGCGCTCACTGGCACTGGGATAATCGGCAGTCAGGTCCAACAGGCGCTGGCATAGGCTGGCTAATACCTAGTGCAACAATCAAAGCTAATTAGCATTCTGCACAGCGACTGTTAGTGCCAATGTAGCCCACAGCACCAGTTAAGACCAAAACACTGGCACTCCGGAACTGGCTCTATAGATACAAAACAGATGCTAAATGGCACACATCATAAATAAGTCCCTTAGAGCATTCCAATACAGGTAATCGGTAAAGCTGGAAAGGAAAACATTTTATTAGAATGTGGGGGATTATAATATTAAATCATTTGTATTTAAAATGTTGTCATGCAGATAATTCAATATACATTTTGATTTAATCACATTAGGCAATATTAATTTAGGAGGACCTATTGCGTAACTTAACAGGCTTAAACATTTAGCCTAAATTGCAATGGCCAGAGATCTTGTGTACATTATAGATTCAGAAGAGCACCTCATCAAGGAGGAAAATGCCTGCCTTATAAGCTGGCTTCAAAGAAATATTCAGCTAGAATGCATACGGAGTGAAGCAGCTTGTCCAGAGAAACCGGACAATTTTTTTTCCCTGGACAATCACCTCTAGTTGCCATGAAAATGATCATGCTGACTTTTTTACTTCTGCTAATTACAACCTTCTCAAGCTGTGCTGTCATAACAGGGGTAAGTTTTTACAATATGTTTTTGAACTCTTTCTTTTAACTTCACTATACCTAATTGCAAAATAATAATATGTCAGTAATGATATTGCTAATAATTAACAGTCTAAAATCTCTGGTAGGTTGCTTTAGTTACTATGTTTTGTGTTATAGAACATTATGTACAGTATGCCTTATTTATCTGTTGGTTATCAGTTACAGGAGATATATGGTCTCATATTAAACCCTCAAGTTTACCCAAATTAGATGTCGAGCCTTCATGACATGTAAAGGATTGTAACCCCTGTTTAATTATAGCTACAAGCATTCATGTATTAGGACCACTCCAACATGCAGTCACTCTTTAGAAATAAAACGGGGGGTTAGAAATAACAAATATCTCTTTGACCTGAAGACCTGTGGGTGCCATCCATCTGGTTTCAGTACTTTCTTTAAATAAACTGTCTAGAAGTTTTGTGACAGTAATTAGAATAAGCTACTGTATAGTAATTTGTGCTAGCGGGAACGTAGTTATTATGCTGTATTTCAGTCACATTACAGTTTTTTGCAATTTAGAGATTTGAATATTTTGTAGAGATTGAATCTACTTTCTTTGGCAAGCTGCCTTTTATTCTTTATCTTTGCATTTCATCTTATTGAAAATTCATGTTTTCAGGCACTATGTGACGTGATTTGGGTACACACCCACACATTTTGCTATTATTCAAAATCATCATTATTCAAAAGTGTTAATTTTTCACAATGTAACCCTTACACTTTAGGGGCTAATAGAACAGTTTCCTTTTCTTTGGTGGGGAATTTCTTTCTTTCTTTTTGTCATGTTGTGGGTTCCCCCTCTCAGGACTACCAACGTGGCTCACCAAGCATATGGGCTGATTATCCCTTCTGACCATACGCCTTGCTGCACTGGTCCAGTGATCTGCTAAGATTGCCCCTGATAACTGGCACCCCTAGTAAAGACTGAAGGGGGTCACCGTGAAAGGCAGAAGAAGCCACCTGCAGGCAATAAAAGCCTGTCCCCCTTCATTCAGTCAACTTCAAACAAACATGAAGAGATTTTGGAGAGCTTGAAGGGACATTCCAGGAAAAAGGGTAAATCAGCCTGCTTTCTGCTTGCTCCATGCTGGCTGTCAGGGATGGCATCTTTCATTCCCCAGCACTTTGCCTCCCCTAATAAACCCTATAGAACTTCCTTTCTTCTGCTGACTCATTTTTCAGGGTCCTCCAAATGAATTGACTTGTGAAGGGAACCTAACATTGAAACCTGCATAGATGACCTGCTACTGAGGAAACCCTGCAGACAGGATAGGGTTCATTCAGGGTTATTCAGAAATATAAAGCAGGCTGGATGGGTGGATGAAAGATGCAGCCTCCGATAAGCAGTACAGGGAGAGCAGAAAGCAGACTAACTTAACTATTTGCATGGAATGTCCCTTTAATTCAAGCTTGAGAGGAGGGGTGCAATGCTATTTTTTTTAGAAACAAATAAAGGTTTATGAAATGTTTATAGAACAGAAATCTATGTATATTTTTGCCAACTAAACTTCAGATGTAAAGACCATAGGCCCCAAGGAACATCAGTTCCCCTAAGGGACACAGTGATTACCAAGGAAAAAATTTCCAACACCTGTCCAAGGAAGGCAGAACACTTTCCTCAGCGTTGCCAGGAAAAAGCACAACAGGGATAACAATATCTTGAATCAATGAACATAAGACCCCTCCTGATGCAGAGAGTCCGGCTTCAGGCGGAACTCCACCTTATCCTGGTGTATCTCAAGGAATGGGGGCTAGGTAGACAGAGCTGCCCGCTAACACACGCTTGACCAAGGTAACAGTCACCAGAAGGACAACCTTGAGGGTAAGAACAGCCAGACAGCATCCTGAATAGGACCAAGGGACAAATCCTGCAAGCAGACAGAATGAAATTCAATCGCAAATCCCAACAGGGACCATAGGATTACATGGGGGACGCACATAAGTAACTCCTGAAGGAAGTCTTAACCAAGGAAGACTGAACCCGAGACTACTAAGGCAAGGTGGACAGGGCAGAACCTGACCCATCAGAGTACTGAGTTAGAGAACCAACTCCAAATCATGCTGAAACAACACTAGAACCCTGGGAACCGAGAACGCCCGACAGGGAAGAGACCTAGACTCACACCAATCAATGTGGGTATGTCATACCCTATAACAGATAGAAGAGGAAGAGGAAGAAGCTTGCACCTAGCTTCCCCATAGTCTCAAACACCGAGACAGATAGGCCTGTCTCCATCAAGATGTATGTTTCAGCCAGCAGTCAGGCCAACTAGGCCAGAGACTGTAGATTGGAGTGACGCAAAGGGGGCCCTGAGTGACCAGAGCTGGCCCTCCTGGCAAAGGTACAGAAAACTACTGTCCTCGGTACCATGTCTGCAAACCACACTCTACTAGTTCACCTGGGGGCCATCAGAAACACTGGTCCCCTTACCAGAGCAATCTTGCGCAGAACCTTGCCTAGCAGGGGGAATGGAGAAAAAACATACAGATCCGAACGTCCTGTCATGACATTACTAAGGCATCCGGATCACTGCCAGAGGATCCTGGGACAGGGAAACAAAAGGCCGAGAGCCTGTGATAGTGACGGAACACAACAGATTCACGACTGGTTGGACTCCATAGTGACACGGGGATTAGCAAATCCTGTCGCAGATGGGCTCCACCGGAGCAAATATCACTGATATGCAGGGAACATTGTCTCCACCCAGAAAAGGAACATAGACACTTCCTGGAGAGTCCACCAGCTCCAGGCCCCTTTCAATGATTAATGTAGGACATCTGTCGTCAGACAGACCGAGCGCCCTCAAACTGGCAAGCCCAGAAGGGAAGTGGTCAAGCGAGATAGAACCAACTGAAAAACGCTCACTGTTTAGAACATCAATAGGCGTAAGGACCTTCTAAGGGCCCCACCATCCCCAGAATCGCAGGGAATTTCAGAAGAAAACCTCCCCTTTCAACCTGATAGGTTGGCATCTATGGTGACCGTTTCCAGGAAGGGGCAAGAAGGAACTACCCCCAGACAGGTTCCTTGAGTTCATCCACTTCCAAGAGAACCTTCTTACCAGGTGGGAAGGCCCACAGACCCTGCTCCAGGGCTGCTGGATCCCTGTCCTGTATTACCAATAGAAGTCGCAGAAGGGCCCAAGGGGAACTGAGCATAAGGGACCTCTTCCGAGCAAGTTACCAACGGGCCCACCAGCTGCATCCCTGCCTGGTGAAGAGACCAGGACAGCAATGAGGGACTGAGCACAAGTGACCAGATTGCCCACTTTATTGCTGAGAAGGGGAGAATCTGGTTTGAACCTAATCCAGGATCATTCCTAGTAATGGAGTTACCATTTAAGGGGACATGAGGACTTGGGGTGATTGATCACTCATCCAAATGAATCCCAATGGACACCACCAGCCGGGTATCCAACTTAGCCTGACGCAGAGACTGGGAAGTGAGAAAGGACGTCCAGGTAGTCATCGCGCGGACGCCCCTTGGTCTCATCAGAGACATCACCATCGTCAGCACCTGAGTGAGCACTCTGGGAGTTGAAGAGAGGCCAGGTAACAAGGCCACAATTAGCAGTATTGGACTTCCAACATAAACCTGAAGAGCCTCAGAGACCTGAAGGCACAGGGCTGTAAACATAGGCATTTTAAGGTTCCCCAGAGGGCAAGAAGCCCACTGGGCGCAAGGTGCTGATGGCCCAACTCAGAGTTTCCATGCAGAAACTGCCTGTAATTAGAGAATTGCAGAGAATCCAGAATGGGCCAGCTGGACCCATCTTTTTTGGGGGACTGTGGGAAGGTTGGTATAGCGGCCCCTGCCTCTGCCTGTTACGGGCAATCTGCAAGAGACCCTCAGACCTGGCAGGCCTAGCATGGCCTGTGCCAGCAACTGAACAGCGGCAGGGACCAGGAGTACCTGGGACCTGATAAAACTGGGGAAGGCCATACAGCAAACTCTATCCTGTATCTGGAGGACACAACCTCCTGAATCCACCAGAATGAGGCGAGATGCCTCCTGATAAGAGCAAGGTGCTGCAGCCATCCCCTTACCAAGACGGGTGAGGGCGCCCCATCATGCTTGAGGGGGTTTGGTGGAAGATTTGGGCTTAGCCTGCCGGAGGGGCCAGGGCATTGTCTGCTGCTCGTGGGGCAGGAGTCTGCATGAAAAATCCGGAAGGACACCCTTGGTTCCTGTTTAACACTAAGGTGAGGGGGAGGGGTGCCCCTGCCCCGAGGGGGCCGAGACGGCCGTCTGCGTAGGGGTGATTTGCCCTTTTTACCAAACAGGTCCAGACGGGCCCCAAATAGGCGTTGCCCTCTAAAGGGAAGCCCAGCAAGAGTCTTTTTAGTAGCATCGTCAGCACCCCACTGTCGCAGCCAGACAAGCGACGTATAGCCACCGCAATGGCAGAAGTTCTTGCACACATTCTAATAGCATCATCCAGCGCTAATAGAATAAATTTTACAAATACATCACAATTGGAGAGTGCATTAAACACCTCCCAGGGGAGATCCTCAGGGTGATGATCAAGCAACTTTCTGATAAGGGTTCTAGCGGCCACTGCAGTAATAGCCGCGGCACAGACCGGGCGCAGCGTCGTCCCTGCACAAGAAAAGGCATGGGAGGCCAGCAGATCAATGCGCCAGTCCTCAGCATCCCGAAGGGTACTATAAGCAGGGGTTGTAATAAAGGGGGGATTAGGGACCCCTATGATCGGCACATCCACCACGGGGGGTGATGACCAACAATTAACCACCTCAGGGGGAAAAGGGTATTTCCTATCCCAGTCCCCTGGAACCCCTGGAAGTTTACTGGGGCATTCCCATTCCTTGAGCACAAGGGCATGGAAATGAGCCTGCTCTAGAAATTCCAAACGTGCAGTCGCAGTATGGAAACGCTCCCCTCTAGGCTTGGGGACCTCACCGGGGAGAGAGATAGACAGTGCCTTAAAGACCTTAATCAACAAGTAGTCAGTGTCACACTGGCCCTAGTATTCAGGGCCAGAATCGTCATGACTCCTCGGCCTCTCATCAGATGAGCCTGAGTCAAAGAACAATTCCCCTTCATCAGAAGGGGTATAGTCACATGAAGTAGTAAACTCCTCGGTTCTCATAGAAAATACAGAAACATGAGGCGACAGGTGCCACTTTCTACCAGGGCCCATGCGCTCTGACAACCTAGCAATAATCTGTTCAGCCGTAGGCAGTCTGGAAGGCCCAGCAGGCTGCAATTCCCCACTTGTATGCAACTCAGCAGGAGTGAGATTTAAGCCTGGGGAGATAGGCGAACTGAAGCTAGGTGCAGCAACTGGCCGACCTGATTGCAGTGCCAGTGCTTGCTCGGCACAGGGTACGCAGACCCGTGCCCTGTCTGCATCAGCATGGGGTTGTCCACACGCTATACACCGCCAGTCTTGTCCCAGAGGGACTCCGGTCACATAATTCTGAGATGCCTCCATATGGTGATTATTCAAGGCACAATATGCCAGTAGGGATTTACACTATAAGTAACCCTGGATGCCCCAAAGACCCGCTAGGGAAGTGGGAGAATATTACCAGGCCCGCTATAATTTTACACGGGGCCGGGAGAAGCCAATGGTGTTCACCAGTCTGAAAGACATAATGGGAATAAAGGGTGTCAGAACCATGCGCAGTAATCAAGGATCATGAAAATCGCCCGCGAGGGCACTTACAGACCAAGGGAGGAGGAGGACCACTACCACGTGTGCGTGCGACTATTATCAAAATGGCACCAAGGCGAACCTTGAAGGGCAGGCCAGAGCGGGCTGTGATGCGGAGCGTGCCAAACCAGGTCCCCACCCCCCCGAAGAGCGCGAAGCTCTGAGATAGTTACAACGTTGTCATGAGGAGCGAAGTGTATGGCACACTTAGAAAAATGATTTGCCAATGAAGACGCCGCAGCGTCTGTCGCGACGACGCCGCCCTGCGCAGCACATCCAGTAAAGGAAGACAGATACACAGTAAAAATGCAAACAGCGCGGCTCTGACACCAGGAATACCAGTCAAGGGCAATACTAAGGCCATAAGAGTGTAAACATACACTGAGACCACCACACCCCCCCCCCTTTCTTTCCCCCCGGGCTACGGGGGGAACGAGGGGGGATGGCGACCCTTTGTACAGGGCTCACTGCTACACGGGGCATGGGGCAATAGTGCGGGAGGGGCATCCCCTAGAGGCTCACCATCAGCCTAAACCGCCTACCCTTTGGTGGGGGACTGCGGTGGAGCATGGCTCCGTTAAGCACGCATGGTGCTGCCTACCTTCACCCGACCAGCGCAGCCCAGGCTGGGAGGCACATCACAGGGAGGACGGGTGGGAATAGTCCAACAGGGCCGCAGGCTTTGATAGCCCCGCTCACCTGTGAGAGAGTGATACTTCATGTCTTCGCAGTCAGCACTGCAGAGAAATCTGGGGATTTGTGGGAGGTCCCCGGGTATTTGAGGGCCAGGAGGAGCCTGTTTTTGCATGTCTCTGCAGTGCAGCGCCATCTGGCGGAGGATAACCCAAGTGTAAGTATTATATCTGGAGCAGGACGTACTGTATACTAAGAATATAAATTTAAGCTTTTCACAACCATAACCAACTAATCAATGGTACCTGAGTGTGGTCCTCCTCAAATAGTACAGGTGTCTGGCTGCCAGAAAGGGGCAAATCATCATCCAATAGTGGCACCAACATCACATATGCTAAATAGAAAAACAGTTTTAATTTTTGTTTTGTTTGTATTGTGTGGCTACTTTGTCTAGCCTCTATAGATTGAATACCTGTAAAATTTGACCAATTGGTCAATACACACACCCTTTACATGTATGATATTTAGGGAAGAAAGCTCATTGTTAAACAATAAAGGTCAACTCATTGTGTGGCCACAGATCATAATCACATTTATAAGCACACGTACCCGCCACATCGGAGATGTCCAGACTTAGCCCATCACTAGAGCTTTGTCCTAAAAATACATGGGTCATACCAAATGTCAATAGGCCCACAAAATTTAATGAGATACAACATCCTTACATTAAAAAATAAAAACACATTCTTGCCCTTATCCCTAGCAGCCGCGCTTTGAAGGGCCCTTTCAGAACCAGCACTTCCTGTATTCGGGCTTAACGACAGAAAGCATAATTGTTATTACTTTAAGCTGCCATAGTATTGTTAATGTAAATGTATTGTAATCTCACCTAAAATAAAAAACATGTATTTAACAGTTTTCTTGTTTGATCACTCTGAAATAGTAGCCGTTTTTTTGACAAAACATAAACAACTATACAGCTTTAAATGTGAGGTCTCATGGTTTGCCATTTAGAAATTTTAAGAGATACACATTAATAAACAAAATACACCAAGGAAACAGTATGCTTTTCACTACACACCGACATGGTCCTGTAGGCCTGCAACACAGGAAGTGGGGTCCAAAGATGAAGCTGGGACTTGGCCTACAAATGAAAAGCATGATTCAGCTACATCCAGACATTTAAATTACTTTAGGAGAAGCCACATTGACACATACACTTCCTGGCATCCAAAGAGTATGTAGACGCATGAGGAGATGCTGGTGCAATTCTGAGGGCATCTATGTGAAACAAATTCAGACAATTAGGCATTGGTAATGTGCGCTATGAAAATAACCATCAAGACCAATACCATGGAATCAAATTATCAAGACTCTTTACCTTCAACCGCAGACTGGGTTAATGTTGAGGCTGGGGGAAGGGCAGGGATCTGGGAGCCCTCATCATCAGAGTCCTGCAAGTCCTCATGTGCCACTATGCATAAACAAAGAGAAATGTTTACTAAAAATCACATAGGTATAATATGATACTTACCATGACCTATTTTTTAGGATGATAAAGAGGTTAGTTACAAAAATGGTCCAACATGATTAGCAACAATCAATTACAAGGTCATCACAATGTACCTTCACCCCAACCTGTGGTGTCATCCCCAGCATCCACACCCTGCAGCCAACAAAGTGGAATCTTGCACTTCAGCATCTCCTGGCCTGTATTTACTCTTTGGAGCCTGCTTCGTCCCACTGTCAACAAGAAAATCAGACTTCATCTTTAGAATAAGGGCCCTTTGCAAAGTGTACAGCGTTTCTTGCAGGCTGTGCCACTACGTGGATATTGAGCAGTGCTAGTAAGCTGCTCACCAATGGCATCCCACAATTTGCTCCTTTCTTGTTTGCCTAAACACTGACTTTTGGAGCCAAATAATAACTCCCATTTAGCCAGTGTCAGGCGCACAAGAGTATTATTATCCGCCAAATTAAATTCTGGCTCCCTCTTGGCATAGGCACGCTTGGGCTTGGGTGGGGCTTCACCTTCAGCCTGGGCCCTTTTCCTTGAGGAAGGTCTGCGGCCACGACGCACACCACTGCTACTGGGAGCCCCAGGAGACACAGCAGTGGCCGGCAGATTCCCAGAATTTGGCTCCATCCTGTAGTTGCTCACACCACCAACCAACAAACACACAAGGATGCATGCAAACTACAGAATGGCAACAATTTCTGAATGTGTCTGCCAGTTTTTGTGTGCTTTATTACTCAATCACAAACAGGGCCAGTTAAATGATTGACACATACTATACAGGTGTGTGTAGCTACATCTTGACTCCAATGAATGAGGTATCAGGCAAACATGTGTTAAAGTAAATAAAGTAATTAAGAAGTCACAAAGCCAGAGACATTAGTAATTACTAGTATCCATGTCTCTGAGCAACATTGGAAATGGTGTTTAAAAAACGGCTATTTGAAATTTAAAAAGTTTACCTTGGATTGGACAATAGATCTCTGTGAAACCAGATCCACACAACAACGCTATTATGGATGCGCTAGGCGTTGCCGCCACACCTGTGGAAAGCTAATTACAGACTGGAAACAGCTAACAAACGCAAGAGGCGGCTAAGCGGACCACACCTTTGTATGAGTTAAGTATAAATTCGAATTACTTTATTTATTCTTAACTTGATACACTGTGGCAAAGGCTGTGGTGTTTATTGCTTGTAACTTTGACATAGCTGGCAGGAACTGGCTTGCTGGGTTTCTTTATTACTGTCTGTGGCTTTGTTGAGTTTTTCTGGCATCAGTGCTGTTTCTTTGGGAGATTTGTTTTGGTGGCATCTGCAAATATTGTGTAGGATACAGCAAGTGTGTATTGTTTTGGGGACCTTTTGTGGGTTGTGCAGCAACTCCCCTCTTGGTTGTGCCAAACTTAGAAAGCATACTTTCAGCAGGCTGATGGTTCTAACCACTATACATCTGGTTTGGTTTTGAGCTGCATTTGTGTGATTGTGTGAGGATTGTGATTGTGTATGTGGACTAGTTGTGTGTGTGGTGAGATTGTTGATTTTTAGAGTGCATGAGCTATGGCCAGTGAGTGTGATGTGGATGTTGGGGTGATGTTTGGGGTATGGATGTATTGTTGTGGCAGCGCAGAGGAAGGTCAGGAGTCAAGGGAAGAGGGTGCTGTGAGGCTTAGGGCACCCTGATCCTTTGGCATCCGCCTCTATGTATGGGATTTAAGTGACGAGCAGATCAGAAGCAGATTTCGTCTGAATCATGCAGCACTACAGTCCCTATATGATCAGATTAAGACCAAAATCGATTCATCCACCAGACGCACCCAATCCATCCCTGGCATTGTTCGCCTATGTGCCATGCTAAATATAGTGTCACGGGGCAATTTCCAGGCAACCTCTGCCCTCCTAAGCTGGATCAGCCAGGCTACAATGAGCCGCATATTTTACAAGGCAGTCCTGGCTATTTGCGCCCTTATTCCCATTTATATTAAATTTCCTGAGGATGAGGAGGAGGTTGCCAATATAAAACGTGCATTCTACCACATGGGAGGGATACCTAATTTGCTAGGGTGCGTGGATGGTACACATATCCCTTTCCGCCCTCCCTGTGCACAGGAGCTGCTTTATAGGAATCGAAAACAATTCCATTCCATGAATGTCATGGTGGTATGTGACCATGACATGAAGCTGAGGGCCGTGAGATCTGGCTTCCCAGGCTCATGCCATGATTCTTATGTGCTCCAGCAATCAGTCATGTGCCAGAAATTTGAGTACAATGAAATGCCACCTGGATGGCTACTAGGTAATTAATAATCCTTGACATAATAACAAGTTAAATATGTTGACTCCTAAATTGCACAGCTAGATAACACAAGTGTTAGGGCGAGCGCCGCACACCCATCTCGCGGAGCTCCCCGCTCTCCCTCCTTACTGGCTTCGGGCGGCGGGTCCCCGGCTTCCGGCGCAGCGGTTGGCCGACTGCTCTCGGCCATCCTCCGCCTCGCTCTGTCTCCGCCCTGGGGGCGCACGCCGTTTTTTTTAAATTTAAAGGGCCAGTTCACCTGTTTTAAAGGGGCACTTCCTTCCATCTAGTGCCGGATCTTGGTCTTCCTATGGTTACTGAACGTCAGTTGTTTCCTGTATTGCTCACCCGTGTACCGACCTTTGCCTGTCACCGACTCTGAACCTTCTCTGCCCGTCCCGACCTTGGCTACTTACCTTCGACCTCGTGATTGTGCTGCCAGCCCTGACCTCCGCTTGAACTTGACTTCGCCTTTTATCTGCCTCCTCAGTACCACTCATTACCTCGGCTGACTGTGTGTCTGAGCCGCTGTTGAGGGGTAGCGACCTGGGGGTCACTCACCGCTACAAGTCCAACCTGCATTGCGGCGGCCTCTGGTGAATACCGGTGGCCACTTCCCTGACACGGCACTAGCTATCAGTACACAGCCAAAGCGGATCCACACCTGTGCCACCACATCCTGCCTGTGACAACAAGCTTTAATTTAGACATTATGTTCATGGTACTTTACTAATTGCTCTCTCTCAATGTGTTTATTCTCCAGCGGACAAGGGATATGGGCAGAAAACATGGCTAATGACTCTGGTCAGAAACCCACAGACCACTGCCCAAGTATGCTACAATGCAGCACATTGCAAAACCAGATGCATTGTGGAAAGAACCATCGGCCTGCTGAAAGCACGCTTTCTCTGTTTGACACGCCCAGGAGGAGAGACGTTGTACAGTCAACAAAAGGTCTCCAAAATCATCCTCGCCTGCTGTGTCCTCCACTTGCATATGCCACTGAATCGAACCCCCCCCCCCCCCCCCGAGGAAACAGCGCTGGTGCCAGAAGTCCCCAACATGGCCGCAGACAGTAATGAGGACACCCAGACTGGGTTTGAGCAACGGCAAAGCATGATTACCTCTTTTTTTTGGTAAGCTAGCTCACTTTAACTATACAACAACTATAGTACGCGCTGGTCTAAAATTACGAACCAAAAAAATGGGTAGCTTAAATTAATATTAAAAAATATGTGGTTGGCATTTTAGATTGAAAAATACAAAGAGGTTTGCTTAAAATATATAAACAAAAAAGGTGGTTTGTATCTAAAATATTGAAAGATAAAACAAAGGGTGTTTAGAAAAATGTATTTGTAAACAACAACACAAACTAACTACACTTTTGTCTCCATTAGAGCTCCATTTGTCTCCAGCAGAGGTAGTTGAAAAATCAACAGTCACTGAATTTAAACATGCCTGGGATAAGCACACATCTATCCTAAGATAAAGAGTACATACAGTATACACATAAGGGCAGACTAGATGGACCGTATGGTCTCCTTCTGCCGTCAACCTTCTATGTTTCTAGGTTTCATTACAGGCACCCTGAAGATGGGAACATCTGCTTTTTCAAAACCAAAAACAAAACCATTACTAGATATGCTTCATTTAAAAAATAAAAATTTTAATCAAAACATCTGGTTACATGTGTCATTTGGCTAATGTTATAGCAGATTTTAAACTTTTACAGATTGATTTCTATACAACAGCATAGAAACGCTCAGGCGCTGTATTGAATAAGGTGTAACAACTCAACAGCGCCTCTGAAACATCACATTTAACATTGGCAGCGTGATTACCAATAACGGCAGGTAGCGACTGAGGAGCCCTGTAATAGCGACTGATGGCTGATCGTGGCGGCCACTAGCGGTCGCTCATAGTGCCGCTATACAGACGCTCATCTGTTGCTACCTGCCGCTAATGATGAATCAGCCTGCCCGCTTCAACAGCCTAGTTAATCCCCTCGATTCAAAGAGCAAAAGTTAATTGATTTCGGATCGAGAATCGTAAGTTTGGGTGGGTGTTTGTCATTTTTTCCTTTTTTTTTGGCCATTTCGTATTCGCACGAACGTTCGCGCATAGACGTATATGAACATACGCTTTTCGGACGTCAATCGTATATTTTGCGTTAGTTCGTGTGTTTTTCCCGTCCAAATCGTATTTTTTAGGTCCGATCCTATTTTTTACGTGCTTCACATGGGCTTGCGACCAATTCAGAGAGGTGATTGCTAATTGTTTTGAAGGCCATTAAAGAGCTGCTTCCCGAAATGTTTGCCGGCAGCTATTTGGCCTCGGGAGTAGGATGGAGAGGAGCGAGTTTGTGGCACATCAAGGGCTTATGCTTTTTGGCATCGATTTGACCCGGATGTCTGAGAGCAGATTGCCCCTGCGTCGTTGCATGAACATCGATAGCATGAATGATGTTGAGCTGTTTGAGCTGACCAGGCTTAATCGCGCTTCCCTCCATAAATTATATAGTGAGCTGCGGCCATGATTAGCCCGCACCACAAGGAAGGGGCATGCAATTTCAGGTATGACCAAGATGCTTGGCTGCCTGCAATTTTTGGCGAACGGCTCGTTCCAGAGGCTGGGTGCCCTCTCCGTGGGGATGTCCCAGCCTACGCTGAGCCGCGCACTCTCTAAGTTTTTGGAAGGCATGGCTGCCATAACTCCCAAATATATTTTTTTCCCGGATGATATGGCAGCCAGAAACGCCATTAAGCTTGGTTTTTATAATGTGGCCGACATGCCCAACGTAATTGGTGCTGTTGACTGCACACATGTGGCACTCGTACCTAGGGCATCCGACGAATATATATATAGGTATATATTTTTGGTTTTGGTTATTATGGGGCCCAACGTGTAATGTAACCTATTTTCCTTGGCGGCAGCATATTTTTGTTTGGCCTTTTGTGTACATGCCTTATTTAGGCTTCTCATTTGTTGTTTGAAATTGTGTGCAGACATGTTTTTTTTTCTAAATGTTTTTTGCCCTTATCACTTACCCTTTTTTTTTTGTTTTTGCCTTAAGGAATCGAAAAATGGGACACTCCCTTAATGTCCAGGCCGTGGTGGGGCCGGACATGCGTTTCCTGAGTGTCCTTGCCGGCTACCCTGGATCGACGCACGACTCCTATATCCTGAGACGATCTGGTTTGTTTAGGCGATTTGAGTCTGGGGAATTTTCGGGTGCATGGCTGCTTGGTAAGTGTGTCCTATTTTTGGTTACTGATATTTCCCAGGAATCTGTATTGTTTGCCTATTTTAGCTTTATAATTCTTGTCAGAAACACGAACCAGCATTTTTTTGGGGGGGCTTTTGTGGATTGTATTTTGTTTTTCAACAAAACGCTTGGCTCACTTTGTGCTTCAGAATTTTTTAACTTTGGTTAGGATGTCTGTAACTTCCATGTCCAAAAATATATTGGGTAGCAGATTGTCCCGAAGTATCTGCTAGTTTTTTGTCCTTTTGTAGTATTGGTCTTGCAAGGCCAAAGTGGACTTAAACTGCATACAGTGCATTCTTTATCGAAATGGTGTGGGCCCCTCAGCAGCATGCTAATTGTAACATTTGCGAAGCCAGAAAAAAAAACATATTTCTAAAAAGCCTTGTCCGTGCAGATGTTTTATCATTCTTGGCTTTATTTAAGCTGCATTTTTAGTTATGTACTACATTTGGCCCAATAGTGTTTTTTCTAATGTGCCCTGGGTGTCTTTTTTGGCCCTTTAGCTTACCTCATTTTGATATATGTCAAATTGTTTGTGTTTGTTGTCTTGCAATGTGTTAATTTTTGGTATTTAATTGTCTTGTTAAGGTGATTCCGGTTACCCACTTCTCCCCTGGCTCATGACGCCTGTGCTGCGGCCCCAGGATGCCTCTCAGGAAGCCTACAATCGTGCGCACCGCAAGACCAGGGCTGTTGTTGAGAGGGCATTTGGACTGTTGAAGACACGTTTTCGTTGTTTGGACCATACCGGGGGCGCCCTGCAATATGCTCCTAACAAAGTGATAGACATCATAATGGCATGTGCTGTTCTGCATAATTTTGCCATTCAAGAACGTGTCCCCCGTTATGTTGATGTTCTGCCCTCTACAGCCCGAGAAGATGATGGTGACAATTATGTTGGCCCACCCAGTGAGTCTGGCCAATCAGTGAGAGCAAATTTGATATTGCAGCATTTTAGTTAAAGCCTTTTTTTGGATACCCATTCTGTGTGTGTGTATTTGCCTTTTTTTTCAAATATTTGTTTGCCCGTAATGTGGCATTACCTTAAATAAATACACAATTTCCCTTAATTGTTGCCTAATGTTTTTCCTGGTGTTTACTTAGATTGATCTTTGCATTTTTACACCTCTTAACCAAAAATGTATCTGCTTTAGCCCAAGGTGATGTTAAATGTGTTTCAACTCAAAACGCAACAAGTATTGTAAGTGTGAAATTTTTTTACTTTTTGCACTTTGATTGGTGGTGCATAACAAATAGAAATCCACATCCAACTGTGGCTCCAAAAGCAAGAAGTTATTAACATTAAATCTACCACATCTACACCTGGAAGTGAGTGGCACAACCAAACAAGGACACCCAGTCCAAAGGCCAGCCTAGTCCAGTCATTAATATTGCCTGTGCCAAGGGATATTTGGGCATGGCCATAATGTCACACAAACATGTCTGCAAACAGGAGGAGCACAAACCAAACAAATGTCAAAAGCCATAATTGGCACATGATAGTTGCCAACTAGACTGCACATAGACCTATGGCATTGGCTAGTGGCCTTAATCATTACTCTAAGGAGCTCTATGGGAGCAAATACAAAACACAACCTGCATGTGAAACACAAAATGGATTGTTCAAAACATCAAACGACAAGTAAATACAGTGGGGGGGAAGAGAAAAGATGTCCCACACATTCATGGATTAATAGGGTGGCTGCCCATAAAACCCAGGTGGAGGTCCGTGGGGATGGGACCTAACCTGGGCCATGGTTGCATTGTGAATTTGCAACTGCTCCATAATGTTTCTCTGCATATTGGTCATCTCAGCCATGGCTGACTGGATGCCATTACTTGCATTGACCATGTTGCTGTTGAGGGTCCGAAACTCCGCGAGGATGCCCTGTAAGGTGTTAGTTAGGTTGACCATATCGGCATGCCTTTCCTCCCGCTCAGTTACGAGCTGTGCCTCAAAAGAGTCCCTCTCTTGGTTCCATAAATCAAGCAGGGCACTGTGCCTCCCCTGGGAAATTGTGCGGCGTAATGGAGTCCGCCGCACAATTACCCTGGCTCTTGGGCGTGCCCTGCCGCGTTGTCTCGTCCCCTCAACAGCAACAGGCATGCTTGGCAAATCCTCAGCAGCAGAGTGAACACTGGGGACTGTTGTGTCAGTCTCCCCATGTGCATGCACAATGGATGCAGATTCACTCTGCTGCTGAGGATTGGCCAGAGAAACATTAGGGAGCAGTTGCAGATTGGGACCCAGGGGGAAGGTCATCGGACGTGGCCAGCAGGGATACATCATCTTCCTCCATTTCCTGGATCTCTTCCATGAGTGTGTGGGTCTGTAGGGACATAGAAAAAAAAAGGTTAAGCTGACGTCCCAAATTAGGATTACATCAGTTTAACACATGCTTAAGCACTTGGTAGTATTTTTGGTACTAAATAAACTTACCGGAAAACTCGGATCTGGGCTCCTATGCTGTACGGACCTGGTAGGCATAATCAAACTGGGGGGTGAGTTTACCCTTGCTGAGGGGTCATGCTGGGCTGAAGAAGAGAAAACAAAACAAGGTAAACACACACATAAGCATTGTTTGGGTAGGTAATAAAACAAGCCACTATTTGGAATCTTAAGCAACTCTACAGCAACGGGGACAATTGGTAAAATACACTCAATTTAAGATATGTGCAATGGATCGAGTAAACTGCTAACTGACCTCAGTTCGAAGTCAGGAAGTGTACCCAGTCAGCATACAACTTGCAGAGCAACTATTTTGAGTTTGACTACCATTCTCTAGGTCAGGGGTACTCAACCACTTCTTGTAAAGGTCCATTTAAAGGTATCTGGTGAGAGGTGAAGGTCCGGGCATGGGGCTGTCGCAGGGGGTGTCTAGTTAGAAATCAGCACACTGGGGGAGGGGCTATAGATTGCCAAGTGCAAACTAATAAAGGCTGCTTGCCCTTGCTGGGCTGGATGGGGCAGAGCTGAGGGGACAGGGATTGGATGGATAAAGCTGGGAGGACAGGAATGGATGGTGATGGGATGGATGGAGCAAATCTGTTAGGAATGGATGGGGCTGATCTGGGGGGGGGGCAGATGGTGGGACAGGGGCAGATGGGGCAGAGCTGGGGCAGCGGGACAGGATTGGACAAAGAGAATGATGCACCAAGTTAGTGTGTACCTTGCAATGCCACTTCCTGTGCAGTACTTCATATTGCAATGCTAGGTTTCAGGGAGCCATGACATTGGCCAGGAGACTAACCACTACATCGCCGATCAAGGGGGCAGCTCTGAGCACGTCAACACAGAAGTAACTGAGTGCAGGGCTGTCTGGGCAGGGGTCCGGGAATCTGGTGCCAAGGTCCGCATTCGGACCCCGGGCCGCCAGTTGAGTATCGCTGCTCTAGGTCAGATATGTTTGGGGGTCTTGAATTAAATTGTTACCTCAAACACAACTCACACAACAAATAGCCAACACATCCCTAATGATGTGTGTTTTGTGATTGAGTCCAAATATATCACTTTTCTTCATAAACTTCGTTACTTCACACATAATTAGTGTTAATTGTTATTTTACATAATGTATGTGGTCCGAAATGTGTGATTCACACGGACCAAAACAGGACACAAACAGGCACAGTAGTGCGAGGCCAAGCAAGCCACACCATAGGACCATACCGTCATCTTGGTACTAGTGAACTTTAATTTACTTTGCAAACAGGCAAACATGCAGATTAAGAGTACTCACCTTGTGTACGGGTCGGTGAGTCTGTGTCCCTTAGACCCGCATGGCCACCGACCGCGACAGGATGGAGAAGGCCCAGCACAATCTCCTCAGCAGGTGTAAACTCCAGTTTTGTTGGAAAGCCACCTCCAGTTTTCATGCTGAAATGAAAAAATAGTTTGGTACCCAGAAAAGGTGCATACAGTACGCCCTAATCATTACATTTGGATACATCATTTATTTACCTGTAATTATGCCTTTTAATTTCTTTTTGCCGTACAGCATATTTGAGATCCGAAATTTTCTTCTGGATTTGGGCCACATCTTACCTCTCTTCCCCCGCTGCATTTACTTGTCGTAGGATGGTTTCGAACAATTCCATCTTGCGCTGCTTAGTGGTGTGTTTTGATTTGCTCCCATAGAGCTCGTCATAGTATAATGTAAGGCCACTAGCCAATGCCATATTTTGGTCATGGGAGAATCTCCCACTCAAATGTCCGCGCCGCAATGTGCGGACAGATGGTTGGCTTGGGTGCTCCTCCATGTGTGCAGACACATGTGGTGACATTATGGCCTGGGGCTGTGTAGGGGAATGGAAGGATTGCTGGCTTCCCAATGACTGGACTGGACTGGCCAAGGGACTGGGTGTTCTTGTGTGGCTGGCCACTGAACTTCCAGGTGTAGATGTGGTCCGGATGATGTCCATTCTTTGGCCTCTTGGGGGGCTATGTGCCTGGCTGGTGCCAGGTCGGGGGCTATGTGCCCGGCTGGTGCAAGGTCTGGGGCTAGGTGCCCGGCTGGTGCCAGGTCTTGGGCTTCGGGCCCTGCTGCGCGGCCTTGATGGGCTTCGGGCCCTGCTGCGGGGCCTTGATGGGCTTCGGGCCCTGCTGCGCGGCCTTGATGGGCTTCGGGCCCTGCTGCGGGGCCTTGATGGGCTTCGGGCCCTGCTGTGGTGCCTTGATGGGCTTGTGGCCCTGCTGCGGGGCCTGGATGGTCTTCGGGGCCTGCTGCGGGGCCTTGATGGGCTTCGGGCCCTGCTGTGGTGCCTTGATGGGCTTCGGGCCCTGCTGCGGGGCCTGGATGGTCTTCTGGGCCTGCTGCGGGGCCTTGATGGGCTTCGGGGCCTGCTGTGGGGCCTTGATGGGCTTCGGGCCCTGCTGTGGTGCCTTGATGGGCTTCGGGCCCTGCTGTGGTGCCATGATGGGCTTGTGGCCCTGCTGCGGGGCCTGGATGGTCTTCTGGGCCTGCTGCGGGGCCTTGATGGGCTTCGGGCCCTGCTGTGGTGCCTTGATGGGCTTCGGGCCCTGCTGTGGTGCCTTGATGGGCTTCAGGCCCTGCTGCGGTGCCAAGATGGGCTTCTGGCCCTGCTGCGGGGCCTGGATGGGCTTCTGGGCCTGCTGCGGGGCCTGGGTTGGCTAAGTGCCCGGCTTGAAAGCATGGGTGGTGTGGGCTCCCTTGGGCGGCCTCTTCTGGGGGCAGAGGTGGTGGTGGCTGCTGTGGCCTGTTTTTTGGCCGCAGGGGCACGTGCCTTTGGGGCCCTTTTTTGGGAAAGGGAGGGTCCAGTGTCCCTTGGTGGGGCCGAGGTGGTACTTGCCTTCTGGGACCTTAGCTTCTTGGGTCCTTGCTGGGACCTGGTGGTTGGGCCCTCAGAGGTCTGCCTTGGCTGTGCGCGTTTAGCTGCTGCCTTTTTGGGTGCCATTTTCGCAAAAAGCTCAAAGAGAATGAGCTTTGGGTGCAGGGACCTTTAAATCATGCGCCCAGCGTCTGACGCCTATGCGCACGACTACGCGCTCGTACGGACGTACGTTCGTGCGGAACCAGGAAACCGCTGGGGTTTCACTTATCTGCTGCCTTGAAGAAGCATAAAGATGGCGCCCACTATCTTCACCCGTCAACAGGAAGAGATCCTCATGCTGGTAAGTGCCTTGCTCTGCCTTTTAAGCTAATACTGACTGATGTACTAAATGTAAATGATGCGGTTGGAACTAGTTTTGGGGATCTTAATGTTTTAGAACAGGCTCCTCACACTTCATCCTCAAGGGCCGAGACAGGCCACGTTTTCACCTCTCTAGGCTGATGTCCTAATTAGGGCAATTGCTCTGGCTTAGCACCAGTTAATTAACCTGTGGAGTAGCGTGGCTAGCTGTCAAACCTGGCCTGTCTCGGACCTTGATGCGGATGTTTGAGGACCACTGTTTGCCTAAGACCTCAAAACACAACGGCAAGCCACACACGTGGGCAAAAAGACAGAAACCGGGCCTTCAGCGTGATTGACTAAAAAGCAATAAAACCTAAAAAACGAGTACACAGCCTATGACATTTCCAAATGGGCCATTTGAAGCCAATAACTTATTAGTCTTGCCTCCACTGGCCTGAAACTCTGCTCAAGAATGTAAGAGATGCGTGCAACCATCTGTACTCAGAAGCATCACACTTACTGAGGAGAGGTGAGTGGGATAAGGTACAGGGGGGTGGGTTATAGCTGTGCTTTGTTCAGACACAGCAGAGCTGTGGTCATGGGAAGGTCATCAGTCCAAGAATGCCGAGCAGCACACACACTTAGAGTTTGCATGAACTTCCTGTTTGCAGGCTGCCTGCAAAGAAGGCATTTTACATAAGCCGACATCTTGGATGTTCAAACCATCATAACATGCCATAGATGCAGGTGGCCTGATTTGTAATGTTGGCTATCTGTATGTACATGGTGTGTGAAACATATAACATAAGACCAGACTCTGAATCAGAGTGAACGTCCGCTTTAAGGCACTCCCCAAAAATGGCTGGCACTCTAAATGTGTGTGTTAATGACATGACATTCGCAACTTGTGATGCAACACATATGGCTCTGTGTGTAAAAGTAAAAGCTCTGTGTCCATTATGTTTTTCAGATCATGCTTCAGCGCCGGTATGACTTCGCGCCCAATGTGTGCGAAAAAAGGGACATCGCCCGGGAGATCATCGCGGAAATCCACCGTGTCACCAGCACCACCTTCACTCACACCCAGATAATGCAGCATTGGTCGGACCTGAAACGTCTGCACATGTCCCGGGTGCGGAGGTTTTTTGGGATCCATTTCCCAAGTAAGTCCAAAGCGATTGCATGGTATATGTTACAAATGTATAAGTTATGCCTTTATTTATAATGACTTTTCTTTGTTAGTGTTGGAAATGGATTTCAGAATTCGCCGCACCCGGAGGCGCACAGGCCGACCAGTGCTGCATGCTTCTGCATCTGTGAGTGAAGGTGGTGGATCTCCCGGGCGACGGACCTACCCCTCCTCTGTGGCCTCCTCAGACCAGCCCCTGGACCTTACCACAGAGGAGGGGCCCAACCGCGTGGGCGTGGAGTCATGCCCGGCCAGGCATGGGGAAGGCTCTGGTATGTCACTCTTCATGTATATGCACAAAGATATACATGCAAGGCCAAAAACTAAGTGCTCCTTTATTATGTATTTCTAGATGCTTCGGGAGCGGGTGAGATAGTGGAGGAGGAGGCAGCAGAGATGCTGGAAGTTGATCCTGGCGAAGGTGAGTGATGTCAGCCAGACTGGGAGCCAGATATGTTGGGAATAGTGACTCTATACAACTACTAATCAAATGTCACATGTTTCTCCAGGGACTTCTTCACAGCATAGCCAGGACCAAGGGCATCCTGTTGGCCCCAACCAGCCATCTGTCGGCCACCAACAAAGTAAGTAGCCATGCCATTATTCATATTTATGTGTTTTTTGCTAATAACACACACATAACTAAAGGCGTAGCCAATGTATAGTTAACACTTTCATGTGGGCACTTCGTTAGCTTAAAGCGGACCCTAACTCGTATTAAGAGCCTAGCTAATAAGTATCCCACACACTGTACATACAGATTGCGAACATTCAAAAACAGGCTACCGGCATCTACTGCATGTTAGGAGCCTTTAAACATCCAAGATGGCGGCATATGGAATGTGCCATATTTACAGGCAGCATGGCATCCAGATTTAACAAAGTAAGGTGCTGCCATGCATTGTGGGACTGCTGACCTTTCCCTGAACCCAGCTATGCTCTGTATTACCAAAGCACAACTGTAACCTGCTCCCCTGTACTTTATCCCACTCTCCTCTCCTCATTAAGTGTTATGCTTCTGAGTCCAGATGGCGGCGCAGTAATCAAAAATGCACCAAAATGTACTTTGATCTGGTGCAGAATCATTTGGAAATAGTTTTTGATTTTCATTAAATAATGTGGAAGGTCCGGTTTAAGGAGTTTCAATACTTACCTGTGGGAAATGCATTTACTTTATCCCTTGGAAGAATGACATATGTCATGCATTTACATGTATTTGATTAACCCAAAATCTATTCCCAGCATACAAACCGGTCTGGTACTACTATTTATGTTTATTTCTCTATTGGTTACAGGGATGATCCCAAAAACCTTGGCGGGCAAAAAAAAAAGGATACAGGAGTTGGTGGCCGAGCTGCTGGCCATACAGGTGACGTTGGGGCCAACAGAAGAAGAAGAGGAGGATGATTAGTGCCCTTGATCCTGGCTAATTTTGTAAAATAGTTTTTACGTTTTTATAATGTTCAAAATTTTAATAGTTTTTTAAAAACAACCAGAAAACCCCCAAAAAATTTTAGAGGTTTTTACAAACACAAAGCAAAAAAAAAAAAATTTTATACAAATAAATAATATTTTAAGTCTTTAGAAATGTGTCATTTCTAATATGCGCAAAAAAAGACATTTACACAAACACGAAAATACATGCTTCGAAACATATAGACATATGTACATTATGTGGTTTGGGTAAGTTTTAGAGTCGTCCAAATGAAGAAGGATGCAAGCGCTAAGGGGTTTGGGTAAGTTTTAGGGTCCGAGAAATGAAGAAGGATGCAAGCGCTAAGGGGTTTGGGTAAGTTTTAGAGTCGTCCAAATGAAGAAGGATGCAAGCGCTAAGGGGTTTGGGTAAGTTTTAGGGTCGTCAACATGAAGAAGGATGCAAGCGCTAAGGGGTTTGGGTAAGTTTTATGGGCGTCCAAATGAAGAATAATGCAAGCGCTAAGGGGTTTGGGTAAGTTTTAGGGTCGTCAACATGAAGAAGGATGCAAGCGCTAAGGGGTTTGGGTAAGTTTTAGAGTCGTCCAAATGAAGAAGGATGCAAGCGCTAAGGGGTTTGGGTAAGTTTTAGGGTCGTCAACATGAAGAAGGATGCAAGCGCTAAGGGGTTTGGGTAAGTTTTAGGGTCGTCAACATGAAGAAGGATGCAAGCGCTAAGGGGTTTGGGTAAGTTTTAGGGTCCGAGAAATGAAGAAGGATGCAAGCGCTAAGGGGTTTGGGTAAGTTTTAGGGTCCGAGAAATGAAGAAGGATGCAAGCGCTAAGGGGTTTGGGTAAGTTTTAGAGTCGTCCAAATGAAGAAGGATGCAAGCGCTAAGGGGTTTGGGTACGTTTTAGAGTCGTCCAAATGAAGAAGGATGCAAGCGCTAAGGGGTTTGGGTAAGTTTTAGGGTCCGAGAACCTTGACCTCAGAATTTCTGTATATCTGTATTATTATTTAATTCATATTATTATTCTATTGATTATTTGGATTGATGAAAGTATTATTATTTTAGAATGAGCATTGTTCGTATTCAGTTGACTATAATGACATTTGTTTTTATCAAGACTAATAGATACAACCACCGCATCAACTAACCACAGCCAATATCGCTTAATAGTGTGCAGTGTATTGGCTATATCCTCTTCCAAATTATACAATTATACAAATGAGGGTGGCCCAGACACACCCTTTTTGCCAGTAACAAAAAAAACGCACATCTGTGAATCTAAAAGCATATCATTTTATTGAAAGCAAAAACCACACATGGACAATGTAAAACCATTAAAAAACATAAACACACTTGAAAAGGGGTGTCAATTTGTTCCTACCATGGCCACTCACATACATTACTGTAATTGATAGATGGTAGTCCCTAAATGCTCCTGATACCCTATTTATATAACCGATACTAAAGTGCATCCAACATATACAATGATATTTCATGTGATCAGTGCTTAAAGTGCAACCAACAATATATATTTCACAAATATCATAATTGTTATTTTATCTGATCCATAAGTAACCCTATCCCCTGAATAAATAATACCGAACCAAAAGAAGTGGACTAGATGGAAAGGAACAATAATGAATCCATAGATAAATAAAACATATAAATCACCAGTTAGCCAGGTCCATAGGAGGCACCCCCTTCCAGCCCATGCGTTTCGTGATGGTAAATCCCCGTCACTGCCTCAAGGCAATACACTTAAATGTCTACATGCCTTTTATACTCACCCTGATCAAGCGCTCCCCCATACCACACTCACTCCAGCCAGAGGGGCGTCAGTTGCCCACCAGTACTGACCATGGGGAGGAACAGGCTGACAGGAGGCTTGCGCTCCATGTGGAACGCAGACGTGCTCCCTGCCGGCTCCAGACAGACCGCACACCACCCCCTGCATATATGAAACTGCCTACCTAAATAACATTATACATTTCAAAATACATATCTGATTAAACAAAATAGAGGATGGAGCTATACATAAAACATTTAAATGAACAGATTGCTATTGAACTATTGCTTTTTGTGCTGACCTACAACTTCCTTCTTTTCGAGCAGCTCTACTACCACCAGGTATTTGGTGTGACCATTGGAACACGCTGTGCCCCTTCGGTGGCCACCCTCTTCCTCTTCCTGGCTAGGTGGGAAAGGGTCATTTTTGGGGAACCCCTTGAGCAATACCAACAGCAGGTTCTGGGTTGGCTTCATTACATCGACGATGTGCTAATCTTGAGGCAGAGGATGGCTGAATCCTGCCTTTGCTTTTAGAGCAAAGGCAAGCCTTTGAGACGCTTGCTCACTAAACATACACTGAGGGTTATGCTAATTTTTTAGTAAAGTAAGTGTAACTGTGGGTGCATATTTGAGTGTGAACTTAAAGCTTCATCTGGATGAGCTTATAAACTTTAAAACTTTAACATTCAGTTAGACTGGGGCAGATGCACGCACTGCTGGGGATGCGCCCGCTTGCACACCTGGTTGCCGAAGGGCAGCGCAGTTTGCACAGCACAGCAAATGGCTCTGATTGGACGAGAGCCTGTGCAATCGCCATAGGACAAGAAAGAAGTTAGTTTTACTGGGGATCTCACACATCAGGGCATCCCAAATCCGAACAAGATAGATAGATATTATATCAATATTTTGTTCTGCCTTAACTACTAGTTGCAGGTGTTAAAAATAATACAATGTAGCTGCTCAAAGGATCGATTCCATTTAAAATTGTGGAAGATTACATCCATATGTTCTGGGTTGCGTAGTGTGGGTGAGACATATGGTATTTAGATTATGGCCTGGGGCTGTGTAGGGGAATGGAAGGATTGCTGGCTTCCCAATGACTGGACTGGACTGGCCAAGGGACTGGGTGTTCTTGTGTGGCTGGCCACTGAACTTCCAGGTGTAGATGTGGTCCGGATGATGTCCATTCTTTGGCCTCTTGGGGGGCTATGTGCCTGGCTGGTGCCAGGTCGGGGGCTATGTGCCCGGCTGGTGCAAGGTCTGGGGCTAGGTGCCCGGCTGGTGCCAGGTCTTGGGCTTCGGGCCCTGCTGCGCGGCCTTGATGGGCTTCGGGCCCTGCTGCGGGGCCTTGATGGGCTTCGGGCCCTGCTGCGCGGCCTTGATGGGCTTCGGGCCCTGCTGCGGGGCCTTGATGGGCTTCGGGCCCTGCTGTGGTGCCTTGATGGGCTTGTGGCCCTGCTGCGGGGCCTGGATGGTCTTCGGGGCCTGCTGCGGGGCCTTGATGGGCTTCGGGCCCTGCTGTGGTGCCTTGATGGGCTTCGGGCCCTGCTGCGGGGCCTGGATGGTCTTCTGGGCCTGCTGCGGGGCCTTGATGGGCTTCGGGGCCTGCTGTGGGGCCTTGATGGGCTTCGGGCCCTGCTGTGGTGCCTTGATGGGCTTCGGGCCCTGCTGTGGTGCCATGATGGGCTTGTGGCCCTGCTGCGGGGCCTGGATGGTCTTCTGGGCCTGCTGCGGGGCCTTGATGGGCTTCGGGCCCTGCTGTGGTGCCTTGATGGGCTTCGGGCCCTGCTGTGGTGCCTTGATGGGCTTCAGGCCCTGCTGCGGTGCCAAGATGGGCTTCTGGCCCTGCTGCGGGGCCTGGATGGGCTTCTGGGCCTGCTGCGGGGCCTGGGTTGGCTAAGTGCCCGGCTTGAAAGCATGGGTGGTGTGGGCTCCCTTGGGCGGCCTCTTCTGGGGGCAGAGGTGGTGGTGGCTGCTGTGGCCTGTTTTTTGGCCGCAGGGGCACGTGCCTTTGGGGCCCTTTTTTGGGAAAGGGAGGGTCCAGTGTCCCTTGGTGGGGCCGAGGTGGTACTTGCCTTCTGGGACCTTAGCTTCTTGGGTCCTTGCTGGGACCTGGTGGTTGGGCCCTCAGAGGTCTGCCTTGGCTGTGCGCGTTTAGCTGCTGCCTTTTTGGGTGCCATTTTCGCAAAAAGCTCAAAGAGAATGAGCTTTGGGTGCAGGGACCTTTAAATCATGCGCCCAGCGTCTGACGCCTATGCGCACGACTACGCGCTCGTACGGACGTACGTTCGTGCGGAACCAGGAAACCGCTGGGGTTTCACTTATCTGCTGCCTTGAAGAAGCATAAAGATGGCGCCCACTATCTTCACCCGTCAACAGGAAGAGATCCTCATGCTGGTAAGTGCCTTGCTCTGCCTTTTAAGCTAATACTGACTGATGTACTAAATGTAAATGATGCGGTTGGAACTAGTTTTGGGGATCTTAATGTTTTAGAACAGGCTCCTCACACTTCATCCTCAAGGGCCGAGACAGGCCACGTTTTCACCTCTCTAGGCTGATGTCCTAATTAGGGCAATTGCTCTGGCTTAGCACCAGTTAATTAACCTGTGGAGTAGCGTGGCTAGCTGTCAAACCTGGCCTGTCTCGGACCTTGATGCGGATGTTTGAGGACCACTGTTTGCCTAAGACCTCAAAACACAACGGCAAGCCACACACGTGGGCAAAAAGACAGAAACCGGGCCTTCAGCGTGATTGACTAAAAAGCAATAAAACCTAAAAAACGAGTACACAGCCTATGACATTTCCAAATGGGCCATTTGAAGCCAATAACTTATTAGTCTTGCCTCCACTGGCCTGAAACTCTGCTCAAGAATGTAAGAGATGCGTGCAACCATCTGTACTCAGAAGCATCACACTTACTGAGGAGAGGTGAGTGGGATAAGGTACAGGGGGGTGGGTTATAGCTGTGCTTTGTTCAGACACAGCAGAGCTGTGGTCATGGGAAGGTCATCAGTCCAAGAATGCCGAGCAGCACACACACTTAGAGTTTGCATGAACTTCCTGTTTGCAGGCTGCCTGCAAAGAAGGCATTTTACATAAGCCGACATCTTGGATGTTCAAACCATCATAACATGCCATAGATGCAGGTGGCCTGATTTGTAATGTTGGCTATCTGTATGTACATGGTGTGTGAAACATATAACATAAGACCAGACTCTGAATCAGAGTGAACGTCCGCTTTAAGGCACTCCCCAAAAATGGCTGGCACTCTAAATGTGTGTGTTAATGACATGACATTCGCAACTTGTGATGCAACACATATGGCTCTGTGTGTAAAAGTAAAAGCTCTGTGTCCATTATGTTTTTCAGATCATGCTTCAGCGCCGGTATGACTTCGCGCCCAATGTGTGCGAAAAAAGGGACATCGCCCGGGAGATCATCGCGGAAATCCACCGTGTCACCAGCACCACCTTCACTCACACCCAGATAATGCAGCATTGGTCGGACCTGAAACGTCTGCACATGTCCCGGGTGCGGAGGTTTTTTGGGATCCATTTCCCAAGTAAGTCCAAAGCGATTGCATGGTATATGTTACAAATGTATAAGTTATGCCTTTATTTATAATGACTTTTCTTTGTTAGTGTTGGAAATGGATTTCAGAATTCGCCGCACCCGGAGGCGCACAGGCCGACCAGTGCTGCATGCTTCTGCATCTGTGAGTGAAGGTGGTGGATCTCCCGGGCGACGGACCTACCCCTCCTCTGTGGCCTCCTCAGACCAGCCCCTGGACCTTACCACAGAGGAGGGGCCCAACCGCGTGGGCGTGGAGTCATGCCCGGCCAGGCATGGGGAAGGCTCTGGTATGTCACTCTTCATGTATATGCACAAAGATATACATGCAAGGCCAAAAACTAAGTGCTCCTTTATTATGTATTTCTAGATGCTTCGGGAGCGGGTGAGATAGTGGAGGAGGAGGCAGCAGAGATGCTGGAAGTTGATCCTGGCGAAGGTGAGTGATGTCAGCCAGACTGGGAGCCAGATATGTTGGGAATAGTGACTCTATACAACTACTAATCAAATGTCACATGTTTCTCCAGGGACTTCTTCACAGCATAGCCAGGACCAAGGGCATCCTGTTGGCCCCAACCAGCCATCTGTCGGCCACCAACAAAGTAAGTAGCCATGCCATTATTCATATTTATGTGTTTTTTGCTAATAACACACACATAACTAAAGGCGTAGCCAATGTATAGTTAACACTTTCATGTGGGCACTTCGTTAGCTTAAAGCGGACCCTAACTCGTATTAAGAGCCTAGCTAATAAGTATCCCACACACTGTACATACAGATTGCGAACATTCAAAAACAGGCTACCGGCATCTACTGCATGTTAGGAGCCTTTAAACATCCAAGATGGCGGCATATGGAATGTGCCATATTTACAGGCAGCATGGCATCCAGATTTAACAAAGTAAGGTGCTGCCATGCATTGTGGGACTGCTGACCTTTCCCTGAACCCAGCTATGCTCTGTATTACCAAAGCACAACTGTAACCTGCTCCCCTGTACTTTATCCCACTCTCCTCTCCTCATTAAGTGTTATGCTTCTGAGTCCAGATGGCGGCGCAGTAATCAAAAATGCACCAAAATGTACTTTGATCTGGTGCAGAATCATTTGGAAATAGTTTTTGATTTTCATTAAATAATGTGGAAGGTCCGGTTTAAGGAGTTTCAATACTTACCTGTGGGAAATGCATTTACTTTATCCCTTGGAAGAATGACATATGTCATGCATTTACATGTATTTGATTAACCCAAAATCTATTCCCAGCATACAAACCGGTCTGGTACTACTATTTATGTTTATTTCTCTATTGGTTACAGGGATGATCCCAAAAACCTTGGCGGGCAAAAAAAAAAGGATACAGGAGTTGGTGGCCGAGCTGCTGGCCATACAGGTGACGTTGGGGCCAACAGAAGAAGAAGAGGAGGATGATTAGTGCCCTTGATCCTGGCTAATTTTGTAAAATAGTTTTTACGTTTTTATAATGTTCAAAATTTTAATAGTTTTTTAAAAACAACCAGAAAACCCCCAAAAAATTTTAGAGGTTTTTACAAACACAAAGCAAAAAAAAAAAAATTTTATACAAATAAATAATATTTTAAGTCTTTAGAAATGTGTCATTTCTAATATGCGCAAAAAAAGACATTTACACAAACACGAAAATACATGCTTCGAAACATATAGACATATGTACATTATGTGGTTTGGGTAAGTTTTAGAGTCGTCCAAATGAAGAAGGATGCAAGCGCTAAGGGGTTTGGGTAAGTTTTAGGGTCCGAGAAATGAAGAAGGATGCAAGCGCTAAGGGGTTTGGGTAAGTTTTAGAGTCGTCCAAATGAAGAAGGATGCAAGCGCTAAGGGGTTTGGGTAAGTTTTAGGGTCGTCAACATGAAGAAGGATGCAAGCGCTAAGGGGTTTGGGTAAGTTTTATGGGCGTCCAAATGAAGAATAATGCAAGCGCTAAGGGGTTTGGGTAAGTTTTAGGGTCGTCAACATGAAGAAGGATGCAAGCGCTAAGGGGTTTGGGTAAGTTTTAGAGTCGTCCAAATGAAGAAGGATGCAAGCGCTAAGGGGTTTGGGTAAGTTTTAGGGTCGTCAACATGAAGAAGGATGCAAGCGCTAAGGGGTTTGGGTAAGTTTTAGGGTCGTCAACATGAAGAAGGATGCAAGCGCTAAGGGGTTTGGGTAAGTTTTAGGGTCCGAGAAATGAAGAAGGATGCAAGCGCTAAGGGGTTTGGGTAAGTTTTAGGGTCCGAGAAATGAAGAAGGATGCAAGCGCTAAGGGGTTTGGGTAAGTTTTAGAGTCGTCCAAATGAAGAAGGATGCAAGCGCTAAGGGGTTTGGGTACGTTTTAGAGTCGTCCAAATGAAGAAGGATGCAAGCGCTAAGGGGTTTGGGTAAGTTTTAGGGTCCGAGAACCTTGACCTCAGAATTTCTGTATATCTGTATTATTATTTAATTCATATTATTATTCTATTGATTATTTGGATTGATGAAAGTATTATTATTTTAGAATGAGCATTGTTCGTATTCAGTTGACTATAATGACATTTGTTTTTATCAAGACTAATAGATACAACCACCGCATCAACTAACCACAGCCAATATCGCTTAATAGTGTGCAGTGTATTGGCTATATCCTCTTCCAAATTATACAATTATACAAATGAGGGTGGCCCAGACACACCCTTTTTGCCAGTAACAAAAAAACGCACATCTGTGAATCTAAAATCATTCAATATCATTTTATTGAAAGCAAAAACCACACATGGACAATGTAAAACCATTAAAAAACATAAACACACTTGAAAAGGGGTGTCAATTTGTTCCTACCATGGCCACTCACATACATTACTGTAATTGATAGATGGTAGTCCCTAAATGCTCCTGATACCCTATTTATATAACCGATACTAAAGTGCATCCAACATATACAATGATATTTCATGTGATCAGTGCTTAAAGTGCAACCAACAATATATATTTCACAAATATCATAATTGTTATTTTATCTGATCCATAAGTAACCCTATCCCCTGAATAAATAATACCGAACCAAAAGAAGTGGACTAGATGGAAAGGAACAATAATGAATCCATAGATAAATAAAACATATAAATCACCAGTTAGCCAGGTCCATAGGAGGCACCCCCTTCCAGCCCATGCGTTTCGTGATGGTAAATCCCCGTCACTGCCTCAAGGCAATACACTTAAATGTCTACATGCCTTTTATACTCACCCTGATCAAGCGCTCCCCCATACCACACTCACTCCAGCCAGAGGGGCGTCAGTTGCCCACCAGTACTGACCATGGGGAGGAACAGGCTGACAGGAGGCTTGCGCTCCATGTGGAACGCAGACGTGCTCCCTGCCGGCTCCAGACAGACCGCACACCACCCCCTGCATATATGAAACTGCCTACCTAAATAACATTATACATTTCAAAATACATATCTGATTAAACAAAATAGAGGATGGAGCTATACATAAAACATTTAAATGAACAGATTGCTATTGAACTATTGCTTTTTGTGCTGACCTACAACTTCCTTCTTTTCGAGCAGCTCTACTACCACCAGGTATTTGGTGTGACCATTGGAACACGCTGTGCCCCTTCGGTGGCCACCCTCTTCCTCTTCCTGGCTAGGTGGGAAAGGGTCATTTTTGGGGAACCCCTTGAGCAATACCAACAGCAGGTTCTGGGTTGGCTTCATTACATCGACGATGTGCTAATCTTGAGGCAGAGGATGGCTGAATCCTGCCTTTGCTTTTAGAGCAAAGGCAAGCCTTTGAGACGCTTGCTCACTAAACATACACTGAGGGTTATGCTAATTTTTTAGTAAAGTAAGTGTAACTGTGGGTGCATATTTGAGTGTGAACTTAAAGCTTCATCTGGATGAGCTTATAAACTTTAAAACTTTAACATTCAGTTAGACTGGGGCAGATGCACGCACTGCTGGGGATGCGCCCGCTTGCACACCTGGTTGCCGAAGGGCAGCGCAGTTTGCACAGCACAGCAAATGGCTCTGATTGGACGAGAGCCTGTGCAATCGCCATAGGACAAGAAAGAAGTTAGTTTTACTGGGGATCTCACACATCAGGGCATCCCAAATCCGAACAAGATAGATAGATATTATATCAATATTTTGTTCTGCCTTAACTACTAGTTGCAGGTGTTAAAAATAATACAATGTAGCTGCTCAAAGGATCGATTCCATTTAAAATTGTGGAAGATTACATCCATATGTTCTGGGTTGCGTAGTGTGGGTGAGACATATGGTATTTAGATTAATAGAATACAATAGAAATTGACAGTGACTCAACAAAGGCTGACTAAGTAATGGTATGAAAAAAAAAACTGAATTATGCTGTTCTGAGTGTTTTCTCTTCCAAATAAGATCTACAGTAAGAATTTTACTCAACTAGGGTTATACATACAGTAATACATGTAAATCTTTTAAATTAGGCTTGTGAGAGAGATCTACAGTGTGGTGTTGGAACTTGCTGTGCAATCAGTCTATGGTTACGCGGTTTAAGGATGTGCACGCCAATGGGACAAGAAGGAGAGGAATGTCATCCTTTTAGTCATAAGGTACAGTATATACTGATCTATTTATGTATCTCATTTTTGGGGTCTCTTCTTCACTGCAATTGGTGACTATATGAAAAGTACTTTATTAATTTTGTTCTATTTGTTTGTTATCCTGATTTTCACTGAGAATTGTAGCAGTATGGGTCTTATTTAAAAGACGCTAGCGCCATGTAGCGACATGTAGCGGCAAGTATTTATCTGCAGCGCCACCAGCAACCCATATTTATGGTGCGAAGAACTGTTTAGTTCCACACATAGCGTCATGTAGCGCTCCATGTATCAAGAGAACGGGTGTTTGGTTAGCGCCTGCACTATGTTCCATGTAAAACTGTAAGCCTTGATATCTCGGCAATTTCTTCTTCAATTTAAAAATACAATTCTGTGATGTGGTAATACCAATTCTACAGGTGAGTAATCACAGAATTGTATTATTCTAAGTATACAGCACGTCCTGTTCCAGAAGATATTTCTTACTCTTGGGACATCCAATAGCAGTGTCCGTAAGGTAGGGTGGATCCCCAAAAGTAACAGCAGACAGTTTAAACCACTGCCACCTGCAGAACTTTGCGGCCAAAAGCAGCATCAGCTGAGGCCTTAACTAGGGATGAGCGAATCGATCCGGACGAACCCGGATTCGATCCGAATTTCATGAAAAATTCGATTCGGATCGAATCCGAATTTCCCTGTGCTTCGATCGCTCGAAGTTTTCCTTTAACATCCATTCATTTACATTACAGGCATTCTAAGATGGCGGACGGGACATGTCCAGACATCTACCCCGCGCCAGTGCAAGCTGGGGCAGTCACATGCAGCCTATCAGCAGCCAGCAAGCCCGGTGACGTCACAGCGCTATTTAAGTCGGTGGACATCTTGCTTTTCCTCATTTCTCTATTGCATTCGTGAGAGACAGGACGCTGCTGTAGTGAGGGAGAGACAGAGAGCCAGGGACAGACAGGGACAGACAGAAGACAGGCAGGAGAAAGGCAGGAAGTCAGCGAGAAGAAGGGAAAGTTAGGAAAAATCGGAGGCAGTCACAGGGAGATTTTTTTTTTTCATCCAGCCTGAGTGTTACTGGCTGGCTGACTGGCTTTGTTAGCGTTTTCAGGCTGCTTATACACTAACTGTGCATATATACTGTACTGATCTCAAGTCTGCTGTGAGGCATCCGATTCTGTGACTACACCAGCCTCTATTTACTATAACCCCTTGCACTTATTCTAATAGAAATTTGGCCTGATAAAGACACTTTTGCTGTGCATAGTAGTACTGCTCACAGGTGCACTGCTGGCTGTTGGGGCATCCCATTCTGTGACTACACAAGCCTCTCTTTACTATAACCCTTTGCACTTATTCTAAAAGTCATTTGGCATGATAAAGACACTTTTGCTGTGCATAGTAGTACTGATCACAGGTGCACTGCTGGCTGTTGGGGCATCCCATTCTGTGACTACACAAGCCTCTATTTACTATAACCCTTTGCACTTATTCTAATAGAAATTTGGCCTGATAAAGACACCTTTGCTGTGCATAGTACTACTGCTCACAGGTGCACTGCTGGCTGTTGGGGCATCCCATTCTGTGACTACACAAGCCTCTCTTTACTATAACCCTTTGCACTTATTCTAAAAGTCATTTGGCCTGATAAAGACACTTTTGCTGTGCATAGTAGTACTGCTCACAGGTGCACCGCTGGCTGTTGGGGCATCACATTCTGTGACTACACAAGCCTCTATTTACTATAACCCTTTGCACTTATTCTAATAGACATTTGGCCTGATAAAGAAACTTTTGCTGTGCATAGTACTACTGCTCACAGGTGCACTGCTGGCTGTTGGGGCATCCCATTCTGTGACTACACAAGCCTCTCTTTACTATAACCCTTTGCACTTATTCTAAAAGTCATTTGGCCTGATAAAGACACTTTTGCTGTGCATAGTAGTACTGCTCACAGGTGCACTGCTGGCTGTTGGGGCATCCCATTCTGTGACTACACAAGCCTCTCTTTACTATAACCCTTTGCACTTTTTCTAAAAGTCATTTGGCCTGATAAAGACACTTTTGCTGTGCATAGTAGTACTGCTCACAGGTGCACTGCTGGCTGTTGGGGCATCCCATTCTGTGACTACACAAGCCTCTCTTTACTATAACCCTTTGCACTTATTCTAAAAGTCATTTGGCCTGATAAAGACACTTTTGCTGTGCATAGTAGTACTGCTCACAGGTGCCCTGCTGGCTGTTGGGGCATCCCATTCTGTGACTACACAAGCCTCTCTTTACTATAACCCTTTGCACTTATTCTAAAAGTCATTTGGCCTGATAAAGACACTTTTGCTGTGCATAGTAGTACTGCTAACAGGTGCACTGCTGGCTGTTGGGGCATCCCATTCTGTGACTACACAAGCCTCTATTTACTATAACCCTTTGCACTTATTCTAATAGAAATTTGGCCTGATAAACACACTTTTGCTGTGCATAGTATTACTGCTCCCAAGTGCACTGCTGGCTGTTGGGGCATCCCATTCTGTGACTACACCAGCCTCTATTTACTATAACCCTTTGCACTTATTCTAAAAGTCATTTGGCCTGATAAAGACACTTTTGCTGTGCATAGTAGTACTGCTCACAGGTGCACTGCTGGCTGTTGGGGCATCCCATTCTGTGACAACACAAGCCTCTATTTACTACCATAACCCTTTGCACTTATTCTAATAGAAATTTGGCCAGATAAACACACTTTTGCTGTGCATAGTATTACTGCTCCCAGGTGCACTGCTGGCTGTTGGGGCATCCCATTCTGTGACTACACCAGCCTCTATTTACTACTATAACCCTTTGCACTTATTCTAATAGAAATTTGGCCTGATAAACACACTTTTGCTGTGCATAGTATTACTGCTCCCAAGTGCACTGCTGGCTGTTGGGGCATCCCATTCTGTGACTACACCAGCCTCTATTTACTATAACCCTTTGCACTTATTCTAAAAGTCATTTGGCCTGATAAAGACACTTTTGCTGTGCATAGTAGTACTGCTCACAGGTGCACTGCTGGCTGTTGGGGCATCCCATTCTGTGACTACACAAGCCTCTATTTACTATAACCCTTTGCACTTATTCTAAAAGTCATTTGGGCTGATAAAGACACTTTTGCTGTGCATAGTAGTACTGCTGCTCACAGGTGCACTGCTGGCTGTTGGGGCATCCCATTCTGTGACTACACAAGCCTCTATTTACTACTATAACCCTTTGCACGTATTCTAATAGAAATTTGGGCTGATAAACACACTTTTGCTGTGCATAGTATTACTGCTCACAGGTGCACTGCTGGCTGTTGGGGCATCCCATTCTGTGACTACACAAGCCTCTATTTACTACTATAACCCTTTGCACTTATTCTAATAGAAATTTGGCCTGATAAACACACTTTTGCTGTGCATAGTAGTACTGCTGCCAGGTGCACTGCTGGCTGTTGGGGCATCCCATTCTGTGACTACACAAGCCTCTCTTTACTATAACCCTTTGCACTTATTCTAAAAGTCATTTGGCCTGATAAAGACACTTTTGCTGTGCATAGTAGTACTGCTCACAGGTGCACTGCTGGCTGTTGGGGCATCCCATTCTGTGACTACACAAGCCTCTCTTTACTATAACCCTTTGCACTTATTCTAAAAGTCATTTGGCCTGATAAAGACACTTTTGCTGTGCATAGTAGTACTGCTCACAGGTGCACTGCTGGCTGTTGGGGCATCCCATTCTGTGACTACACAAGCCTATTTACTACTATAACCCTTTGCACTTATTCTAATAGAAATTTGGCCTGATAAACACACTTTTGCTGTGCATAGTATTACTGCTCACAGGTGCACTGCTGGCTGTTGGGGCATCCCATTCTGTGACAACACAAGCCTCTATTTACTACCATAACCCTTTGCACTTATTCTAATAGAAATTTGGCCTGATAAACACACTTTTGCTGTGCATAGTATTACTGCTCCCAGGTGCACTGCTGGCTGTTGGGGCATCCCATTCTGTGACTACACCAGCCTCTATTTACTACTATAACCCTGTGCACTTATTCTAATAGAAATTTGGCCTGATAAACACACTTTTGCTGTGCATAGTATTACTGCTCCCAAGTGCACTGCTGGCTGTTGGGGCATCCCATTCTGTGACTACACCAGCCTCTATTTACTATAACCCTTTGCACTTATTCTAAAAGTCATTTGGCCTGATAAAGACACTTTTGCTGTGCATAGTAGTACTGCTCACAGGTGCACTGCTGGCTGTTGGGGCATCCCATTCTGTGACTACACAAGCCTCTATTTACTATAACCCTTTGCACTTATTCTAAAAGTCATTTGGCCTGATAAAGACACTTTTGCTGTGCATAGTATTACTGCTCCCAGGTGCACTGCTGGCTGTTGGGGCATCCCATTCTGTGACTACACGAGCCTCTATTTACTACTATAACCCTTTGCACTTATTCTAATCGAAATTTGGCCTGATAAACACACTTTTGCTGTGCATAGTAGTACTGCTGCCAGGTGCACTGCTGGCTGTTGGGGCATCCCATTCTGTGACTACACAAGCCTCTCTTTACTATAACCCTTTGCACTTATTCTAAAAGTCATTTGGCCTGATAAAGACACTTTTGCTGTGCATAGTACTACTGCTCACAGGTGCACTGCTGGCTGTTGGGGCATCCCATTCTGTAACATACCATACCCCTCTTTATTTACACTGAGCAGCTCTCTTATTTACACTAAGCAGGCCTGTTGGAGGCTGAGTGTTACTGCTCACTTTTGGTGTGCATTATATTCTGTTTCATATAGACCCACTGCTGCCTGGGGGTTCTTAAAATATCACCTACTACCACGCCAGTTAGACTATGTCGGGCAGACAAGTGCCTGGAAGTGAAAAGAGGAGTGGCAGAGGCCAAGATTCCACAGGCAGAGGTCGCAGCAGACTGGGGGCCAGTAGCAGCAGGAGTCACGCTGAGAGACCTAATCTGCCAGTATCTGCTAGCGGTCGGGTCTCCACCAGTAACGCATCTGCCGTTGGTTGACGTGCTCATCAACAACATCATCACAACTTACGTCTGAGACCCCCAGTCTAGGGTCGGTAGGTTCCTCTGACACAACCCTGAGTTGGCATGGCCCGAGAGCAGTCCCTGTCCTCCCATTGCCTCTGTCCTACGCCGTTCCCTCCCCCAGCGACGTATCCTATGCTTTGGGTTCAGCTCCACTCTTTAGTGAGGAGGACGATCAGATAGAGGACAGTCAGCAGCTACTGCCCAGCCAAGAAATGGAGGTGGCTTCTTTAGCTAGGCAGACAAATAGTGATGTGGACAGTGTCGTGGGTGCTGCGAGCGTTCCAGCTCCTGCGCCAGACACTGTTGACGAATCCACGAACATCAGTGACGTACAGGCACAACTCTGTGATAATGATGATGACGATGAAGCCGATCACACTTGGGAGCCGGGTGATGAAGGGGCTTCATCGTCATCATCAGGAGAAGAGGGGCGCAGGTTGCCCCGGAGTCAGCAGCTGAGGCAGCAAGGTGGTAGCAGTCAGCATGGGGGCACAATTCCAAAGGCTGGAGCCGGCCGGGGCAGGGGCCGGGGTAGAACACCTGCTGTGCGGCAGTCTACCTTATCGGGAGGTAGTGGAGCAGGGGTTCCTGGAGTTGGCAACAGCAGCAGTGAATCAGTGAGGCCAGGGGGTGGGAAAAGTAGCTACTCGGCAGTGTGGCAGTTTTTCCTGAAGCATCCGCAGGAGGGTAACATGGCCACATGCAAGATATGTAGGCAAAAGGTGAAGCGTGGCCAGGGTCCAAATGTTGGCACCACGGCCCTGCGTCAACATATGATGCGTCACCATAAAGCGACCTGGGAGAACCGAGGCTCCCAAGAGATGGTCCAGTCTGCTTCCTCACCAAGTGGCACGCCGCTCCCAATTTCTGCCTCAGCCGAAGGCAGCTGTGCGTCATACCCATCCTCTGTCGCTCATGTTCCTCCTCCTCCAAGTCATGCATCCCGCCAGCAATCCATCAGCGAAGCCATGTCCAAGAGACAGCAGTATGCGCCCACTCATCCTACGGCGCAGAAGCTGAATGTGCTCCTGTCCAAGTTGCTGGTGCTGCAGTCGCTCCCTTTTCAGGTGGTGGACTCTGCACCTTTCAGAGAACTGATGGCTTGTGCCGACCCGAGGTGGAGAGTCCCAAGCCGTCATTTCTTTGCCAAGAAGGCAGTACCAGCGCTGCACACTTTTGTTGAACAGAAGGTGGGCCAGTCCTTGAGCCTGTCGGTGTGTAGCAAAGTGCATGGCAGCGCCCACGTCTGGAGCTGTAACTACGGTCAGGGACAGTACATGTCGTTTACGGCCCACTGGGTGAATGTGGTCCCTTTGCAGCAGCAGCAGCAACTTGGACAGGTCACGCCGCTTCGGCCTCCGCGTTCCCTGCCCCTCCAGTCTACCATGTGTGCAGGGCACGGAGGTGTCACGCAGTGCTTCACATGGTTTGTCTTGGCGAACGGAGTCACACAGGGGAGGAACTGCTTAAATTTATTCATCAGGAAATCCAAACATGGCTTACTCCAAGAAAACTTAAAATGGGAATCATGGTTACCGACAATGGGAAGAACATTTTGTCTGCGCTGCGCCAAGGAAGCCTGACCCATGCCCCCTGCATGGCTCACGTCTTCAATCTGGTTGTCAAGCGGTTTCTGAAGTGTTCCCCCCATCTGCAAGACATCCTAACAACTTCAAGGAAACTTTGCATGCACTTCAGCCACTCATACACCACCAAACACACCCTTCTTGAGCTACAGCGTCAGAATGGTATCCCCCAACATAGTCTGATTTGCGATGTTTCCACCCGTTGGAATTCCACCCTTCACATGTTGGACCGATTATATGAACAGAGAAAAGCCATCACGGATTTCCTGATGATCCAAGCAGATAGGGGGACTCCCCTGTGTAACTTCAATGTCAACCAGTGGCAGCTCATACGTGACACCTGCCGTTTGCTCAGGCCCTTTGAGGAAGCCACTTTATTTGTCAGTCGGCAGGATTACGGGATGAACGACGTGATTCCACTGCTTCATGTACTACAGCACATGTTGGAAACCATGGCTGGTCAGGGCACTGGAGACATGGCGTTTACATCTTACGGCCACATGAACCCCGTTGGAGCTGAACTGGAGGAGGAGGAGGAAGAGGAGGAGTTGTCCAGCGAAACACAGTTTAGGCTTGGCGAAATGGCTGGTTTATCTAATCAGCGGACAGGAGAGGAGGAGCAGGAGCAGCCAGAGGTTTTTGAGGAAGGCGAGACAGAGGACCCGGGCACACCGTGGCAGTATGCAGTGGAGATGGAGACAGGTAGTCCATCCGAGTCACTTGCGCAAATGGCAGGAAGCATGCTCACGTGCTTGCGTAGTGACCCCAGAATTGTTTCCATCTGTCGGCGGGATGACTTCTGGCTGTCCACCTTATTGGACCCTCGCTTCCGGCACAAAATGGGGGCATTTTTTAAACCCACCGAGAGGGAGGACAAACTGAACTACTACAAAGACATTCTACGTAGGCAGTTGGCCGATGCCTATCTGCGCCATGGTCCATACTCTCGCAGGTCTGACTCGAGGGGACCTCTGCGCTCACCTTCCACTGCCATGGCCGCTGGGGGGGTTGGCAGGAGCAGCAGCAGCAGCTCCATCAGCAGCAGCAGCCTCAGTCTTCAGTCACTAATGAGTAGCTTTCTACACCCGCATAGTGAGGCTACTCATGAGCAGCGGGAAGACCTGGAGCAGGACCTGAAGCAGGAGCCCAAACATTACTTTAAAGAGACACTGGGGTTGGCTTCAGTAGCCCAAAAATTGGATGAATCACACCCTGGAGTTGGCAGCAGCAGCAGCAGGAGCCCAAATATTACTTTAAAGAGACCCTGGGACTGGCTTCAGTAGCCCAAAAAATGAATGAATCACACCCTGGAGTTGGCAGCAGCAGCCCAAACATTACTTTAAAGAGACACTGGGGTTGGCTTCAGGAGCCCAAAAATTGGATGAATCACACCCTGGAGTTGGCAGCAGCAGCAGCCCAAACATTACTTTAAAGAGACACTGGGGTTGGCTTCAGTAGCCCAAAAATTGGATGAATCACACCCTGGAGTTGGCAGCAGCAGCAGCAGGAGCCCAAATATTACTTTAAAGAGACACTGGGGTTGGCTTCAGGAGCCCAAAAATTGGATGAATCACACTCTGGAGTTGGCAGCAGCAGGAGCAGCAGGAGCCCAAGCATTACTTTAAAGAGACACTGGGGTTGGCTTCAGGAGCCCAAAAATTGGATGAATCACACCCTGGAGTTGGCAGCAGCAGCAGCAGCAGGAGCCAAAACATTACTTTAAAGAGACACTGGGGTTGGCAGCAGGAGCCCAAAGATTGGATGAATCACACCCTGGAGTTGGCAGCAGCAGCAGGAGCCCAAACATTACTTTAAAGAGACACTGGGGTTGGCTTCAGGAGCCCAAAAATTGGATGATTCACACCCTGGAGTTGGCAGGAGTTGGCAGCAGCAGCAGCAACAGGAGCCCAAACATTACTTTAAAGAGACACTGGGGTTGGCTTCAGGAGCCCAAAAATTGGATGAATCACACCCTGGAGTTGGCAGCAGCAGCAGCAGGAGCCAAAACCTTACTTTAAAGAGACACTGGAGTTGGCTTCAGGAGCCCAAAAATTGGATGAATCACACCCTGGAGTTGGCAGCAGCAGCAGGAGCCCAAATATTACTTTAAAGAGACACTGGAGTTGGCTTCAGGAGCCCAAAAATAGGATGATTCACACCCTGGAGTTGGCATCAGCAGGAGCCCAAAAATTGGCCTAAAAACATAAAAATGTTTTTCACCATTTGGAAAGTGTAAAACGTGGCACCATGCTGAATCTAGTCGCATGCATCAGGCATTGGTGGGTGGAAATCCTGGCTGATCCATCCCTGATTAATTTTGACAAAGGTGAGTCTCTCCACATTTTTAGTTGACAGACGAGTTCTCCTCGCCGTAACTATGGCCCCCGCCGCACTAAACACCCGCTTAGATGGCACGCTACTTGCCGGGCAGGACAGCTTTTCCAGGGCAAACTCCAGGGTGTGAATCATCCAATTTTTGGGCTCCTGAAGCCAACCCCAGGGTCTCTTTAAAGTAATATTTGGGCTCCTGCTGCCAACTCCAGGGTGTGAATCATCCAATTTTTGGGCTCCTGAAGCTAACCCCAGTGTCTCTTTAAAGTAATGTTTGGGCTGCTGCTGCTGCCAACTCCAGGGTGTGATTCATCCAATTTTTGGGCTCCTGAAGCCAACACCAGTGTCTCTTTAAAGTAATGTTTGGGCTGCTGCTGCTGCCAACTCCAGGGTGTGATTCATCCAATTTTTGGGCTCCTGAAGCCAACCCCAGTGTCTCTTTAAAGTAATGTTTGGGCTCCTGTTGCTGCTACTGCTGCCAACTCCTGCCAACTCCAGGGTGTGATTCATCCAATCTTTGGGCTCCTGCTGCCAACCCCAGTGTCTCTTTAAAGTAATGTTTGGGCTCCTGCTGCTGCTGCTGCTGCCAACTCCAGGGTGTGATTCATCCAATTTTTGGGCTCCTGAAGCCAACCCCAGTGTCTCTTTAAAGTAATGCTTGGGCTCCTGCTGCTCCTGCTGCTGCCAACTCCAGAGTGTGATTCATCCAATTTTTGGGCTCCTGAAGCCAACCCCAGTGTCTCTTTAAAGTAATATTTGGGCTCCTGCCGCTGCTGCTGCCAACTCCAGGGTGTGATTCATCCAATTTTTGGGCTACTGAAGCCAACCCCAGTGTCTTTTTAAAGTAATGTTTGGGCTGCTGCTGCTGCCAACTCCAGGGTGTGATTCATCCAATTTTTGGGCTCCTGAAGCCAACCCCAGTGTCTCTTTAAAGTAATGTTTGGGCTGCTGCTGCCAACTCCAGGGTGTGATTCATTCATTTTTTGGGCTACTGAAGCCAGTCCCAGGGTCTCTTTAAAGTAATATTTGGGCTCCTGCTGCTGCTGCTGCCAACTCCAGGGTGTGATTCATCCAATTTTTGGGCTACTGAAGCCAACCCCAGTGTCTCTTTAAAGTAATGTTTGGGCTCCTGCTTCTGCTGCCAACTCCAGGGTGTGATTCATCCAATTTTTGGGCTCCTGAAGCCAACCCCAGGGTCTCTTTAAAGTAATATTTGGGCTCCTGCTGCTGCTGCCAACTCCAGGGTGTGAATCATCCAATTTTTGGGCTCCTGAAGCCAACCCCAGGGTCTCTTTAAAGTAATATTTGGGCTCCTGCTGCCAACTCCAGGGTGTGAATCATCCAATTTTTGGGCTCCTGAAGCTAACCCCAGTGTCTCTTTAAAGTAATGTTTGGGCTGCTGCTGCTGCCAACTCCAGGGTGTGATTCATCCAATTTTTGGGCTCCTGAAGCCAACACCAGTGTCTCTTTAAAGTAATGTTTGGGCTGCTGCTGCTGCCAACTCCAGGGTGTGATTCATCCAATTTTTGGGCTCCTGAAGCCAACCCCAGTGTCTCTTTAAAGTAATGTTTGGGCTCCTGTTGCTGCTACTGCTGCCAACTCCTGCCAACTCCAGGGTGTGAATCATCCAATTTTTGGGCTCCTGAAGCCAACCCCAGGGTCTCTTTGAAGTAATATTTGGGCTCCTGCTGCCAACTCCAGGGTGTGAATCATCCAATTTTTGGGCTCCTGAAGCCAACCCCAGTGTCTCTTTAAAGTAATGTTTGGGCTGCTGCTGCTGCCAACTCCAGGGTGTGATTCATCCAATTTTTGGGCTCCTGAAGCCAACCCCAGTGTCTCTTTAAAGTAATGTTTGGGCTCCTGTTGCTGCTGCTGCTGCCAACTCCTGCCAACTCCAGGGTGTGAATCATCCAATTTTTGGGCTCCTGAAGCCAACCCCAGTGTCTCTTTAAAGTAATGTTTGGGCTCCTGCTGCTGCTTCTGCTGCCAACTCCAGGGCGTGATTCATCCAATCTTTGGGCTCCTGCTGCCAACCCCAGTGTCTCTTTAAAGTAATGTTTGGGCTCCTGCTGCTGCTGCTGCTGCCAACTCCAGGGTGTGATTCATCCAATTTTTGGGCTACTGAAGCCAACCCCAGTGTCTCTTTAAAGTAATGTTTGGGCTCCTGCTGCTGCTGCTGCCAACTCCAGGGTGTGATTCATCCAATTTTTGGGCTCCTGAAGCCAACCCCAGGGTCTCTTTAAAGTAATATTTGGGCTCCTGCTACTGCCAACTCCAGGGTGTGATTCATCCAATTTTTGGGCTCCTGAAGCCAACCCCAGGGTCTCTTTAAAGTAATATTTGGGCTCCTGCTGCTGCCAACTCCAGGGTGTGATTCATCCAATTTTTGGGCCCCTGAAGACAACCCCAGGGTCTCTTTAAAGTGATATTTGGGCTCCTGCTGCTGCCAACTCCAGGGTGTGATTCATCAAATTTTTGGGCTCCTGAAGCCAACCCCAGGGTCTCTTCAAAGTAATATTTGGGCTCCTGCTGCTGCCAACTCCAGGGTGTGATTCATCCAATTTTTGGGCTCCTGAAGCAAACCCCAGTGTCTCTTTAAAGTAATGTTTGGGCTGCTGCTGCTGCCAACTCCAGGGTGTGATTCATCCAATTTTTGGGCTCCTGAAGCCAACCCCAGGGTCTCTTTAAAGTAATATTTGGGCTCCTGCTGCTGCTGCTGCCAACTCCAGGGTGTGATTCATTCAATTTTTGGGCTCCTGAAGCCAACCCCAGGGTCTCTTTAAAGTAATATTTGGGCTCCTGCTGCTGCTGCTGCCAACTCCAGGGTGTGATTCATCCAATTTTTGGGCTACTGAAGCCAACCCCAGTGTCTCTTTAAAGTAATGTTTGGGCTCCTGCTGCTGCTGCCAACTCCAGGGTGTGATTCATCCAATTTTTGGGCTACTGAAGCCAACCCCAGTGTCTCTTTAAAGTAATGTTTGGGCTCCTGCTGCTGCTGCCAACTCCAGGGTGTGATTCATCCAATTTTTGGGCTCCTGAAGCCAACCCCAGGGTCTCTTTAAAGTAATATTTGGGCTCCTGCTGCTGCTGCTGCCAACTCCAGGGTATGAATTATCCAATTTTTGGGCTCCTGAAGCCAACCCCAGTGTCTCTTTAAAGTAATGTTTGGGATGCTGCTGCTGCCATCTCCAGGGTGTGATTCATCCAATTTTTGGGCTCCTGAAGCCAACCCCAGGGTCTCTTTAAAGTAATATTTAGGCTCCTGCTGCTGCTGCTGCCAGCTCCAGGGTGTGATTCATCCAATTTTTGGGCTCCTGAAGCCAACCCCAGGGTCTCTTTAAAGTAATAGTTGGGCTCCTGCTGCTGCTGCCAACTCCAGGGTGTGATTCATCCAATTTTTGGGCTACTGAAGCCAACCCCAGTGTCTCTTTAAAGTAATGTTTGGGCTCCTGCTGCTGCTGCTGCCAACTCCAGGGTGTGATTCATCCAATTTTTGGGCTCCTGAAGCCAACCCCAGGGTCTCTTTAAAGTAATATTTGGGCTCCTGCTACTGCCAACTCCAGGGTGTGATTCATCCAATTTTTGGGCTCCTGAAGCCAACCCCAGGGTCTCTTTAAAGTAATATTTGGACTCCTGCTGCTGCCAACTCCAGGGTGTGATTCATCCAATTTTTGGGCCCCTGAAGACAACCCCAGGGTCTCTTTAAAGTGATATTTGGGCTCCTGCTGCTGCCAACTCCAGGGTGTGATTCATCAAATTTTTGGGCTCCTGAAGCCAACCCCAGGGTCTCTTCAAAGTAATATTTGGGCTCCTGCTGCTGCCAACTCCAGGGTGTGATTCATCCAATTTTTGGGCTCCTGAAGCAAACCCCAGTGTCTCTTTAAAGTAATGTTTGGGCTGCTGCTGCTGCCAACTCCAGGGTGTGATTCATCCAATTTTTGGGCTACTGAAGCCAACCCCAGGGTCTCTTTAAAGTAATATTTAGGCTCCTGCTGCTGCTGCTGCCAGCTCCAGGGTGTGATTCATCCAATTTTTGGGCTCCTGAAGCCAACCCCAGGGTCTCTTTAAAGTAATATTTGGGCTCCTGCTGCTGCTGCCAACTCCAGGGTCTGATTCATGCAATTTTTGGGCTACTGAAGCCAACCCCAGTGTCTCTTTAAAGTAATGTTTGGGCTCCTGCTGCTGCTGCTGCCAACTCCAGGGTGTGATTCATCCAATTTTTGGGCTACTGAAGCCAACCCCAGTGTCTCTTTAAAGTAATGTTTGGGCTCCTGCTGCTGCTGCCAACTCCAGGGTGTGATTCATCAAATTTTTGGGCTCCTGAAGCCAACCCCAGGGTCTCTTCAAAGTAATATTTGGGCTCCTGCTGCTGCCAACTCCAGGGTGTGATTCATCCAATTTTTGGGCTCCTGAAGCAAACCCCAGTGTCTCTTTAAAGTAATGTGTGGGCTGCTGCTGCTGCCAACTCCAGGGTGTGATTCATCCAATTTTTGGGCTCCTGAAGCCAACCCCAGGGTCTCTTTAAAGTAATATTTGGGCTCCTGCTGCTGCTGCTGCCAACTCCAGGGTGTGATTCATTCAATTTTTGGGCTCCTGAAGCCAACCCCAGGGTCTCTTTAAAGTAATATTTGGGCTCCTGCTGCTGCTGCTGCCAACTCCAGGGTGTGATTCATCCAATTTTTGGGCTACTGAAGCCAACCCCAGTGTCTCTTTAAAGTAATGTTTGGGCTCCTGCTGCTGCTGCCAACTCCAGGGTGTGATTCATCCAATTTTTGGGCTACTGAAGCCAACCCCAGTGTCTCTTTAAAGTAATGTTTGGGCTCCTGCTGCTGCTGCCAATTCCAGGGTGTGATTCATCCAATTTTTGGGCTCCTGAAGCCAACCCCAGGGTCTCTTTAAAGTAATATTTGGGCTCCTGCTGCTGCTGCTGCCAACTCCAGGGTGTGAATTATCCAATTTTTGGGCTCCTGAAGCCAACCCCAGTGTCTCTTTAAAGTAATGTTTGGGCTGCTGCTGCTGCCATCTCCAGGGTGTGATTCATCCAATTTTTGGGCTCCTGAAGCCAACCCCAGGGTCTCTTTAAAGTAATATTTAGGCTCCTGCTGCTGCTGCTGCCAGCTCCAGGGTGTGATTCATCCAATTTTTGGGCTCCTGAAGCCAACCCCAGGGTCTCTTTAAAGTAATATTTGGGCTCCTGCTGCTGCTGCCAACTCCAGGGTGTGATTCATCCAATTTTTGGGCTACTGAAGCCAACCCCAGTGTCTCTTTAAAGTAATGTTTGGGCTCCTGCTGCTGCTGCTGCCAACTCCAGGGTGTGATTCATCCAATTTTTGGGCTACTGAAGCCAACCCCAGTGTCTCTTTAAAGTAATGTTTGGGCTCCTGCTGCTGCTGCCAACTCCAGGGTGTGATTCATCCAATTTTTGGGCTCTTGAAGCCAACCCCAGGGTCTCTTTAAAGTAATATTTGGGCTCCTGCTGCTGCTGCTGCCAACTCCAGGGTGTGAATTATCCAATTTTTGGGCTCCTGAAGCCAACCCCAGTGTCTCTTTAAAGTAATGTTTGGGCTGCTGCTGCTGCCATCTCCAGGGTGTGATTCATCCAATTTTTGGGCTCCTGAAGCCAACCCCAGGGTCTCTTTAACCCTTTAACCGCCAGCCTACCTTGAGATTTTGTCACCCTTTGTTGCCAGACCATTTTGCACTATTTTGCGCTCCCCTTGTTCAACTGTGATTTTTGAGGGGATTTCCAGGGATTTCCCAGGAAAATGATATATTGTTTTTTTCAGCATAGTCTGGGCTTTAACATGAAATGTCTTGTTTGTCATTTGTTAGGTGTATTCTTAATATTTTTGGGTGAAATATGTGCAAAAAAAAAAAAAAAAAAAAATGTTTACATATTGTAGTTTTTTTTGGAATAAAAAATGTAAGTTTGTCAATAAAATCTTATTGCGTGTGAAATCCCAATTTCTCCCGGTTACAGCGGTACCACATATGTATAGGTAGACACCCTTTCCTGCCCAGGAGACTCCCCCAAACTGAAACAGCGCTTTAGGAGATTTTCAGATAAAATACAACTATGCTATGCAATATGCGCACCTTGCGGTTTTTCCAGAAAAACAACCCTTTACATTTAAAATACCCCCAACAAACTATATATTCTCTGGAAGTACACACCTCAGGCTTTCTAGGCGTACCAGGCTTGTGGATGTGGCCATAGTTTTCTGGAAGTAATCCCTCAACGTAATCTTTGGTTGCAAAGAGTTTCCCTAAAAAAAGGATAAAAAAGCAGAATCAAAGCCACATTTTCCTAAAAAAACTATATACAAACAAGAAAAATCAAGTTTAATCTGAAAAAGCAACATCTCCCGAACAGAACGATACCCAACATGCATAGGTTCTGTCAAGGGAAGAGTTGCCAAACACCCCAAAGTAAAGCATGTGCGTAACGGTAATTTTACTTGAAAATTTCAGCTCTGCAGACAAAGTGCGCACCTTGCGATTTTTCAACCAAAACAACCCTTTACATTTGGAATATCCCCCATAAACCATATATTCCCTGAAAGTACACACGTTAAGCTTTCTAAGGGTACCCAGCTTGCTGTAGTGGGCTCATCTTTCTGGAATTAATTCCTCAAAGAATTCTTTGGTTGCGCAGGGTTTCCCTAAAAAATTTATAAAAAAGCTGAATAAAAAACACCTTTTCCTAAAATATAAATATGCAAACCAGAAAAAACGAGCTAAGTCTGAAAGCGCAAGGTCCCCCGAACAGAACAATACCCAACATGCATAGGTACTATTAACCCTTTTAATTGCCAGCCTACTTGAGATTTTGTCACCCTCTGTTGACAGGCCATTTTTCCCCATTTTGCGTCATGTTTTGCGACATGTTTTGCGCCATTTTTGCTGGAACTTTCAGAAAAATTATATATTTTTTTTTTTGCAGCAGAGTTTAGACTTTAACATGAAATGTCTTGTTTGTAATTTTTTTTTTTTTTTTTACAATATTATTAAGTGAAAAAAAAAATAAATAAATAAAATTTTTTTTTTTAGAAAATTGACTCCTTTATTTTAAATAAAAAATGTATTTTATTAAGGAAAATCATATTGCATGTGAAAGCCCCATTTCTACCGATTAGAACGGTACCACATATTTATCGGTAGCCCCCCGTTCCTGCCCAGGAGACCCCCCCTAACTGAAACAAGTATTTTATAACATTCACAAAAAAAAACACAAAAACCATCCACACTACAAAGGGTTAAATCGAGAAAAAAAATGACATAGGGTCCCCCCTCCCAGGGGAGGGAGACCCCATTTTTTTTTTTGATTTTTAAGGGTTAAAAACCCTTAAAAATCAAAAAAAAAAATGACGTGGGGTCCCCCTTACCCACAGTAACCAGCCCGGGACCAGCTATGGGGGCTTGTAGGCACAGAGTGGGGGGGCCAGCTTTTGTGGCCCCCCCACCCTGCAGCCTACGAGCCCACATAGCCCATGTGGGCCCGGGCTCTTCTGCCCCCCCCTGGCCTTTGGGGAGGCAGGTAATGGGGGTGCCGGGGGTTAATGGCAAGCCACCCGCTAGCGCAGGTGGCTTGCCATCCCCCCAGCCTTGTGAACTGGTATAGGGGTCATGGACCCCTTACCAGTTCACAAGAGGTTAAAAGTAAAAAATGACACAGACACACAAAAGAGAAAAAATATTTTATTAATTTTTTTTTTTTTTTTTTTACACTGTACTCACCTCCCATCCATCCTGGAGCACTCTGTCCCTCGGCGATCACTGGCTTCTGCTCACTTGCTAGAAGCCTTTTATAGCTGCTGGATGACAGAACACAAAGGGTTAATCAAAAAAAAAAATGACATAGGGTCCCCCCTCCCAGGGGGGGTGGACCCCATTTTTTTTTTGATTTTTAAGGGTTAAAAACCCTTAAAAATCAAAAAAAAAATTGACGTGGGGTCCCCCTTACCCACAGTAACCAGCCCGGGACCAGCTATGGGGGCTTGTAGGCACAGAGTGGGGGGGCCAGCTTATGTGGCCCCCCCACCCTGCAGCCTACGAGCCCACATAGCCCATGTGGGCCCGGGCTCTTCTGCCCCCCCCTGGCCTTTGGGGAGGCAGGTAATGGGGGTGCCAGGGGTTAATGGCAAGCCACCCGCTAGCGCAGGTGGCTTGCCATCTCCCCAGCCTTGTGAACTGGTATAAGGGGTCACATGGACCCCTTACCAGTTCACAAAGGGTTAAATGGTAAAAAATAAAAGACTAGACACGTTTTTTAAAAAAGTTTATTAAAAAAAAAAAAAAACTTTTACTTTACTCACCTCCGATCTTCATCTTCTGTGTCCCGCGGCGATCTGCTGTCAGTGACGGCTGGGCAGAGAAGGGGGGAGGCAGGCGATCGGAGGATCGCCTACCTCCCTCCTTCCCCGCCCAGCCGTCACCGGCATCTGAGAGACGAACTGCCGGGTGCCCCGATGACACCCGGCGGTGACGTCATCTGGCCCCGCCCCGTGACGTCATCAAGATGGCGGCCGCCATCGGAAGGAAGCAAGGGAGGAGGGCTGTTATGCCCCCTCCAGAAGACAGAAGAGCGGGGGGGGGGGGGATCGGAGCCCCCCCCCGTGAAGAGGAGAGCCTGCGGGAGCCGGCGGGGACAAAGGTAGGTGACTGTTTTTTTTTTTTTTGTTTTTTTTTTTACAGTAATCCGGGCGGCTGCTGAAACGGGGGGGGGCACCCTGTTCCGGGCCCTCCCCTGCAGCCGGAGGAGCCCCGATGGGCGATTGGAGCCCCTCTGGCTGAAGAGGAGACCCGACCGGATCGAACGAGGGGTCAGGTAAGTGTCTTTTATTTTTACTTTTTTTTTTTTTACTGGGGAAAGTCAGGCACGTAAATTTTACGTGGCTGGCGTTTAACTGTTGGAGAGGCAGCCACGTAAAATTTACGTGGCTGGCGTTTAAAGGGTTAAAGTAATATTTAGGCTCCTGCTGCTGCTGCCAGCTCCAGGGTGTGATTCATCCAATTTTTGGGCTCCTGAAGCCAACCCCAGGGTCTCTTTAAAGTAATATTTGGGCTCCTGCTGCTGCTGCCAACTCCAGGGTGTGATTCATCCAATTTTTGGGCTACTGAAGCCAACCCCAGTGTCTCTTTAAAGTAATGTTTGGGCTCCTGCTGCTGCTGCTGCCAACTCCAGGGTGTGATTCATCCAATTTTTGGGCTACTGAAGCCAACCCCAGTGTCTCTTTAAAGTAATGTTTGGGCTGCTGCTGCCAACTCCAGGGTGTGATTCATCCAATTTTTGGGCTCCTGAAGCCAACCCCAGGGTCTCTTTAAAGTAATATTTGGGCTCCTGCTGCTGCTGCTGCCAACTCCAGGGTGTGATTCATCCAATTTTTGGGCTACTGAAGCCAACCCCAGTGTCTCTTTAAAGTAATATTTGGGCTCCTGCTGCTGCTGCCAACTCCAGGGTGTGAATCATCCAATTTTTGGGCTCCTGAAGCCAACCCCAGGGTCTCTTTAAAGTAATATTTGGGCTCCTGCTGCTGCTGCTGCCAACTCCAGGGTGTGATTCATCCAATTTTTGGGCTCCTGAAGCCAACCCCAGGGTCTCTTTAAGGTAATATTTGGGCTCCTGCTGCTGCTGCTGCCAACTCCAGGATGTGATTCATCCAATTTTTGGGCTACTGAAGCCAACCCCAGTGTCTCTTTAAAGTAATGTTTGGGCTCCTGCTGCTGCTGCCAACTCCAGGGTGTGATTCATCCAATTTTTGGGCTCCTGAAGCCAACCCCAGGGTCTCTTTAAAGTAATATTTGGGCTCCTGCTGCTGCTGCTGCTGCCAACTCCAGGGTGTGAATCATCCAATTTTTGGGCTCCTGAAGCCAACCCCAGGGTCTCTTTAAAGTAATATTTGGGCTCCTGCTGCTGCTGCTGCTGCCAACTCCAGTGTGTGAATCATCCAATTTTTGGGCTCCTGAAGCCAACCCCAGGGTCTCTTTAAAGTAATATTTGGGCTCCTGTTGCTGCTGCTGCCAACTCCAGGGTGTGATTCATCCAATTTTTGGGCTCCTGAAGCCAACCCCAGGGTCTCTTTAAAGTAATATTTGGGCTCCTGCTGCTGCTGCTGCCAACTCCAGGGTGTGATTCATCCAATTTTTGGGCTACTGAAGCCAACCCCAGTGTCTCTTTAAAGGAATGTTTGGGCTCCTGCTGCTGCTGCCAACTCCAGGGTGTGATTCATCCAATTTTTGGGCTACTGAAGCCAACCCCAGTGTCTCTTTAAAGTAATGTTTGGGCTCCTGCTGCTGCTGCCAACTCCAGGGTGTGATTCATCCAATTTTTGGGCTCCTGAAGCCAACCCAAGGGTCTCTTTAAAGTAATATTTGGGCTCCTGCTGCTGCTGCTGCCAACTCCAGGGTGTGAATCATCAAATTTTTGGGCTCCTGAAGCCAACCCCAGGGTCTCTTTAAAGTAATATTTGGGCTCCTGCTGCTGCTGCTGCCAACTCCATGGTGTGAATCATCCAATTTTTGGGCTCCTGAAGCCAACCCCAGTGTCTCTTTAAAGTAATGTTTTGGCTCCTGCTGCTGCTGCTGCCAACTCCAGGGTGTGATTCATCCAATTTTTGGGCTCCTGAAGCCAACCCCAGTGTCTCTTTAAAGGAATGTTTGGGCTCCTGCTGCTGCTGCCAACTCCAGGGTGTGATTCATCCAATTTTTGGGCTACTGAAGCCAACCCCAGTGTCTCTTTAAAGTAATGTTTGGGCTCCTGCTGCTGCTGCCAACTTCAGGGTGTGATTCATCCAATTTTTGGGCTCCTGAAGCCAACCCCAGGGTCTCTTTAAAGTAATATTTGGGCTCCTGCTGCTGCTGCTGCCAACTCCAGGGTGTGAATCATCCAATTTTTGGGCTCCTGAAGCCAACCCCAGGGTCTCTTTAAAGTAATATTTGGGCTCCTGCTGCTGCTGCTGCCAACTCCATGGTGTGAATCATCCAATTTTTGGGCTCCTGAAGCCAACCCCAGTGTCTCTTTAAAGTAATGTTTGGGCTCCTGTTGCTGCTGCTGCTGCCAACTCCTGCCAACTCCAGGGTGTGAATCATCCAATTTTTGGGCTCCTGAAGCCAACCCCAGTGTCTCTTTAAAGTAATGTTTGGGCTCCTGCTGCTGCTGCTGCTGCTGCCAACTCCAGGGTGTGATTCATCCAATCTTTGGGCTCCTGCTGCCAACCGCAGTGTCTCTTTAAAGTAATGTTTGGGCTCCTGCTGCTGCTGCTGCTGCCAACTCCAGGGTGTGATTCATCCAATTTTTGGGCTCCTGAAGCCAACCCCAGTGTCTCTTTAAAGTAATGTTTTGGCTCCTGCTGCTGCTGCCAACTCCAGGGTGTGATTCATCCAATTTTTGGGCTCCTGAAGCCAACCCCAGTGTCTCTTTAAAGTAATGTTTGGGCTCCTGTTGCTGCTGCTGCTGCTGCTGCCAACTCCTGCCAACTCCAGGGTGTGAATCATCCAATTTTTGGGCTACTGAAGCCAACCCCAGTGTCTCTTTAAAGTAATGTTTGGGCTCCTGCTGCTGCTGCCAACTCCAGGGTGTGATTCATCCAATTTTTGGGCTCCTGAAGCCAACCCCAGGGTCTCTTTAAAGTAATATTTGGGCTCCTGCTGCTGCTGCTGCTGCCAACTCCAGGGTGTGAATCATCCAATTTTTGGGCTCCTGAAGCCAACCCCAGGGTCTCTTTAAAGTAATATTTGGGCTCCTGCTGCTGCTGCTGCCAACTCCAGGGTGTGAATCATCCAATTTTTGGGCTCCTGAAGCCAACCCCAGGGTCTCTTTAAAGTAATATTTGGGCTCCTGCTGCTGCTGCTGCCAACTCCAGGGTGTGATTCATCCAATTTTTGGGCTCCTGAAGCCAACCCCAGGGGCCCTTTAAAGTAATATTTGGGCTCCTGCTGCTGCTGCTGCCAACTCCAGGGTGTGATTCATCCAATTTTTGGGCTCCTGAAGCCAACCCCAGGGTCTCTTTAAAGTAATATTTGGGCTCCTGCTGCTGCTGCCAACTCCAGGGTGTGATTCATCCAATTTTTGGGCTACTGAAGCCAACCCCAGTGTCTCTTTAAAGGAATGTTTGGGCTCCTGCTGCTGCTGCCAACTCCAGGGTGTGATTCATCCAATTTTTGGGCTACTGAAGCCAACCCCAGTGTCTCTTTAAAGTAATGTTTGGGCTCCTGCTGCTGCTGCCAACTCCAGGGTGTGATTCATCCAATTTTTGGGCTCCTGAAGCCAACCCCAGGGTCTCTTTAAAGTAATATTTGGGCTCCTGCTGCTGCTGCTGCTAACTCCAGGGTGTGAATCATCCAATTTTTGGGCTCCTGAAGCCAACCCCAGGGTCTCTTTAAAGTAATATTTGGGCTCCTGCTGCTGCTGCTGCCAACTCCATGGTGTGAATCATCCAATTTTTGGGCTCCTGAAGCCAACCCCAGTGTCTCTTTAAAGTAATGTTTTGGCTCCTGCTGCTGCCAACTCCAGGGTGTGATTCATCCAATTTTTGGGCTCCTGAAGCCAACCCCAGTGTCTCTTTAAAGGAATGTTTGGGCTCCTGCTGCTGCTGCCAACTCCAGGGTGTGATTCATCCAATTTTTGGGCTACTGAAGCCAACCCCAGTGTCTCTTTAAAGTAATGTTTGGGCTCCTGCTGCTGCTGCCAACTCCAGGGTGTGATTCATCCAATTTTTGGGCTCCTGAAGCCAACCCCAGGGTCTCTTTAAAGTAATATTTGGGCTCCTGCTGCTGCTGCTGCCAACTCCATGGTGTGAATCATCCAATTTTTGGGCTCCTGAAGCCAACCCCAGTGTCTCTTTAAAGTAATGTTTTGGCTCCTGCTGCTGCTGCTGTCAACTCCAGGGTGTGATTCATCCAATTTTTGGGCTCCTGAAGCCAACCCCAGTGTCTCTTTAAAGGAATGTTTGGGCTCCTGCTGCTGCTGCCAACTCCAGGGTGTGATTCATCCAATTTTTGGGCTCCTGAAGCCAACCCCAGGGTCTCTTTAAAGTAATATTTGGCCTCCTGCTGCTGCTGCTGCCAACTCCAGGGTGTGATTCATCCAATTTTTGGGCTACTGAAGCCAACGCCAGTGTCTCTTTAAAGGAATGTTTGGGCTCCTGCTGCTGCTGCCAACTCCAGGGTGTGATTCATCCAATTTTTGGGCTACTGAAGCCAACCCCAGTGTCTCTTTAAAGTAATGTTTGGGCTCCTGCTGCTGCTGCCAACTCCAGGGGGTGATTCATCCAATTTTTGGGCTCCTGAAGCCAACCCAAGGGTCTCTTTAAAGTAATATTTGGGCTCCTGCTGCTGCTGCTGCCAACTCCAGGGTGTGAATCATCCAATTTTTGGGCTCCTGAAGCCAACCCCAGGGTCTCTTTAAAGTAATATTTGGGCTCCTGCTGCTGCTGCTGCCAACTCCATGGTGTGAATCATCCAATTTTTGGGCTCCTGAAGCCAACCCCAGTGTCTCTTTAAAGTAATGTTTTGGCTCCTGCTGCAGCTGCTGCCAACTCCAGGGTGTGATTCATCCAATTTTTGGGCTACTGAAGCCAACCCCAGTGTCTCTTTAAAGTAATGTTTGGGCTCCTGCTGCTGCTGCCAACTTCAGGGTGTGATTCATCCAATTTTTGGGCTCCTGAAGCCAACCCCAGGGTCTCTTTAAAGTAATATTTGGGCTCCTGCTGCTGCTGCTGCCAACTCCAGGGTGTGAATCATCCAATTTTTGGGCTCCTGAAGCCAACCCCAGGGTCTCTTTAAAGTAATATTTGGGCTCCTGCTGCTGCTGCTGCCAACTCCATGGTGTGAATCATCCAATTTTTGGGCTCCTGAAGCCAACCCCAGTGTCTCTTTAAAGTAATGTTTGGGCTCCTGTTGCTGCTGCTGCTGCCAACTCCTGCCAACTCCAGGGTGTGAATCATCCAATTTTTGGGCTCCTGAAGCCAACCCCAGTGTCTCTTTAAAGTAATGTTTGGGCTCCTGCTGCTGCTGCTGCTGCTGCCAACTCCAGGGTGTGATTCATCCAATCTTTGGGCTCCTGCTGCCAACCGCAGTGTCTCTTTAAAGTAATGTTTGGGCTCCTGCTGCTGCTGCTGCTGCCAACTCCAGGGTGTGATTCATCCAATTTTTGGGCTCCTGAAGCCAACCCCAGTGTCTCTTTAAAGTAATGTTTTGGCTCCTGCTGCTGCTGCCAACTCCAGGGTGTGATTCATCCAATTTTTGGGCTCCTGAAGCCAACCCCAGTGTCTCTTTAAAGTAATGTTTGGGCTCCTGTTGCTGCTGCTGCTGCTGCTGCCAACTCCTGCCAACTCCAGGGTGTGAATCATCCAATTTTTGGGCTACTGAAGCCAACCCCAGTGTCTCTTTAAAGTAATGTTTGGGCTCCTGCTGCTGCTGCCAACTCCAGGGTGTGATTCATCCAATTTTTGGGCTCCTGAAGCCAACCCCAGGGTCTCTTTAAAGTAATATTTGGGCTCCTGCTGCTGCTGCTGCTGCCAACTCCAGGGTGTGAATCATCCAATTTTTGGGCTCCTGAAGCCAACCCCAGGGTCTCTTTAAAGTAATATTTGGGCTCCTGCTGCTGCTGCTGCCAACTCCAGGGTGTGAATCATCCAATTTTTGGGCTCCTGAAGCCAACCCCAGGGTCTCTTTAAAGTAATATTTGGGCTCCTGCTGCTGCTGCTGCCAACTCCAGGGTGTGATTCATCCAATTTTTGGGCTCCTGAAGCCAACCCCAGGGGCCCTTTAAAGTAATATTTGGGCTCCTGCTGCTGCTGCTGCCAACTCCAGGGTGTGATTCATCCAATTTTTGGGCTCCTGAAGCCAACCCCAGGGTCTCTTTAAAGTAATATTTGGGCTCCTGCTGCTGCTGCCAACTCCAGGGTGTGATTCATCCAATTTTTGGGCTACTGAAGCCAACCCCAGTGTCTCTTTAAAGGAATGTTTGGGCTCCTGCTGCTGCTGCCAACTCCAGGGTGTGATTCATCCAATTTTTGGGCTACTGAAGCCAACCCCAGTGTCTCTTTAAAGTAATGTTTGGGCTCCTGCTGCTGCTGCCAACTCCAGGGTGTGATTCATCCAATTTTTGGGCTCCTGAAGCCAACCCCAGGGTCTCTTTAAAGTAATATTTGGGCTCCTGCTGCTGCTGCTGCTAACTCCAGGGTGTGAATCATCCAATTTTTGGGCTCCTGAAGCCAACCCCAGGGTCTCTTTAAAGTAATATTTGGGCTCCTGCTGCTGCTGCTGCCAACTCCATGGTGTGAATCATCCAATTTTTGGGCTCCTGAAGCCAACCCCAGTGTCTCTTTAAAGTAATGTTTTGGCTCCTGCTGCTGCTGCTGCCAACTCCAGGGTGTGATTCATCCAATTTTTGGGCTCCTGAAGCCAACCCCAGTGTCTCTTTAAAGGAATGTTTGGGCTCCTGCTGCTGCTGCCAACTCCAGGGTGTGATTCATCCAATTTTTGGGCTCCTGAAGCCAACCCCAGTGTCTCTTTAAAGTAATGTTTGGGCTCCTGCTGCTGCTGCCAACTCCAGGGTGTGATTCATCCAATTTTTGGGCTCCTGAAGCCAACCCCAGGGTCTCTTTAAAGTAATATTTGGGCTCCTGCTGCTGCTGCTGCCAACTCCATGGTGTGAATCATCCAATTTTTGGGCTCCTGAAGCCAACCCCAGTGTCTCTTTAAAGTAATGTTTTGGCTCCTGCTGCTGCTGCTGTCAACTCCAGGGTGTGATTCATCCAATTTTTGGGCTCCTGAAGCCAACCCCAGTGTCTCTTTAAAGGAATGTTTGGGCTCCTGCTGCTGCTGCCAACTCCAGGGTGTGATTCATCCAATTTTTGGGCTACTGAAGCCAACCCCAGTGTCTCTTTAAAGTAATGTTTGGGCTCCTGCTGCTGCTGCCAACTCCAGGGTGTGAATCATCCAATTTTTGGGCTCCTGAAGCCAACCCCAGGGTCTCTTTAAAGTAATATTTGGGCTCCTGCTGCTGCTGCTGCCAACCCCATGGTGTGAATCATCCAATTTTTGGGCTCCTGAAGCCAACCCCAGTGTCTCTTTAAAGTAATGTTTTGGCTCCTGCTGCTGCTGCTGCCAACTCCAGGGTGTGATTCATCCAATTTTTGGGCTCCTGAAGCCAACCCCAGTGTCTCTTTAAAGTAATGTTTGGGCTCCTGTTGCTGCTGCTGCTGCTGCTGCTGCCAACTCCTGCCAACTCCAGGGTGTGAATCATCCAATTTTTGGGCTCCTGAAGCCAACCCCAGTGTCTCTTTAAAGTAATGTTTGGGCTCCTGCTGCTGCTGCTGCTGCCAACTCCAGGGTGTGATTCATCCAATCTTTGGGCTCCTGCTGCCAACCGCAGTGTCTCTTTAAAGTAATGTTTGGGCTCCTGCTGCTGCTGCTGCTGCCAACTCCAGGGTGTGATTCATCCAATTTTTGGGCTCCTGAAGCCAACCCCAGTGTCTCTTTAAAGTAATGTTTGGGCTCCTGCTGCTCCTGCTGCTGCCAACTCCAGGGTGTGATTCATCCAATTTTTGGGCTCCTGAAGCCAACCCCAGGGTCTCTTTAAAGTAATATTTGGGCTCCTGCTGCTGCTGCTGCTGCCAACTCCAGGGTGTGATTCATCCAATTTTTGGGCTCCTGAAGCCAACCCCAGGGTCTCTTTAAAGTAATATTTGGGCTCCTGCTGCTGCTGCTGCCAACTCCAGGGTGTGATTCATCCAATTTTTGGGCTACTGAAGCCAACCCCAGTGTCTCTTTAAAGTAATACTTGGGCTCCTGCTGCTGCTGCTGCCAACTCCAGGGTGTGATTCATCCAATTTTTGGGCTACTGAAGCCAACCCCAGTGTCTCTTTAAAGTAATGTTTGGGCTCCTTCTGCTGCTGCCAACTCCAGGGTGCGATTCATCCAATTTTTGGGCTCCTGAAGCCAACCCCAGGGTCTCTTTAAAGTAATATTTGGGCTCCTGCTGCTGCTGCTGCCAACTCCAGGGTGTGATTCATCCAATTTTTGGGCTCCTGAAGCCAACCCCAGGGTCTCTTTAAAGTAATATTTGGGCTCCTGCTGCTGCTGCTGCCAACTCCAGGGTGTGATTCATCCAATTTTTGGGCTCCTGAAGCCAACCCCAGGGTCTCTTTAAAGTAATATTTGGGCTCCTGCTGCTGCTGCTGCCAACTCCAGGGTGTGAATCATCCAATTTTTGGGCTCCTGAAGCCAACCCCAGGGTCTCTTTAAAGTAATATTTGGGCTCCTGCTGCTGCTGCTGCCAACTCCAGGGTGTGAATCATCCAATTTTTGGGCTCCTGAAGCCAACCCCAGTGTCTCTTTAAAGTAATGTTTGGGCTGCTGCTGCCAACTCCAGGGTGTGATTCATCCAATTTTTGGGCTCCTGCTGCTGCCAACTCCAGTGTCTCTTTAAAGCAATGTTTGGGCTCCTGCCCCTCATAGTGATGCCACTTCAACTCTCTGCAATTGTGCTGCTCTGCGATTCTATTAGCGATGCCTCTGATCTGCATGTGATATTTATTCAAAGTATTATTTAACTAACCCAGCATGCATCCTATGCGTGTTACAGCAAGGCAGAATGGTTTACAACCCTATTGAGGCTCTAGGAGGCTCAGAAATAGCCGTTTTTAATAGCGATTCGTCGCGAATAAATTCGGGTCGAAACGATTTTTGTCTGAAAATTCGGCGAATCAGTCGAATCGAATTTTTCAAAAGTTCGCTCATCTCTAGCCGGGAGGAGCCACTTTTCTGTCTCTGCAGTCCAGCGCCATCTACTGGATGTATAACCCAAGAGTAAGGAATATCTTCTGGAACAGGACGTGCTGTATACTTAGAATAACAAAACAGTATAGGACAGTGCCAAACGCAATGACGCAATGGTGTAACAATTGCCCTTGCCTGATGTATCCCTACAGCTTTCCATCAGAAATGCTGGTGCTGCGCACCCTATGGGATCAGACTCTGCTGTTTGATATGGCTCCTAACCAGAGTTCTCTATATCCTAGGACCTGACCCTCCTGGAATTACATTAATACTACGTATGTGGGCATTATGATTTCCAGAGATGTAATCAGTTTATGATGACTGTGCTCTGCTGCCTCAAAATTCTTTATTAAACCCTGTTTAGTTGGACACAATGTTGGACTGCAGTGTCTGGGGCCCACCAATAGAACTCACTCTGGAGGCCCACACTACACCTACTGTATATGCAAGTATCACTGGCCTTTCAGCTAATTAATTACACTGTATGAATGCACTGAGGCTGCCGCACAATTAACATAACATGCAGAAACAAATTAAACATCCTTCCCCTCACACAGAATTCCTCCAGCAGCTGTGTGTGTAGAAAGATAGACAAGCTTCCCTGTTTTTTCTCAGATATATTTCTCTCTCAGTTTGGTGTGAATTGCTGCTGGCACAGCTCCCCTCCCCATAATCACATGTAAGAAGGACTGTCAGCTGTGTAGTAAATCATGTAAATCTAGAAGCACAGCTATTCCACAACATCTGCATGGGGTTAGGTACTCTCAAACGGTTTTTGCCACTGATCATCAGAGGGGTGGTTTACACAAGCAATTTACTAAACTTTATATTTTGATTGGCGGTCCACTTTAAATATAGAGCTAGGGAAAAGACCCTATCTGAACAAGAAGGATCACTAAAAAATACAGGCTGTTCTGCTTAATGTAGGACAAGTACAGCACAATCAGAGGGAGAAGACATTTGGCATTATGTAGAAAGCATATGCGTGCACCTTGTCTGGCACCTTTGTATCTTTTGGCCCTGCTATTTTTTTCAGAATGGTGCTGCAAGTCACAATTCCTTATGTTAAATAATCAGCTTGAATTGGTGCCCTAGGTATTAGCCAGTCTGTGTCAGCATCTGTTGGAACTGTAACAGCGCCAGTTAGCACTACTTTGTTCCGCCAACTTATAAGCGCAGTATTTAATAGGCGCTGGTATGTCTTTCTTCATTACAGTCACGGGATATCACTGTTGTAAACAAAAAGAACAAACTTTAGAGTGTATTTTGGCTGCTTTTTAGTTATGCTAAAAAGTACATGTTGGTGACAAAAAGCAGACGTGATAAAAAGATTTAACAAGAAATGAATAACATTACATTACAAGTCTCCAAAGCAAGTTCTGTACAAACAAATGTGTTTAACATTATTTTTAAGCATAAAACACTTCAATACAGTTCTGCCTATTGTGGTCTATGGGATCTTAATCTACAGTGCTACTATAAACTGGCGCAGATTAAACAACATACAAAAGGCAAGAGTGATGAATTAGACGCAGGCTGATGAACGTATCTCCCCAGGGTGTTTTGGGCATCTTAAATCCCAGTGCCAATGAGGTGAAAATATTGGCGCAGAGTGGCAATTAGTGGCGCTGAAGCTTGATAAATGAGGCTCCTCCTTTACTCTGAGAACTAAAGATATTCCCATCTTTACCTTTCCTGATTTATGAGCTTTAATTCTTGTTACATTCTTTTAAAAGACATTGTCTAGTTTATATCTTTAGGCTACAGGAGGTCATTTTGTAATTATTTGTAAATGAAGCTCTGCAGGGAATTGTTTGCCTGATATTAGTACTGTGCAAAACAAGAGAGGCTGGACTTTTTTTTTAACAAATGTTAAAAGTAATGTAAGTGCGGATGTGTCTATGGAACAAAATCAGTTTTAGTGTGTGAGGTACCCCAGTCATGTTTAAACAGGGGGATTTCCTGGCACGTATTGCAGCATAGGATTCAAACTGGAGAAGGAGGAAATGGAAGATGACATTCTACATGGTGGTAAGTAATGGGACAGCATAAAAGCCAAAAGGTGGATAAGGAAAATGGATGAGGTAGCATAACAGCAACCTTCACATGGAGACAGGGAGCCCCAATATCATAGCTCTTCAAGCAACTGTATCAGGCCATCCTCATTAGTCATAAGTCTGTTCACAGAATCCTTGAGGAAATCTTTATCTAATAACAAAACCATAATCATCTATAAGATATGTACACTTTACATGTCATACAAGTAGGTTTGTCTGCTTCCAATCAGAGAGAAGCAGCTTTGTCTAAGGGGCGGAGCAAAGCCTTGGACCTTTATTCATCAAGTAGGGATGCAGGAGTGAAGCTGCTACCAACACCCTACTAATCATTGTCCAGCATCCAGACTTCCATCACCACAGCTCTTTGAGTGTTATGTGTGCACCAAACTAGTCCAAATCCAAAGCTTTAATGCTAATGTTGCATGGCTTCAAATTGCTGCCATACAGTATAGTGGGCATGGGCTCATGCCACCACGTTGTAATTCCTAGCACAGTTTGTCCGATTTTTTGCGAAAACACCACAGGGATAGAAGCTTTGAGTGAAAAAGGAGATGCAAGGGATGTTGGCACAGCTGATGGACACTAGTGTTATTCCTGACCTATTGAAGTGCGGGCCCTTAATGGTAGGCACTTTGAGATACATAAGTGATCCTGATAATTACTAGGTGGACACCTTCCTGGATCCCTGTTACAAGGCCAACACAGCAGAACTTATACTAGCAGAGTAGAGGGAAGCCACCATCAGGACAAATTTTAAGACATGAGATTAGTGCAGCTATGGGATGATAACCAGTCTGGCCACAGACTATATGGACCACATAAACTTTAGAAAACTGAACAAAGCTGGAATTTTCTTTCACATTTCTTTGGCAGAATCCAAACTTCTCTTTTTAGGTTGCCGAATATTACATTCTCAATGTTAGTAAAAGTATACCCTGAAAGGGGTGTTGGTTCTGCTTCTTTTACCCATTACTCTTTGTTCCTCAATTAAACCTTTCTGTATTCTGTCCTGGGGGTAGGTAGGCGGGCATGCTGGTTGGTGACCTGGTAGGTAGGTGTGCATGCTGGTGGGTGACATGGTAGGTAGGTGGGCAGGCCAGTGGGTGACCTGGCAGGTAGGTAGGTGCACAGGTTGGTGGGTGATCTGGTAAGTAGGTAGGTGGGCAGGCTGGTGGGTGACCTGGTAGGTAGCTAGGTACCTGACTGGTGGGTGACCTGGTAGGTAGGTGAGCATGCTGGCGGGTGACATGCTAGGTAGGTGGGCAGGCTGGTGGGTGACCTGGTAGGTAGGTGGGCAGACAGGTGGGTGACCTGGTAGATTGTTAGGCAGGTTGGTGGGTGACCTGGTAGGTAGGTAGGCAGGCTGGTGGGTGACATGGTAGGTAGGTAGGTGGGAAGGCTTGGGTGACCTGGTAGGTAGGTGGGCAGGCTAGTGGGTGACCTGGTAGGTAGGTAGGCAGGCAGGTAGGTGGGTGACCTGGTAGGTAGGTAGGTCGGCAGGTTGGTGGGTGACCTGGTAGGTAGGCAAGCAGGCTAGTGGGTGAACTGGTAGGTAGGCAAGCAGGCTAGTGGGTGACATGGTAGGTAGGTAGGTAGGCTGGTGGGCAGGTAGACAGGAGGGAGGGAAGCAGTGGTGGCTTGGGGCAGACTGTGGCCTACCCGCAAGGCAGTTCCGGCAGAGGCTTCCCTCCTGCAAGGTGGCTCGGGGCAGACTATGGCCTACCTGCAAGGCAGCTCCAGCGGTGGTGCCTTCCCTGAAGGGCCCATGCGGGGTGGCAGCGGCAGACATGGGGCTACCCACCCCCAGCTACGGCAGGGCTCCTTCAGCGGCAGGTGGCAGTGGTGAGCTCTTGGGGGAAAGCTGTCAGCGCTGAGGGAGAGAGCACTGCTAGATGGAGGCGATGTAGAGAGAGGATGGCTGGGACATTTAAAAAAGAGGGGGGAGTGTTTCCATTATGGAATCTGAATGTGTATTAGTGGACCACATCGGCGGGGTGTGGCCGAGCCTTGAGTGAGGAAGTATATTTCCTCATTCAGGCCACTGGAACTATAAATAGAAGCACACCTTTACAACTCAGTTGGATGCTCAAAATAACAAGGAAATTTATTATGTACAATAGTATATACAGCAGTGAGCTAAGGTTTAGGTCCACTTGAGGATAATGTGGACTAAGGTTAAAGCAAGACACAATTAGTTAAACCAATCGATATATTATATACACTATATACAATGTAAGGAGAATGCCGAATACCAGAGTAATAGTAGTTGATACAAATGGTTCCTCACAAGCAGATGGTATTCGGGAGAAGAATAATTGTCAAAGCTGCTGTGTTAGCTGAATGATTCTCAAGAAGTAGTGAAGTGGTTGCCATGCAGAAATAGAAGTAATGTTCTTGTATAAAAGTCTTGTCAAAAGATTGCTATACCTGGCAGGTTTATGCTGAGGCACTCCTGCTGAACAGGAAGGCTGATACCAAAGCTGAGTGGTCCGCACTGGAAACACTGATCAAGGTGGAGAGGCATAAGACACTTTGTAACAAGCTCCGCTGACACGTGTTTCAGGATTGAATCCTTTCCTCAGAGCGTAGGGTTTGCTGAACGTTTGCTGGTGCGGTAATGCAGGACGATGCGGTGCCTAACCTATGCTGTCATGACAGCTGTTTAAATGCGCTCCTAGAGCGCGCGAATCCCCCCCGGGCCGGCCCGTGTGACGTGGGCGTGGCGCGAGCGTAGCTCGCGTCAGCGCGCGTCACATCCGGTGACGCGCGTCCCGACCCGGCGCCAACCATCTATGCTGGCTGTAATGACAGCCACAAGATGGCGGCGCGCAGGCGCACGGGGCGCGCAACGCTCGGAGCAGACAGAAGGAACGCTGCTAGGTGAGTATACACCTGTGGAAGGGGGGAATAGTTTGCAGGGGAATTCGCCTGAAATAAAGAAGAAAAAGGACAATATGAGATTGTTAAAATAACAACAATGGTATCATTATACATACAAGAAGAAATGATGAATGCAATCTTTACCAAATAGGAACCGCTTGGAAATTATATGAGAGTATGCCACCTAATACTCATATGGGACAGTATTATGCAAAACGTCATATGATACTAGGGATTGATGGACAGGAGAGAAGGAACTCATAGGTTTGTAAGTTAGTACTAGCAAAACTATATTAGAAGGGAATGTTATGGAACAAATCGGGCACCATACAAGAAATTATATATTATATGTTTATATACTTAGGGTGTGTACACACCCATGTCCTGATATGTTAGCTAAGCCCTCCGTAGAGTATCTAACTCCTTTAGAGGGAGCCTACTATACTAACAAGTGAGATAATTCAAGAAGTCATGTTTTACCTTAAAGAGGGGCAATGGAGACATATAGTTGTTGTAGTGGCAGTCTGTGATATTCTTAGAGTGGTGTGGTGGCTAGTGGAGCAAAATAAAGAGAAGGTTAATTAAATGCATAAGTCCAATTTGATTCAATTGATGGAATATCTGTATAAGCAAGGTATGCTAATTAGAAAAAGGGAGACAAGTCACATTCCTCATTCATCCCCATAGGGATTTTTGTATTTAGCTCATATATCCAGTATAGCTCACGCCTGGAGAGTCTATTTGCGATATCACCCCCTCTTTTGTGTGGTGAGACTTTTTCAATCACCAGGAACCTCAACTGCGATACCTGGTGGTTGGCTTCAGCAAAATGCCTTGCCACAGGAGAAGTAAAGTCATATCTGCGAATGCAGCTGCGATGTTCACTAATTCTTATTTTAACCATCCTTTGTGTTTGGCCCACATAGCCCTTTCCGCAGCCCTTTCTCACCCACAATTATTTCAAATACAATAACTCCTTCTACCTGCAAAAACAAGGAACGGCCATGGGCTCCAACTCCTCGTCACACGTCACACGGGCCGGCCCGGGGGGGATTCGCGCGCTCTAGGAGCGCATTTAAACAGCTGTCATGACAGCATAGGTTAGGCACCGCATCGTCCTGCATTACCGCACCAGCAAACGTTCAGCAAACCCTACGCTCTGAGGAAAGGATTCAATCCTGAAACACGTGTCAGCGGAGCTTGTTACAAAGTGTCTTATGCCTCTCCACCTTGATCAGTGTTTCCAGTGCGGACCACTCAGCTTTGGTATCAGCCTTCCTGTTCAGCAGGAGTGCCTCAGCATAAACCTGCCAGGTATAGCAATCTTTTGACAAGACTTTTATACAAGAACATTACTTCTATTTCTGCATGGCAACCACTTCACTACTTCTTGAGAATCATTCAGCTAACACAGCAGCTTTGACAATTATTCTTCTCCCGAATACCATCTGCTTGTGAGGAACCATTTGTATCAACTACTATTACTCTGGTATTCGGCATTCTCCTTACATTGTATATAGTGTATATAATATATCGATTGGTTTAACTAATTGTGTCTTGCTTTAACCTTAGTCCACATTATCCTCAAGTGGACCTAAACCTTAGCTCACTGCTGTATATACTATTGTACATAATAAATTTCCTTGTTATTTTGAGCATCCAACTGAGTTGTAAAGGTGTGCTTCTATTTATAGTTCTAATGGTATGTTAGGGGTATACCACCCCTTTATATATGAATGCACCCACTATGCTATAAATTCTTCCTTTGAGTGTGCTTACCTAATTATATTTAAAACTACTCATTCAGGCCACTGACCAGAGAAGAATGACCGGACTGGAGGAATGTTTGGCAAGGTAAGCTGCTATTTATTTATTTTTAGCTTTTACAACCATTTTAAATTATTTTTTTTTTAAATCTAGAATTAGTGTCCTGCTATATTCTTTCACTAGCCAAACTAATAACACTATAGATGTCGGGTCTTCAGATGCTTCATATAAAATGCAAAGCTTGTAATAATTATGCATTTTAATTATGTGTACTATAATAAGGTGGAGATGTTAAATGGATTCTTTAGCTCTGTGTACACAAGAGAGGAGCAAGGAGCCAACACAGGAGATGCCATTGATAGCCATAGCCTAAGTATAATAATTAACAAGCTAAACGTGGATATCATGCAAGATAAACTAAATAATTTAAATGTGAATAAGACTGCAGGACCAGATGGACTTCACCCAAGAGTTCTCAAAGAACTCAGTTCCGTTATCTCATCACCCCTGTTGTCGATCTTTAAATACTCACTAGCAACTTAGTCTGATGATGGAGCCATTACCTCATTTCCCGTGCGGCCCCTTCCGCTTTCTCAAAACGCGGCGCTTTAAGCATGCGCGGCCATTTTCTTGGTTGTATTCCCATGTATGTCGCTTTGTACGTGCGCCACCATTTTATAGGTTGTATGGGTGGTGTATAACCGCCGCCATTATTGCGGCAGCACTTGGTGTATGTGTGGGCGCCATATTGTTGTAGCCTATTCTTCGTATGCTGGGCATTCCAATGGGGGCAAAAGGAGAAATTTTATATATATATATCTCCATTGCTTTTAAACATATACTTAATATTGCATTTCAAGTCTGTGCACTTTACAAACATGGTATCGTATAGTAACATATGTGACTAATGCTTATTCCAAAGAGTTACTTTCATTGTCTAGTGTTGTATTATTCTTCACATTTGTTATTAGTCTTTGTTGCCAATGCCTAATCGCATAATTTCTTGCGTTTTATTTATCTTTTCATTTCTATTTCTTTTATTTTTATTCTTATTATTGTTCCGTTTGATATTGCGTTTTGGTTGTTCTTTTGGGGTCGGGATCAGTATTGTTTTTCTCTGTGTTGTGTATTTCAGATGATTTACTTGAGGAAAGGTACAAAACTACAGGTTTCATTAAGGCCAGGGGAATGTGTGGCCTTTAGCATTGTTATCCATTTGGTCTCCTTTTGAAGAGTTTTTTTAATTATGTCCCCTCCTCTCGGATGTGGGTGGACTCTGTCTAGAATTTGAAAGTAGAGGCCCTCCGGGGATCCCCTATGGTGTGTGGCGAAGTGTCTGCCCACTGGTGTCAGTATATTCATCCTCTTGATGTCTCTAACATGTTCATAGATTCGGTTCCGTAATTTTCTATTAGTCTTTACTATGTAGTACTTTGGGCAGGTGCAGATCAAAATATATACTAGGTCAGTGGAATTGCAATTCCCAAAATGTTTTGGTTTTATTGTAATGTCCGGGGGTACCCAGATTTCTTTCCTTGTTTTATATATTGGCAGGAGCTGCAACTCTGGCAGCGGTAGTTGTACAGCACTCCTTCTTTTTGGTTTCCTCGTAATGGCTCTGTGTTATGTTGTCTCTTAAGGATCTCGCCCGTCTGAAAGTTAACCTTGGACTATCTGGGATGAATTTACCTACATCTGGGTCTTTTTGTAGTATATACCAGTATTTGCCCAGGGTGTGTCTAATTTCTTTGTGTTGTTTGTTATACGTTAGGATGAACGGGGTAAAATCCAATTGTTTCTCAGCTTTTTTCATTTTATTTTGGTTCAGCATAATCTCTCTGTTTTTTCCCTTTGCTCTCTTGTATGCTTTTTAAGAACCTTCTGGCTGTAGCCTCTGGCCCGTAGGCGAGATCTTATTCCATCCGCTGCGGTTTTAAACTCTGTTTACTCTGTGCAGTTCCGCCTGGCCCTTAAATATTCCCCGTAGGGTATGCTGTTCTTAAGTGGAATTGGGTGAGAGCTTGACGCGCTTAGTATGTTGTTGGCGGCGGTTTCTTTACGATAGAGGCTTGTGGTTATTCAGCCCTGATTGTCCAAGTTAACTTTTAGATCAAGAAATGATACTTCCTTTCTGTCATATGTCAATGTAAATTTTAAGTTTAGATTGTTTGTGTTTAGTTTGTTGACAAACTCTACCAGGTTCTCTTCCGTATCTTCCCATACTATCAAAATATCGTCTATGTATCGTATCCAAAGGGCTTCATGGTTTGTGTATTTGTTGTTGTCTTCATCTCTCCAAATTAGGTTCTCCCACCATCCTAGATAAAGGTTAGCAAACGATGGGGCACAGGTAGTCCCCAACGCTGTTCCTTGTAACTGATGATACAATTGTTTGTTGAATAGGAAAGTATTATGGGTGAGGATGAATTCCAGTAGTTGTAGTAATAATGTTATGGTCATGTTGTGTAATGTCTGTTTGGTCTAAGTAATCCCTGCCAATATTGGGTGGCCAGGTGGGTCTTTTTTGGACTTGTGGACTTTTGGTAATGCGTAAAAGGTTTGTGTTAGTGGATGTTGAACTGTGAGGAAGTCTCTAGTAGATTTCTCAGTTACTTTGTGTTTGTATGCTTCTTCAATGATCTTATAATACTCCTCCTCATCTTCTTTTAGTCTTGATAGTGGTGCTCTCTGATACCACTGTTTGTTTTGTAGAATTTTAAGACACATACCTTCGTATTGTTTTTTAGTCATTATTACAATGTTCCCCCCTTTATCCGCTGGTTTAATCTCAATCTCCTGATTACTCTGGAGTTCCTTTAGGGCTTGTTTGTGTTGGGGTGTAATATTGTTGGGACATATGCCTACTGTGTTCATATTTTCTATTTCCTGAGTAACTAGGTTAACAAAGGTCTTTACACCTGCGTTCATGGTTAGTGGTGGGAAGTAAGTAGAGGGTTTCTTGAATAACTTTTTCTTTTCTACTGTTTGTGTGTTCCATGTGCTTGAGTTATCCAAGGTCTCTAGTATGTGTAAACTTTCCTCGCCTCCTTGTGTTAGGGAGATATTTTGTGTGACTTTGGGTTGTTCTTTTGACTGTGTGAAGCCTGTTGTGGCTGGAGTGGGTTCTTTGTTGCTGTATTGGTATAGCAAGAGTATTTTTCTAGCATATAAGTTTAAATCCTTAATCAGTTCAAGTTTATTGAGGTTTGATTCTGGGCAAAAATTCAGGCCCAATCTCAAAACCTCTTCTTGCTATTTTGTGAGGGGGATGTTGGCTAGATTCAATATGTCTCTTGTGTCTCTTTGTTGGTCTTGCTTTTTATTGTTTTTTTGTCGCTCCTATCATGGTTGTTGGGTGTATGTGCCTTTCTTTGGGGCTTGCGATATATCTCCTGGTGCGTTTTGTCCAATTTGACTCAGGTATAAAAAAGGGTCACCTATTACGCTCCTCTCTTGTCTATTCTCAGGGGATGGTAGTGTTTTGCATTTCTCTCTTTGGTAGGGTGTTATGAGATCCCTATCTGATCTTCTTTCTGTTGTGTCTTTTTTCTTTAGGTATCTGGAAAATAGTTTGTAATGTCTCGTGGATTTGTACTTTCAGAAGATGAGGAGGAGTATTTAGTAGTGTATGGGTCAAAGTTGTTCCTTCTTTGTGTGTTGATAGTGGAAATTTGTTTTGGTTGGCACTTATAGGCTCTATGTTCTTTATAGGCCAGTCTATCTCTATTAAATTTTCTGTTTTTAAATCCCCAGACTTCCTTCACTAAAGTTTCAATTCGCTTCCTGATTTGCGTGTTATGTGCGTCAAATTCAGTCCAGTCCTTATGCTGGTTTAGGTCCTCACAGTGTATTTTGTATTGTCTCTACTGTCCGGAGATATGATTCCTGCTGATCTATTAGGAGTCTTAACATGTTAAAGGAGCAATTCTGTAGATTTTGCTCCCATTTTTCTTTGAAAACCGGGTCTAAGTCCCCTACTTGTGGGAAAATTTGTATTCTCAGTCCTAAGGGTACTATATGTTCCTCCAAGTATTTTTTCAAATAATAAATGTTCCAGTATATTTTTGTTTTCTTTCTAAGTGTCCGCTCTAGGACTGTGAATTTCTCGTGGGAGCTGGCCAAGGTTTTGGTGCTTTCTTGATCTGTGTCAGGGCCGCTGGTGAATTCTCTAAACATCTGTTCCCATTCTTCCCCTTTTACCAAAAGTGGACACTCATAGCACACACACCACAAGCCGGCGAGGACATGTTAATCCAAGTTCCCACAATCTAACAGCGCAACCCGACCAGAGTTTCAAGGTCGGGTCTCCGGCACAACGCGAATAGCGACCATTATATGCTGAAACGTAAGTCTTTTTACATATACTTAATGTAAGAAATTAGGAATAATTAAATAGGTCACTGAAAGACCTTCTATTCTATTCTTCTTATAGGACAAAAGGACTCCATAAAGGAGAGCAAGGTAACGATTAGACATAAGGCAGACTTAAAGCCCACATTTGCTTAACAATAACAATAACAATATCTCTTTATTTGGAAACCCATAGCAGATACAAAATACCCGGTTGGTTAACATCTAAGATATACATGCCAAGTAACCCATTGATTGCAAATAAGTGCATTCACTAATAGAATATGTAAGCAAGCAACATGAAAATGTTCTAAATATCTGTATCTCTTATCTCATATCATAGTAATATTGGTGTACTGAAGAAGCAATTAAAATGCGAAATGCGTCTACACCTCCATGAGGGTACCAACATACTTGCTACAAACTGTATCTCTTGCTACAAACAAATCTCTACAAACCTGACCCAAACAGACAAATGTGAACAGAGCACAAGCAATAAATGAAAAACCATATGCTATTAAGAATATTTGTTGCATTGATTTATTCTTTTTTCTGTAAATAAGCTATTGTACAAAGGATATATTGGTTATGCAAAGTTTGCCTGTAAAATTGAAAGAAGCATAGAAAGTAACACAATTACAAACAAGGTATAGTCAAGACCCCGCCTCTACCCTTTTTCTATACCTTTCCAAACCCAATAGAGGGTAGGAGAGAGACAAAAAAAAACCCAAACACTATTGTAGATGTTCACAAGCTTCAGGCTGACTTGGACACTTTGAGTGTCTGGGCATCCACTTGGCAAATGAAGTTCAATGTGGAGAAATGTCATGCACTAACATGACAACCTGAAGGCCACATATATCCTCGGGGGAGTAAAACTGGGAGAATCACTTGTTGAGAATGATCTGGGGGTACTGGTATATCACAGGCTAAATAACAGCATGCAATGCCAAGTAGCAGCTCCCAAGGCCACCAAGATACTATCATGCATTAAAAGAGGCATGGAATCACAGGATAGGATAATTTTGCCTCTTTACACGGCACTGGTGCGCCCTCACCTGGAAAATGCCGTCCAGTTCTGGGCACCCATTCATAGAAAGGACGCTCTGACTCTGGAAAGAGTGCAGAGGAGAGCCACCAAACTAATTAGAGGAATGATGGATCTTAGTTATGAGGAAAGATTACGAGAATTAAATCTGTTTAGTCTTGAGAGGAGACGACTGAGGGGGGGACATGATTAACTTGTATAAATATATAAATGGCCCATACAAAAAAATGGGGGAACACTATTTCAGGTAAAATCCTCTCTAAAGACAAGGGGGCACTCCCTCGACTGGAAAAAAAGAAATTTAGTCTTTGGATGCGACAATCATTTTTTTCCATAAGAACTATAAATCTATGGAATAGCCTACCACAGAAGCTTGTTACAGCATCAACCACTGACATCTTCAAAAAAGGATTAGATGTTTATTTAGAAGAAAATAACATTAACAGTTATTATTAGCAGTTATCAGTATAAAAAAAATTAAAATAAAAATTAAAAAAAAATTAAATTAAATTAAAAAAAAAAATTAAAATAAATAACTTCCAACTATAAAATAAACTGAAAAATAACTTCCCCTACCTCTTTTTCAACCGTATTAACTATGTAACTATATGTATGGCTTTGTTTTCAACTGCTGAAATGATATAACTATATCTGTCTACTTTGTTTCAGGTCCCTTTCTTGGGTAAACGCCTGCACCACACCTGCCCCTGTGTGCCCAGCCTCATGTGCTCAAAGTTTCATAATGGCAAATATCGGTGTTCTATTAACTTCAAGAATATGGATTTCCAATAAAGTTCTTTATAGCTTAAATAAATTTAGGTTTAGAGCAGCTATTTTCAACTGTCTTGTGTACTATTTAAGACTATAAAAGCATGTAAAGTGTACTTAAACAGGTAAAACCACAGGAGTAAAGAAAGTAACACCCCCTTTCAGTAGTGCCATTACTGCATTGCAACTTATCCATAGTAGCAATTTTCCCTGCTTTTCTCTCTCACCACTCGCCACTATCAGCTGAAATATTCTCTGGTCAAACTGAACTGAATCAGCAAAATGTTTAAATTTACTGGTTACTTGGATCACACAAATGGTTATTGTAGCAAACACCAGTTTCTTTTATGAGAAATATGAATAAGAATTGAATGCAAACCATTCTGCTGCAGCAGTTTTTTTTATTGAGGTAGATGGTTCTTTTTTCCCTTGTAATGTATGGTTGCTTTATCCTGGACATAATGATGGAACCGAATCAATACAATTCAGGTTGAATTTAAATTTAAATCAAATCTAAACAACAAACTTTTCCAATATATTTTTAAATGTCTGATTATTTATAACAGAAACTCCACATTATACATGCTCATTAAAGAGAATGGGGGGTTCCACACAGTGGGGCATCCCAATTCAGCATGCCCCAGGGAAAAGCCAGCAGCGGCCATGGAATCGTTTGGTTTTGGCCTTGGGTTTTGTTCTGCTTTAAGAGTTTTTGGCGTGGCTGCATCTTACAATGGTCCTGGAAATAGCTGTACACACAGTACCACTCTCTATTCTTAGAGGTTTAGCTGTTATACATAAGCACAACCATTTTAGGGTTTCCAATGGCACAGTAGTCCAGCAAGAAACTAGAAGCAGGGGATGAAATAGGGTGCCTCAAACCAAGACACTGGACTCTAGGTCTACTTTGGTTACTGGTGCTTTAAATTATTTTTGATTTTTAAAACTGCAATATGTTAGCATGTGCTTTTTCTATTGCATATTGTTATGTACTTCATGGTATAGTACAAGAACTTTAGGTAGTGCATATGAACAGAGAGAGAGAGAGTAATCTAGTTAGATTTGGGGGACTGCTACACAATAAACTGCAGAAGAACTCTTTTTTAAAGAGTTATTTTGAAAATCCCTTGTGCTTACAAAAGGGCAGTACTTCCAATGGGGCAGAAGTTTAAAATAAATATTTTACAGGGACTTGCAAGTAAATTAAGAGAGGCTTGTTTTAAATGTATTATATATTTACAAAATTGTTAAAAAAAAAAAAAACCTTGTTGCAAAATGTAGAACTGTAGAGCTGCTCATTTTCCTAAAAAATACAATTCTGTGAGGTACTCACCTGTAGAATTGATATTGTTTGTATACAGTACGTCCTGCTCCAGATATAGTACTTACACTTGGGTTATCCTCCGCCAGATGGCGCTGCACTGCAGAGACATGCAAAACAGGCTCCTCCCGGCCCCTCAAATACCCAGGGACCTCCCACAAATCCTCAGCATTGAAAAGCAGTGAACAAGAAGCCGGGAGAATTTAACCACCCAAAACAACTGGTAACTATAACAAAGATAACAATCACCATACAGGGGATCCAGAATAATGCAAAAAAAACAGGGTGGGGTGGAGCAGGACGTACTGTATACAAACAATATCAATTCTACAGGTGAGTACCTCACAGAATTGTGTTATTCTTAGTATACAGTACGTCCTGCTCCAGATATAGTACTTACACTTGGGACATCCAATAGCAGTGTCCATAAGTAGGGTGGGATCCCCAACAAAAGGTGACAGCAGACAGTTTAGACCAGCATCAGCTGAGGCCCTAACATCAACCTTGTAAAACTTTTAAAAGGTCTGAACAGAAGACCAAGTAGTGGCCTTGCAAACTTGTTCAACAGAAGCCTGGTGCTGGAAGGCCCAAGAGGCACCAATAGCACGAGTGGAATGAGCAGTAAGGCGGAAGGGAGGATTCTTCCCCTTAGCAGAATAGGCCTGAATCACAGCCTGACGAATCCATTTGCTAATAGTAGACTTGGCAGGAGCCAAACCCTTCCTAGGACCAGAAGGGACCACAAAAAGAGCATCAGTCTTCCTGAAAGCCGCAGTGACTACCAGGTAATACTTCAGACACCTGACCACATCCAAGGAATGCAGAACCCTTTCCTTAGTGTTGCTAGGATTAGGACACAGAGAAGGAAGAACAATATCTTGATTCAAATGAAAAGCAGACACCACCTTAGGCAGAAAGTCTGGCTTAAAGCGGAACACCACCTTGTCCTGGTGTCTCTCATAATATGGGGGCTGAATAGACAGAGCCGCCAGCTCAGACACACGCCTGACCAAAGTAATAGCCACCAGAAAGACAACCTTGAGGGTAAGCACAGCCAGAGCAGCATCCTGAATAGGCTCAAAGGGAGCACCCTGCAAGGCAGACAAAACCAAGTTCAAATCCCAAACAGGGACCATAGGCTTACGTGGGGGACGCACATGAGTGACCCCCTGAAAGAAGGTCTTAACCAAGGGATGCAGAACAAAAGACTTCTGAAAGAAGACAGACAGGGCAGAAACCTGACCCTTCAGAGTACTGAGTTTTAGACCCAACTCCAATCCATGCTGTAAAAACTCCAGAACTCCAGAACTCCCTACAGGGAAGAGACCTAGACTCACACCAATCAATGTAGGTACGCCATACCCTATAATAGATGGCAGAAGAAGTTTTCTTCCTAGCCTGCACCATGGTATCCACCACCGAGGCAGACCTCTCTCCATCAAGATGGAGGTTTCAGCAGTCAGGCCGTCAAAGCCAGAGTTTGTAAATTGGGATGGCGTAAGGAGCCCTGAGTGAGCAGATCTGGTGCCTCTAGCAGGACGTACTGGTCTACTGCCATTTGTACCATGTCTGCGAACCACACTCGTCTTGGCCACCTTGGGGCCACCAGAATCACTGGCACCCTTTCCAGAGCAATCTTGCGCAGAACCCTGCCCAGCAGGGGAAACGGAGGAAAGACATACAGGAGCCGAAATTCCTTCCATGACATTGACAGAGCATCCGTGGCCAAGGCCAGAGGATCCTGAGACAGGGAGACAAAGACCAAGAGCTTGTGATTGTGACGGGATGCGAACAGATCCACATCCGGTAGACCCCAACGGTGACACAGGGACTGGAATACCCTGTTGCAGAGGGACCACTCCCCCTGACGGGAAGTCCCCCTGCTCAGAGAGTCTGCCAGTAGATTCTCTACCTCCCGGATATACACGGCCGAAATGCATAGAACATTGGCCTCCGCCCATGTCATAATCCGCGACACCTCCTGGAGGGCACCTCTGCTCCGGGTCCCTCCCTGATGGTTGATGTAGGCAACCGCCGTCCTGTTGTCTGAGTGCACCTGCACAGCCAGACCCTTCAGGTGATTGGTCAACTGCTCCAGTACCAACCTGATCGCCCGCAGTTCCGCAATGTTGATGGGCAGGTGGGCCTCCTGAGGGCCCCACCTCCCCTGGAACCGCAGGGACTTCCAGAATCCCCCCCAACCTGACAGACTGGCATCCATGGTGACCGTCTCCCAGGAGGGGGCCAGGAAGGACCTGCCCTGTAGCAGGTTCCTGTGGTCCAGCCACCACGAGAGGGACCCTCGGACCGAGGGGGGAAGCACACAAACCCCGTCCAAAGACGTTGGGTCCTTGTCCCAAACTGACAGAAGGTAAAGCTGCAGAGGCCTCAAATGGAACTGGGCAAAGGGCACCGCCTCGAAGCTCGCCACCATCAGGCCCACCAGCTGCATTCCCTGCCTGAGGGACGGCTGGGGGCACGAGAGCAGGAACCTCACCTGCAGTCAGAGCTTCCACCTTCTGTTGAGGAAGGAATATCCGTGACTGAACCGTATCCAGAATCATCCCCAGGAATGGGGTCACCGACGAAGGGGACAGAGAGGACTTGGGATGATTGATCACCCAGCCGAAGGACTCCAAGGTGGACACCACCAGCTGAGTTCCGCCTGCTGTAGGGACCGTGAAGAGATGAGAATGTCGTCCAGGTAGGGCAGCACGCGTATGCCCCCTGACCTTATCAGAGACATCACCCCCGCCAGCACCTTGGTGAACACTCTGGGAGCTGAAGTGAGGCCAAATGGTAGGGCCACAAACTGGTAATGTTGATCTTTCAACGCGAATCTGAGAAACCTTTGATGTCCCGGGAACACAGGGATGTGAAGGTAAGCATCTTTGATGTCCACAGACGTCATAAAATCCCCTGGGCGCAGGGAGCCAATGGCCGAGCGCAGAGTTTCCATGCAAAAGCTTCTGTTCTTGACAAATCTGTTGAAGATCTTTAAATCCAGGATGGGGCTGACTGACCCATCTTTTTTGGGCACTGTGAAAATGTTGGAATAGAACCCCTTGCCCAATTCTCTTAAGGGGACCCTGCAAATGACCCCCAGATCCAGAAGACCTTGCACGGCCTGTAGCAAGATCTGAGCTGATACAGGGTCCTGGGGGATCCGGGACCTGATGAATCTTGTGGGGGCCGCACAGCAAATTCTATCTTGTAACCAGAGGACACTACCTCCTGAATCCACCAGTCTGAGACTTGGCGCCTCCAGACATGCGCAAAATGCTGTAGCCGTCCCCCCACCCTGGCGGGCGAGGGCGCCCCATCATGCCTGAGGGGTCTTGGGAGGGGCTTTGGGTTTGGACCCCTAGGGAGCCCGGACGTCGTCCTCTGCTCCTATGCCAGGAATCTGCGTGAGCCCCTGCGAAGGACACCCCATTCCCCTGCTTAGCGCCTCGGTAGGGGACTGAAGGGGGGCCCTGTCTCCGAAAGGGCCGAGGCTGCCTCCTGCGCTGGGGTAACTTACCTCCTTTAGCAAAGAGGTCTAGGCGGTCCCCAAACAGGCGTAGCCCCTTAAATGGAAGTCCAGTAAGGGCTTTCTTAGCAGCATTGTCAGCAGCCCACTGGTGCAGCCATACCGCGCGGCATATAGCTACCGCCAAGGCGGAAGACCTGGCACACATCCTAATAGCATCATCCGATGCAGACAGGATAAAGTTAACAAACACATCATAGGTAGAAAGTGCATTAATAGTATCAGGTGGCAAATCATGGGCCATCTAGGGCATTCCTGACCATGGCCCTGAGTGCCACCGCAGTAATGGCTAAAGCGCAAACTGGGCGCAGCGCCGCCCCCCCAAATGCAAAGGCATGGCAGGCCAATTGGTCAATGCGCCGGTCCTCAGAATCCCGCAGCGTAGTAGTGTCAGATTAGTGCATAATGGAGGTGTTAGACAGCCCTAGTATAGGAGCATCGACCTCGGGGGGCGATGACCAGCACTTGACCATATCAGCAGGAAAAGGATACTTCCTGTCCAAACTCTTAGGAATCCCGGGAAGTCTACTGGGATGTTCCCACTCCTTAAGCACGAGGTTATTGAAATGGGTTTGCTCAGGAAATTCCAATCGAGCCTTAGCAGTATGAAATAGCTCACCCCTTTGCCTGGGAGCCGCAACAGGGGGAGAGATGGACAAAACCTCAAAAATCTGAACCAGCAGTTTGTCAGTATCATCCGGGGCCCAGTGATCAGAGCCAGAATCATCATGACCCCTTGACTTCTCGTCAGATGACCCTGAGTCGGAGAAGAGCTCCCCTTCATCCGAGGGGGTATGGCCATATAGATGCAAGAACTCATCAGACTCCGTAGGGAAAAAAGCGGTATCAGGAGCTAAGTGCCGCTTTTTTGCGGTGGCCTTACGCGCTAAGGTATTAGCAAGCAATTTTTCAACACTGGCCAGTCTAGCAGCCACATCAGGATGAGAATCCCCGCTTGTATTGGGGGTTAGACTCAGGCTTGGGGGAGTAGGTGAAGTGAGGCGAGGTGGGGCGGGAAGTACCATTAGCGCCTGCTGTGCACAAGGAGCGCAGACCCGTGCATTGTCACCGCTGATAGGTGAGACCCCACAAGCTACACACAGCCGGGCTTGTGCCGAAGGAACCCCGGTCACAATATCCTGGGATGCCTCCATATGGTGATTAATAGGCCCAATAGACCAGTAGGGATTTACGCTGAAGCTACCCTGGATGCCCCAATGACCCGCAGGGAAGTGGGAGTAATTATACTAGGCCCAACTGCCAATTACGCCGGGCCGGGAGAAGCCACTGGATTCAACCGTCTGAAAGACATAAGGGGAATAAAGGGTGTCAGAACCATGCACAGTAAGCAGGGAGCATGAAAAAATCGCCTGTGAGGGCGCCAAGCGAACCTCGAAGGGAGGGCCAGAGCGGCCCGTGACGCGGAGCGCGCCAAGCCAGGTCCCCGTCCCCCCGAAGAGCGCGAAGCTCTGAGACAGTAGACAAGGTTGTCATGAGGAGCGAAGTGTATAACACACTTAGGATAGATGATTTTGCCAATTATGACGCCGCAGCAGCACAGCCAGTGAAGCAAAGAGGCGTGCGCGGCGGCGGCAGATACACAAATAAGGCTGCGAATCAGCGCGGCGTCTGACACCAAGTATACAAGTCAAAGGACATTACCAAAGGCCACAAGCGTGTAATCCAATACACTGAGACCACACACACCCCCCCCCCCCCTTTCTTTCCCCCCGGGCTACGGGGGGAACGAGGGAGGATGGCGACCCTTTGTACAGGGCCCACCGCTACACTGGGCATGGGAAATAATGCAGGAGGGGCATCCCTTAGAGGCTCACCATCAGCCTAAACCGCCTACCCTTTGGTGGGGGACTGCGGTGGAGCATGGCTCCATAAGCACGCATGGTGCTGCCTACCTTCACCCGACCAGCGCAGCCCAGGCTGGGAGGCACATCACAAGGAGGATGGGTGGGAATAGTCCAACAGGGCCACAGGCTTTAATAGCCCCGCTCACCTGCGAGAGAGTGATACTTCATGTCTTCGCAGTCAGCACTGCAGAGAAATCTGGGGATTTGTGGGAGGTCCCTGGGTATTTGAGGGGCCGGGAGGAGCCTGTTTTGCATGTCTCTGCAGTGCAGCGCCATCTGGCGGAGGATAACCCAAGTGTAAGTACTATATCTGGAGCAGGACGTACTGTATACTAAGAATATGATATATTTATTACATTTTATTGTGCGCCGAGTTGAAAATTAACCACTATATCTCCTGACCTTCTATTTGAATGTGCTATCCACTGAGTAGGTGGGCAGGCTGGAGGGTGACCTGTTAGGTAGGTGGGCAGGCTGGTGGGGGACCTGGTAGGTAGATAGGTGGGTAGGCTGGTGGGTGACCTGGGGGGTAGATAGGTGGGCATACTGATGTGTGACCCTAGTCAGTGCCTATTTGTTACAAGTACTATTTATCTGACTATTCTAGTATAATATAAAAAATTCTCCGCTCATGATCAAGATGACTGCTTTTGAACTGCAGAGACTGTGGCTTGAATATATACATGTAGTGTAATTATTTTCTTCTTCTTGAATTGAAGCAGCTCTGTTCCTAATATCTAAAGGAAGAATTTAAAGTGTGAATATAGACTCCATTCAATTTAAAGGCACTGTCCAGTTTTTGTTTTTGTTTTTACTTAAAGGAGTTGTATCGTGAAATCAAATTAATATTACAAATTAGTAAACATGTCAGATAGTGAAAAGAGGATTGACTTATACACTGAATGAAATTCCAACCATCGTTGTTTTCTTTTCCTGGTAGATATAAATCCCAGGGGCTTTTAAGCATACCATTTCACTTTTACAGGGGTGATGTTTTCGGAGCAGCATTAGCCCCTCTAAATATCTAACCAAAGTATTGCATGACGGCTCTGGCCAGATCTTACCTATAAAAGCAGAATGGTACATTAAAAACATGCCCCCCCACCCCTTGATTCTTCTACCATCCATTAAAAAAAAACAACCTTGGCTTTATGTATACATAACTCTTCCTCACATACTGTACAAGTGAATGGCAGGTGCAATAAGGGCAGACACCCTATTACCAGTAACCTCTCCTGGCATTCCATCAGTGGCACAGAATTAAGGGAGAGGTGGGTGTAATGTCTACCTAATGCAAGTGAGGAGGTTAAGTTATTAAAAATCTTGGTCAGTGGATTCAGATAATTAGGTTCAGGCCAGGTTTTGCAGCTCTCCAAGCTACTCCACAGGTGAATTAACTGGTGCTCAGACAGAGCTATAGCCCTAATTATTACATCTGTGCATCAGCATAGAGAGCTGCAAAACCTGGCCTGCCTCGGCCCTTGAGGAGGAAGTTTGAGGACTACTGCATTAAGGCATCTGCTTTGATTTCACAGAACAAAAGGTTAAGAGATGATGGCTTAGACATTATAACCAATTTTATGTTAAAGTCAAAAAGTATTTTAAAATGCTGTCTTTTATGTAATTGCCGTATATATTTCATAGTTTGATTAATAAATATATTTGTTATGCCTACTAGTTTTATTACAAGTATGCGCCAAAATCTACTGCTCAAAATGTAAGGCATCAAGAGCATTAAGTTATGGGTTAATGGCAGGGGTGTACATACCATAGCGACAGTGCAGGCACGTGCCGCTGGGCCCGTGGAACAAGAGGGCCCAGCACACACTGCCTCTACCGCCTCTGTGGAATGTACCGCACATATTAACCCAGCCATACTGCCTCCACATGCCTCCTTCCCACTGGCTGTTCCCATGGGCCCACAACTCTATTGCCACATGTCTCACATCTCCATTGACGCTGTGTGTGCCCTGCATTTCTTGTCACCACTGTGTGCATGCCACGTACATGCCTCTCCCTCTCTGCCACCAGCCTGTGTGTTGCAGGCCAGGCTGGTGAGTGTCCATGGGGGGGGGTTGCTGCTGATGGGGGCCCTGCTATGGGGCCTCAGCAGGGCTATGTACGCCCCTGGTTAAAGGGACTGTAAACCCAACAGTCCTATGTACCTATCCTCCATTTCCAGCAAAGTAGGGTTGAATCTTTAGTAGGGCTCCAAAATTTGCCCTTTTCCAAGACACAAAAAGTAGTCCTACAGCTACTTTGTGAACCCCTCCACTTATGTGTAAATGCCGCCTATATGTACATTCACCGAATCTACACATAGGCAAAGGGGTTCACTCCTAACTTCTGGGATCCAAAGCTTTTACTGCAGCTCACCACGCAGCTATGCTGGAACAGGCACTTCAACCTGAGCAAGTCCATCCTACACCTTACAAGGTTACACATCCAGTATCCCACTACCCCTCTCCACTTACCCCATCCTGGAGTGAACCCATAAAGATCTAGGAACCGGATAATTCAGAGCACCTACTGAAGCCTCCACACAAGAGTACAACTACTAAATCACCTAGCTACAATCTGGGGCATAACCCCCTGCTACAAACAGAGGGACAACCTCTTACTACTAACAGAGGGAATACAACCTTTCTACAATCTATGGACGACCACTGGGGTCTGTACTATCAATTTTGGGGCCTGATTTATCATGCACTGCATCTGCCAGACTATGCCACACTGATGCAAATTAGAGTGGTGGAAAATTAAATTTACATTTTTTTTATTACAATGGCGCATGTTGAAAAAATGATCAATTATATTTTGCACTGCTTTAACCGATGTGGTGTAATGTGGCATAAGTGCTTGATAAATCAGGCTCTTGATGTTAAAATCATTTCCATGAAGCATTTGTATGAAGTCATTACATTCCCCCTGCGGTCCCATCCATAACATATTTTCAAACAGGCCAAAAAAGCATTGGCCCATTTGGTTGTGAATAGGCTACATGTGAGTGATGTTATGTGAAGCTCTAGTAATGAGTTTGGTTATTGAATGCTATCTCTGGCCAGGGTGAAAGGTCCACCCAATTCCTGTACTTTGGTCTTGATTGAATTGGAGAATTGTTCACTTTAAGGTCTGGTTAGTACGCTCTGTTGGTTTACTGGATGATAAGCAGACAGAAGGGAGAGTTTCATTCAGACGGTTCACCAGAAACAGATGGAACTCTACAGTCTGACACAATCAGTTAAGTGGCACATAAGGCTTAAAGTGGACCAACACCCACAGATGATCGGCCCAGGAATCTATAAGATTCCCGGGCCGATCATCTCCCTGCCTGCCCCCCAGGACGCCCAGAAATCCTACCTGTTCCTCGTTCCAACGGCGAATGTGCGGGCCGCCGCCGCCTCTCGCGCATCCCTCTAGCAGGGCGCGTACCCGCACCGGCCGTTTGTGAATGGCCGGCGCGGGCGCACTCCCTGTAAGAGGGACGCGCGAGAGGAGGCAGCGGGCGCTCTCACCTTGTCCGTCGACAGACCTTGCTGGTCCGTCGGGGGTGATTGGTGGAGCGAGTCAAGTGGGAGCGGGGTCAGGGGTGCCCCGCGGAAGTGGACCAACACCCAGGATAGTGAAAATCCTGGGTGTTGGTCCACTTTAAATCGGGCCTTCAGTATCATTTAATGAAAAGCCCAAATCCTTGAAAAACAAATCCTCAGCAGTTAATTTTTAAGTCACTTTCTTATTATTCCTTCCCCCACTGAGCTGCAACTCTGTTCAGAAATCCAGTAAATGAGCGCAGCCATCTTGCCTCAGGAGTATCACATACTGAGGAGAGGAGAGGGGGGAATGCAGGGGGGCGGGGTTATAGCTGTGCTTTGCACAGACAGAGCAAAGCTGGGGTCAGGAAAAGGACAGCAATCCCACAATGCAGAGTGACACAGTCAGAAGACACTTCCTGTCTGCAGGCAGCCTGAGACTCTATGGGCAGCCATCTTGGATGTTTAAAAGCTCAGAAGATGCAGGTAAGATGATTTTTAATGTGAGCAATCTGTATGTAAAGGTTGGGCGTACTGTATACTTATAATACCAATTCTACAGGTGAGTATTTCACAGAATTGTATTATTCTTAGTATACAGTATGTCCTGCTCCAGATAGATTACTTACACTTGGGACATCCAATAGCAGTGTCCATAAAGTAGGGTGGGATCTCCAACAAAGAAGGTAACAGCAGACAGTTTAAACCACTGCCGCCTGCAAAACCTTGCGGCCAAAAACAGCATCAGCTGAGGCCCTAACATCAACCTTGTAAAACTTTGAAAAGCCATGCTGTAAGAACTCCAGAACCCTGGGAACTGAAAACACCCGACAGGGAAGAGACCTAGACTCACACCAATCAATGTAGGTACGCCATACCCTGTAATAGATGGAAGAAGTTTTCTTCCTAGCCTTCACCATGGTATCAACCACCGAGGCGGACAAGCCTTTCTCCATCAAGATGGAGGTTTCAGCAGCCAGGCCGTCAAAGCCAGAGTTTGTAAATTGGGATGGCGTAAGGGGCCCTGAGTGAGCAGATCTGGCACCCCTGGCAGAACGTACTGGTCTACTGCCATCTGCACCACGTCTGCGAACCACACTCTTCTTGGCCACCTGGGGGCCACCAGAATCGCTGGCACCCCTTCCAGAGCAATCTTGCGCAGAACCCTGCCCAGCAGGGGAATGGAGGAAAGACATACAGGAGCCGAAATTCCTGCCATGACATGGACAGAGCATCCGTGGTTAAGGCCAGAGGATCCTGATACAGGGAGACAAAGGCCGGGAGCTTGTGATTGTGACGGGACGCAAACAGATCCACATCTGGTAGACCCCAACGGTGACACAGGGACTGGAATACCCTGTTGCAGAGGGACCACTCTCCCTAACGAGAGGTCCCCCTGCTCAGAGAGTCTGCCAGTAGATTCTCTGCCCCCGGGATGTAAACAGCCGAAATGCATTGAACATTGGCCTCCGCCCATGTCAGAATCCGCGACACCTCCTGGAGGGCACCCCTGCTCCGGGTCCCTCCCTGATGGTTGATGTATGCAACCGCCGTCCTGTTGTCTGAGCACACCTGCACAGACAGACCCCGCAGGTGGTCGGTCAACTGATCCGGAACCAATCTGATCGCCCGTAGTTCCAAAATGTTGATAGGTAAGTGGGCCTCCTGAGGCCCCCACCTCCCCTGGAACCGCAGGGACTTCCAGAATCCCCCCCATCCTGACAGACTGGCATCCGTGGTGACCGCCTCCCAGGAGGGGGCCAGAAAGGATCTGCCCCCCAGCAAGTTCCTGGGACCAAGGGGGGGAGCACACAGACCCCGTCCAAGGACGTTGAGTCCTTGTCCCAAACTGACAGAAGGTGAAGTTGTAGAGGCCTCAAATGGAACTGAGCAAAAGGCACCGCCTCAAAGCAAGCCACCATCAGGCCCACCAACTGCATTCCCTGCCTGAGGGAGGGATGGAGACACGACAGCAGGAACCTCACCTGCGCAGTTAGAGCTTCCACCTTCTGTTGAGGAAGGAATATCCTTGACTGAACCGTATCCAGAATAATTCCCAGGAACGGGATCACCGAGGAAGGGGACAGAGAAGACTTGGGGTGATTGATCACCCAGACTCCAGGGTGGACACTACCAGCTGAGTGTCCAACTCTGCCTGCTGTAGAGACCGAGAGGTGATGAGTATGTCGTTCAGGTAGGGCAGCACGCGGATGCCCCTTGACCTCATCAGAGACATCACCCCCGCCAGCACCTTGGTGAACACTCTGGGAGCTGAAGTGAGGCCAAATGGCAAGGCCACAAACTGGTAATGTTGATCTTCCAATGCGAATCTAAGGAACCTTTGGTGTCCTGAAAACACAGGGATGTGAAGGTAAGAGTCTTTGATGTCCACAGACGTCATGAAATCCCCTGGGTGCAGGGAGCTGATGGCCGAGCGCAGAGTTTCCATGCGAAAACGCCTGTTCTTGACAAATTTGTTGAGGATCTTTAAATCCAGAATAGGCCAGACTGACCCATCTTTTGAGAACTGTAAAGAGGTTGGAGTAGAACCCCTTGCCTCTTTTTCTTAAGGGGACCCTGCAAATGACCCCCAGACCCAGAAGACCTTGCACGGCCTGCGCCAACACCTGAGCTGAGAGAGGGTCCTGGGGGATCCGGGACCTGATGAATCTTGGGGGAGGCTGCACAGCAAACTCTATCTTGTAACCGGAGGACACTACCTCCTGAATCCACAGGTCTGAGACGTGATGCCTCCAGACGTGAGCAAAGGGCTGCAGCTGTCCCCCCACCCTGATGGGCGAGGGCACCCCATCATGTCTGAGGGGGCTTGGGAGAGGATTTGGGCTTAGCCCCCCAGGAGGAGCCAGGACGTCGTCCTCTGCTCCTGTGACAGAATCTGCACGAGCCCCCGTGAAGGACACCCCTTTTCCTTGTTTAGCACCACGGTAGGGGAGTGAAAGGGAGCCCTGGCCCCGAAAGGGCAGAGACTGCCGTCTGCGCTGGGGTAACTTACCTCCCTTAGCAAAAAGGTCTAGGCAGTCCTCAAACAGGCGTAGCCCCTTAAATGGAAGCCCAGTGAGGGCCTTCTTTGCAGCATTGTCAGCAGCCCACTGGCGCAGCCAAACCGTGCGGCGTATAGCTACCACCAAGGCAGAAGTTCTCGCACACATCCTAATGGCATCATCCAAGGTAGATAGGATAAAGTTTACAAACACATCACAGTTAGAAAGTGCATTAAACACATCAGGTAGCAATCATCAGGAGCACCGTCAAGTACACTTCTGATCAGGGACCTGAGCGCCACACATGTAATGGCCGAGGCGCAAACCGGGCGAAGCGCCATCCCCACAAATGCAAAGGCATGGCACGCCAATTGGTCAACGCGCCGGTCCTCGGCATCCCGCACAGTAGTAGAGTCAGGGGAGTGCATAACAGAGGTGTTAGACAGCCATAGAATAGGAGCATCCACCTCGGGAAGGGATGACCAGCCCTTGACCATATCAGCAGGAAAGGCGTACTTTCTGTCCCACTCCTAGGTATACCGGGAAGTCTACTGGGACGTTCCCACTCCTTAAGCACGAGGTTATTGAAATGGGTTTGCTCAGGAAATTCCAAACGAGCCTTAGCAGTATGAAAAAGCTCACCCCTTTGCCTCTGCAGTGCAGCGCCATCTGGCGGAGGATAACCCAAGTGTAAGTAATCTATCTAGCAGGACGTACTGTATACTAAGAATAGGTCTTTATTCACTCACACAGTCATTTACACGGCAACTCACAATGGACACTCTTGACACTCAGGGTCTCCCTTCTTCCAGGTATTCCCAGCATGGTTGACATGCACCTGGTTACAGATTGGTGTTCTCCCATCAAGGCTCCCAAGAAATGCACATCACTGCCCTTTTTCCCATCTCTTTCTAGAAGTACTAACTGGCCTGCTCTCCAGTACTCGGCGCTGTGTTCTCCCCTCAAGGAAGTAAGGGAGTGCTCAACACGGCTGCTCTGCCCCGTCCCTTTCCCAATGGGGTACTAGTGTGGCCAGCCAGTCCAAAGTGTCTCCAGGAGGTTAGTCCAGAGTGATGCTCTAGTCCCTCTGCCTAAATCCATGCTCCAAAGCCAAGGGAGCAGCCTTTTTGTCTATCCTATTGACGGAGGGGATTCTCTCCTATTTCCGAGGTAGACTTCACATTCTCTCGCTCTCTTTCTCTCCTTTTCTTTCTCTGCCCAGACCCATCCAGTCTTCTATACAAAGGAATAGAACCTAACAACTAGTTCTGACTTACCACTTTTCTGTGTATCAAGGGTGAAATCTAGTGTCCACATTCCCCTACTGTGGGTCATTTCCCTATGCAAACTGTCTGTAAGACACGGGACACTAAAGGTTTCCTGTCTATAATACATAACAGTACCTCCATGATTGTATATTGCAATGCCTGCTTGTCTGTGCTCAGAATTTAACTTCCAAAAGATTAGGGTGACACCTACCTTAAAGTGGACCAAGACCCAGGATTTTGACTATCCTGGGTCTTGGTCCACTTCGGTGGGGCACCCCCGATCGGGGTGCCCCGCTGTGTGAAACCCCCCCGAACCCCCCGAACAACTCACCTCTCCCCGCTCCCAGCGCCGACGGACAAGCCGCGGACAAGCGGCTCCTCCGCCGCCGCCTCCCGCGCGTCCCTCTTGACCCGCGCGTGCCCGCGCTGGCCATTCACAGGCGGCCGGCGCGGGCGCGCGCACGTCTAGAGGGGCGCGAGGGAGGCGGCGGTGGCCGGCCGCCGCCGAAGATAAGGTAAGGAGTTTGGGGTGTTTGGGGGGGTTTCACCCCGCGGGACATCCCGATCTCGGATGTCCCGCGGGGAGGGAGGTGATCGGCCCGGGAATCTTATAGATTCCGGGGCCGATCACCCGTGGGTGTTGGTCCACTTTAAAAAATCAAGATAAGCTTTATTTTTACAAGCAATTTATCATATACCATTCCATTTCTAGCAAAGGGAATGTCCAGACAACTAAAACTAAAAAATGTATACTTTAAACTTGTTTAAATGGTAAATGGGTTTTTATACTGCTTGACTTGCTTATGGAACTTTTTTTACTCAGAATACAATTTTTATGGACGTACATATGCCAGAAATAATTCTAGACCTTGCAAATTATCCTTTCAACACAGATCGCTATTATTATTGTTATTATGTGTTAGTGCCACAAGGTGGCAGTGTTATACTGCCAATAACATGATGCAATGTCATATTTGGCGCTTTGCTAGCTGCTATTCTCACCAATCTATTTTTCAAAGTAATTCTTTCCAAACATTCCATCCAATTAATTTAGGCAAATTTAATCAGTTCATTAGCAATTAAATCATCGTGTGTGTGATTTTTCAAAGCCAACACAAATCGCATTTTTGACAGAATTGCCAAAAAGAAAATTAAAGCGGACCTTCACTCTGAATAAGAGTCTATCTTATATGTTTCCCACACCCTGTACATACAGATTGTCCACATTAAAAATCATCCTACTTACATCTACTGCATGTTATGAGCCTTTAAACATCCAAGATGGCGGCTTATGGAAGCCGCCATCTTATCAGGCAGCCTGCAAACAGGAAGTGCCTCCTGACTGTGCTGCTCTGCTCTGTCTGAGCAAAGCACATCTATAACCCCACCCCCTGTACCTTATCCCACTCTCCTCTCCTCAGTAAGTGTGATGCTTCTGAGTCAAGATGGCGGCGCCCGTATCCTAAATTCCTGAACAGAGTTGCAGCCCAGTGGGGGAAAGAATAATAAGTTAGTGACTAAAAACGTAGAATATATTAATTTTAGATGCTGGAGAACCATTATTTAAGAGTTTGGGCTTTTCATTAAATCATGGTGAAGGTCCGGTTTAAGTAAAAGCACAAAACATGGATGTTTAAAGAAACCTAAAAATCAAAATACTAAAGAGAAAAGTGAGACTGCACCGAGTTGTAAATTTATATTAATATGTAGTGTGCACACAGGGGTGAAACGACTATATACAGAAAAACGATGGTCCCCCACCCTCCAAAACCCCACTAAAATATATGGCACCACTACTGATTATGTCACAAAAAATAAGTATTTATTAATTACAATGTGACAACAACTATATACACTAAGGACTCATTAAAAAACACTAAAAACAAAGTCAATCAAGGAAGGGAAAGAAAACATTGAGGGGGCAGGGGACTGGTGGATAATAAAATAAAATTGATAGTATGTCCTGAGGAAGTGACGCTGGTGACGTCACGCAACGCATAGACGCTGGGGCAGTGGGCTGGTGGTCGTTTCTTGATGTAAGTTACTCATTCATATGTGGGGTGCTTTTTTTCTGCCCCCTCCGGCTGGGTCTCACGGTTTCATTAGCACATTTATGGTTAGGTATAGGTTAGAGGGTAATTTAGGTTAATACTTGCACTCTCAGTGGTGTTTAATAAATTGTTACACTGTTGTTTCCATTTAAATGTTATGCTGATATGCACTATAGCACTTTATTTTATACCAGCCGGGCAGTGCAATCAATGTAGAATCAATTTTATCAATTATATTTTATTATCCGCCAGTCCCCTGCCCCCTCAATGTTTTCTTTCCCTTCCTTGATTGACTTTGTTTGTTTTTAGTGTTTTTTAATGAGTCCTTAGTGTATATAGTTGTTGTCACATTGTAATTAATAAATACTTATTTTTTGTGATATAATCAGTAGTGGTGCCATATATTTTAGTGGGGTTTTGGAGGGTGGGGGACCCTCGTTTTTCTGTATAAAAATCAAAATGGGTACAGGAACTATAGACTGAATTTATATCTGCATTTAAAGGCCTTGTCCAGGCACATGCTAACTTCCTCCTACTGTACCTTGTGGGGACTGTGTAAAATAAGCCATTTCAAAGCATCTCAAAATCTCTGATTATATGTAAATATCTTATGTATTCTAAACAAAACTGCTGGCTTTACTTTCATTTCTGGGCATGGCTGAGCTGGGATGGGAGTGTCATGGGGCAATCTTGACCATGCTCTGCTGTGGTCAGGGACAGCTGCAGGACCACTATGGCTTGTCATAGTCACTTGCACTAAGAGCTCCAAGGGACAGAGTGGCTGTTAGACCATTTTTGCATGGTCCTGGAGGAATGGAACTGAAAGGAGGAAAAGCTTTGGAGCCCTGCTACGGCTTCTCCTAGCCACTGCATGAAATAGAGAAGAGGCACATGGGGCAGGCATCAGGTAAGCCGCTTGCTGACTGTTGGCCTGGTTGTCCGCTTAACCCTTTAAGCGCCAGCTTACCTAGAGATTTAGTCACCCTACCCTGTACACCACCTGCACAGAACACTGAATGCACGGGGGGGGGGGGGGTCAAAGCAGTGTGTCACAGGCCAGAGCTGTAGGTCCTGTGGGGCCAAAAAAACAGCCCTTTTTAGTTTTGGTGTGGAATCTATAGCTCTCCCCCCTGCGACAGAACCCCATCCGGACCTTAACCTCTCACTGGATGCCTGTAAATGGACCTATACAAGAAGTGGTCTTTTACCCCTGACATATGTATTGGTAGACACCCTTTCCTGCCCAGGAGACTCCCCCACTGAAACAATGGTTTAGGAGATTTTCAGATAAAATACAACTGCTATAGGCACCTTGCAGTTTATCAAGAAAAACAACCCTTTACATTTGAAATATCCCCTACAAACTATATATTCTCTGGAAGTACACACCTCAAGCTTTCTAGCTGTACCAGGCTTGTGGACATGGGCACAGTTTTCTGATGAATTTTTTCTCCATTAACTTTTTGCCTAGGTGGCCACCAGCCCTGAGGGCTACAAGCCCAAATAGCCATTGTGGGCCATGGGCACCCCTGGGCTTAGGGAGGCAAGTAATGTGGGGTTGGCAGTTAATGGCTAGTCTCATGCTTGCCGCAGGAGACTTGCCAGTCCCTCAAGCATTATGAACTGGTATGGGGGTCTCATGGAAAAATATTGTATTTATGTATTTTTTTACCCCCCCCCCCCCCCCCATCCAACCTGAGCACTCTGTCCCATGCCGATCACTCTGGCTTCTGCTCTGCTGCTGCTGGAAGCCTTTTATACCTGCTGAGCTTTTTTTTTTTGAAACCTCTGAAAATGTTATGTTCCTGTATATTATATATAATAAATATTTAATTTTTTTCATCTTTCCTTCAGTACTTTTCCCCACTTTAAAGTCACAAAACTTGCCGTAGAAGTCACTATAAATGGTATGCACAGAACTGGCACTTGATGGTTTATGATGGGTAAAGGATTGTGATGTGTGTGAGCAGACACTTACTGCTTCTTCTACCTCTTTGTTATATATATATATATATATATATATATATATATATATATATAAAGTGTCGGTCCTGTCATGCCTCACAGGAGACACAGGACACACACATCACAATCCCTCACCCACCATAAGTGTCAGTTCTGTGCATACCATTTATAGCGATTTCTGCTGAAAGCGGGTAAAAAAGTTGAGAAGGAAAGATATTTAAATGAAATATGTTGGTGAAATGTTTCTTTTTCCAAAGTCTATAATATAAGAGCATAATATTTTCAGAGGTTTAGAACCATAGTTGTCCTTTAAGAAGTCCCCTAAGTTTATTTAAAGAGAATACAAAAAAGAAGGGAGTCCCACCACTCCCCAACCCACCCAAACAAGAAACGTGGCACCACCAACTATCTCAATAACAATATTTTATTTGATTAATAAATGGTGATATGTAGACATATTAAAAACATTTTAAAAAACTCACCCAAGTAGTTGTGCACGCCATAATAGTTAATTAAACTGGTGCGGTCTCAATTGTGTTTTGCTATATTATTTAAAGAGAAAGCGAGAAAATCAGCAGGATTTACCTTATATTGGAGATCGTTCCTCTCCAGTGGTTCATGGCAATTGAGGATGCCGATCCTACAGCACACGCGTAGGCTGACAACTAATCAATGAATTGCTCTCCATTGAGCTTTGCTACTTTGACACCAGAGTGGAATAGAGCATGAGCCGCGGGTGCCTGGCACAGTAATATGCACCAGCTGATGAAAGCCAGGGATGCAGGCCACACATGCGCAGTAAGACGACCTGGGTGATTCCACACATTGGAGCATCCCAAATGAGGATGCCATAGGGACAAGGAAAGGAGCTGCTCTTTAAGTAGTTTGGTCATTTGAAAGGAGCATCTGTAAACCACACACATCACAATGTTTTGGGACCCCCGCTGTGTGAACCCCCCCTCCCCCAGATCGCCCATAATAATTTACCTCTTCCCAGTCCAACAATGTGACTATGTCATTAGGAAAATGGCTCTGATTTGTTTCAATAGGGAGGGCAAGTACCGCATCCCTATATGCCTGTCGCAATGGCAGAAGTGCGCCCACAACCCAAAGATGTAGGGAATGGGGCTGCTCTCACTATTGAGAACAATCAGAGGCGTTTGCCAAATTACACAGTCATGGCAAACGGCTCTGATTTTACGAGAACCCCCTGGAATCCTTTAGAATTATGAGCCCTCCGCTCAGGGTTTTGTTACATTTTAATCAGTATGCACCTAAGGAAAAGGCTTAGAACTAGTGGTGGCAAAAAATGCTACTGGGTCTTCAGCAGCTTATCCACTCGTGGTAGGAACTGGTGTACCGCCAGTATTGCGTAAATGGGGCTAATGAAACTAAACTAGTCTTGTCCTGAATTATCTTGTTAAGATTTTTTAATATCAATATGATTAAAAGGAGGGTTTATGTGAAAACTCACATTCCTCAAAGTTATTCAAAAACCAAGGGGGAGAAAAGTGTGTGCACAGCTTAAAATGTAATCCTCAAAATGTATCAGGGTGCTAGTAAAATAGGGACAACAATCTCCAATAGTGACCAAGGTACTGGGCCCTAGACTGGCCCACACAGTCCCTATGCAATTAAACTGCACACCACCATAATGTAAAAAATATATATACAAATGTATTATTAAATCTTCCTTAGAACAAACAAAGACACAACAAGACTTGATTAAAAAACATATAGACAATAGTTGGGAGAATGGGAGGTCCTCTTTAAGAGCTAATGATGATCAATCACATGGATAATAGGTTAATATCTATAATGACCTTAAATGGTTATATGGTGGCGTATGAAGATAAAAAGTATGAGTGTACCAGAGTATATAAAGTGAGTTAAAAGTGTCAGAGTGCCAAGTGCCTAGGTGAAATAGAAAAGTGGAAAAAACTGCCCAAAATTGATAAGTGCTGAAATCAATAGTGCACAAAAAGTAAGTGGGTGAAACAAATTTTACCTAATATAGATAGTATAGTGCATACGCCAACAAAATAGCCACAAAGTCTTAAGAAACAATTATAAAGCAATACACATCCCCAATCCTCGAGCTCCGGACCCCCTGATGCCGCAACTAAATTCCTCAAAGTTATTGAATTTTCCCACTGATTCAGGGAGAAAAAAGACTGAGAACTAGAATTTTTCCCAGTGTTATTAAAGTGTCTCAAAGACCAACCGGCCGGCCCTGAAAATGAGTTAATCATCAAAACTGTCACTGGAAAGACCATTTCTTCCTGCTCTGATAACAATCCAAAAAGCTTTTAGTGTATTAGGTTTGGAGCCCCGTCCTTATTCCCTGCTGCGTTTGCTGTTTTTTTTTCTTGCCCATGAGGAAGGCAGACGTTTATTTCTACAAAGCCCTTTTTTGTGGTCTGGTAAATTCAGTTCACTTTTTTCTATAAATTACTTCACAAAGTTCTACCCCTTGAAATAAAGATGACTTGGAGGGACTGTCCCTCTTTTGAGTCCATGTCTCTTTGTCCCTCATTTCTGTTTGTCCCTCTCTTCGGTGTAACATGCAGATCTGTATCAATAAATGATTAAATTGCCTATTCAAAGTGTTTATATTGTTATATCTGTTACACCCCATCTCCTATACATCCAAGTTGGGAGATAGCTATATATATATATATATATATATATATATATATATATATCCTATTCTTGTCTTCATAACCAGTGCTCCTGTGGATTAATTTTTGGCTGACAGGACTTCCTCTTGTATGTAGTGGGGCAGTCGGGGTCAGACTGCCCCAATGTGCAGGGAATGGGGCCGCTTCAGTACTCACCTCTTCCGGGATCATTCTCCTGCAGACGTTTTTTTTCTACAAAGCCCTTTTTCTTGTCTTTATAACCAGTGCTCCTGTAGATTAATTTTTGTCTGACAAGGGTAAAAAAAAATATTTTCTGGGGGTTATCTGCAGTTAAACATTTCGTTAAAGGGGAATTCTGATCAGAAATGACAGGACTCCCTCTTGTATGTAGTGGGGCAGCCGGGGTCAGACTGCCCCAATGTGCATCAGGACTAGTGCTCCTGTGGATTAATTTTTGGCTGACAAGGGTAAAAAAATATATTTTCTGGGGGTACATGCTTGCATGACCAGCGGTTGCACAGTAATGTGCCTGACCACTGTCTGTCCTGATAGGCTGCTTGCAGTCGCATGCCCTGTTCTCTAGTTTAGCAGTGCCAATGCACAGCAGCCTGTCCTACTGCTGCATATTAAGATGGAGTCTGGTCATTTCTGACTAAAAGTCAAACTGATAAAGCCCTGGCTATACTGCACATATTGCTGCTGTAATGAGTTACTAGCCAATACAGCAAACCAAAGACTTTGGATCAGCGTTCTTGTACACCTGTAGATCAACAGGTTGAAATGCATCAATGGCCGGTGCTGGAGTAGAGCAAAATATTCCACTGTTGGCAACAGGTGACAGGGGCTCATCCTGTTAGGGTCTAAGCTATATGTTCTGTTAGTGACCCAATCAACATAATTCAGATTGCTCACTTTAATATCAGCAGGTCTTCATCCAACAAAACAAAACAATGAATACTTCTCAAACTGCACCTCAAAATTCCACATACAATAGGGTCGCTTCTAAATGCAAAAGTTAATTAATTTCAGATCGGGAATCGGAAGTTTGGGTGGGTGTTAGTCATTTTTTCCTTTTTTTTTGGCCATTTCCGACTCGCGCAAACGTTCGAACGAATTCGTATATGCTCTTACGATCATCGGAAGTTTTACTAACAAAATCGGAAGTTTTACAACCAAATCGGAAATGTTCCCAACCAAATTGTAATTTTTCCGTTCGTTCCTAAAACTTCCGTTAATTGGATGTGTTTCCATGTGATTCAGAGAGCTGATTCCCACCCTAAAAATCCGTTTAATTGAAAATCCACTTCCGACACCTTTGAGGACTCGGATTTGCTATTGTAGAACATGTTTTTTGGCTATGTGGAGGAGTCTGCGCGCCTTCAGCTCCAATGAACTGCATGTATCAGCATGGCCGAGGCCATAAATTGTATAGCAATGCATACCTGAATCAATACATTTCATGTATGCCTTATCAAAGCATTTTAATGTGGACCTTAAAGTGGACCAACACCCACCCGTGATCGGCCCGGGAATCTATAAGATTCCCGGACCGATCACCTCCCTCCCCGCGGGACATCCCGATCTCCCCCAAACCCCCCAAACTCCTTACCTTAGTTTCGGCGGCGGCCTGCCGCCGCCGCCTCCCTCGCGCCCCTCTAGTCGTGCGCGCGCCCGCGCCGGCCGTCAACAGGGACGCGCGGGAGGCGGCGGCGGAGGAGCCGCTTGTCCGCGGCTTGTCCGTCGCCGCTGACAGAGGTGAGTTCGGGGGGTTCGGGGGGGTTTCACACAGCGCGGCACCCCGATCGGGGGTGCCCCACCGAAGTGGACCAAGACCCAGGATAGTCAAAATCCTGGGTGTTGGTCCACTTTAATTAGTCCTTTGCATGTAAACCTTTATTTTGCCACACATCCATATAATTGCAATTTATTTTTAAACTTATGTCCTTTGTTATTTTTTTTTTTGGATTGTTGTTGTACTTGAATCTTAATTTTTTTTCGGATTTATTGTTGTAGTTGGCAACCTTTGCTTTGTGTAATTATTTTATCTTATCTTTGGTCAGATGCATCACACTTACTGAGGAGAGGAGAGTGGGATAAAGTGCAGGGTGCGGGTTACAGCTGTGTTTTGCTCAGAGACAGCAGAGCTGGGGGCCTTGAAAGGTCAGAAATCCCAGAATGCAGAGCAACACAGTCACAAGGCCCTTTCTGTTTGCAGGCTGCCTTATATTACCTGACCCGCCATCTTGGCTGTTTCAAGGCTCATAACATGCAGAAGATGCTGGGTGTTTTAAAAATTTGGAGAGCAATCTGTATGTACAGGGTGTGGGTAACAACACAAAAAATGTAAAGTTGTACCATTTGAAACCAAAAATTTTAAGTAAAAAACGCAAGTAAAAAATGCCAGTTCAAAATAAAAAAAAAACAAAAAAAAATGTATGATTTACTTTTAGAAATACATTCATTAATGGTTGGTTACCACAAAACGAATGAAATAAAGAAAAAGCAGAAATGAAGATTCGCCTGAGCGCACAGTGGTTTGGGTCAGTTTTAGGGGTGAGACATGGAAGATGTAAGAAAGTGCAAAGTGATTTAGCTAAGCATTGTAGAAGAAGTGAGTGAGCCAAATATGTAGGCAGCACTTTAATGAGTTAAGTTTGTAGTGTGCAGGCGCAAGATCATAAGGATTTTCGTCCGGACAAAAAAGGAAAAAGGGCAAAATCCAAAACCGACTTTGAAACCTGAGAAATGAAACGGAAAAGTCAGGATGGAAACTGACATTCAACTGATTCACTAACTGCCATACGAACGGACGGAAAACTTACACACGGTTTGAAATGCATTATAGAATCGCTCGAATGTTCATACGAAATCGGAAAATTTACACCAAGAAACACAGATCGGAAAAAATACTAACGTTTTTGGTGTTTCTCTGAATCAACCCTATAGTGTATAACTTTCAGAAAACATGTCATTTTCATCAGTGTCCACAAGATGGTGCTCCAACCTCACAAATCAGGATGTTGTATACTTCTAATTAGAGATGAGCGAACTTTTGAAAAATTCGATTCGACTGATTCGCCGAATTTTCCGACAAAAATCGTTTCGACCCGAATAAATTCGCGACGAATCGCTATTAAAAACGGCTATTTCTGAGCCTCCTAGAGCCTCAATAGGGTTGTAAACCATTCTGCCTTGCTGTAACACGCACAGGATGCGTGCTGGGTTAGTTAAATAATACTTTGAATAAATATCACATGCAGATCAGAGGCATCGCTAATAGAATCGCAGAGCGGCACAATTGCAGAGAGTTGAAGTGGCATCACTATGAGGGGCAGAAGGAGCCCAAACATTGCTTTAAAGAGACACTGGAGTTGGCTTCAGGAGCCCAAAAATTGGATGAATCACACCCTGGAGTTGGCAGGAGTTGACAGCAGCAGCAGCAGGAGCCCAAATATTACATTAAAGAGACCCTGGGGTTGGCCTCAGGAGCCCAAAAATTGGATGAATCACACCCTGGAGTTGGCAGCAGCAGCAGCAGGAGCCCAAATATACACTGGAGTTGGCTTCAGGAGCCCAAAAATTGGACGAATCACACCCTGGAGTTGGCAGGAGTTGACAGTAGCAGCAGCAGGAGCCCAAATATTACATTAAAGAGACCCTGGGGTTGGCCTCAGGAGCCCAAAAATTGGATGAATCACACCCTGGAGTTGGCAGCAGCAGCAGCAGGAGCCCAAATATACACTGGAGTTGGCTTCAGGAGCCCAAAAATTGGATGAATCACACCCTGGAGTTGGCAGGAGTTGACAGCAGCAGCAGCAGCAGGAGCCCAAATATACACTGGAGTTGGCTTCAGGAGCCCAAAAATTGGATGAATCACACCCTAGAGTTGGCAGAAGTTGGCAGCAGCAGGAGCCCAAATATACACTGGAGTTGGCTTCAGGAGCCCAAAAATTGGATGAATCACACCCTGCAGTTGGCAGGAGTTGACAGCAGCAGCAGCAGCAGGAGCCCAAATATACACTGGAGTTGGCTTCAGGAGCCCAAAAATTGGATGAATCACACCCTGGAGTTGGCAGAAGTTGGCAGCAGCAGCAGCAGCAGGAGCCCAAATATACACTGGAGTTGGCTTCAGGAGCCCAAAAATTGGATGAATCACACCCTGGAGTTGGCAGGAGTTGGCAGTAGCAGCAGCAGGAGCCCAAATATACACTGGAGTTGGCTTCAGGAGCCCAAAAATTGGATGAATCACACCCTGGAGTTGGCAGGAGTTGACAGTAGCAGCAGCAGGAGCCCAAATATACACTGGAGTTGGCTTCAGGAGCCCAAAAATTGGATGAATCACACCCTGCAGTTGGCAGGAGTTGACAGCAGCAGCAGCAGCAGGAGCCCAAATATACACTGGAGTTGGCTTCAGGAGCCCAAAAATTGGATGAATCACACCCTGGAGTTGGCAGCAGCAGCAGCAGGAGCCCAAATATACACTGGAGTTGGCTTCAGGAGCCCAAAAATTGGATGAATCACACCCTGCAGTTGGCAGGAGTTGACAGCAGCAGCAGCAGCAGGAGCCCAAATATACACTGGAGTTGGCTTAAGGAGCCCAAAAATTGGATGAATCACACCCTGGAGTTGGCAGGAGTTGACAGTAGCAGCAGCAGGAGCCCAAATATACACTAGAGTTGGCTTCAGGAGCCCAAAAATTGGATGAATCACACCCTGGAGTTGGCAGCAGCAGCAGGAGCCCAAATATACACTGGAGTTGGCTTCAGGAGCCCAAAAATTGGATGAATCACACCCTGGAGTTGGCAGGAGTTGACAGCAGCAGCAGCAGCAGGAGCCCAAATATTACATTAAAGAGACCCTGGGGTTGGCCTCAGGAGCCCAAAAATTGGATGAATCACACCCTGGAGTTGGCAGCAGCAGCAGGAGCCCAAATATACACTGGAGTTGGCTTCAGGAGCCCAAAAATTGGATGAAACACACCCTGGAGTTGGCAGAAGTTGGCAGCAGCAGCAGCAGGAGCCCAAATATACACTGGAGTTGGCTTCAGGAGCCCAAAAATTGGATGAACCACACCCTGGAGTTGGCAGAAGTTGACAGTAGCAGCAGCAGGAGCCCAAATATACACTGGAGTTGGCTTCAGGAGCCCAAAAATTGGATGAATCACACCCTGCAGTTGGCAGGAGTTGACAGCAGCAGCAGGAGCCCAAATATTACATTAAAGAGACCCTGGGGTTGGCCTCAGGAGCCCAAAAATTGGATGAATCACACCCTGGAGTTGGCAGCAGCAGCAGCAGGAGCCCAAATATACACTGGAGTTGGCTTCAGGAGCCCAAAAATTGGATGAATCACACCCTGGAGTTGGCAGGAGTTGACAGCAGCAGCAGCAGGAGCCCAAATATTACATTAAAGAGACCCTGGGGTTGGCCTCAGGAGCCCAAAAATTGGATGAATCACACCCTGGAGTTGGCAGCAGCAGCAGCAGGAGCCCAAATATACACTGGAGTTGGCTTCAGGAGCCCAAAAATTGGATGAATCACACCCTGGAGTTGGCAGGAGTTGACAGCAGCAGCAGCAGCAGGAGCCCAAATATTACATTAAAGAGACCCTGGGGTTGGCCTCAGGAGCCCAAAAATTGGATGAATCACACCCTGGAGTTGGCAGCAGCAGGAGCCCAAATATACACTGGAGTTGGCTTCAGGAGCCCAAAAATTGGATGAATCACACCCTGGAGTTGGCAGAAGTTGGCAGCAGCAGCAGCAGGAGCCCAAATATACACTGGAGTTGGCTTCAGGAGCCCAAAAATTGGATGAATCACACCCTGGAGTTGGCAGGAGTTGACAGTAGCAGCAGCAGGAGCCCAAATATACACTGGAGTTGGCTTCAGGAGCCCAAAAATTGGATGAATCACACCCTGCAGTTGGCAGGAGTTGACAGCAGCAGCAGGAGCCCAAATATTACATTAAAGAGACCCTGGGGTTGGCCTCAGGAGCCCAAAAATTGGATGAATCACACCCTGGAGTTGGCAGCAGCAGCAGCAGGAGCCCAAATATACACTGGAGTTGGCTTCGGGAGCCCAAAAATTGGATGAATCACACCCTGGAGTTGGCAGGAGTTGACAGTAGCAGCAGCAGGAGCCCAAATATACACTGGAGTTGGCTTCAGGAGCCCAAAAATTGGATGAATCACACCCTGGAGTTGGCAGGAGTTGACAGCAGCAGCAGCAGCAGGAGCCCAAATATTACATTAAAGAGACCCTGGGGTTGGCCTCAGGAGCCCAAAAATTGGATGAATCACACCCTGGAGTTGGCAGCAGCAGCAACAGGAGCCCAAATATACACTGGAGTTGGCTTCAGGAGCCCAAAAATTGGATGAATCACACCCTGGAGTTGGCAGAAGTTGGCAGCAGCAGCAGCAGCAGGAGCCCAAATATACACTGGAGTTGGCTTCAGGAGCCCAAAAATTGGATGAATCACACCCTGGAGTTGGCAGGAGTTGGCAGTAGCAGCAGCAGGAGCCCAAATATACACTGGAGTTGGCTTCAGGAGCCCAAAAATTGGATGAATCACACCCTGGAGTTGGCAGGAGTTGACAGCAGCAGCAGCAGCAGGAGCCCAAGTATTACATTAAAGAGACCCTGGGGTTGGCCTCAGGAGCCCAAAAATTGGATGAATCACACCCTGGAGTTGGCAGCAGCAGCAGCAGGAGCCCAAATATACACTGGAGTTGGCTTCAGGAGCCCAAAAATTGGATGAATCACACCCTGGAGTTGGCAGGAGTTGACAGTAGCAGCAGCAGGAGCCCAAATATTACATTAAAGAGACCCTGGGGTTGGCCTCAGGAGCCCAAAAATTGGATGAATCACACCCTGGAGTTGGCAGCAGCAGCAGCAGGAGCCCAAAAAATGGCCTAAAGACATAAATATGTTTTGCACCATTTGGAAAGTGTAAAACGTGGCACCATGCTGAATCTAGTCGCATGCATCAGGCATTGGTGGGTGGAAATCCTGGCTGATCCATCCCTGATTCATTTTGACAAAGGTGAGTCTCTCCACATTTTTAGTTGACAGACGAGTTCTCCTCGCCGTAACTATGGCCCCCGCCGCACTAAACACCCGCTCAGATGGCACGCTACTTGCCGGGCAGGACAGCTTTTCCAGGGCAAACTCTGCTAGTTGCAGCCACAAATCAAGTTTGGCTGCCCAGAAGTCCAGCGGATCCTCAAGGTGTGTTGGCATGGTCATGTCAAAGTATGACATGACCTGCTGGTTCAGGTCCTGCTCCAGGTCTTCCTGCTGCTCATGAGTAGCCTCACTATGCGGGTGTAGAAAGCTACTCATTAGCGACTGAAGACTGAGGCTGCTGCTGCTGATGGAGCTGCTGCTGCTGCTCCTGCCAACCCCCCCAGCGGCCATGGCAGTGGAAGGTGAGCGCAGAGGTCCCCTCGAGTCAGACCTGCGAGAGTATGGACCATGGCGCAGATAGGCATCGGCCAACTGCCTACGTAGAATGTCTTTGTAGTAGTTGAGTTTGTCCTCCCTCTCGGTGGGTTTAAAAAATGCCCCCATTTTGTGCCGGAAGCGAGGGTCCAATAAGGTGGACAGCCAGAAGTCATCCCGCCGACAGATGGAAACAATTCTGGGGTCACTACGCAAGCACGTGAGCATGCTTCGTGCCATTTGCGCAAGTGACTCGGATGGACTACCTGTCTCCATCTCCACTGCATACTGCCACGGTGTGCCCGGGTCCTCTGTCTCGCCTTCCTCAAAAACCTCTAGCTCCTCTGGCTGCTCCTGCTCCTCCTCTCCTGTCCGCTGACTAGATAAACCAGCCATTTCGCCAAGCCTAAACTGTGTTTCGCTGGGCAACTCCTCCTCCTCCTCTTGCTCCTCCTCCTCCAGTTCAGCTCCAACGGGGTTCATGTGGCCGTAAGATGTAAACGCCATGTCTCCAGTGCCCTGACCAGCCATGGTTTCCAACATGTGCTGTAGTACATGAAGCAGTGGAATCACGTCGTTCATCCCGTAATCCTGCCGACTGACAAATAAAGTGGCTTCCTCAAAGGGCCTGAGCAAACGGCAGGTGTCACCTATGAGCTGCCACTGGTTGACATTGAAGTTACACAGGGGAGTCCCCCTATCTGCTTGGATCATCAGGAAATCCGTGATGGCTTTTCTCTGTTCATATAATCGGTCCAACATGTGAAGGGTGGAATTCCAACGGGTGGAAACATCGCAAATCAGACTATGTTGGGGGATACCATTCTGACGCTGTAGCTCAAGAAGGGTGTGTTTGGCGGTGTAGGAGTGGCTGAAGTGCATGCAAAGTTTCCTTGAAGTTGTTAGGATGTCCTGCAGATGGGGGGAACACTTCAGAAACCGCTTGACAACCAGATTGAAGACGTGAGCCATGGGGCATGGGTCAGGCTTCCTTGGCGCAGCGCAGACAAAATGTTCTTCCCATTGTCGGTAACCATGATTCCCATTTTAAGTTTTCTCGGAGTAAGCCATGTTTGGATTTCCTGATGAATACATTTAAGCAGTTCCTCCCCTGTGTGACTCCGTTCGCCAAGACAAACCATGTAAAGCACTGCGTGACACCTCCGTGCCCTGCACACATGGTAGACTGGAGGGGCACTGAGACTTGAGCCTACAGTGGAGGGTGAGGAGATGGCGGAGGATGAGGAGGCCGAGTCGCACGGTGTCACAGGCCCAATGGGCAGAGAGCGCGGAGGCCGAAGCGGCGTGACCTGTCCAAGTTGCTGCTGCAAAGGGACCACATTCACCCAGTGGGCCGTAAACGACATGTACTGCCCCTGACCGTAGTTACAGCTCCAGATGTCGGCGCTGCCATGTATTTTGCTACACACCGACAGGCTCAAGGACTGGCCCACCTTCTGTTCAACAAAAGTGTGCAGCGCTGGTACTGCCTTCTTGGCAAAGAAATGACGGCTTGGGACTCTCCACCTCGGCTCGGCACAAGCCATCAGTTCTCTGAAAGGTGCAGATTCCACCACCTGAAAAGGGAGCGACTGCAGCACCAGCAACTTGGACAGGAGCACATTCAGCTTCTGCGCCGTAGGATGAGTGGGCGCATACTGCTGTCTCTTGGACATGGCTTCGCTGATGGATTGCTGGCGGGATGCATGACTTGGAGGAGGAGGAGGAGGAGCAGGAGCGACAGAGGATGGGTATGACGCACAGCTGCCTTCGGCTGAGGTGCTGGAGCCTTGGCTGGCAGAAATTGGGAGCTCACTTGGTGAGGAAGCAGACTGGACCACCCCTTGGGAGCCTCGGTTCTCCCAGGTCGTTTTATGGTGACGCATCATATGTTGACGCAGGGCCGTGGTGCCAACATTTGGACCCTGGCCACGCTTCACCTTTTGCCTACATATCTTGCATGTGGCCATGTTACCCTCCTGCGGATGCCTCAGGAAAAACTGCCACACTGCCGAGTAGCTACTTTTCCCACCCCCTGGCCTCACTGATTCACTGCTGCTGTTGCCAACTCCAGGAACCCCTGCTCCACTACCTCCCGATAAGGTAGACTGCCGCACAGCAGGTGCTCTACCCCGGCCCCGGCCCCGGCCGGCTCCAGCCTTTGGAATTGTGCCCCCATGCTGACTGCTACCACCTTGCTGCCTCAGCTGCTGACTCCGGGGCAACCTGCGCCCCTCTTCTCCTGATGATGACGATGAAGCCCCTTCATCACCCGGCTCCCAAGTGCGATCGGCTTCATCGTCATCATCATCATCATCACCGAGTTGTGGCTGTACGTCACTGATGTTCGTGGATTCGTCAACAGTGTCTGGCGCAGGAGCTGGAACGCTCGCAGCACCCACGACACTGTCCACATCACTATTTGTCTGCCTAGCTAGAGAAGCCACCTCCATTTCTTGGCTGGGCAGTAGCTGCTGACTGTCCTCTATCTGATGGTCCTCCTCACTAAAGAGTGGAGCTGAACCCAAAGCATAGGATACGTCGCTGGGGGAGGGAACGGCGTAGGACAGAGGCAATGGGAGGACAGGGACTGCTCTCGGGGCATGCCAACTCAGGGTTGTGTCAGAGGAACCTACCGACCCTAGACTGGGGGTCTCAGACGTAAGTTGTGATGATGTTGTTGATGAGCGCGTCAACCAATCTACCACGGCAGATGCGTTACTGGTGGAGACCCGACCGCTAGCAGATACTGGCAGATTAGGTCTCTCAGCGTGACTCCTGCTGCTACTGGCCCCCAGTCTGATGCGAGCTCTGCCTGCGGAATCTTGGCCTCTGCCACTCCTCTTTTCACTTCCAGGCACTTGTCTGCCCGACATAGTCTAACTGGCGTGGTAGTAGGTGATATTTTAAGATCCCCCGGGCAGCGGTGGGTCTATATGAAACAGAATATAATGCACACCAAAAGTGAGCAGTAACACTCAGCCTCCAACAGGCCTGCTTAGTGTAAATAAGAGAGCTGCTTAGTGTAAATAAAGAGGGGTATGCTATGTTACAGAATGGGATGCCTCAACAGAAGTGCACCTGGCAGGCAGCAGTAAGCCTATGCCCAGCAAAAGTGTCTTTATCAGGCCTAATTTCAAATATGATAAGAGCAAATGCTTATATGGTCTTAAACAGAGGCTGCTTTAGTCACAGAATGGGATGCCCCCAAAAAAGATCCAGTAGTACTATGCCCAGCAAAAGTGTCTTTATCAGGCTAATTTCAAATATGATAAGAGCAAATGCTTATATGGTCTTAAACAGAGGCTGCTTTAGTCACAGAATGGGATGCCCCCAAAAAATATCCAGTAGTACTATGCCCAGCAAAAGTGTCTTTATCAGGCTAATTTCAAATATGATAAGAGCAAATGCTTATATGGTCTTAAACAGAGGCTGCTTTAGTCACAGAATGGGATGCCCCCAAAAAATATCCAGTAGTACTATGCCCAGCAAAAGTGTCTTTATCAGGCTAATTTCAAATATGATAAGAGCAAATGCTTATATGGTCTTAAACAGAGGCTGCTTTGGTCACAGAATGGGATGCCCCCAAAAAAGATCCAGTAGTACTATGCCCAGCAAAAGTGTCTTTATCAGGCTAATTTCAAATATGATAAGAGCAAATGCTTATATGGTCTTAAACAGAGGCTGCTTTAGTCACAGAATGGGATGCCCCCAAAAAATATCCAGTAGTACTATGCCCAGCAAAAGTGTCTTTATCAGGCTAATTTCAAATATGATAAGAGCAAATGCTTATATGGTCTTAAACAGAGGCTGCTTTAGTCACAGAATGGGATGCCCCCAAAAAAGATCCAGTAGTACTATGCCCAGCAAAAGTGTCTTTATCAGGCTAATTTCAAATATGATAAGAGCAAATGCTTATATGGTCTTAAACAGAGGCTGCTTTAGTCACAGAATGGGATGCTCCCAAAAAATATCCAGTAGTACTATGCCCAGCAAAAGTGTCTTTATCAGGCTAATTTCAAATATGATAAGAGCAAATGCTTATATGGTCTTAAACAGAGGCTGCTTTAGTCACAGAATGGGATGCCCCCAAAAAAGATCCAGTAGTACTATGCCCAGCAAAAGTGTCTTTATCAGGCTAATTTCAAATATGATAAGAGCAAATGCTTATATGGTCTTAAACAGAGGCTGCTTTAGTCACAGAATGGGATGCCCCCAAAAAATATCCAGTAGTACTATGCCCAGCAAAAGTGTCTTTATCAGGCCTGATTTCAAATATGATAAGAGCAAATGCTTATATGGTCTTAAACAGAGGCTGCTTTAGTCACAGTATGGGATGCCCCCAAAAAAGATCCAGTAGTACTATGCCCAGCAAAAGTGTCTTTATCAGGCCTAATTTCAAATATGATAAGAGCAAATGCTTATATGGTCTTAAACAGAGGCTGCTTTAGTCACAGAATGGGATGCCCCCAAAAAAGATCCAGTAGTACTATGCCCAGCAAAAGTGTCTTTATCAGGCTAATTTCAAATATGATAAGAGCAAATGCTTATATGGTCTTAAACAGAGGCTGCTTTAGTCACAGAATGGGATGCCCCCAAAAAATATCCAGTAGTACTATGCCCAGCAAAAGTGTCTTTATCAGGCCTGATTTCTATGAGAATAAGTGCAAATGGTTATTATGCTATTAAATAGAGGCTGGTGTTGTCACAGAATGGGATGCCCCCAAAAAATATCCAGTAGTACTATGCCCAGCAAAAGTGTCTTTATCAGGCCTGATTTCTATGAGAATAAGTGCAAATGGTTATTATGCTATTAAATAGAGGCTGGTGTTGTCACAGAATGGGATGCCCCCAAAAATATCCAGTAGTACTATGCCCAGCAAAAGTGTCTTTATCAGGCCTGATTTCAAATATGATAAGAGCAAATGCTTATATGGTCTTAAACAGAGGCTGCTTTAGTCACAGAATGGGATGCCCCCAAAAAATATCCAGTAGTACTATGCCCAGCAAAAGTGTCTTTATCAGGCCTGATTTCTATGAGAATAAGTGCAAATGGTTATTATGCTATTAAATAGAGGCTGGTGTTGTCACAGAATGGGATGCCCCCAAAAAAGATCCAGTAGTACTATGCCCAGCAAAAGTGTCTTTATCAGGCCTAATTTCTATGAGAATAAGTGCAAATGGTTATTATGCTATTAAATAGAGGCTGGTGTTGTCACAGAATGGGATGCCACAAAAACCAGTAGTGCTATGCCCAGCAAAAGTGTCTTTATCAGGCCTGATTTCTATGAGAATAAGTGCAAATGGTTATTATGCTATTAAATAGAGGCTGGTGTTGTCACAGAATGGGATGCCACAAAAACCAGAGAGCATGCACAGCAAAAGTGTCTTTATCAGGCCTGATTTCTATGAGAATAAGTGCAAATGGTTATTATGCTATTAAATAGAGGCTGGTGTTGTCACAGAATGGGATGCCCCCAAAAAATATCCAGTAGTACTATGCCCAGCAAAAGTGTCTTTATCAGGCTAATTTCAAATATGATAAGAGCAAATGCTTATATGGTCTTAAACAGAGGCTGCTTTAGTCACAGAATGGGATGCCCCCAAAAAAGATCCAGTAGTACTATGCCCAGCAAAAGTGTCTTTATCAGGCTAATTTCAAATATGATAAGAGCAAATGCTTATATGGTCTTAAACAGAGGCTGCTTTAGTCACAGAATGGGATGCCCCCAAAAAATATCCAGTAGTACTATGCCCAGCAAAAGTGTCTTTATCAGGCTAATTTCAAATATGATAAGAGCAAATGCTTATATGGTCTTAAACAGAGGCTGCTTTAGTCACAGAATGGGATGCCCCCCAAAAATATCCAGTAGTACTATGCCCAGCAAAAGTGTCTTTATCAGGCCTGATTTCTATGAGAATAAGTGCAAATGGTTATTATGCTATTAAATAGAGGCTGGTGTTGTCACAGAATGGGATGCCACAAAAACCAGAGAGCATGCACAGCAAAAGTGTCTTTATCAGGCCTGATTTCTATGAGAATAAGTGCAAATGGTTATTATGCTATTAAATAGAGGCTGGTGTTGTCACAGAATGGGATGCCCCCAAAAAGATCCAGTAGTACTATGCCCAGCAAAAGTGTCTTTATCAGGCTAATTTCAAATATGATAAGAGCAAATGCTTATATGGTCTTAAACAGAGGCTGCTTTAGTCACAGAATGGGATGCCCCCAAAAAATATCCAGTAGTACTATGCCCAGCAAAAGTGTCTTTATCAGGCCTGATTTCTATGAGAATAAGTGCAAATGGTTATTATGCTATTAAATAGAGGCTGGTGTTGTCACAGAATGGGATGCCCCCAAAAAAGATCCAGTAGTACTATGCCCAGCAAAAGTGTCTTTATCAGGCCTGATTTCTATGAGAATAAGTGCAAATGGTTATTATGCTATTAAATAGAGGCTGGTGTTGTCACAGAATGGGATGCCACAAAAACCAGAGAGCATGCACAGCAAAAGTGTCTTTATCAGGCCTGATTTCTATGAGAATAAGTGCAAATGGTTATTATGCTATTAAATAGAGGCTGGTGTTGTCACAGAATGGGATGCCCCCAAAAAAGATCCAGTAGTACTATGCCCAGCAAAAGTGTCTTTATCAGGCTAATTTCAAATATGATAAAAGCAAATGCTTATATGGTCTTAAACAGAGGCTGCTTTAGTCACAGAATGGGATGCCCCCAAAAAATATCCAGTAGTACTATGCCCAGCAAAAGTGTCTTTATCAGGCTAATTTCAAATATGATAAGAGCAAATGCTTATATGGTCTTAAACAGAGGCTGCTTTAGTCACAGAATGGGATGCCCCCAAAAAATATCCAGTAGTACTATGCCCAGCAAAAGTGTCTTTATCAGGCTAATTTCAAATATGATAAGAGCAAATGCTTATATGGTCTTAAACAGAGGCTGCTTTAGTCACAGAATGGGATGCCCCCAAAAAATATCCAGTAGTACTATGCCCAGCAAAAGTGTCTTTATCAGGCCTGATTTCTATGAGAATAAGTGCAAATGGTTATTATGCTATTAAATAGAGGCTGGTGTTGTCACAGAATGGGATGCCACAAAAACCAGAGAGCATGCACAGCAAAAGTGTCTTTATCAGGCCTGATTTCTATGAGAATAAGTGCAAATGGTTATTATGCTATTAAATAGAGGCTGGTGTTGTCACAGAATGGGATGCCCCCAAAAAAGATCCAGTAGTACTATGCCCAGCAAAAGTGTCTTTATCAGGCTAATTTCAAATATGGTAAGAGCAAATGCTTATATGGTCTTAAACAGAGGCTGCTTTAGTCACAGAATGGGATGCCCCCAAAAAAGATCCAGTAGTACTATGCCCAGCAAAAGTGTCTTTATCAGGCTAATTTCAAATATGATAAGAGCAAATGCTTATATGGTCTTAAACAGAGGCTGCTTTAGTCACAGAATGGGATGCCCCCAAAAAAGATCCAGTAGTACTATGCCCAGCAAAAGTGTCTTTATCAGGCTAATTTCAAATATGATAAGAGCAAATGCTTATATGGTCTTAAACAGAGGCTGCTTTAGTCACAGAATGGGATGCCCCCAAAAAATATCCAGTAGTACTATGCCCAGCAAAAGTGTCTTTATCAGGCTAATTTCAAATATGATAAGAGCAAATGCTTATATGGTCTTAAACAGAGGCTGCTTTAGTCACAGAATGGGATGCCCCCAAAAAATATCAGCAAAAGTGTCTTTATCAGGCCTGATTTCTATGAGAATAAGTGCAAATGGTTATTATGCTATTAAATAGAGGCTGGTGTTGTCACAGAATGGGATGCCCCCAAAAAAGATCCAGTAGTACTATGCCCAGCAAAAGTGTCTTTATCAGGCCTAATTTCTATGAGAATAAGTGCAAATGGTTATTATGCTATTAAATAGAGGCTGGTGTTGTCACAGAATGGGATGCCCCCAAAAAAGATCCAGTAGTACTATGCCCAGCAAAAGTGTCTTTATCAGGCCTAATTTCTATGAGAATAAGTGCAAATGGTTATTATGCTATTAAATAGAGGCTGGTGTTGTCACAGAATGGGATGCCCCCAAAAAAGATCCAGTAGTACTATGCCCAGCAAAAGTGTCTTTATCAGGCCTGATTTCTATGAGAATAAGTGCAAATGGTTATTATGCTATTAAATAGAGGCTGGTGTTGTCACAGAATGGGATGCCCCCAAAAAATATCCAGTAGTACTATGCCCAGCAAAAGTGTCTTTATCAGGCCTGATTTCTATGAGAATAAGTGCAAATGGTTATTATGCTATTAAATAGAGGGTGGTGTTGTCACAGAATGGGATGCCACAAAAACCAGTAGTGCTATGCCCAGCAAAAGTGTCTTTATCAGGCCTGATTTCTATGAGAATAAGTGCAAATGGTTATTATGCTATTAAATAGAGGCTGGTGTAGTCACAGAATGGGATGCCTCACAGCAGACTTAAGATCAGTTCAGTATATATGCACTGTTAGTTAGTGTAAGCAGCCTGAAAACGCTAACAAAGCAGGCTGGATGAAAAAAAAAAAAAAAACTGACAGCCTCCGATTTTCCCTTCCTTTCCCTGTTTTTCGCTTACTTTTTTGTCTGTCTCCTGTCTGTCTCCTGCCTGTCTCCAGCCTGTCCCTGTCTGTCCCTGCCTGTCTAACTGTCTGTCTCTCCCTCAGCTACACAGCGTTCTGTCTGTCACGAATGCAATAGAGAAATGATGCTGGAAAGCAAGATGGCCGGCCTTAAATATCGCTGTGACGTCACCGGGCTTGCTGGCTGCTGATAGGCTGCATGTGACTGTCCCAGCTTGCACTGGCGCGGGGTTGATGTCTGGACATGTCCCGTCCGCCATCTTAGAATGCCTGTAATGTAAATGAATGGATGTTAAAGGAAAACTTCGAGCGATCGAATCGCGGGGAAATTCGGATTCGATCCGAATCGAATTTTTCCTGAAATTCGGATCGAATCCGGGTTCGTCCGGATCGATTCGCTCATCCCTACTTCTAATAACATACCTTCCAACTTTTCAGAGTGGGAAAGAGGGACAATTGTTAAATTAAGCCATGTCCCCTCATTGATTGATGGATAGGAAATAGAATGTAACAGGTACAGCAATAAAAAACACTTTGAATAGGAGAGTGAATCATTTATTGATGCAGGTCTGCATAATAAAATTCAAAGAAAGACAGAGAAGAATAATGGACACAAGGATAGTCCCTCCAAATCAGGGACAGTTGTAAGGTATGCTAATAACTTTGCAACTTTGCCCAATGAATGACATCACAAACTCACAGTCCAGATGAATAAACTTATTAGCACAGTTCTTATAGTTAACCCCTTGTAATTGATGCTGCAGTGTTTTGAGCAGTCAGATGCTACATGAGCAGTTATGTTTGTTGTGGACTCCATAGTGCGTTCCTCTCTACTCTGTTATGGGGGGATGATGGGATTACAGAGAAAATTTGTTAACTGATGGTGACTGCTCTCGTATATGCACCCAACATTCTCGTATATAGATTATCATGGTGCCTTGGCTGTCCTGGATATTTAAGCTATAATCACACCCCTGGCTTTCAGGGTGTCTTAGCCTCCTGCAGTTTATCTTTGCTTGGTCTTTGACTTTCCTTACCTGGCTGCAGAGTGGGGAATTGTCCAGCACAGGTTTTCGTTGCAAACACGGCAGAAGAGCCCTGTTGTCAACTTGGTGGGAGTCAGCAACAGGATTGGCAGGAAGAAAATCCAGCAGGGTGGCAAAGCACAACAATAACAATACAGTCAGCGGCCTGCTAAATCTTGGAGGCAGCTTTCAATGACCCGCCTCAATTGAGCTGGCAGGCGTCACCGACCGGCGTCTTTTGTTGCAAAGGAGCGGGATGCTGAGGCTGCAGTAGTGCTGAAGCTGTTGCTGGGTGGTCATCTAGGAAACAGCGCTTTCTGTCACCCTCACTGCCTAGAGGAACCTTCCAACACATCTTTTATTTGTGCAATAGTAAACTGTCCAGATTGGTGGTAACCCCCTTACACTCTCCTCTTTCGTGTTCCAGACCCACGTGACTGCTGGTGGCCAATTGCTTCCCCTGCTGGGGCCACAGCAGTTGGCCACCAGTAGTCATGTGAGTCAAGGACTGTCCACAAAAACAAGCAGTCCCAGAAGTAATTGGTGTCTAATTTTCAGGACTATGGGGCATCCCAATTAGTGGCTATGTATGCACGAATTGGGATGCCCCCCGCAGACACTAGAAATGATCTTGCATCATCCTGCAGGCTGTGGGACCGCTTTCCATTTCCTCCAAAGGAACCATGTTACAGTGACCCCCCAGATCACCCAAAATAATTCACCTCCAACGGTCCAACAGTGCATGCTCGTGCTCTCGTGCAATGTAACTACAGTGTAACTTCCACCCACCATTTCCTCTCCATGTGCTAAGCACAATAACATAAAAAACTCACCAGGGGGGCAGGCAATCTGCATGAAAGCTGAAGCTGGGACCTTAAGTGACAGGTCAGTCAATCTCATGCAGCAGTGTGTTTGTATTGGTCTGCCACTCAAGTCCACGGCTGCCATGCAGAGCCCCTTTGCATCAGCAGGAGGAAGGGGTGGCTGGGGTTACAAAAAGCTTAAACTTCCTCTTGCTGTTTTTCTTATTTTAACCCCTCAATCTGCCTCAGCGATAGCGGATGTAGAACAGCCGGGGCGAAGGGTTATGGGAGATGCTTGTTGGGGGCAGCTAAGTTTTGGGTGTGGGGGAATTCTACAGATAAATTGTGTGCTGGAGGTGGGGGGATCAGCACACATTCTGCATAATTATATTTGGGGGCTAGAGGACTCTTATAAGGGGGGTAGAATCATTCTGAATGCTCGGAGGGGGGTTTCAGTTCACCCGCTGTATATGTTTGTTAGGGACGGTGGAGGGATTCACTGATAAACTGCACGCATTTTGGGGTGAGGGGGGCACGAGCACTCGAAATAACTGAGGCAGCATGAGAGATGTCTCCCAGCCCTCAAATTGAATATAAAATATGTGTACGTATCACACGTACGCACAGATCTCTAACCTGAGATGGATGCAAACCAGACCTTAGCAGTTCAGAGGAGTGGACAGAGATGGCTAAAGTGAACCAACAGTCAAAAATGACTTACTATATTTTTCACGCCATAAGACGACCCCCCCCATTTGTTTATGGAGCAAATCTAGAGGGGGGGTGGGTCAGGTTACGGGCTCAGTAAGCCATAGCTGCTGCTTACAGAACCCCCCCTTATTGCAGCCAGCATCACATCCCCTCCCCCAGAATGCTGGACAATAGTGAAGCAGCAGGCGGACAGGGTAACCGATCCATGCCCACCCACCATCTTACAGGCTTGCACACCGGGATGCCGCTCACTGGCTATAATGAGGGATGCCGCTCTCTGCCTGTAACTTGGAATGCCGCACACTGCCTGTAATGAGGGATGCCGCTCTCTGACTGTAATTTGGGATGCCGCACACTGCCTGTAATGAGGGATGCCCACACACTGCCTGTAATTGGGGATGCCGCACACTGCCTGTAATGAGGGATGCCACTCTCTGACTGTAATTGGGGACGCCGCACACTGCCTGTAATTGGGGATGCCGTACACTGCCTGTAATGAGGGATGCCGCACACTGCCTGTAATGAGGGATGCCGCTCTCTGACTGTAATTGGGGATGCCGCACACTGCCTGTAATTGGGGATGCTGCGCACTACCTGCATTTGGGATGCCGCACACTGCCTGTAGTTGGGGATGCCGCACACTGCCTGTAATTGGGGATGCCGCACACTGCCTGTAATTGGGGATGCCGCACACTGCTGTAATTGGGGATGCCGCTCTCTGACTGTAATTGGGGATGCCACACACTGCCTGTAATTGGGGATGCCGCATACTGCCTGTAATTGGGGATGCCGGACACTGCCTGTAATGAGGGATGCCGCACACTGCCTGTATTGGGGGATGCCGCACACTGCCTGTAATGGGGGGTGCCACACACTGCCTGAAATTGGGGATGTTGCTCACTGACTGTAATGGGGGATGCCGCACACTGCCTGTAATTGGGGATGCCGCACACTGCCTGTAATTGGGGATGCCGCTCTCTGACTGTAATTGGGGATGCCACACACTGCCTGTAATTGGGGATGCCGCATACTGCCTGTAATTGGGGATGCCTGCACACTGCCTGTAATGAGGGAGGCCGCACACTGCCTGTAATGAGGGATGCCGCACACTGCCTGTAATGGGGGATGCCGCACACTGCCTGTAATGGGGGGTGCCACACACTGCCTGAAATTGGGGATGTTGCTCACTGACTGTAATGGGGGATGCCGCACACTGCCTGTAATTGGGGATGCCACACACTGCCTGTAATTGGGGATGCCGCTCTCTGACTGTAATTGGGGATGCCACACACTGCCTGTAATTGGGGATGCCGCATACTGCCTGTAATTGGGGATGCCACACACTGCCTGTAATTGGGGATGCCGCATACTGCCTGTAATTGGGGATGCCGGACACTGCCTGTAATGAGGGAGGCCGCACACTGCCTGTAATGAGGGATGCCGCACACTGCCTGTAATGGGGGTGTGAGGCTCTGTCTTTTGGATGTCATCACTATTCAGTTGCCCACAGGGTCATTCACTGGCCTTTTCTTAATTAGGTTACAGGCAATGTCATTGTATTTTGACTGCCATTGTGTATTGTTGATTACGTCACAGTCAATGGCATTGTTCTGATTGAGTGTATTACAGCCTGCTATTGTTCTACTGATTGCGTCACCGGCAGAGTTGAGGGATTGTTTGCCCTGCTGCTATTGGTCAGTGTGGTTGTCATTGCATGGAGACTTGTGTATATAAGGCCTAGAGTGGCACTAATAAAAACACTTCACCTTCACCCTCAATACTGAAGTTCTGTCTCTTATTGGGGGAAACGCTATATTACAATTCACTAGCCCTTGTAAGGGCTGTTCCTGTTTCCTCACGGACGACTCTGGAATTCCAGCAGCACCTCTTACGATTGGGAAAAGGACGTCTCGGGCGGTGAAGCCCTCCGGCGATAAGGGTTATCGCTACAATTGGTGGCAAGCGGTGGGATGGTCCTTTCTACCCAGAGAGAGTGCTACCCTGATGGAGAGTCAGTAGGACAAGTTGAAAAGGCTGACCCTGAAGGATCTACTCGAGAGCCGGGGAAGGTCAGCTAGCAACCGCCCACGTCGGGAACTGATAGCCGAGCTGATCGAAATGGATCATGCAGCAGTGAATGACCCGGTGGGCAACTGAATAGTGATGACATCCAAAAGACAGAGCCTCTGTCACAGGGGGGTGCCACACACTGCCTGAAATTGGGGATGTTGCTCACTGACTGTAATGGGGGATGCCGCACACTGCCTGTAATTGGGGATGCTGCTCACTGACTGTGATGGGATGCCATTCTCTGCCTGGTATGGGGTGATTGGGAGGGGGATTTTAGCACACCATTTTGTTCAGATTTTTTTCTAAACCCTGGGTGCGTCTTATGGGGTGAAAACATGTGGTAATGTTCCTTTTAAAGCGGACCAAAACTCACGGCGATCGGCCCGGGAATGATTGATTTCCGAATTCCTGCCCCCTGGGGCATCCAAAATCGGCCTTCTATCCAGGTCCAACAGCCACATCCCTGCTGTCCCTCTAGAAGGGCCCGTGCCTGCTCCAGGCATTTGTGAATAGCCGGCGTGTTAGAGGGTAGTGGGGGACGCGGCCATCAGTGTGCTCGGAGCCGCTAGACTTAGATGAAAACTTAGACGTGACGTCAGCGGATCCGAGCACGCTGATTGGACGAGCGGCTGCACGTGTGCCATAGTCAAAATCCTGGCTTTTGGTCCACTTTAACACTCTCCCCTAGTTTGCTTTCCTCCACTTCTGTGAAGCTTGTGTTCTATTGGTTGACCTGCGGATTCCACACAAAGGCCTCGATTCAATAAAGGTAGAAAAAAATTCTCATGGTAGTAAAAAATTCAATTCATGAGAAAAAAGCCTGAGAATGTCACTGTTACTGAATCACTAGAAAAAAAAAACAATGAAAGTCAATGGCATTTTTTTACTCCTAAGAAAAGTAGAGAACTGTTTATTCCTTTCTACACTGTAGTAAAAGCTGCCGTTGACTCTCATTGTCTTTCTAGTGATTCAGTAACAGTGACATTCTCAGGCTTTTTTCTCATGAATTGAATTTTTTACTACCATGAGAATGTTTTTCTACCTTTATTGAATCGAGGCCTCTGTCTCTTTATCTAGTGATTCAGTAACAGGGACATTCTCAGGCTTTTTTCTCATGAATTAAGTTTTTACTACCATGAGAATTTTTTTTTACCTTTATTGAATCGAGGCCTCTGTCTCTTTATCTAGTGATTCAGTAACAGTGACATTCTCATGCTTTTTTCTCATGAATTGAATATTTTACTACCATGAGAATTTTTTTCTACTTTTATTGAATCGAGGCCAGAAACTGTACTCCAATGGCGGCAGCTCCTGTAGGTATATGTCAGTCTCTCTATTGCAGGGCTATCTGATGGGGTAAAGAGCTTAGGTTAGTTTCCTGTCTCTGTGAACCATGAATCACCCTGGCACATTGCCGTTGCAGGGGAGAGTGTAGGTCCGCTTTAAATGCCGTGTTACATTTAGACAGAGGTAACATGCAGCCCAGCCAGGGATGGCACCATGCTACCTGGATGCTGACAGAATACTGCAGCTCATGCCCTTTATCGCGGTCATTTTCTTTTATTCTAACACCGCCCTGCTGCCTGAGGGCCCATCCGACATCCATACGTCTCTGCTGACATGGCTGCCTGGGAAAAGCAGAGCCACATGACCAGTGAGCTGCAGTGACAGCAGGAGGCAGCAGGGGGAGCCCTCACAAAGGACAGAGGTTTGGGGATCTTCCGGGCCCCGATCACTGTGACGGCGACTTGTTGCCTGTCATGGTGGAAGTGTTGGAGTGTTGCTAGCAGAAAGGAGGCGATACAGCTGCCAGGATGGCAGAGAACAGGCGGCAGTTCTGGAAAAGAAGTTCCAAATTACCAGGAAGGTTCGTTCTCCGCTTGCCGGAAGTGCTTGTGCTTCTATGGTATATATAATGTTTGCAATGATGAGAGATCCGGGTACTAAATGGCTTGTTCCTCTGTGTTTCTCTCCTGTCAGTATTCTCCCCGTGTACGGTGCTCAGCAGCCGCCGCTAGAAAAGAGGTAACCATAGAGATATCTGATTGTGCTTCTGTGTTGTGTGGCATCCTGGCATCTGTAGTCCTTCTAATGGAGCTGATCTCTGGCCGCTGCCCCAGGCTGTCATTGTTACACACACACAAACCATAGAGATGAGGATCATCAGCAACTAGCTGTCACTCTGTCACCATCTCCTCCCCACTGTCTGTGTGTCATCACGGCATCTGTAGTCCTTCTAATAGAGCTGATCCCTGGCCGCTGCCCCAGGCTGTCATTGTCACACACACACAAACCATAGAGATGAGGATCATCAGCAACTAGCTGTCATTCTGTCACCATCTCCTCCCCACTGTCTGCTTTAACCCCTTGTGATCTGCCACACCCCCTGTCTTTAACCCCTTTGGGTCTCCATATTATGTCCTATCACTCTCCTCCCCCTGGACTCCTAAGGATCTTTCTGCATTATTTTTTTTTTTTTTGGGGGGTAGCACCTGTCCACACTCTGCATATAACATGTTGGAGAGTGTTGACTAGGAGATCAGTGCACACTGTTCATATACATTTTTTTCGGGACTGGGGGAGATCTGTGCATGTTCTGCCATCCGTGCCTGCTTTTATCCTGCCTCAGGCATTTTTGGGACTCATGCTCCCCATCCCCAATACGATATGCAATATATGTCAGGATCCCCCATCCACCCCTTACACAAATATACCACGGACCCCCCCCCCGCAACCTAAAGCAGAACAAAGCCAGGGATTTTGACTAACCCTTGGCTTTGTTCTGTGCCCCTGGGACATCATGTTTTGGGATACCCACCTATGTGAAACCCCCAAGATCACACTTAATAACTCGCCTCTTCCCTGTCCAACAGCATTGGATGCCGGGCTCTCATCCAATTAGATCCGCTTGCCGTCACAATATCATTCGACAGATGGCTCTGGTTTGCTCAAGTGTGCAGCACAAGCAGCCACATCCCCAGTGGCGATCGCGCCCTGGCCTATCTGAATGGGAGGGTGAGGACATATTCACGGCAAGCGGCTTTTATTGCACGAGAGCCCGAGCAGGCGCTGTTGGACCAGGAAGAGGTGAGTTATTATGGGCGATCTGGGGGGTTTCACACAGTGGGGGCACCAAAGTGGAATGCCCTAGGGGGAAGGTAAGCAGCCCGCCCTGGAATCTTTTTAGATTCCAGGCTGGCCATTTAGGGTTTTGTTCCCCTTTAACAAGAAGACTCCCCTCAGAACTGAAAATGTAATACAGATGTGTGGAGCCTCCAAATATAATCACATAGAGTTTGTACAGACCCCTCTGCATATTAGTTTTGTGTGCTGAGTGTGTATGGATCTCCCTCATATTTAAAGCGGGACAGGGGGCGGCCTGAAAGCAGGAAGATTCCAGGGACGGCTGCTGTGCCTCCCAATTCGGGATGCCCCACATGCGGCACAGGAATGGGTCAGGCAATCTGGTATTGTCTGTGAAGGGTTAACCCTTGCCAGCCTACCTAGAGATTTTGTCACCCTCTGTTGCCAGACCATTTTTCAATATTTTGCGTTATATGTAACTGTGATTTTTGAAGGGATCTCCCAGGAAAATTAGCTTTAACATAAAATGTCTTGTTTGTCATTTTTTTTTTATGTATACTCAATATTTTTGGGTGAAATATGTGCAAACAAATAAAGCAAATCTATATTTACCTATTTTTTTTGTAATAATAAATGTAAGTTTTTTAATAAAATCATATTGCTTGTAAAAGCCCCATTTCTCCTGGTTACTTATATGGAGGCTCCCCCCCAAACTGAAATAGCGCTTTAGGAGATTTTCAGATAAAATACAGCTGCTATGCGCACCTTGCAGTTTTTCAGGAAAAACAACCCTTTACATTTGAAATACCCCCCCCCTACAAACTATATACTATCTGGAAGTACACACCTCAGGCTTTCTAGGCGTACCAGGCTTGTTGATGCGGGCACAGTTTTCTGGAAGTAATCCCTTTGGTTGCACAGGGTTTCCCTAAAAAAAACAATTAAATTAGAATCAAAGCCACATAAAAAAAAAAAAAAAAAACAATATGCAAACAAGAAAAAACAAGCTAGATCTAAAAAAGCAAGGTCCCCCAAATAGAACAATACCCAACATGAATAGCTACTGTAAAGGGAATAGTTGCTAAACACCCCAAAGTAAAGCATGTGCGTAAGGTTAATTATATTTAAAAAGTTCAGCTCTGCAGACAAAGTGCGCATCTTTCGCTTTTTCAACCAAAACAACCCTTTACATTTGGAATACCCCACAAACTCTATATTCCCTGAAAGTACACACATTAAGCTTTCTAGGTGTACCCAGCTTGTTGTAGTAGGCGCATATTTCTGGAAGTAATCCCTTAAAGAATTCTTCGGTTGCACGCGGTTTTTCTCTAAAATGTATAAAAAAATATATATTTTTTAACTACGCATCCAATTTTAACCTTTGGGGGTGTTGTTCCTCTATGCGGCGGTATCTTGAGTTGGGATACCCCACTGTGTGTATCCCCCCCACGGGCAGGTTGTCCCATAAACTCACCTTTCTGTCACGCCTACGGGGCGCAGACTCTGGTGAGAGCAAGCGTGCTGATTGGGTGAAAGACACGGCAAGCAGCTCTGAATGTACAAAAGCCTGCGCTTGCGTCGTTGGACCAGGAAGAGGTGAGTTGTCCTGAGTGATCTGGAGGGTTTCACACAGCAGGTCATCCTGATTCCTGGATACCCCTGGGGCACAAAGAAAAACTAGGGATAGTCAGAATCCCAGATTTTGTTCTGCTTTAAATGTTGCAGCAACAAATGTATTGAGATTTTATGTGATAGAGCAACACAAAGTAGTAGGATTTTTTTGACAGAAACCCTCTAAACAAATCAAATTTTAAAATTGCACACTTCAAAATATGCAAAACCTCTTTCAGGAGCTTTATAAACTCTTTCACATGCATTTCCCAGTATATTGGGGAAGGCTTTATTTGATCATGTGATTCTTTTTTGAGGTGGTTATTTTGATGTTAATTTAGTTTTGATTATTTATCATTTCTGCCTCATTTACCCGGTCTTCTTATTATTCACAGCACTGAGTGTGTTTTTTCCTTGGGCCAGTCAGTGTTTGATTCAGGGTGGGAATGATGGCATTTAGGTCACTATTGGACATATGGATTATTACATATTAATTAGATTGTATACTTTGGTTGCATTTATTGTACATTGGTGATTACAGGGAAAATATTGATTTATTTATGCATATTGCCCCCCCCCCCTATCATTTTTAATGGTTTTGGGGATAGCACTCTTGTGATATATACAGTGGGGTTGTGCAGGTGATTTGCCATTCAGTTGCAATAAGATAAGACTGTGCAAACAAAAGATAGAGATAGGTGAAGTAATCCAATAACCTAATGCAGCAAGCAGCACAATACAATGAGATAAGATAGTGTCTTTATTGATAGTTGTCCTTTAAAGTGGACCAACACCCAGGATTTTGACTATCCTGGGTCTTGGTCCACTTCGGTGGGGCACCCCCGATCGGGGTGCCCCACTGTGTGAAACCCCCCGAACTCACCTCTCCCCGAGCCGACGGACAAGCGGCTCCTCCGCCGCCGCCTCCCGCGCGTCCCTCTTGACGCGCGCGTGCCCGCGCCGGCCATTCACAGACGGCCGGCGCGGGCGCGCGCACGTCTAGAGGGGCGAGAGGGAGGCGGCGGCGGCCGGCCGCCGCCGAAACTGAGGTAAGGAGTTTGGGGTGTTTGGGGATGTCCCGCGGGGAGGGAGGTGATCGGCCCGGGAATCTTATAGATTCCAGGGCCGATCACCGGTGGGTGTTGGTCCACTTTAAAGCAGCACATAAGCTGTGCGCTGCGGTCCTGGAGTCTTAGGCCCTTATTCATCAAGTGATAGCGCCAGGTAGTGTCTCACTAGCGCCAGGTATCGCCAGCTAACGGCGGCTACCGACTACAGAACGCCAGGCTGCGAACACAATCACGCATTTATCACACTAAATGAGGCTAGCGCCGGCGAAAGCGTCAGCTAGCGCGGGATTCATCATGTAGCCGACTGCAACGAACAGCGCCGCTACTAATCCCATCACAGCGGCAGGTATGACCTCTCGCTACCTGGCGCTCTCCAATGCATTTCAATGGAGCAATCTTTAAATATTCATAAATAATTGTTATTAATGTTTTTTTTTTTTTTAAATGTCCAAAATTCGGTGACCACTTCTGCAATGTTATATATTTTTTTAAAGGTAAAAAAAAAAAAAAAATAATTGTGCAGAATTGATATTACAGGTCTGAAATTAATGTATTCATATTACAAAATGTTTATAAAAACTTTATTTTTTTTTTGCCAAAAAATAAGGTTGTTCGGGGGTTAAAAAACTACTTTTAACCCATCGTCGCCAGCGCTCTGGGGTTTAAACAAGCATTTCACAGCACGAGAAATTTTTGAGCGTGATTTGGTAATGAATATGCTGGGAGCCGTTCGCTATGGCCATTCGCTGTCATGCGCTCCCATACAGCGCGGAACCTGTCAAACAGCGACTCCTAACCCCATATTCAACATTACCGCACACCGACTGAGTCGCTGTCAACAACCGAACAACGGCCAAGCACAGCGAATACTAGCCGGCGCTGTGAAAATAACGCTACTGCCGCTCATCTGTCGCTACCTGGCGCTATTAATAAATCGGCCTCCCCGAGAGGGATGCTCACGAGCCTGCCCTGAAACTCCCGGGTCGCTGTTGCCTGTGGCGTCCTGTAGCTGAGGCGCGTTCCTGCACCCAGCTATTCAGACAGGAGAATCCCCCCAGTGTACAGGGAAACCAGAGATGCTGCCAATGTGCTGGTCACGTCAGCCGGCATTTGTGAGATCAGCCAATTGGAAATCTCCAAAACAGCAGGTGGCTGTTCCCTTTGGCGGTGAAAAACTGTTCTTTTTGTAATTGCAGCTAAATGTGGTCCTACAAAGTATTGATATACACACCACTCTTTTTAATTTGTATTGCGCTTGAAGGGACTTTGTAGGCAAAGTGCATAAACTATCATTCAGCATCTCACCTCATCATGGCTACCCTCTCTCGTCCTATCAGAATGCAGCTGCTCCTGAATTTAGAGTAGTGGCACACCCCCTGAATTCCTTTGCCATAGACCACCAATTATAGGGCTAAGCTGGTGGTCTAAATTTCTGGATCATCACCCTGTGGACACTGGGAGAGAGGGAGAACAGCCAGGGTATGCGGCATCACAGAGCCAAGACCCATGCCCAAATATTTCAAAAGATAACTCATGAGGTGAAATTGTAAACCTAGATATCGCGTCCATTTCTTCTTCAATTTAAAAATGCAAAACAGTTTAGGACAGCGACAAAAGTAGCCCTAGTGTTTGCCTACTGTATCCCTTTTAAGTCTTTTTTGGAAATGCCTTGTTTAGGCTTCCAGCACCTTCCGCAGTTGTTTAGACTGTACTACATGTGTATTCAGGTGCTCCTCATATATAATTGCAATATGTTCCTCATGAAACATGACATTTAAGTACTGGGAGATTACCCAGTGCTTGTGACTGTTTGTCTTTATTAAGGAGCTACAACTTCTAGTCTCTTATTTAAAGTGGACCAACACCCAGGATTTTGACTATCCTGGGTTTTGGTCCACTTGGGCGGGGCAACCCCCCAGAAAGCCCCAAAATCTTACCTGTCCCCGCTCCCACGTGACTGGACGGTCCAATCCCCGCCAACGTCCAGGCGGGGATCAGGAACATCCAAGCGGCTGCCGCCGCCGCCGCCTCCCTCGCGTCACTTTCGGCGCGCGCGCGCGCGCCCCCGCCGGCCATTCGCAGACGGCCGGCGCGGGGCGCGAGCACGCCTACAGGGGCGCGAGGGAGGCGGCGGCGGCCGGCCGCCGCCGAAGATCAGGTAAGGTGTTTGGGGGTTTTTTGGGGGGTTTCACCCCGCGGGACATCCCGATCTCGGATGTCCCGCGGGGTGGGAGGTGATCGGCCCGGGAATCTTATAGATTTCCGGGCCGATCACCTCTCGGTGTTGGTCCACTTTAAATGGAAATTAAACTGTATTGGTTATTGATATGAAAATTGCAGAATGCAGCTGAAGCTTATGGGTAATTTGTTTGGAACTGAAATTGTTTGCTAGTAACTTTATGAAGATTTTACTGAAGTAAATTTAATCTGCAGCTGCTTTGTAGAGGGCCCAGTAAGGCAGTTATAACTGGGTGTATGCTTCCTCGACCTGATGATGGAGACACTGAAAGGCTTTGCCTCCTCTCTGTTGTGAAAAAATATATTCAGAAGCAAAATGTCTTCAGGAAATGCAATGTTTATTCGGTTAACCGGGGACCGATATGCCTCGATACCTAATTCAACGGTTACTCGGCGTTGCTTAAATATAGTTTCAGACAAAGAAGCTAAAATGACCATTCGGATTGGATGGCTGGACACGTCATTTTCCCATTGGTCATTTCAACATATACAGATTCACATATATGGAAGGTATAGTTCAGACATGAAGAACATCTGTTTCTCATCAAGCAGACATAACATTCCATTCTTGGTAATGGTTTAAACCTATGAGGAGGGAGGGGTGAATACCCCTCTAAACACTAACAATGTGAGAGTTGGCATACAGATGGCTATAACTAAGTGTAATATTTAATTATAATATTTAATTTTCTACTTCATCTCCATCCTGGGGTTAAAGTGGGACGGAAGCAATTTTTGACAGTCTGAGGCCCCAGAATCCCACTGCACCCAAGAGTAGACCAGTCGGGTGACAGGCCAAGATGTCCAGAGAGCAGACTGATGGGGATTATTGTAAGAGACCTCCCCTTGGCTACTCGCTGTATTCATTACACTTTTTCCTCGCTCTTTCTGTGTCTGTGCTTTTTGTCAGACACCCTAGTGTAGCGGGAAGGATTTTCCAACCCTCCTTGGCTACCCAATTCTATTATTTCAGTGTTCAAGACTTCTGCTACCCAATTCTATTATTCCAGTGTTCAAGACTTCTGAAAATGTTATGCCCTTATTGTTCTCAGCAGTGGTCCTGATAAAGGGGATTCAATGGACTATTCCACCATGAGCAGGTCAGAAGAGAGAGGTGTTGTTCGAGAATTAAAAATAGAGGGGTGGGCTACCACCTTCGAAGTGACTTTGTACAAGGGTAGCCGGATCTTCCTGGGCCTTCCACCATCTGGATATGTTGTATCCGCTCTGGAAGGCAGACACTTGGTCATCTGGTCACACCTTTGCCAAGTTTTACAAGACTGATCTGAACTGGCATCAGTTGTCACATGCATTTGTCTGCAAGATTTTGCTAGTGGCTCTGTAGCGTGATCCTGTTTAGGCCTGTTGTTAGTCTTTAGTCCTCTGACATTGTTTTAACATTGTTACAACCTCGTTCGTATTCATAAGTTTTTCATACCCCAGTACTGCTTTGGACACTTCAGTCATATCAGGATTACAGAGTCCCTTGTGGTAAATACTTTCTAGGGTTCCTTTGTGGACCTGAACGTACAGAGTTCTTATAGTTGGTACCACTCTTGGATTGTACTGCTTTTTACAAATTGAACATCCGCTGCTGAGAATGAGGGAGCTTTTGTGTGTCTGCTTCTTCTAATAGGCCCAATCAGAAGTAGATTACTGGGCCTTCATTTCATTCTGCAGCTTAGATTGGATAAGAACGCAATCCAAGATATGACAAGGCAAGGATCACTTCCAGTGTGCTTTGGGTAATCCAGAAAATGTTCTTCTAATTATCTGGATAACATTTCCCTCAGGTGGGGTCCAGAATTGTTCCAATAAGCTAAGGAACTTTTTTAAAACTTGGAAAATACCAGCATCCTATGGGTTATACCATAGGTGCCCCAACCCTCCTCCTCAAGGGCCACTAACAGGTCAGGTTTTGCAGATCTCCACCCAGACATTAGAGGTAATTAGAGTTGACTCTATAGCGCTGCCTGAGCACTAATTACCTTACCTGGGTGTAGATCTGCATAACCTGACCTGTTAGTGGCCCTTGAGGAGGAGGGTTGAACACATGCGGGTTATGCCAGAGGATTCCCTAATAGGGTGCTGTTATTGCCAAAGTATTTGGAGGAAAAATTCTGTTTTTCACCTGTGGAAATGCAATCTTATAGCACAGGCATCCAGAAGTAGACACACCTAAAGCACATCCAAAGTGAGCCTTACACAAATATTTGTAAAGCTTCAAAGGAAATGTCTGATGTGAACTAATCCTTTTCTGTGCCAGGGAGGCACATAGACACTAAACTCACCTAACCTACTGCTTTATGACGGTAGTGAGCCATGCATTACAGAAATACCTTTTCCTATCAGAGCTCTATCCAGCAGAGGACCACAAACGGCTGCATGCACATGCATCAGCCCTAATAGGAAACACGCTCAATTGCCTATTTGAATTGCTAGGTGCAGGTGCAATTGGCACACAGACCACTGCTGAGGTGATAGAGCTCACTTCCACATGCCCAGGATTTGAATCTCTTGTAGACTGTGGTGTACAGTTGCCAATAGCAAACCGATTGCAGTAAAGTACACATTTGCTAACCTAAGAAACAATTAAAGTACTAGATCAGCTCTGCGCCTTCAGGACATAATCTTGGTACATAAATACAGAGGTGACAGATCTCACATTGATAATATTGGGATGTATTATCTCTTCCATCTGCTGAGACTATAGTAAACAAAATGAGACATTCAGAAAGCCTGCCAGCTTCCTGCTGACAGTTGCATTGTGTTACATTGGTATAGCCAAGAAACAGTTGATCTTTAAGCCAGTCATCAGGCATGGCCAAGGGTTAGCCCATTGTGTAGGGCTACATCTGACACTGTCCTAAACTGTCCAAGACCTTGAGGTTTGACTTTAAATAACCTAATTTGTGCTCAGGCATGTGGGGGTGGCCTAAACGTTGTAATGCAAGCACATTTTGTGCTTTGGATCGGCATAATGGATGGTCTCTAAGACCGCCCTTATGCAAATTATCAGCACATTCATCAAGATAGGCTATTGCAGTGGGCGGCATACTGCAGTACATGAAAAAAAAAATGATATGCAGTCCCCTCTCCCAAGACTACAATCCAGCACATCAGGCAAAAGGGCTGGGGTCCCCATGGCTCCGAGGCCGCACGGCGGTCATCCGGCAATGCAAGGATACCATCTATGCCCTTCAGCACTGGACTGATGATCCCCCAAGGCTGGCCTTAGGGAATACGGAACGGGACGGGGGGGTAGCAGCAAGTCACCCGCCATGGCTTGGCTTGCCTGGGAATTTGCACCAGGGGGATTCATGTGAAGCTAGGCCTGGGGCTATAAATACCCCTCCCATTTGCTGTGAGCGCTCATAGTTTGGCCAGCTTGGAAGGAAGGGGGCCCATTCTTGTGGGGCGCCATTTTTCAAATAGCCCTGATTATGCTGATGCTCAACACATTTTTTTAATGTTAAATTAGACTGTCGGCCTTGGCAAAACCTATACTATGTGCTGTGCTGGCAGGGAAGGAGCGTGGGTGTGGTGGAGGGCTAGAGGGGAGGCACTGAGCTGCTCAGGGAGAATGTGATGGGGCAGTCCATCTTCCAAGACAATGGACACCATACCTTGATGATAACAAGGGGGAGGAAGTGAGGGTAATCTATGGCAAGACAGGCTGTTTGTAAGCTAGAAACTGAAAGCCAACGGTCGGCTGGCTGGTAAGTCTCCTTTATACTTACCTTTATTACTGTAGGTTTTTGGTGTTACCTGGACAATGTGTTTCAATGTTTCTGTTGTTATTGGCTGTCATACATTGTAAAGCAGTCATGAGTTTGTTATTGGAATGTAAATAGTTTACTGCTCAATGTGAGGTGTGCGTCATGCTGTGTGATGGAGAGAACACTGTGAAGGTGGTCCTCCCTGTAAACCCCTTTAAAATGTAATCTTATGTGGACTTTCCCCTTAATTATTATTGTAAATTAATTATAAAAAGGCTCTTTCTGCCTCAAGTGAATTGCTCTCTCCCCACATTTCAGATTTCGGTTCTTCCTGAGAGAAAATCTAGTTACAAAACTAGTATAGGACCTATGATAAATGGCATGTCTGTTGCAATAATCATTTAACCACTTTCTGTCTTATATGAAAGACCCGCCCACATTTTTCTGCACCAATTTCACTCAGTTTTCTTAAAATATGCCCAAAGTCCAAATGCCTGTCTTCCTGCCCACCTCAACTTTTTCTGCCTGACACCTGCCCACCTCAGCCTTTTCTGCTTGACACCTGCCCACCTCAGCTTTTTTCTGCCTGACACCTGCCCTCCTCAGCTTTTTCTGCCTGACACCTGCCCACCTCAGCTTTTTCTGCCTGACACCTGCCCACCTCAGCTTTTTCTGCCTGACACCTGCCCACCTCAGCTTTTTCTGCCTGACACCTGCCCACCTCAGCTTTTTCTGCCTGACACCTGCCCACCTCAGCTTTTTCTGCCTGACACCTGCCCACCTCAGCTTTTTCTGCCTGACACCTGCCCACCTCAGCTTTTTCTGCCTGACACCTGCCCACCTCAGCTTTTTCTGCTTGACACCTGCCCACCTCAGCTTTTTCTGCCTGACACCTGCCCACCTCAGCTTTTTCTGCCTGACACCTGCCCACCTCAGCTTTTTCTGCCTGACACCTGCCCACCTCAGCTTTTTCTGCTTGACACCTGCCCACCTCAGCTTTTTCTGCCTGACACCTGCCCACCTCAGCTTTTTCTGCCTGACACTTGCCCACCTCAGCTTTTTCTGCCTGACACCTGCCCACCTCAGCTTTTTCTGCCTGACACCTGCCCACCTCAGCTTTTTCTGCCTGACACCTGCCCACCTCAGCTTTTTCTGCCTGACACCTGCCCACCTCAGCTTTTTCTGCCTGACACCTGCCCACCTCAGCTTTTTCTGCCTGACACCTGCCCACCTCAGCTTTTTCTGCCTGACACCTGCCCACCTCAGCTTTTTCTGCCTGACACCTGCCCACTTCTTTCAGCCTCATCGTTGCTCAACTCACCTCCTCCCACCACATCTCGGCCCACCTCACCTTTTCCCTCCCCTGCCCACTTCTTTCCCCATTACCTTCTTGCTTCTGCTTCATCTCTGCTCTCCTCAGCCCAACTTACCAACTTCCTTTCACCTCACATCTGCATGTACATAAATGCATATATAATACTAAAAGATTACAGCTTAAAGTAAAATGTGTATGTTTTATTGTGCCCCCTTTGCATTTAGATAGGACCATTGCTAAAATTGAAAATAATGGCCTGGTAAAGTAAGGGGATAAACAGTAATATTAAGTGTTTAAGATGGTACAGCACAGAAATGAAAAAGAAGACCAGATCCTAATAGAGGTATGTAACCACCACATGCCAGGAAGGTTGCATGAGGATTTATTTTCTCCTCCATCCAGTCCAGGCCGTCCTAATATCTTCACGATTGGGTGTTCGCCCCTAGGGGGCGCTGACTGCAAGATCAAAGATGTAGCTCCTCCAAGCCCCCTATAAAGGCAGCTGCCCGTCTATCATTCCCCAGTTGTTCATCTTGCAGTTGGCTGCATTAGATTGTTACTCTCTCAGAACTTGGCAACAGAGCGGGGCCACCTAGCCTGTCGGCCGCTGCAGGACCCTACTCCAGTGGATCTCTCTTGACCCATTCTTGCCTCCCAGCCCTTGGCTGCTACAGGGATCCGTGATGGTAGGATGAACGCCGGGGTCTGTGGTGTTCTGACAGAGCACATGCTCTGGGCCGCAGACTTTCATGCTAAAAAGTAGTCGGCCACAGGCTTTATGGTGAGCCTGATGGGGAACCACAGATATATATTTTTGTGTATATGCCCTCCCTGCCCACTTGCTTTATTATGTGTGTGCTGCTGTGTTTGGTGCGACTTGGAGCTTTGAGAGCTCCTCACTGTCTGTGCAGCGAGGAGCGATCTCCGCTCTTCTCTTTGCTTACCTCCCTTCGTTCCCTCGCCGGCTCAGGCTGGGGCGTGCCCCGTGGCTCTCCTGCCCACACCGCGGTGTGCGGTCTCTTGCTGCGATGGGGGACTGCCGCCATGACAGGTGGCGCTCTTCCTAAGCTGGCCGGATGACGCGCCGCGGGGTGGGCGGAGGCCGGCGCCAGCACGTGGCTGACGTTGCGCCTGTGATGCCCCCCGGCAGATCATTCTGGAAGCGCTGCGGTGCGCTGCTGAGGCCTCGGTGCTGCAGGAGACGAGGTTTGCAGTGTCTCCCGAAGCTGTGCAGCGCCTGGCAGTAATCCCTCCCTGAATTGGCGGTATCGTGAGTCCCTATTTTTGTGCTTTTATGTTGATTGCATGTATTCCTATGTCTTACTGTTGATGCATGACAGGGGATCATGTTGTAATTGCTGTCTTTTCTCTTTTTATTTTAGACTGTGGGCTAAGGTTGAGGGTTGTGGTTCCTCCCGGTCCCCATTAATAATTAGAGGGATCGGCTATTAGGCTTAGGCCGTTAGTGTCTAGTAGCCTTATTGTATATTACTATTCTATTCACAATCACCATAATGGAGGCATCAGGGGATAGTGAGCCGGGCACCCCATTTGGGCAGGACAGGCTCTGCCCCTTGTGCAGACGGAATCCTCTGGGCGGATTCAGCACTATTTGTCCCACTTGCGCCAGAGGCATTGCTTTGGACCATAAGCGGGCGGTCGCTCCTGACCCTAGCCCTGCGTTACCATCAGCCTCTCCGGATCCTCCGCTGCTGCAGTCAGCTCCTAGTGAAGGGGGAGCCAGCAAGGGGTCTTATGCTGATTTTGCGCACCGGCTGGCTAGTCTCGAGAAGCAGATCTCGTTGACAGCCCCTAAGAAGGCCTCGAGTAAGAAGTGGCATCTGGAACCGATTTACTCGGATGAAAATTTCTATGATTTCTTGGGATCTGCGGAGGAAGGAGAGTTGCCAGATGATTCACTCTCAACTGCGGAGTTTTCCGCTGGTGACGAAAGCATCTCTGGTTCCTCCTCGGATGAGGATTCTTGCCTTCCGGATGATATGGAGAGTTTGCTCTCTTCTGTGTTTGATATCTTGCACATTGTCCCTCCCAGAGTGACTAAGAGATGGCAGGGTGATTTATTTCGGCCTGAGAGGCAACGGCGGGTCTTTCCTGAGCAGCCTCATTTTTCTAACATGATTCTTAAGGAATGGGAAAGGCCCAACAAATTACCATCGGTCCCTAAGGGCCTGGATAGGCGGTATCCTTTCCCTGCTGAATTGGTTCGGCTATGGTCTCACCCTCCCGTGGTGGACCCTCTGGTGTCAGGCTTGTCCAATACCACTGTTATGCCTGACAATGCTTCATTACGTGACCCTGCAGATAAACGCATGGATCAGCTGGTCTGCCATGCTTTCACCTTTGCGGGTGCTCTCTTTCGCCCTGCGTGTGCCTCGGCAATTGTTTCACTAGCCAACAGGAGAAAGGTTAGACACCTTGTGGCTAGGGCTAAATCTCGCAAGCGGGCGGAGGAGTATAAGGAACTCAAGGCCTGCTTGGACTTCATCGGCTTTGTTGTTGCTGCCATGGATGATGTGGTCAGGCTTGGTGCCAGAATTCCGGCCTTGCTTGATGCTTTACGTCGCTCGCTCTGGTTGAAGCAGTGATCGGCCGATGTGGCTGCCAAGATGTCCCTCACAAGTCTACCTTTTGTGGGAAGCCGGCTGTTTGGGGAGTGCCTGGATCTTTTGGTCAAGGATGGTAAGCCCCCTCAGAGAAGAAAGCCTGCTCGGTCCTTTCGGAACTCCTCTTCTTATCAGTCCTTTTGGGGAGGAAGAGGATCTTCATTTCCAGGTGCCCGTAGAGAGACCTGGGGCAGAGTTAGGTCCCGCAACCGGCCCAACTCCTCCTGGGCAGCTAAGCCCAAACCCCCAGCCATGCCTACTCAGGAATGAGGGGGCGCCCTCACCCATACCAATGTTTGCTCAGATCTGGAGACGTCACATCTCGGATCGGTGGATTCAGGAGGTGGTGTCCTCCGGTTAGAGCTAGATAGAGCTGGCAGCCAGGCCACCCACGAAATTCCTATGTTCAAGGATATCCCGAAACCCGCTAAAAGCTCAGGCTTTAAGACAAGCTGTTCAACACCTCCTGCGGATAGGTGTGATTTGCCCTGTGCCCCGGCAGGAACAGGGTCAGGGGTTCTACTCCAACCTGTTCACGGTTCCCAAGAAGGACGGAACACTGCGGCCGATCTTGGACCTGAAGGGTCTCAACAAATATGTAAGGGTCAGACATTTCCGCATGGAAACGTTGCGGTCGACGGTGAGATCGCTTCGGCCCGGCGACTTCATGACCACGGTGGACATCAGGGATGCTTATCTGCACATCCTGATCTTCCAAGGACATCAGAAGTTCTTGAGGTTTGCACTGGAGGATCAACATTATCAGTTTGTAGCACTACCATTCGGCATATCCTCAGCCCCCCCCGTGTGTTTACCAAGGTGCTGGCGGGCATCATGGCTATCCTGAGGAGTCAGGGTTATTCGTGTGTTACCCTGGACGACCTGCTCTGGATGACCTGCTGATTCGGCCCGGTCCCTTCAGTAGGCCGAGAGCGATACTCAGACGGTGCTGTCAACCCTGGAAGCATTCGGTTGGGTAATCAATTACCCCAAGTCGTTTATCACGCCTTCAACAGTGAGATCTTTCCTGGGAATGACGATAGACACCGTGCAGGTCAAGGTTTTTCTACCACAGCAGAAAATTTTGGGACTCCAGACGCAAGTGCAGGCATTGCTGGCCGTCGGTACGTCTGGGGATGAGATTGGTGAGACTAATGGTGTCTTCGAGGCAGTACCCTTCGCCCAATTTCACATGAGGCCTCTACAATTGAACCTGCTGACCGGCTGCAATCTGTTGCAGGAATCTCTGGAACAGGGATTTTCGTTGTCCCCTCTGGCCAGGCAGTCCCTCTGTTGGTGGTTGGACTCTCGGAACCTGCTGGTGGGCAAGTCCTTTCTGACTCCCCATTGGGAGATGGTTACCACGGATGCAAGCCTTACAGGCTGGGGCGGCGTTTGGCAGACCCAGGAGATCCAGGGTCAGTGGGGTCCGCAGGAGAACCGGTTACCCATAAATCTCTTGGAGCTGAGAGCAATCCAGTTGGTTCTTCTACGCTTGACTCCCCATTTAAGAGGCCATGCAATCCAGGTCCGCTCGGACAATCAGACATCTGTGACCTACATCAACCACTAGGACGGGACTCTGAGCAAGAGATCCCTCAAGGAGGTCAAGGAGGTAACCCGGATTCTGACTTGGGCAGAGGAGAATGTTCCCTGCATCTTAGCGGTTTACATCCCTGGGGTGGAAAACCAGGAGGCAGACTCCCTGAGCAGGAGTTCCTTGCGCCTGGGGGAATGGTCCCTCAGCAGCGAGACCTTTCAGGCTCTGTGCCTCCGCTGGGGTCAACCAGACGTGGATCTATTTGCGTCCAGACACAATCACAAGCTTCCAAGGTTCGTCTCTCTCTCAAGAGATCCTCTGGCCATAGCAACAGATGCTCTTGCGATCCCTTGGATGGAGTTCAAATTTCTGTATGCATTCCCTCCGTTTCCGCTCCTGGGCAGGGTGCTGCACAAGATAACCCAGGAAGGGGTACCAGCCATCCTGGTGGCTCCTCGCTGGCCGAGAAGGAGTTGGTTTGCAGACATAGCTCAGATGTCAATAGATCACTACATCATGCCCGACAATCCGGGTCTTCTCACACAGGGGTCGTTGCGGCACCCGAATTTACGGACGCTGGCTTTGACGGCCTGGCTATTGAAACCTCAATCCTGACAGAGAAAGGGTTATCTGCCACGGTTATTCACACAATGATTCGGGCACGGAAGAAGTCTTCTTCCATGATATACTACAGAGTTTGACGGGCCTATATCGCTTGGTGCAAGGCCAAGAATCTTCCTTGCCGGAAATTTCCTATTTCTAGGATTCTGGAGTTTTTACAACACGCTTTGGACTTTGGCCTCCAGCTGAGCACTCTCAAGGGTCAGGTCTCGGCTTTAGCCTTTTTTTTCCAGAGATCCATTGCCAATCATAGGTTGATCAAGACCTTTTTCCAGGGAGTTACCTATGTCCGTCCACCGCGTAAGTCGGTATTATCGGTGTGGGACTTGAATCCTGTCTGCTCTCCAGGGTCCTCCGTTCGAGCCATTGAGTGATGCTGCATTGTCTATGTTGACTCTCAAGGTGGTCTTTCTGGTGGCGATCACCTTGGTGCGTCGCATATCAGAGCTGGCCACGCTTTGTATGAAACCACCCTACTTTGAGTTGCACAGAGATAAGGTGGTTTTTCGTTTTAAACCTGTTTTTTTGCCTAAGGTCGTTTCTCCTTTTCACCTTAATGAAGAAGTTGTCTTGCCTTCCTTGTGTCCAGCACCGGCTAATTCCAAAGAACGGACCCTCCATGCTTTGGATGTGGTCAGAGCCATAACGTATTACCTGGCTGCGACTGAATCCTTCAGGAAATCGGATTTGCTTTTTGTCTTAACAGAGGGTTCTAGGAAGGGATTGCCACCAGCCAAGTCCGCTCTCAGTAAGTGGATTAGACAGGTGGTGGTACAAGCCTATTCTGCCAGGGGGAAGGAACCCCCTTTTCGGATCACAGCTCATTCTACTTGGGCTATTGGTGCCTTTTGGGCTTTTCAGCATCAGGCATCAGTTGAACAAGTTTGTGAGGCCGCCACTTGGTCTTCTGTTCATACTTTTACAAAGTTTTACAAGGTGGATGTCAGGGCCTCAGCTGACGCTGTTTTTGGCCGAAAGGTGCTTCAGGCGGTAGTGAAATGAACTACATGCTGTTCTGCACTGGGGATCCCGGCTATATAGACACTCCTTTTGGATGGCCCAATCGTGAAGATATCAGGACAGCCTGGATTGGGTGGAGGGGCAAAATACAATTCTGTGAAACTCGCCTGTAGAATTGTTTTTGTATCCATCCAGTCCAGGCCCTCCCACCCCGCCCTTGCGTTTCATTATGTCCTGCTTCCCTGTTATGGTGATGAACCATTTTTGCTCATAGGACACTAGTTTTAGTTTTTTTCTAGTTTTTGCATTCGGGAGAGTACTAGCAGAGGTTATGTGAGGTAACATGGTCTCTTATGTTTTGTTTGGGCCTCCCGTCCTGCCCTTTTGTTGAGTACTGCTTTTAAACCACTGGGGAATGATAGACGGGCAGCTGCCTTTATAGGGGGCTGGGAGAAGCTACATCTTTGATCTTGTAGTCAGCGCCCCCTAGGGGCGAACACCCAATCGTGAAGATGTCGGGACGGCCTGGACTAGATGGATACAAAAACAATTCTACAGGTAAATTTCACAGAATTGTATTTTTATGTGCCTAAAGTTTTAGATACACTGGAGCACCATACTAAGAAAAATGTTAATACTTTAATAGCCTCTTTAGTGAAGTATTACATAAAGACCTAAGTAAGTGCTGTTAGGATAGTTATTCCAAAATGTTTTTATTTTGATTTGCTATATTTAATAAAAACATATATTTTTTTCAGTTTTGTTTCCAACCATGCCCGGATTCACATACATCATAATAGGAATAGAAAAGTTTCTAGTTTCCATGAATTTGCACGGAGTACCAGTGATGCATGGGACATTAACGATGATGAAGGTGAAGAAATTCTGCACTCCTTGCCATACCAAGCTAAAATGACTGAAGATAGAGAAGTAGAAATGTCAGAGCCTCACTGCAAACTACCAGAAGAAAAGGCTAAGCCCCCTGTCATTAAGTCTGCTAGTGAAGATCAACTGCATTTAGTCACTCCAGGTAATGTAATATAAACCTGTTTTAATATCTATACTGTCCTTGTGTGTATATAAGCTTAGTATGTTTATAGTTTTGCATTTCCTTCTGTTTATATATACACATTACACATACGCATTTACACTTTTAATAAGCATTTATTATGCTGAGGATTTTTGATCTCTCTGCTGGATGTTCCAACTGTTGATGGGTTAGCCATGCACTAGCAGGAAGCTCGGGGACCATGTTTTTGTTGCTAGATCACCTTCTTCCACTCATTCCAAAGGTCTCTTTGGAAGCCTACAATATGATCTTAGACGTTCGGGCATAGTACAGTCTATGGAGTGTTGGTGAGTATATCTTCTGCTGAGTGAGTTTTCACTTTATAAGTTATTGTTCTTCAGAGATGAATGATCCCACACCTACTTCATTCATTTCATTGAAGGTAGGTTCGGCATGTCCCCTTCATTACAATGAATGGAGTAAGCATCTTAGGAGGCACTGAGGAGCTTGGAGGGATAAAAGTGCAGATCTTGAAATCCTCAATGCATTTCAATTGCTTGTTACTCGTTATTTTGCACAAGCAGTTTTTTTGTGGGGGGGGCACTTATCTTTCGCATTCTTGTATTAGTTTCCCTTAAATATAGATTGTGGCTATTTTCACATCACATACCAGCCTATTTTCCCACCAATTTGAGGCTGGTTATTCTCCTGAATCATGGGCTGCGGATTCCACATAGCCCACAGCCGATCGGCTGTTGCAGGCGCCATCTGTTTGGTCATAACTACAAGCAAGAGTTACAGCGGGGCTGGCACCTGAACTATATGTCTGTAGCTGGTCGGAGCAGGAGGGAAAGGAGCAGTGCCAATGGACCTGGAGAGACCGCCTCCCACCAGCAAGGACAGCAGGGGAGCCAATTGCTGCGTCCCATTGCCCCACCCAGCATCCATTCACACGCAGACTGGACAGCAGGGGAGCCAATCGCAGCACCCAATCATCCTGTTTACCAGCCGGTTACACACAGACCAGACGGTAGAGGAGCCAAACATGGTGACCGATCACCCTGTCTACCGACCAATTACATGTAGACAGACGGCATGCGCCAATTCTCCCCAGATGTAGCCCTAAAGAAACTACAGGTGCCAGCTAGCCACAGTAATTTCTCCATCGAGTCCGGGGGGGGGGGGGGGGCACAAGGCTGGGACAGCAGGAAGGCAAGGGATCCAATCAAGGCACCTGATTACCCCGCCCACCGGCCAATCACATGCAGCCTGGCCGACTGAGCAGTGATGCCCCGGGATGTAGACCTGAAATGACTATAGGTGCCAGCAGACACAGCAATGGCCCCATCAGAGGAGCGGGCTCCCTCCTGCCAGCCAACCGCCTCTACCAATGATACTGGATGGGCAACATTTGCGGGCAGATTTGACACTAACCACACCACCCATTCATTTTCACAGCTGGCTTGGGGGAGAGACAAAGTGCGCATGAGATTCCCGGGGTGGCCCCAGAGAAAGCTAGTAGCCAACCCAGCTGCTGGGGGCAGGGCTCATATAGTGCGGCGTCCATACGTCAGCAACCATGGCCTCAGTGAAATAAGAGGAGGGTTGGGAGGGGGGTTAAGAAACGGCTCTGAATGTAGGGAAGCCCGTAGGACCAGGAAGTGGTAAGTTTTACTGGGCTTTTTGGGGGTTTACATAGCGGGGCATCCCAAATCAGGAGACGGAACAAAACCCAGGATGCTCAAGATCCCGGGTTTTGTTCTGCTTTAAGGAACCCAGGTTGGATGCAGCACAAGCCAACAGACAACACAGCCAGAACAGACTGGTTAAACGTAGGCCATGGGCAGGTATGAATAAGGCGGAGGCCAGAGGCGGGCAGGAGCTGACAAAACAGTGGAACGACAAAAACATATCCGCCCGTGGATTACAAAATGACCAAACCTCTCCAATGATTTTACATATCCCAGGGAGTGTCTGTTTTATTTGTCAACCGAGAATTTTTGTTATGTCACAACAGGGAATTGCAGTTTCCAAGCAGGAGGCATCTAAAGCCTAGTTAGGAGTTTCCTCAACATTTATAACCTTCATGGTATGAATATGATTCAGTGCCGGTTGAAGATTTACACCTGGTAGACCATGAAAGTCAATGGTAGTTTTCTCTCCGCAAACTCCGCAATATTAAGCATGTTTTTCTACTTGCCTTCAAGATGTCTCCCTAACCAGGAAGCCACTCCAAAAATTGCAGCAGCATCCATTTCGGCCTATTATTCCACTTGTTGCTCGAATCTCTGATCAGAATGCTTCTGGGGCACCTTCAATGACAATAAGGGAGAAGACTCGTCTTGAAAAATTCAAGCAGCTGCTTTCATGTGCAAACACTGACCTTGGTAAGTTTATATAACAACACTATTAGGAAATTCCATTTAAAATGTCTGAAACCAATTCTGGCCTCTTCTTGGCACGCGGGCCACGTCCACCTACAGGCCTGATTGAATAGGTGGGGCTTGAGGCTATAAAAAAAGAAACTTTTCCTTTATATTGGTTATGACTTCACTTAGGGCTAAAATGTCACATTACATATATTTTCCAGATGAATTAAGAACATGTAGCTGGCCTGGAATTCCCCGAGATGTACGGCCAATCACCTGGAGGCTGTTGTCGGTAAGATCCTTCTTCTCCTAGTTACATTTCCCAGTATACCTCTTTCTTGATATACTATGAAATAATAATTGTTTCTGCCACTGCCCAGTTATCATGTGCCACTACATAACCCCCTCCCCCAGATTCCCTACTTTTCTTACCTTTCCAACGAGCTTCCCCAGGAGATCAGACCAAAACCCCAGACACCGACCAGGAGGAATACCGGACTTGCCCTCAAGCCTTGAGCAGATTGATGTGCCCCCTGCTGATTGATATATGCTATGTAAATAGCATTGTCCAAGACTATCTGAACCTCCTTCCCAACCAGAACTTATTGCAGACGACTGAGGGCCAGGATCACAGCCATTAATTCCCTAAAATATAAAGATATACAGCTCAAAATTTGAGACCCCTGAAAGAAAAACTGGGGGCAGCGCACTTGCGTCTATAAAAACCAACAGGGTCCTTCTGGCATCAGAGTCTGCCCTGGCAAAGGATCTCCTCTGTTGTCCACCAGAGCAGACTTTGAATTATTACTTCAGGTATAACCACCACCCCAAACCTGCAGAATCCCAGTCCCACTGGTCTTGCATGCATGCTCCTTGCCTAAAAAAACATACACTTAGGGCACAGAATTCCTGCATAACATAGTTTCCCAGAACAGGCCACAACCTATAAAAGTCTCAAATACCAAAGAGCAATACACACCTCTTTACCCTGGGGGTTCGCCCCTCCCATCGTGGATCACAGCTGTGGCCCAGGGTATAGCACAATCTTCCTCCACTCTCCTGCCCCTGTCTGCTGCTACACAAGAGTCTGACAGTGAGGGCATAAAAAAAAAGCTGGCCTGAGCGCGCTCTTTAGAGGTTCACCTGGAAGTACATTAGGGGGTGCTCACCTGGATGTTCTGCCGGCTGCAGTGATCTAACGTATCCCTGCAGTGGGGACCACCAATGCACTGCTAGGAGGTAAGGCAGCCAGCTGATCTTAACTGGGCCTACCAAGTACTTACTGGACACTGGGTCTGCAGACACCCGGCCTGCTCTGGATGTTACTGTGCGACTACCTCTTCCATTCCCCATGCTAGAGGGGAGAGAACTGGTGGTCCATTAAAATTCTCTTTAGTCTACTACCCGAGTAAGAGGCAAAGAGAAGGCCCTATGGAGGGGCGGAGGCTTCCAACAAACTCATAGGGTAGCAAAAGTGGTCCACCAGGGCAACCTCTCTCCTCAGTATGAAGGTAGAAGGGACTGGACACGCCGCCCAGAAAAAACTAAATCATGACACTGCTTATCCAGGTAGAGGAAACCCAAAAACCCTGAAGCGCCAAATGAAGAGGCGGGTATTTAATTCTGCCCTATCTTTTCATGTTCCAGGTGGGAGGAGAAAGTTGGCTAGTTGCCCTGGAGGACGTTTGGGGAAATGTGGTCTAGAAGCTACTCTGTCCCTTGTAGATCTCAGTGTGAGAAAGCAGGGCAAGCTGCAATGATGCCACAGCTGTCTCTGACCACAGCTGGGTGCGTCTATTATAAATCTGCTCTATGGCACGGTCTCCCCAGCTCAGCCATGCCCAGAAATTGAAGTGATGATAGTGGCTTCAATGTTTTTACATATAGTCAAAGATTTTGAGATTCTTAGAAATAGCTCATTTTATACAGTTCCAAAGTAGTAAAAGGTCAGAGAATGTTAATGTGTGCCTGGGATAGGGACTTTATAATTGTTAAATGAAAAAAAGCACATAAATTGTGTATTATAAGTGTGCATTAGTTGCATTTCTGTCACATCAGACTTGTATACTATATATTACATCATTTTACCTCATTTACCTCATTACATCATTCTGTAATTCTTCCTTGTAAACTCTACTGACGATGAAGGGGCTTCATAAATAAGCTATAATAACATCTCATCCATAGGGTTATCTTCCTCCTAATAAAGACAGACGTCAGCAGACCCTTAAGAGGAAACGTGATGAATATTTTGGCTTTATCGAACAGTATTATGATTCCCGTAATGAAGAGCATAATCAAGACACATATCGACAGGTGCTTAAGTCTTTTCTGTTTATATTATATCAGTCAGAGTTTTTTTTAGTCACCATATTTTTAATATGCATATAACTGGCTCCATCAAGTTTTTTTAATAGGGATATGCCCAGCCAATGAATGACCAAAGCAGGCTCTATGCTTTAGGCCACAGACTTTCGGGAAAGATTATACAGGGATTGAACCGCCTACTTGGGATTGACTAACCAATCTACATAAGTATTTGTTAACATGACTCTGAGTTTACGAGCCAAAGATCAATATTCTATAAAGTGCTATTATTCCTTTGATATGCATGTTATCATTAGTAACTAAGAAGTTCAAGATATCTAATTTCTAGTTAAATTACACCAGGCACTAGCTGTATCTGCAAATGATGATAATCGATGGTCAGTCTCTGGGAAATATACATTGAATATGTTTGGTATTGTGTGATACCCTCTAATTTTATAGGCTAGTGTACAGAAAATATGTGGTTATAATGAGCACTTCCTTTCTACTTTAACAAGAACCTTTTCTATCTAATTGTTCCATTTCATGGGTTTCTTCTGGCTATCCATTTGCTTAACCAGCTTAATATTTCTAAACCAGCTTCGTCAAAACTCGAATGATTAGAATACACTTAGGAGTAAAATGTAATGAACTAATTGGTAACCAGACTAGAGTTTCGGAAAATAGTTCTATTAAAAAACTGCAAGTTTAGAAATTGACACCCTTCATGGAGAACTGTCTTCTGTTGATTACATTTTTGACTCATGTTGAAACCAGAATTAATCTTTCGTTGATTGTGTTTGTGTGCTACAAATATTGAGAGCTAGGCAAAGTGTCTTTGGCCTTGTTGAGAAAAAAGTAACTTGAGATTTTGCCCAACTGTTCCTTAAACAGTAACCATCATAGCTGCAAAGGTATATTGGATGCAAAGTCTCCATTACAGGCATAAATTAGCAATACACATATACTCTACCTGTTGTTTGTTATTGTTCAAATAGATTTTGTCTAAATCTGCACACATTTCTTTCAGATACACATTGACATCCCGAGAACAAATCCCCTTATTCCACTATTCCAGCAGCCTTTAGTCCAGGAGGTACGTTATCTCACATTTTTTAGTATTTAGAACAGTATTTTACAATTTGTTCATACCATCTGTGTTTATTAAATTCAATCTTTAAAGTGGACCAATCGCACCCGCAGGCGGCCCTGGAGTCCAAAATTCTCCATGACCCTGCCGACTAGGTACCCCTGGGCTCCACTGTGTGACCCACCTCCCTGCGACCCTGATTGCCACCCCCCTTACATTACGACTGGTCCCTCACCGTGATGACGCATGCTGCGGCAGCATCCCAGCAACTGTGCACAATCCCGCACCCAGCCATTCAGAAAGGCCGAAGTCCAAAACAGCAGCTTTATTCCATGCATTAGTATGCACGCCAAAAAGCGTCAGTGGATAAGTGCCGGCGCAAGTGGTGTGAGAACGATGGAAAGGTGAGGGGAGTAGACAATCTGAAGGGTTTCACTCAACGGGGAATCCCCTTGGGCAAGAACAAATCACCAGGATAGTCCAAAATCCAGGTGACTGCTCCACTTTAAAGATGAGCAGGCTTTAGATGTCTTTGTAGTGTACAGTATATTCTAAGTATGTCACACACCCCGCTTCAACTTTAATAATTACACTTGGGTTAATCCACCTGCAGGTGGCGATGTTGCAGAGAAGTCTTGAAAAACGAGCCCCTCCTGGTCTATAATACCTGGGACCTCCCACTTATCCCCCAGTGTTCTTCTCTGCAAGATGGCGACAAGACAGAAGAATGAAGTCTCCTGCTTGCAGATAGCCGGGGTAACACCCCGGCCCCACTTCTGGTCTATTTCCGCTCGGCTATTTTTTTATATGCCCCTTAAAAGTGAAGCCTCCCAGCCTAGGCTGCTGGCCGTGCAAGGGTAGACGGCACCTTAAGGTGCCTAGGAGCTTAGCTCCTCCGCTAGACCCCATACTATGGGGCAACGCGGCTATCCGGCCTGGTGATCCGGATTTGGGATGCCCCGTCCCGTTCCTCCCTATGGGTATTGGCCCTGTTCCCCGCTTGGTTCCCTTCTCCCTGCGCTATGGGGGGGGGGCTCTGTGATTACTAGTGCTTGCTGAGTGTGCTTGCTGTGTGCTTGTGCTTACTTGTATTTTTACTCTGACATGGTGTGGAGTTTGGAGAGCTTCCCCACCTCAGGCGGTTGGCAGTTATACGGTGCCGTGCCTGGGTAGGTTCTGCCTTGATGGGGGGCGGGGCTGGGCGGCGCGTTTGTCGCTGTTCCGCTCGCTCCCGTTTTTGCACTGGTTTTTGGTTTCAGAGCCTTGGCTGGCCCCTCGGCTTGGGGTGCGGAGGCGAGGCTGGGAGCCATGTGCGTGCGGTGCCGCTGCCTCCCCTTGTGTGACGTTCTATTTAGGCTGTCTGGCGGGGCCGCGTCTTGCGCGGCCCGCACTGCACTGTGTCCGGGAAGGGGGGCAGGGCGGAGCGCTTCACGCGCTTGAGATGGCCCTTCTTCTTCTTCTTCTCTTCCTCCTCGTTCCTGCGGTGGGAGTGCGCTGCTTTCTGCCGCCATGGTGAGTTTTCTTGTTCTTAGGCAAATGTATGCTGTTGATGTAGCGCATTTGGAAGTATTCCCTCAATGAATTGGTAGCCGGCTGCACGGTCCAGCGGTTAGAGCATACGTTTATGGAGTTTGTTCCCCGGCGGTGCTGGTTCGAATCCCACTCTGTCATTATGTTTTACTATGTGTGCATTTGGTTTGCCCATTAATTTTTGTTGTGCATAATTTGCATTTTTTATTCCTGTGCTGCTGCATGTTTGATTTGTCTATGTGCCATGGAGTGACTGTTGTCTTTTCCATTGCTAATCCTGGGTTCCCATACTGAAGGGATCTCCAGGTTTTAGATACCTGGCTAGTGGGGTATTGTCCTTTTTATAATTACAAATCCTCCCACACGGGACATTTAAAAGGGGCATCCCGGGTCGCTTATTGCATAAATCCCTGGGTAATTGCGAATACCACAATTTCACCATTATGGAGGCTTCTAGCGATATCGGAAACGGCCCTTATGGGCAATCCAGGCTATGTGGGGGTTGTGGGGCTCCTCTCCCACGGGATGATGTCATAATATGCATTCCATGTGCACGGCGGAACATTGCGCGCCAGTCCGGTACTCCGGCCTCTGGCTCCTCGCCGCCCGTGTCATCACCTACCCCTCCCCACCTGTTCCGGACCCCATGTGACGTGGTCATGGGTGGGGATTCGCATTCAGAGGTGTGCGCCGGGTTGGCCAGCCTCGAGAAAATGTTTTCCACGGTGGTTTCTCAGAAGGCCCCGGCTAAGCGGAAACACTTTTCCCCGGCTCTGCCGGATCGAGATGTTGATGTGTTTGAGTCCTTGAACTGGGCCGATTGCCCCCCGGCTGAGGAGGGGGAGCTCTTTGAGGATTCGGATGAGCCTGATGACCAGCAATTGTTTGGCGCTGCGGGTGACCAGGCTACTGGGGTGGTCTTCGACACCCCTTCAATATTGGCTCAAATGTTGAGGCGGCTCCCCCGCCTAAGGGTGAGTTATTTGACGTGGACAAGCCACGCTTGGAGTTCCCAGTCCACTACATTTTGAGGATGTCATACTTAAAGAATGGGAGCAGCCTACCCGTTTTGCTGGTGTTCCGCCTAGTTGGGATAAAAAGTATCCTTTCCCGGAGGACTTGGTTAAGTGATGGTCTTCTTCCACTGAGGTCGATGCCCTGGTTTTGGGGCTGTCTAACACGGATGTGTTGCACTCTCCTGACTGCACTACTATCAAGGATGGTGAAGATCGCCAGATTGACCAGCTGGCTCGCCACGGCTTTGCCAGTGTTGGTTCGGCTTTGAGGCCGGTTTGTGCTTCGGCACTTTTGATGTTGGCTGAAAGGTCCCTTATCAGGGAATTGTTGTCGGGCCTTAATCCTGTTTGTGAAGAGTTTGAGGCTCTCAAGCGTTGGGAGTCGTTTGTTTCGTTTGTTCTTGCCGCTCAGGTTGATGCCACGGTGATGTGTAGTAGGACCCCGGCCTTGTTGGTGGCTATCCGGCGGTTGGTGTGGCTGCGGCAATGGACTGCTGATTTTAATTCAAAAAAGGACGCTCACGGCTCTTCCCTTTTTGGGTTTGCGCCTGTTTGGTGAGAAATTGGATTCTGTTGCCAAGGGAGGTAAGTTACCTCAGCGCAAGAAACTACGCCGTTCCTTTCGGGGGGTGGCTTCTTTTAATCCCTCCTTTCGGGAAGCCAGAGCTGGCAGGGGCGCGGTTTTCCCTGTCTCCAGGGGTGCCGGTTGGAACCGGGGTAGGGGCCGTGGCCGTCCCGGTCACTCCTGGGGCTCCAAGCCAAAACCCGCTGCCAGGCCCGCTCAGCAATGAGGGGGCGCCCTCACCCGTGCAGGTGGGGGGGGCGGTTGCGACACTTCTCCCAGGTCGGGAGGTGGTGTCGTCCGGTTACAAGCTGGAGTTCGAGTCCTGACCTCCTCCAAGGTTTTTCGGGTCTCGTGTGCCCACGGATCCTTTGGCCGCGCAGGGGCTCCTGGCGGCGGTAAGGAATCTTCTGGACATGGCAGTCATCTGCCCGGTTCCGTCCTCGGCTGTGGGCCTCGGGTATTATTCCAATCTCTTCACAGTGCCCAAGAAAGATGGATCGGTGCGTCCCATCCTGGATCTGAAGTTCCTCAACAGGTTTATACGTCCCCGGAAATTTCGCATGGAAACTCTGCGCTCTGCCATCAATTCTCTTCGGCAGGGGGGCTTCATGACATCCATAGACATGCCTACCTTCATGTTTCTATCTTTTCGGCTCATCAAAGGTTTCTTCGTTTCGTGGTGGCTCCAAGGGTGTTCACCAAGGTGCTGGCCAGAGTGATGGCCCTTCTCAGGGCTCAGGGGATTCGCATCGTGCCTTATCTGGACAACCTTCTCATCATGGCTCCTTTCTTCGGTCAATCGGAGACGGACACCAGGGCGGTGGTGTCCACTCTGGAGAGTTTCGGCTGGGTGATCGACTATCCCAAGTCCTCCCTCGCTCCGGCCAGGGTGGTGTCCTTCCTGGGAATGTCCTTGGATTCTTGTCAACACAAAGTGTTTCTGTCTCAGCCCAAGGTTCTCTTGATTCAGGAATTGGCGCAGCTTCTTATATCCAATCCTCGCCCGTCCATGAGGTTTGGGATGAGACTGGTGGGGTTGATGGTAGCCTCCTTTGAGGCAGTTCCCTTTGCTCAGTTTCACACGAGGACGCTTCAATTTCATCTGTTGGCGTCTTGGGACCGGCGACCAAGGTCGTTGGATCGGCCCTTCCAGATGTCCCCCCGGGTTCGGCAGTCTCTTCAGTGGTGGATGGTCTTGGCCAATCTCTTGAGGGGCTGGTCTGTTCTGACGCCTCTTTGGGAAACTGTCTCCACGAACGCCAGTTTGTCGGGATGGGGAGGTTTCTGGAAGGATCTTCAGTTCCGGGGGCGGTGGGGCCCTCAGGAGACCCACTTGCCCATCAACGTTCTGGAGCTGAGAGCCATCAGGTTGGTTCTGTCTCACTTGACACAGCATTTACAGGGTTTGCCGGTTCAGGTTCGGTCAGACAATCGGACGGCGGTTGCTTACATCAATCACCAGGGAGGGACTCGCAGTCAGGGTGCCGTCGGAGAGGTGTCTCTGATCCTAGCCTGGGCGGAGATCCATGTCCCTTGCATCTCGGCAGTGTACATTCCGGGAGTGGAAAACACGGAGGCGGACTTTCTGAGCAGGTGCTCTTCCCGCCAAGGGAAATGGTCTCTCGATCCCAAGGTGTTTCGGTCTCTTTGTCTCTGGTGGGGGACACCGGAGGTGGACTTGTTTGCCTCTCGTCACAATTACAAGCTTCCGATTTTCGTGTCGCTCTCTCAGGATCCTCTGGCTCTGGCGGTGGATGCCATGTCTCTGAGCTGGGGGGACCTGGGGTTCCTTTATCTGTTTCCTCCGATTACCATGCTAGGCAAGGTGTTGCGAGAGCTGGCCCTGGAAGGGGTTCCCGCCGTTCTCGTGGCTCCAAGGTGGCCAAGGCGGGTGTGGTTCGCAGACATCGTTCGTCTGGCGGTGGATCAGTTCGATCTGCTTCTTCGGCCGGATCTTCTCACACGGGGTCAACTGCGTTACCCCAATTTACCAACGCTGGCTTTGCCGGCCTGGCTGCTGAAACCTCCATCTTAAGGGAGGAGGGTCTTTCGGATTCTGTTATTCAGGCTCTTATTAGCGTCAGGAAGAGGTCTTCTTCTACCATCTACTATAGGACTTGGAGATCTTATCTTGATTGGTGTGAGGCTAGATCGTTGCCCTGTCGGGTCTTTTCTGTTTCCAGAATTTGGGATTTTCTTCAATCGGGGCTGAACTCTGGTCTTCAGCTGAGTACCTTGAAGGGGCAGGTTTCTGCCTTGTCTTTTTTTCAGAAGGCTTTTGCGCTTCATCCTTTGGTCGAGACTTTTTTCCAGGAGGTTTCGCATGTGCGGCCTCCTAGGAAGCCTTTGCTCCCTGTTTGGGTTTTGAATTTGGTTCTTTCTGCTCTTCAGGCTCCTCCATTTGAGCCCTTGCAGGATATTGCTCTTTCTACTTTGACTCAGAAGGTTGCCTTTTTGGTGGCCATCACTTCTGTTCGGAGTTGGCGGCCTTGTTGATTCAGGCTCCTTACTTTGGGAAGCATCAGGACAAAGTGGTTTTCCGTTTCAAACCGGACTTTCTTTCTAAGGTGGTCTCTGCTTTTCATCTTGACCAGGACATTGTTCTTCCTTCCTTGTGTCCTAAGCCTAGGAATGACAAGGAGAGGGTTTTGCATTGTTTGGTCGTGGTATGCTGTGTGAAGTACTATTTGCTTACTACATCTCCTTTTCGTATGACTGATGCCTTTTTCGTAGTGCCCTGTGGGCCTAGGAAGGGTTTGGCTCCGGCTATGTCTTCCATTAGTAAATGGATTCGTCAGGCTGTTGTTGGGGCCTATTCTGCCAAGGGGAAGGTTCCTCCTTTTCGTATCACTGCTCATTCCACTCGTGCTGTTGGAGCGTCTTGGGCTTTTCAGCACCCGGCTTTTGTTGAACAAGTTTGTAAGGCTGCTTCTTGGTCTTCTGTTCACACCTTTTCGAGGTTTTACAGGGTTGATGTGCGGGCTTCAGCGGATGCTGTTTTTGGCCGTAAAGTTCTGCAGACTGTAGTGGTTTGAGTTATGCATTATTGCCTTGTTGGATACCCGCCCTTTGTGGACACTGCTTTTGGATGTCCCAAGTGTAATTATTAAAGTTGAAGCGGGGTGTGTGACATACTTAGAATAATACCATTTTGTGAATACTCACCTGTAAAATGGGTATTATAAGTATGTCACACACCCCGCTTCACCCGCCCTTTTTGGTATCCTGGATTCTTTATAGGGTGACGTTTCGTTTACAGTTTGAGGGTTACCAATGGTTTTTTCCTGGTACCTTGTCTTTACTGCTGTTTGAAAACTGGGGGATAAGTGGGAGGTCCCAGGTATTATAGACCAGGAGGGGCTCGTTTTTCAAGACTTCTCTGCAACTACGCCACCTGCCAGTGGATTAACCCAAGTGTTATTATTAAACTTGAAGCGGGGTGTGTGACATACTTATAATACCCATTTTACAGGTGAGTATTCACAAAATGTTATTTTTACTTCCATACTACTACATGTTTCTTTTATTGAGGTGTACACATTCATAAATTTCTTGTTTGTCCCCCCGACCAAAGGAATAGAGACTTGGCAGAGGTGTTTTGTACATAACCTCATATCATGAAGTTATACCTTTGTTCTTCAAAGTTTCTAGGGAAATGGATGGGCTGCACGGCTCTCTGCAGTAGACACAAACCATTTTTTATATAATATATATATATAATTTCCTTTTCTTTCTTGTGCAAGCATTAGCTTTTTATGTTGTCAAGACATATCCTTTTGCAGTGGGACACCAGTGGATAGCTGTTGTGTGCTGGCACGCTGATTCTATATGGACAATTTTAGACTTGACTGTGATCCCTTTTTCAGAAGAGCTGCATTGTGTCAGACGATTGCCCCTCCTACCCTAAATCCCGGTTCCTATATCAGTTTCAGTTCTGTAGTGATCTCTTCTCATCCCACTTCACAAAGTTACTTATGGACTGTGCAATTTTTCTTATAGGTTCAACAGGGCATTTGCTCTCCACTGCTATTGGCACAGGGCAGCTCTAAGCTGAGCTGGCCCACCTTTAATAAAGAGATGAAATCTTTAAGCCATTGGTGCTAGATTCAAGTTGCCCAGTGCACATGAATGGTTACTGACAGGGGGACCAGGAACACTGACATGAGCTATATCTTTGTTAGTCACAATATACAGCTCTGGTCAGGCAACATGGAGTAGATAGTTTTCCACAATGTAGGTAATATGGGTGCAAGTTAATGATAGTATGAACCCGTGGGATGGTTTCTCATTATCCTTAACCCTTTAAGTGCCAGCCTACCTGGAGTTTTTGTCACACTCTGTTGCCAGACCATTTTGCGCTCCCCATGTTCAAATGTGATTTTTGAAGGGATTTCCAGGGATTTCCCAGGAAAATGATATATTGTTTTTTTCAGCAGAGTCTGGGCTTTAACATGAAATGTCTTGTTTGTCATTTGTTAGGTGTATTCTTAATATTTTTGGGTGAAATATATGCAAAAAAAAAAAAAAAAAAAAAATTTTTACATATTGTAGTTTTTTTTGGAATAAAAAATGTAAGGTTGTCAATAAAATCTTATTGCGTGTGAAATCCCAATTTCTCCTGGTTACAGCGGTACCACATATGTATAGGTAGACACCCTTTCCTGCCCAGGAGACTCCCCCAAACTGAAACAGCGCTTTAGGAGATTTTCAGATAAAATACAACTATGCTATGCAATATGCGCACCTTGCGGTTTTTCCAGAAAAACAACCCTTTACATTTGAAATACCCCCAACAAACTATATATTCTCTGGAAGTACACACCTCAGGCTTTCTAGGGGTACCAAGCTTGTGGATGTGGCCATAGTTTTCTGGAAGTAATCCCTCAACGTAATCTTTGGTTGCAAAGAGTTTCCCTAAAAAAAGGATAAAAAAGCAGAATCAAAGCCACATTTTCCTAAAAAAACTATATACAAACAAGAAAAAACAAGTTTAATCTGAAAACGCAACATCCCCCGAACAGAACAACACCCAACATGCATAGGTTCTGTCAAGGGAAGAGTTGCCAAACACCCCAAAGTAAAGCATGCGCATAACGGTAATTTTACTTGAAAATTTCAGCTCTGCAGACAAAGTGCGCACCTTGCGATTTTTCAACCAAAACAACCCTTTACATTTGGAATATCCCCCATAAACCATATATTCCCTGAAAGTACACACGTTAAGCTTTTTAAGGGTACCCAGCTTGTTCTAGTGGGCTCATCTTTCTGGAATTAATTCCTCAAAGAATTCTTTGGTTGCGCAGGGTTTCCCTAAAAAATTTATAAAAAAGCTGAATAAAAAACACCTTTTCCTAAAATATAAATATGCAAACCAGAAAAAACAAGCTAAGTCTGAAAGCGCAAGGTCCCCCGAACAGAACAATACCCAACATGCATAGGTACTATTAACCCTTTTAATTGCCAGCCTACTTGAGATTTTGTCACCCTCTGTTGACAGGCCATTTTCCCCATTTTGCGTCATGTTTTGCGACATGTTTTGCGCCATTTTTGCTGTAACTTTCAGAAAAATTATATATATATTTTTTGCAGCAGAGTTTAGACTTTAACATGAAATGTCTTGTTTGTATTTTTTTTTTTTTTTTTTTACAATATTATTAAGTGAAAAAAAAATAAATAAATAAAAACATTTTTTTAGAAAATTGACTCCTTTATTTTAAATAAAAAATGTATTTTATTAAGGAAAATCATATTGCATGTGAAAGCCCCATTTCTACCGATTAGAACGGTACCACATATTTATCGGTAGCCCCCCGTTCCTGCCCAGGAGACCCCCCTAACTGAAACAAGTATTTTATAACATTCACAAAAAAAATACAAAAACCATCCACACTACAAAGGGTTAAATCGGGAAAAAAAATGACATAGGGTCCCCCTTCCCAGGGGAGGGAGACCCCATTTTTTTTTTGATTTTTAAGGGTTAAAAACCCTTAAAAATCAAAAAAAAAATTGACGTGGGGTCCCCCTTACCCAAAGTAACCAGCCCGGGACCAGCTATGGGGGCTTGTAGGCACAGAGTGGGGGGGCCAGCTTTTGTGGCCCCCCCACCCTGCAGCCTACGAGCCCACATAGCCCATGTGGGCCCGGGCTCTTCTGCCCCCCCCTGGCCTTTGGGGAGGCAGGTAATGGGGGTGCCGGGGGTTAATGGCAAGCCACCCGCTAGCGCAGGTGGCTTGCCATCCCCCCAGCCTTGTGAACTGGTATAGGGGTCATGGACCCCTTACCAGTTCACAAGGGGTTAAAAGTAAATAATGACACACACACATAAAGAAAAAAATATTTTATTAATTTTTTTTTTTTTTTACACTATACTCACCTCCCATCCATCCTGGAGCACTCTGTCCCTCGGCGATCACTGGCTTCTGCTCACTTGCTAGAAGCCTTTTATAGCTGCTGGATGACAGATTACAAAGGGTTAATCAAAAAAAAAAATGACATAGGGTCCCCCCTCCCAGGGGGGGTGGACCCCATTTTTTTTTGATTTTTAAGGGTTAAAAACCCTTAAAAATCAAAAAAAAAATTGACGTGGGGTCCCCCTTACCCACAGTAACCAGCCCGGGACCAGCTATGGGGGCTTGTAGGCACAGAGTGGGGGGGCCAGCTTATGTGGCCCCCCCACCCTGCAGCCTACGAGCCCACATAGCCCATGTGGGCCCGGGCTCTTCTGCCCCCCCCTGGCCTTTGGGGAGGCAGGTAATGGGGGTGCCAGGGGTTAATGGCAAGCCACCCGCTAGCGCAGGTGGCTTGCCATCTCCCCAGCCTTGTGAACTGGTATAGGGGTCATGGACCCCTTACCAGTTCACAAGGGGTTAATAGTAAAAAAATGACACACACAGAGAAAAAAAAATCTTTATTTTTCTTTTTTACACTATACTCACCTCCGATCCGACGTCCCTCGCCGCTGTCCCGCGCCGCTGTCACTGACAGATGCCGGTGGTGATCGGCGCAGGGCGGGTGACAGGTGAGGGGGCTCCGATCGGAGCCTCCTCACCTGACACCCGCTCTGCTCCGATCACCACCGGCATCTGACAGATGCCGGAGCTCGGAGGGGGTATAGGAGGAGCGGGATGACGTCATCCCGCTCCTCCCACAATGGGCGGGGCTAAGCGGCTGCGGCCGTCGCCGCCATTACAAGAGGTGAGGACCCGGAAGAGGGTCCTCACCTGAAGACTGCGCAGCCCAGGGGAGGGATCGGACCCCCCCCCTGGTGAAGAGGAGACCCTGACAGAAGGCTCGGGCGCGGAGGTGAGTAAATGACAGTTTTATTTTTTTTTTTACAGCGGCGATCGGCGATCAGCGCTGGAAACGGGGGGGGGGCGGCTGGTTTCGGGCCCCCCCCTGAAGACGGAGGACGACGGGGGGGCGATCGGATGCCCCCCCAAGGAAGAGGGGACCCCAGGCTTCACAAGGATACCGGAGGTAAGTGATTTTTTTTTTCTATTTTTTAACTGTTTGGGGGAAATGCCAGGCACGTAGTTTCTACGTGCTTGGCACTTAACGGTAGGAGAAGCAACCACGTAGAAACTACGTGCTTGGCATTTAAAGGGTTAAAGGAGAACTTTCGCGAAAAATAACGCAATTATAAAAATCTATCTAAATATGCTGGATGGCTGGAGGAGGGGGACCATATAAATCTGAAATCTAGAAATATCCAGCCAGGCTTGTTTCTTTTTAATGGAAGGAAGAGAAAATAAGGGTGACAGGTTATGCACCCCTAATAAACTAAACTGGACACCCCTGGATTTTATTTCTGCCATGAATAAAAAAAAAAAAAAACACAAGCTTGAGAGTTTTGTTCAGGTGTATAAGTAACCCCTTCTTTCATTAGTCGACATGTTTATATGGATATTTATTATTACACAATTTTGTGATAGTGCTCCAATAAGTCTTAATGTGATCCTATACCCAGAAATAAGTTTTTCAACTTTTTACACCTGCCCAGTGCCTCAAAATAAACTGTGACCTGTAGCCAATATTAAATAAAGAACTGACAATTTATGATATGTGGTCTATAGTAAAATACACGTTTTATACGAGAGTTCCAAATTATTGCATTCCTGTTTTATTAAATGTTTATAGTGCAGGGACTTTATGGGGGTATTGTGTTGTACATGTAACATTTATGGTGCAGATTAAGTGATACTTTGAACGTTTTTAGGTGTATGAATTGCCATTTTGTGAGTCTACTGAGTTGTATTTACGAATCTTGTTTTAAAATGATTATGTATATAACCTTCTGCTTTTTTTATGCAGGTTTTTGAAAGAATCTTGTTTATCTGGGCAATTCGGCACCCTGCAAGTGGATATGTGCAGGGAATAAATGATTTGGTAACCCCATTCTTTGTGGTGTTTCTGACAGAACACGTTGGTAAGATGTAGATTTTTTCGCTTTATGTGCTTGCAAGACCTTTCTTTTAGTGTTACAAATGTAAAGGTTTCTTGTAAATACTGCATTGACTCTAAACCGTCAACATTTTTTTCTGGTGGTCTTTGGGTGTGGGACTTAAAGCGGACCGAAACCCACTGAATTTGTGAAATCATTTGGCCAAATGGTGTAGAACTAGAAATTTTATATTTGTGCTTTTCTAATTGTCCGGGAACACTGATTTTGGTAATGACACACACAAGAATGGCAATGAATGGAGGAGGCGGAGCTTTACAGCTAAAACAGGTGCCATTATCTGGGATTAGATTGAAGCAGGAGCACTGAAAATTTCCAAAACGTAATCTTCATAGGAGGAAGAATTTAGGGGATGCTAGTTAAAAATGTGGGTCAGGTTTTTGGTGTTTTGCCTTATTGTTTTTTTTCTCTAGGAATGTACAATAATCATTTGTGTTAGGATTTTGCCCCCATACCGGTGATTTACTTATCAGCATGCTGACTCCATGATTCCCATATCCCTGCTATGTTTTGCTACAGTGGGAGTGGTTTTCATGGCCTTGAGTATAAACCATGGACTAAAAGTCCCACAATTCTTCCAATGTAATAGGTGAATTCTTTAGCAGCTTTGGCTAAGTCTGAGCAGCCCAATGGCCTGAGAAACCCACTATTAACCCCTTTGCTACTAGAACACAAGACTGTGATCCTTCCAATCTCAAGAAGTTGAATTTCAGCAGAAAGATTTAAACCTGTCACCCATGCCTTAGCCAATCAGATGATTGGCAAGCTAGTGTAAGAAAGTCTATGATATGTACTCAAAATTACCACTTTGGTGTACATAGCTAAGGTAAAAACACATGTTGCTATGAAAAACTGTTATCTGTTATTATCTTAATGTTCTATTTGTTTGCATCTCTTTTTCTAAAAGGTAAGACATCATTTTGCCACACAATAATAGAAACTTTTAAAAATGCCATTGAAAGTGGAATTACCCTTTATACATATACTTGAACGTTGAGACTTGCCTAAAAGCTTTCCCTATCGCTAAACCACTTTCCATGGTCTACTGAACTGTAAAGTGGACCTTCCCTTTCACCCTTCCCTTCCCTACCCTTTCCCTTCACCTTTCCTTTTAACTTAAAGGGACTTGTGCACTCAAGGGCAATACTAAGGAAGCAAGCCTGATGCCTGCCCCACATGCCTCTCATTTCCCTGCACTGCTAGGTAAAAGTTGTAGCAGGGTTCCAGAATTTGCCTCCTTTAGATTTTATTTCTGTAGGATGACACAAAAAAAGATCTCGGGGTGAGTGATCCTGGCAAGTCCCAGTGGTCCAGCAGCTGTCTCTGACCACAGCAGAGCATGCTCAAGACTTGCAGAGCAGAGCTGCCCCATGTCTCACCCTTTCCAGTTCAGCTATGACCCAGAAATTAAGGCAAGGAAAGTAGCATTGCTTAGAATATCTACATATTTTAGATAATTTGAGATGCTTTGAACTGACTAATTTGGACACGGTACTCCAGGGGGGAGTTAGTGTGTGTCTGCACAGCGGGCTTTTACTTGTAGGGAATGTATTGGTCCCCCAGCCTCTCCCACCAGCAGTATATCAGAACTGTGAGGCAAGCAAAACCAGGGCACAGAGACCCCCTGGCCCCCATTCCTGAAGGCTACCAGCCCACATAGCCCTCACAGGCCTTGGGCTCTTCTGCACCCAACCCCCCCAGGCTTCGGGGATGCAGGTAGTGGGATGGGGTTATGGCAAATTGTTTGCTGTCAGGTGACTTGCCAGCGCCTCCTGCCTCATGAACCGGTTTAGTGGGTCTCCAGGACCCCTTACCAACTCATAAAGAGCTAAATGTAATAGAAAAAAACACACACAAAGAAAAAAAAGTTATTGATCTATTGCCACCTTCCATCGGGATCCCGATGTCCCAACTGGGTCGATCTCCACCACTGCTATCACTGACAGCCGGAGGTGATTGGCTGAAGCCTTTTATACCGGCAGAGTGAGATGGAGTGGAGATCTCAGTATATGTCCTCTGAATGATGTCACATTGCTTAAAAGCACAGTGAATACCTGTATGTTTGCATTGCTTAAAGTGGACCATCACCCTACCGTAATCTTATAGATTCCCGGGCCGATCACCTCCCTCCCCGCGGGACATCCGAGATCGGATGTGCCGCGGGGTGAAACCCCCCCAAACACCCCAAATCCCCTTACCTTGTCTGCGGCGGCTGTCAAACCGCTTGTCCGCGGCTGTCAAACCGCTTGTCCGTCGGCGCTGGGAGCGGGGAGAGGTGAGTTTTTCGGGTGATCGGGGGGGGTTTCACACAGCGGGGCACCCCGATCGGGGTGCCCCACCGAAGTGGACCAAGACCCAGGATAGTCAAAAGTTGGTCCACTTTAAAGAGACAGTTCTGCCAAATCTAATAGGGCAGCAAGGACTGATATTATGGCCTCCTGCAACATTTACAGCAAGCTGCAGGAACTGGATGGGCCTGCTTCAGGTGAGCGCCTTGCTGCCCTATTCTTGCCATTACCTAGACTGCCCCTTTTCAAAATTTGAGCCAATATATTTATGTTCAGATTGTATTATTTTGTCAGCAAGCAAAGCCTAACACAGTCTATTTCTGAAGTTTATAGGTATATTAGGCCAGCACACTCAAAAGAACAAGAATCTTGAAGAGGCACAACACCCGGGAATTTTACTCTTCTGGGTATTGTTCCTCGTGTGGGGAATCCTGGTGTTCCCACTGTACAGGCATGGCCAAAACCGAACAGGCTGATTGGCTGAGCAGTCAGCTCGCTTGATTTCGCTCATCTCCCTTCAGCTCTCCTAGCGAATCAGAGTGCACTGCTGGACACATCCCCATTCTGTTTTAAGCTTTGAGCGTGCCCGCGCCACTTATTTAGAAAGGTCTGGCGCGGGTCCACACATAGCTAGAGGCGAGCGGGGATGCGGCGACGATCTGGGGGGGGGCATCCCCAGATTGGGATGTAGTTGGACTGTAGTTAGTTAATTTCTCATTAATTACTGGGCACAAAATAAATAGCAGTGAAAAGCTAATTGCCTATCTATATTCCGTATAAAATCGATTTGAAATATTTGAAGTTGGGGTATGGAGCCTTTTAGTAATACATTTTATCATATTAACTCTTTAGAAGATGAAGTAGAAAACTTTGACGTCGCCAGCCTTTCCCCTGATACTCTACAAAACATTGAGGCGGATAGTTTCTGGTCAATGAGCAAGCTACTTGATGGCATTCAAGTAAGATCAAATATATTGAAGGCTTTTCTAAATGTTGTTCTCCTTGTCTGTTAGTAATAGAGTCTATGGGGTCGACTCACAGCCAGGTGACAATTCTCACTCCAACCGCCATTCACTTTCATTGTCTACCTTGGGGCTGATTCAAAAACCAGATGTAAATTTTCCCTTGGTGTGAAAGGAGTGAGTTTTCTCACCTGGCTCTGAATCAACCTCTATATGTAATAAAATAGTTATTCTGGATAGTGAATACTTAACTGCCTGTTATTTGAGGAAACCAATTTACTCTGTAACTGTTAACTTGTAACAATTAACATCTGCTCAGGGGGTGTAAATTAGTAAACATTCCTTTATGTATTTCCGGGGCATGGTCGAAAGCATTTGCTCAATCATTATACACAGCTTCACTGAGAACTGCACCACCCTCTTGTGATTGCTGACTTGCAGTTGCAATGGGAAGCAGACAGATACTTTGAGGAACCTCTTCACTTAAAGTGGACCAACACCCAGGATTTTGACTATCCTGGGTTTTGGTCCACTTCGGCGGGGCACCCCGATCGGGGGTGCCCCGCTATGTGAAACCCCCCAGAAAGCCCCAAAACTCAAGAGAGCGGGTGCGCGGTGCGCGTCCTGCTAGAGGGACGCGCGGGAGGCGGCGGCGGGCGCCGCTGGATCGAGGATCAGGTAGGGATTTAGGGGTTTCTGGGGGGTTTCACACAGGGATCGGGGTGCCCCGCAGTCAGGGGGCTGATCGGTCCAGGAATCTTAGATTCCCGGGCCGATCACGGGAGGGTGTTGGTCCACTTTAAACCGGACCAACAATCAAAAATGAAAAATGTGCATTTCAGTTAACTCCAAAAAGGCCACTACCTTTGTTTTCCAGCTGTTCCAGGCTGTTGGTCCGGTTTAAAAATCAGAAAGAAAAGGGCATTTATGTTTGACCTGTGGCAGAGACTCAGGGAAAGCTGTGATGGGACATGAGCATTTGCTGAGGCCAATCCATGGCTGGAAATAGGTGGCTGGTGGCACAAGTATATTGAGCAGTAAGCATTGCCTGCAAGAGGATACTTGTCTGCTTGTCATTTGCAGGAGATTCCCTGCTTAATCAGATTTTGCTGACTCACTTAACTGGGCAGGGGGGGGGGCTTAAGTTTGTAGCCATTTGGAGCTCCCAGGTTATTCTAAGCATACAGCACGTCCTGCTCCATCTATAATACTTACACATGGGTTATCCTCCGCCAGAGGGCGCTGTGCACTGCAGACATGCAAAAACAGGCTCCTCCCGGCCCTTCATATACCCAGGGACCTCCCACAAATCCCCAGATTTCTCTGCAGTGCTGAACTGCGAAGACATGAAGTATCACGCTTTCGCGGGCGAGCGGGGCTTTACAGCCCGAGGCCCTGCGGGACTATTTCCACCCGTCCTCTTCTGAAGAATATGCCTCCCAGCCTGGGCTGCGCGGGTCGGGTGAAGGTAGGCAGCACCTGGTGTGCTGAACGGAGCCACGCTCCAAGGCAATCCCCCTCCATAGGGTAGGAGGTTAGGCCGATGGTGAGCCTCTAGTGGATGCCCCTCCCGCAATCTTGCCCGTGCCCCTCACAGACTTAGTCCATGGACGCTGTCCGCTTCTCCCTCGCTTCCTCCCGTAACTCGGGGGAAAAGAAAGGGGGGGGGGGGGGTATGTGTGGCAGTCCTAGTGTTAAGTATCACGTTAAGGCCTTTGGTTTTTAATTTTATTGGGTGTCAGTGTCGCGCTCCCGCTATACAGTTGCGAGCCGTTTCTTTCATTAACAACTGCCTAGACGGCAGCATCATTTCCAGCGTGTCAGCATCTTTATGCATACGCCTTTCTATCCAACTGTTCTACTTATTTCTGTTGGTTAGAGCTTCGCGCTCTTTGGGGGAGGCGGAGACTCGGCATGACGCGCTCCGCGTCACAGCCTGGCCCGCCCCTCGAGGTTCGCTTGGCGCCATTTTGACAATCTTTGCGCACGCGCGTGGTGCGGTCCGCCTCCTCCCTTGGTCAGGTAAGTGCCCTCTGGGGTGGCATGGTTCTATGTCTGTTCGGCTGCGCATGGCACTGACACCACCCCTCTTGTCCGATTATGTCTTTCAGACGGATTCCTGGGATTCGTTTCAGGCTTGTACCTTCTTCTTTGGCAACAAGGGGACTCCCAGTTACGGAGGCTCTGTCCCCCTTTACTGACATCTTACTTTCACCAGGCGGGATGGCAGCTGGTGGGCCCGTTGGTGGCATATCAGATGATGTCCCTTATATACCGATCCCTTGGGCTCTTCGGCACAGTAGGTTATTGAGCTTACATGGGGTTCCAGCACCCCTGAGGCTTGGTCTGTGCTCATTCCCCCTTGGTAAAGTGGTTCCTCTTGAGCTGATCATATTCAAGGGCCCTGTCAGGGGGCACCCCTTTCCTTACTTGCATCTTCCTGTGAATGGTCACCTTGGGTACCAAGTCTCGCAGGTTGGCGGGGGGGGGGGGATTTCTTCCACAACCCCCCGTGGTTCCTAAGGTAAGGGTCCCCTAGAGGGTCCATCTTACCTACTGGTTTTGTTGAAAAGGTGTGCCTTCCGTTGACTCTATACGGCTGGACTTCTCTTAGGATCTGTCTATTTGGGGACTCTTGGCCTGTTGGAAGACAATGGCCTGTTTATTATTGGTCTGAAGCTTGAAGCAGGATGCTCCCTCTGGAGGGTCCCTGATCCTGCTTGGGCGGGGGTCTATGTCCCCTGCTTCTCAGCAGTATTCGCTCCAATGGATGCCTTTCAGCGGCAGGTTATGCTATCCTGGTGTCGCTCTGAGAGCCAACTAGGGTGGCTCTGTTGGGTCTCGCTTATGCCACAGGGGCTCCGCCCTTGTTTTTACTGTCCCAGAATATTCTGACTCTGGTCATGGGGGCTTAGTAAAATTATGCATAGACTTCTATTTTATATGCTCTCTTCGTTCACCCTACTTGTGGGGTTCTGCGCACGTTGTGCTGATATAGGGACCCGTGAGATTAATGGCCTGGGTGGCCTTGTGGACTGTGGTTCGCAGATGCTTCTGCTGTAGTCTGCTGACCTGTTCGCTCTCTCAGGAGCGCGGTTCTGCCCTTGTCAGGCCCCTTCCTTTGTCGTCCCAATATACAGACTCTAGTCTGGGGCTTGACAGCTGATTCATTCACCCCTTGGAGACGGGCCTTATCTTCTGGGTGACTCGGTATATGGGGGGCTAGGAGCAAGCTTCCTTGGCTTCCTCTTCCTCCATCTATTGGGGGTTATGGTATGCCCATATTGATTGGCATGAGTCTTGGTCTCTTCCCTATTGGACGTTCTCGGTTCCCAGGGTTCTAGAGTCATTACAGTATAGGTTGGGGTTGGCTCCCCTTCTAGGGACTCTGAAGGTTCAGATTCTGTCCTGGCTGTCTTCCTGTAAGAATCTGGTTCTGTCCTCCTTGTGAAGAGTTCTCTTGGGGAGTGCTTAGGTGTATCTCCCAAGTAGTTCCATGGTCCCTGTTGGGATCAATTTTCATTCTGTTTGCCCTGCGGATTTTCCCTGGGGACTTTCTGCTGGATGATGTCTGAGCTGCCTTGTAGTCCAAGTCGCTTCTCTGGGGGCTCCTGCCTCAGTCAGACGTGTGCCTGAGAAGGTGGATCTGTTTACTTAGCCTTGGCTCATATCGAGGGTCTATATTCCCTCAACAGGTGTTGCAATTTTTCCCCTGAGGCTTTCTTGTCCCTTAGGGGGACTGATGCTCTTGGAGTCTGCGGGCGCCTCCTTATGTATGCGCCTGATATCGCCTGTTTCCAGCGCCACTACGTCCTTGGGATTAATCCCTTTTGGGTGTCTCCTGGTCCTGAGTAAAGCCCTTGGCTTCGTGCTAAGTGAAGGGGTCAGTATTCCCGCCTTCGGTCGGGTGACCAGTTTTCATTCCCCTTGGGGAAGTTACAAGTTTTCCACGAGGCTTCTGTTGCCTGTGGGCTGGTTGGGTCGTTACACTGGCCTATTCCTTTGAGGGGGAAGAATCTCCCCTTTTTCATTTTATTCTGTTATATTGGTGCTTGGGTACCATTGGCCCTTCAGCATCAGGTTTTTTTCTGTTTAAGTTACTAGACTGTTGCTCGTCTCTGTTCATACCTTTCAAAGGTCTTGTTATGAGATTGACGTTAGAGCCTCTGCTCATGTCATGCCTGTTGCAAGTTTTACAGGTGACAGCGCCTTTACTGTCCGCTGTGCCTTGTTTTTGGGGATCCCACCCTACTTTATGGACACTGCTATTGGATGTCCCATGTGTAAGTATTATAGATGGAGCAGGACGTGCTGTATGCTTAGAATAATACAATTCTGTGAGATACTCACCTGTAGAATTGGTATTATATGCATACAGCATGTCCTGCTCCACCCCACCCTGGTTTACTGTTTCTGGATCCTCTGTATGGTGATTGTTATCATTACTATTGTTACCAGTTGGTGGTTGGTTTCTCCCAGCTTCTTTCTCAGTGCTTTTCAATACTGGGGATTTGTGGGAGGTCCCTGGGTATATGAAGGGCCGAGAGGAGCCTGTTTTTGCATGTCTGCAGTGCACAGCGCCCTCTGGCGGAGAATAACCCATGTGTAAGTATTATAGATGGAGCAGGATGTGCTGTATGCATATAATACCAATTCTACAGGTGAGTATCTCACAGAATTGTATTTTTTATGACTGGGTCACAAAGATGGTTGATGGCTACTACTTAGGCAGAATAATTACAAAGAAAGAAAGAAGGTTGACAGCATAAGGAGACCTTATGGTCCATCCAGTCTGCCCTTATGTGTGTATGTTCTCTTAGGATGGATGCTTACCCCAGGCATGTTTAAATGTATTACTAGCATCTACTACTCTTTCTGTAAAATAATATTTTCTAACATTGCTCCTGATCTTTCCTCTGACTAGCTCCAGGTTGTGCCCCCTTGTTCTATCGTTAAGTGTCTTCTTAAAAACACTTCCCTCCTCAACCTTTTTTCAATTCTTTCACATATTTAAAGGATTAAAAGTTCTTAGTCTCTAAATAATATGTAAATAAATAATCTAGCCACAATGTTCCATACTATAAAAATAACAAAAATGCCCCATAAACCACTGCAAAATACCCTTTCCAGAGGAAGAAACCTTGTAGCAGCCTTGCTGGGACATGGTGACCATCCACCAGTCATCCACTGCTCCATCCATCTGAACTGTCTGTGCCCACTGCTTGTGAGCACTGGTTAAGAGGGGAGGTGAATCGTAGGTTTATGCACAAATGCAAGCCTCTTAAGAATCCTACACCTTGAAGGTTGGCAGACCTTCAGAGGCACCAGCAGCTTCAACCACCTGTTGATGCTTTGTAATGACATTTTAGCATCTGCTCTCTTAATTCAGCAAGTGGATGCCCCTTGTACTACAGTTTTCATTTTTTACCTGAAGAAGGGAAGACTCACTTGGCAGTGTCTTTTTCCTAAACCTCAAGGACAACTATCATTAGAAAAAGGTTATGTTCTTATAGTATAGACCTTGGAAAAAGAAACCTATTACCAATGGGGATGGCTAAACCCGATGGTGAACTTTGGTGTTTAATTAAACGATCCTCTGTTGTCAGCGTGACGGCAGCAGCGTTTGAAACTGGCCCCAGCTGGGGCTACCAAAAGGTGACCGCTTGCTCTCATGAGTGAGGAGATTTCTAGTGCCAGCACTAGGAGTGTCCTCCCTCATGGGAGCTGGCAGCCATCTTTTTGTAGCCCCAGCTTGGGCCAGTTCTACATACCTCTGCCATGCTGACAGAAGAGGATCGGACAGGGGCGACTTACAGCAGCTTCTTGGTGCTGCAACCTTAGATGAAGCTGGTTGATGGGCTGCTTAGCTTTTCCGTGTTCGGGCTGGACACCAAACTCTAACATGGACTTCTGGCTGAAGTACGTGCAAAGTTCGCTACAAACACAAACTTTCCGGTTCGCTTTTGTCCATCTCTAGTTATCAATACACTTTATTTAAAAAAAACTTTCCTTTATGTACTTTTTCCCAATTGAAATTCAAGAAACTTAATGAGTCAGCTGAATTCATGGTATGCACAGAACTGGCATTTGATGGGTGAGGGATTGTTATGTGTGTGTCTGAAGATACATGTTTAATATGTTTTTTTTTTTATTATTATTTTTAATTATAGGTCTACATTGAGGTCTAGTTATTCAGTGACTGTAATTATACATCATTGTATTTTAGTTGCAGCAACAATAAGGTACTTATATATTCAATATTTTGTTTCTAAGGATAATTATACATTTGCACAACCTGGAATTCAAAAAAATGTGAAGGCCTTAGAAGAGCTTGTAAGCCGGATTGATGGTAAGAATAGGCATGCTTTTTAAAATCTGTAGTTCCATAAAATGTTTATTTTATTTATAACTTTTTTTTTTTCTGCCCAATTTCAGAAATTTTTGGATGCTTTTAGGGCAGCTTGATGGTGTGGGTTCAATAAAAGTCCTCCAGAGCCCATGCTTACAAGTGCAAGTCAATATGCCTTCACAAAAAAATAAAGGTTCCCAGTCAGAGGGTGTGTTTATCGGCTGTAACATTTACATATTTAAATATTTATATTTCTGTTGTATACTTCGGGTTGATAAAATGTGGTCTTTTTATACCTGGTGCTGGATCATCCCTGGGTAGACAATGACAGTGAATGGGAAACATATGGTGCACTTTTTCCCCAGATGCTAAATCGCCCAAATGATTTGGCAGCAGGTAAAATAAGTGCACTTTTTGGGAGTAAAAAAAATCCATTCTTATTCATAAAGCTTGGTTTAGAGCCGTTGCCGAGAAACTCTCCCAGGTCTCAATGTAACTTGGCGCGTGATTTCTCGGCAACTCGCCTGATTCAAAGCTCCTTCCGAGATGATTTTGCTTGTGCAGAAGGAAGCGAGAATTATCACTTCCATCTGAGATTTTACAACTCGAGTGACAGTTTCATGGATCTCCGTCAGTGAGTTGTACTAGTATTCTAAGCATACAGTACGTCCTGCTCCAATATAATACTTACACGTGGGTAATCCTCCTCCAGAGGGCGCTGTTCACTGCAGACATGCAAAAACAGGCTCCTCCGGGCCCTTCATATACCCAGGGACCTCCCACAAATCCCCAGATTTCTCTGCAGTGCTGACTGCGAAGACATGAAGTATCACTCTCTCGCAGGTGAGCGGGGCTTTTACAGCCTGCGGCCCTGCAGGACTATTACCACCCGTCCTCTTCGATAAGATGTGCCTCCCAGCCTGGGCTGTGCTGGTCGGGTGACGGTAGACAGCACCTCGTGTGCTCACGGAGCTACGCTCCACCGCAATCCCCCACCATAGGGTAGGCGGTTTAGGTCGATGGTGAGCCTCCATTAGATGCCCATCCCGCATTATTGCCCGTGCCCCTCATAGCGATGAACCCTGGGTGCAGGTCCGCTTCTCCCTCGCTTCCTCCCATAGCTCGGGGGAAAAGAAAGGGGGGGGGAGGGGTATGTGTGTGGCGGTCCCAGCGTAATGTTAACACGTTTATGGCCATTGACTTTTTATTTAAACTTGGGTGTCAGTGCCGCTCTCCTTGCTCCACATAAACCTTGTCTGGTTGTGCGCGTGTGTGTCCTTTCATTACAAGAAGTGTGCAGCCCGAGCGGCAGCATCATTCTCTAGTGTCGAGAGCAATCTCCTTAATTACACTCTGTATGTGTGTCCTAGCCACTTCTGTCATTGACGTTGCGCTGGTTAGAGCTTTGCGCTCTTTGGGGGAGGCGGGGACTTGGCATGACGCGCCCCGCGTCTCAGCGCTGGATGACACCATTAAGATGTGTGCTAGAACCTCTGCCCTTGTGGTAGCTATTCGCCGCCTGGTCTGGCTGTGACAGTGGGGTGCTGACGATGATACGAAAAAGGCTCTCACTGGCCTTCCTTTCAGAGGACGGCGTCTATTTGGGGCCCGTTTGGACCTTTTTGGAACAAAGGGTAAGGCACCCCTACCCAGAAGGCCGTCTCGGCCTCCTCGGGGAAGGGACACCCCTCCACCTCCCTATGTTAGTGTCAAACGCGAACCTGAGGTGTGCTTCCAACTTTTCGGAGTGGATTTCCACCACGGGGTGGGCAGGCAACGCCCTGGGCCCTCTGGCAGGGCTAAGTCCAAATCTGCCAAGACTTCCCAAGCATGAAGGGACGCCCTCGCCCTTCTGGGCGAGGGGACTGCCACAGCACCTGACTCCTATCTGGGAGTGTATCTTCTCCTTCTGGTGGTTCCAGGAGGTAGTTCCCCTGGACACAGGATAGAATTTGCTGGGCGGTCCCTCTCAGAGGTTGTCAGGGTGCTTCTGGCCCCTGTTTTCTCCTCAGGAGTTGGTGCAGGCCGTACTCGGCCTACAGAGTCTGGGCTTACTTACCGGTTGCCCTTAACAGAATGGGGCTGTGGCCTCTATGTTAACTTTCCTCTTTCCCTCAAAATGATGAGGCGGTCTGGGCCATGCTGGCCTATGGTAGGCTTGGCAATTCTTCACTCACAGGTGGTCCCTGCATGATATCTCTGTCTTGGGACACAGGCACCCTGTGCAAAAGGGGGCTTCTGGCCTCCTGGGGAGATCTAGATCCCTTTAGTTCCCTCTGTGTCTTCTGGACACCAAGACCTTTACTAGTCTGTGTTGAAGGACCAACTCTGCGGATTGGGGCCTTATTTTTGGCCTCTCTTCTGCTCCCAAGCTACTCGCCAAGGTGTGGATGGGGGTTATGTCTCTGACATGCCAGTGGGGCATCTGCACTAGGACCTACCGGATCGTCCTTCCTTACTTCCCAATCTTTACGTCAGACCGTGTAGGTTAGTCGGCCGGCGGTGTCCCCTGGGAGTTACCGGATGGGTGCTCAGTCACCTCAATCCCTCATGATCCCTTATCCGCTATCTCCATTCCTTGGATTCGGTTCAGGCTTGAGCCTTCTTCCTTGGCAACAAGTGGACTCCTGGTTACGGGGGCTCTTTCCCTCTTTGCTGACATCTTACTTTCACCAGGCAGGATTGCAGCTGGTGGGCCCGTTGGTGGCGTATCAGATGATGTCCCTTATACACAGAGCCTTTGGGCTCTTCGGCACAGTAGGTTATTGATCCTCAATGGGGTTCCAGCACCCCGGGAGCTAGGTCTGTGCTCATTCCCCGTTGGTACGGTGGTTCCTCTTGAGCTGGTTATATTCAAGGACCCTGTCAGGGGGCACCCCCTTCTTTGCTTGCATCTTCCTGTGAATGGTCACCTTGGGTACCAAGTCTCGCGGGGGGGGGGGGGCGGGGGAATTTCTTCCAAAACCCCCCCGTGGTTCCTAGGTAGGGTCCCTTAGAGGGTCCATCTTACCTACTGGCTTTGTTAAAACAATGAGCCTTCAGTTGACTCTATACTGCTGGACTTCTCCTCTTCAGGACCTGTCTATTTGGGGACTCTTGGCCTGTTGGAAGACAATGGCTTGCTTTATTATTGGTCTGGAGCTTGAAGCTGGATGATTCTCCTGGAAGGTTCCTGATCCTGATCTGGGTGGGGGTCTACGTCCCCTGCTCCTCAGTGGTGTTCGCTCCAATGGATGTCTTTCAGTGGCAGGTTGTGCTATCCTGGTGTCCCTCTGAGAGGCAACTAGGGTTGCTCTGTTGGGTCTCGCTAATATCACAGGGGCTCTGCCCTTGTTTTTACTGCCCCAGAATATTCTGACTCTGGTCATGGGGGCTTAGTAAATTTATGTATAGACTTTCTATTTTATATGTCTTCTCTTCATTCACCCTGCTATGTGGGGTTCTGCGCACGGTCGTGCTGATAAAGAGACACGTGAGATTGATGGCCCCTGGGTGGCCTAGTGACTGTGGTTCGCAGATGCTTCTGCTGAGGTCAGCGGACCTGTACGCTCTCTCAGGAGTGCGGTTCTGCCCTTGTCAGGCTCCTTCTTATGTCGTCCCAATCTACAGACTCTAGTCTGAGGGCTTGACAGCTGATTCATTCACCCCTTTGGAGACGAGTTTATCTTCTGGGTGACTTGGTCTATGGGGGGCTAGGAGCAAGCTTCTTTGGCTTCTTCTTTCACCGTCTGTTGTGGGTTATGGTGTACCCATATTGATTGGCATGAGTCTTGGTCTCTCCCCTGTTGGACGTTCTCGGTTCCCAGGGTTCTAGAGTTGTTACAGCATAGGTTGGGGTTGGCTCCCCATCTAGGTACTCTGAAGGTTCAGGTTCTGTCCTGTCTGCCTTCCTGTAGAAGTCTGGTTCAGTCTTCCTTGTTACGAGTTCTCTTGGGGATTGCCCAGGGTCATCTCCCAAGTAGTTCTATGGTCCCTGTTGGGATCAATTTTCATTCTGTTTGCCCTGCGGATTGTTCCCTTGGGACTTATTCTGGATGCTGTCTGAGCTGTTTGGTAGTTCAAGTCGCCCCTCCGGGGGCTGTTGCTTCAGTCAGACGTGTGCCTGAGAAGGTGGCTCTGATTACTTAGCCCTCGTTCATTATATACCATGATGTGGTGGTATTCCACCTTACGTCGGACCCTTTTGTCCAAGGTGGTGTTTTATGATCATTATTTAAGTCCTTTTAGTCTGCCTATGGGCCTTATTCTTAGTAATGCTGAAGTAAGGGGTCTACATTCCCTCAACAGGTCTTGAAATTTTCCTGGTTGTTTCTTGTCCCTTAGGGGGACTGGTGCCCTTTGGGGTCTGCGGGCGCCTCCATAGGTATGCGCCTGATCTCGTTTGCTTCCAGGGCCTATGCGCCCTTTGGACTGATCTTACTTGGATGGTTTGCCTTCCTGGTCCTGAGTAAAGGTTTCGGCTTCTTGCTGATCCTTGTTAGTGAAGGGGTCAGTATCCCCGCCTGTCTTGCGGGAGACCAGTTTTCACCTTTTACCGAGGCTTCTGTTGCTTTTGGGCTGGTTAGGCCGTTACACTGGCTTATTCCTTTAAGGGGGAAGAATCTTCCCCCCTTCTTATTCTGTTCTGCTGGTGTTTGGGTACCTTTGACCCTTCAGCACCAGGTTTTCTGTTAAACAAGTTTGCTAGACCGCTGCTTGTTTCTGTTCATACCTTTTCAAAGGTTTTGTTATGCGATTGACGTTAGAGCCTTTGCTCATGTCGTCCTTGGTAGCAAGGTTTGCAGGTGACAGCGCCTTTACTGTCTGCTGTGCCTTTTTTGTTGGGGATCCCACCCTACTTTATGGACACTGCTATTGGATGTCCCACATGTAAGTATTATATTGGAGCAGGACGTACTGTATGCTTAGAATAATACAATTCTGTGAAATACTCACCCGTAGAATTGGTATTATACGCATACAGTACATCCTGCTCCACCCCACCCTGGTTTTACATTTCCTGGATCCCCTGTATGGTGATTGTTATCATTGCTATTGTTATCAGTTTGGTGGTTGGTTTCTCCCGGCTTCTTTTCTCACTGATTTTCAATACTAGGGATTTGTGGGAGGTCCCTGGGTATATGAAGGGCCGGGAGGAGCCTGTTTTTGCATGTCTGCAGTGAACAGCGCCCTCTGGCGTGTAAGTATTATATTATAAAAACATGCGCTACAGCCAGCATTCTTTTTAGCAATGAAAATGGCAGCCGGTCCATTTTTTAAATTTCTTTTAGTTTAATACGATTTTTTAGAACAACAAAAAAATGACCCCCCCCCCAGACCCCCTTATGCCTGGTGCATGGGCTGGTTGCCTTTTTTGGAGGGGGGGTTATTAATTTATTTTTAAATCCTCTCTAAAAAGAAAAAAAAAATAGTGACTTTGATCAATGTAAAAAAGCATCTCGAATAGTGAAGGCTGCAGCTCTCACCAGCTTTTTGCTGCCAAGATCTGCCAGCTGAGAAAAATCACATTGAAACCAACTCCCCGAATCACACTTTTTGGAGGGAATTTTCATTTGAGTTCTCACAAAACAACGGAAATTTCCTCCCAAAAAAATCTCTGACAAAAAATGATCTGCTGAATCAGGAGAGGGGGGAAAGGGACAAGAACAGGTTTTTCTGCAAAAAAAAAAAAGAAAGAAAGAAAACTGATTCGATCCCACTGCCTACCGAGGGGTCAATCCAGCACCAGATGGAAGAGAAGCACTTCCGTTTCAATTCTTACCTAAAGTACTTACAAATGGCGCTGAATTGAAGAGAATTGGTTTTACAGTATGGTCTGGCCCATTATTTTAGGTTCCTGGGTTTTCCTTCTTCCTTCTCATTTTGTGGCTGCTGCCTCCGTTTACAGATCCCTTGACTTCTTCCTTTCCTGCCCAGTTATATCAATTTTGATCCCCCCCCAACACTGACAGTGTTTGCAGTCTCCTCCTTGCATGCACATGTCCTACCAGGTGAGATCCCTGGACTCCTTTGTAGGTATTTAAATTGACTATACCTCTATTAAAAAGTATATCAAACCCTCAGAGAATCCATCCCACAGATTATGCCCCTGATTTAGGCCAATTTCTGGTTTCTCATTTAGCAAAGATTTAATGTAAAGATTTAGTGAGGCCAGGGGTGGGTCTCCTCTTCTGGATTCCATTGGCAGAAAGACATTGGTCCCCAAACTTTTTAACACCGCTTTCATGGGAGGCAATTGTTTCAGGGCCCGGTTGGGGGAGGGGCTGTGGCAGATATGGCACGGGCACATGTCTGGCTAATAGCAGAGCGCCATTTTATCAGGGGTCAGGTATGTTTTCCCAAATCATGCACCAGGTCTGACTAAAGTTTCTCTTTACAGTAGACTTACTTCCTGGTTTTTGTTTCTTAGCAACAGTTATGTGAACAGCAGCAGCTAGAAACTGCTGTGTGAAACCAGATAAAAATTACCAGCGAAACCAGGGGTTTTACACCGTGGGGTGTGCCAAATCAGGATGCTCCATTATGAAGGAACAGGAACAAGGAGCCAGGCAGCCCTAAAGTAGGGTCTAAGTAGTGACCCTTCCATGATGTAGCTGAATTTCCTCTTTAAGTAAGAGTGACTGCAGACACAGACAGCCTGTGCTTACCTTGCCACTCTGTATTCCTCCCGGCAGCTCCCTCTGCTGCCACTCAGTGTGTGCTTGTGAGTGACTGCTGTAAATGGCACCCCCGGCCTGCCCGCCGCTGCCAGTTTGGCATGCAGTGCAAGGAGTGATATCATTCCAGCCATGCCCCACAGTGCAGTATCGAAAGCTGCTGGACAGAGGAGAGGGGAGTTCAGATGGCCGGTGCCAGGGCATTTGCACACATCCGACTGACTGAAAGGTAGTACGACAGCTGTGTCCATGCCCTGGTCCGGTCCATTCTGGTGTCGCTAAGCAGTAGTGAGTCATGGACAGGGGGTTGGGGGCCCCTGTCATAAAATATCTGGGCTGGATTATTCTAAAAAATCTTCATTATTTACATCAATTTAACATTTCCCCATTTTGAACTAAATGGAGTCAGAACCGATATGCTGTACAGATCTCACAATCTTTCCACAAGGTGCACAAACATTGATACTAACCAAACCCTAAATACTCCATGCTAACCAAATGTCCATGTTACACAAAAAGTTGTTTCCCGGTTCAGCCAAAACTCCCCAACTGTGATAGCTTAGGGCTCACTTTGGATGAATTATTTCAACCTATTTGGTCTGGTGTGGCTGAAGTGTTTGGAACAGAAATGCAGAAATCCCTAATTTTTTATATGATTTATTAATAGACTGTAGTACTGCTTTTAAACAGTAATGTCTCCACTCATCCAAGCACAGCCAATGGATAATTAGACCCAAAACTTTAACACGAAATGCTATATCTGCCTCATCACAATTCCCATTTTAATAGCTCTTATTTTAAATTAGGTCAGGTGCACCATCATCTTCAGAAATATGAAGTTGAATATTTGCAATTTGCATTCCGTTGGATGAATAATCTGCTGATGAGGGAACTCCCTTTAAGGTGCACTATACGGCTTTGGGACACTTACCAGGTATTCATCCTAATTTATGAGAAATCTTAAAAGTGCCTCAGTGCCTGCTTTTTGTCTTTTAGTTGAGCCAGACTTTGTTTGAACTATGAACTAGGGGCCGGGGTCATTATGCTTTTTTGGTCATATTACCTTCACAATGCAGATTTGATGTTTGCCAGTTTACTTGTGCTTGTAGATCTACTTAGTAGAATGTTGACAGACATGCCCTTTGTTTCAGAGTAGCAACTTGCACCCTCCTGAAGTATCAGAAAGACTGTGTTTTGAGCAAAATGAGAACAGTGGGGCAAAGCATGGTCTTAGGCAGATCTCTTCTAGAGCAGTAGGTCTCAGCCTGCAGTATGCAGGGGGGAGCCTCAGCTTTCTACCTCATTTTGCTCTTGGAGGCTACGGCGCAGATCATATGAGGGCCCTGTTCTGCCCGATATCCCACATTCTCCTCTCTGTACTGTGTAACGGTGCACAGGATGTTTGCATGTTCCCGGTAGAGCAGCTGTAATCACATGCGATATGTAAAACACAACCTAAGCTCTTTCCTTCAGAAGCTTGTGGACAGCTTTCATAGGCTGGAGTTACATTGTACAGGAAAGCGGGGGGGGGGGGGGGGGGGGTTGGCAGGCGGGAGACGTAAGGGCCAATTGATTCGCCTAATGATAGTAGAAAAGCCATTGGACTTTGAGGAAAGAGAAACCCCCCTCCAACTCAGTGTCTGGTGAATGCTATCATTTCTCTCCAGCCTCCTCTTCCCTCAAACTGTGTAAGCCAACTGTAAGCCCTGGGTTGGCAGTGGAAGCTCATCTTCCTCCTCCTCACAGCAAAACAGCTTCCATCCCAGCAAGAAGGTCAGTGTGCTAAGATGTAATTCACAATTGGCCAGCCAGACAACCCATATATGTACATGCATGTGTGTATCTGCTGTATGTGCACGGGTGCCCCTGTGTGTGTACATATGTGCCTCTTTGTGCATGTGTGCCCCTGTGTGTCTGTGTGTGTACATGTGTATCCCTCTGTGTCTGTACATATGTGCCCCTCTGTGTGTACATGTGTATCTCACTGAGTCTGTGTACACGTGTGCCCCTCTGCGTGTGACTGTCTGTGTGTGCATGTGTATCTGTCGGTGTGTGTACATGTGCCCATCTATGTGTACGTGTGCCCCTCTTTGTGTGTACATGTGTGCCTCTCTGTTTATGTGCATGTGCGCCCCCCTTGTGTTTATATGCATATTTCTGTGTGTGCCCCTGTGTATATGTGCATGTGTCTGTGTGTGATATCAGAGTGCCAACATTACTTGTAACGCTGTGCCATGACACGTCCTTCCCAGTGGTTAGAGGGTTTTGGTGGATCCCCAGTTTAATCAATCATTTTTTATTGAGGAGATTTGTGTAAATGCGCCTTGTTTGATTGTTCCTCTTTAGGGAGGGGGTGGCACAAATTTTGTAGGTGAATTTGTGTTCACTCTATTTATGCAGCAGCATCCCAGGCATCTATTGGCAGAGATGCCCTCTGGCGCTCAACAATTTAGAAAGACTGGTGCAGGAGCCAGCGTATCAGCCTCCCCCTTTGTCTGTGCCAAAGCTCGGTTTGCAAACAGAGCTTTATGCTTTGCATTAATATGCATGGAAAACAATGTTAATTGCACAAGAGATTGCACTGTGGGACCACTGGAAATGTGAGATTTAAGGGGTTATCTGGGGTGTTTCAATAACCGTAGTGGTTCCAAACCCAGGATGGTCAAAACCCCAGGTTTTGGTCCATTTTAAGCCTGCTACTTATTTCTGTAAGATATATACATGATTCCTGTGGGTACTCGGTTGGAACATCAGTCGCTAGGGTACTTGGCACGAAAAGGTGCGAACCCCTGCTCTAGAGGACCCTGCTTCATAGATAAGCCAGTCTCCTTATTACAGAGACCTGAAAATTGGAAGCCACATGCCTACAGTATGACACGGACTAGGTTCCTGCCTTCCACAGTGGTGACAGATGAGGTGAAGCGTGCTAAAATGATGAGAAACATAAATTAATCAATAGCGAAGACTATGGTACAGAGAGAGGATGATTTTCACTATATCCAGTCCAGGTCGTCCCAGAAGTAATGACAGTTGGGTAATCCACCGCTAGGTGGCGCCTGACTGCAGGATCAAAAGCTGTCGCTCCTCCTGGCCTCCTATAAAACAGGTGTCTCTCTATGATTTCCCAGTGTTCTTCCTGCAGTCTGCTGCATAAGGATCATATGGATACTCTCTCCTGGATACTGCAGCTGAGCAGGGCCTCCTAGCCCGTCGGCCTCTGCATCCTTATTGCCACCGTTCCCGTTGGACCCAATACTGCCTCCCAGCTTCGGCTGACCGGGACAGTGAAGGTAGGGTGAACGCCGGGGTCAGGCGTTGGCAGAGCTAGGCTCTGGGCTGCAGACCCTGCCCAAAAGATAGCCGGCCATAGGCTGATGGTGAGCCTATTTGGGGGGGGGGGGACCACTATATGCCCACGGGGCTTATGCCCTCCCTGCACCACAAGCTTTATTGTTGTATTGTGCTGGCGTTTACTTGACTGGACTGCCGTCCCTTGCGTGCTGGTGTGTTTTTTACTGACTTTTTACCTCACATATTTACCCTCCTGTGTTTTTTACTGACTTTTTACCGCACATATTTACCCTCCTGTGTTTTTTACTGACTTTTTACCTCACATATTTACCCTCCTGTGTTTTTTACTGACTTTTTACCTCACATATTTACCCTCCTGTGTTTTTTACTGATTTTTTACCTCACATATTTACCCTCCTGTGTTTTTTACTGATTTTTTACCTCACATGCTCACCCTCCTCGCTCCCTCGTCACTCCGCTCTCTCCCCTCTCCTTCATGCTGCCGCACTGTGGGGGGGGACGTCGGCACGGGCGGAGTATGTCTGGGAATGTGGGCCCCGCCGGGTGCGCGCTTGCTGCACGAGGCCCCGGGCTGACGATTCTGCTGGGCTCCTCCCATGAGCCGCCTGATGTTGCGGGGCCCTCCGCCATCTTGGGGGCGGGCACGATACCCGCGCCGTCGGGGGGGGGCGGGGCCCCCCCTCGAGGAATGTGTGCTGCTGGCTGATCCACGCCATCTTCTCCTCCTGCACACTGCTGTCGTCTCTGTCGGCCCCTTGAGCAGTGTCATGAGTCCCTCTTGACATATTGTCTTTTATGCGCTGTGCTGTGGGATGCTTTTATGTTGTTCACTTTGTGTCTTCTAGGTGGGCTCCTTGATATTAAGGGTTGTGGTTCCTCTCGGCCTCCGCCCGCCCCCCCCCCCCCTGCTCCCGCCCCCCCTCTCTCTCCAAGCCCTCTCCCTGTAAAGAGGGATCACTTAAGAGGGATCATTTCTTGCGGGCTGGCCAGGTTGGGTCGTTAGTGCTTGTAACTGTTAACATAACTGGCTTCTGGGGATATTGAGCTTGGGACCCCATCTGGGCAGGTGAAGCTCTGCCCCATGTGCGGTGCTAGCCCTCTGGGCGGACTCAGCATGGTTTGTGTCACTTGCGCCAGAAGTGTTCTCTCGGAGCATGATCGGGCGGACGCATCTGCCTCTAGCCTGTTATTGCCTGCGGCCTCTCCAGAACCCACGCGCTTGCTCTCAGCCCCAGCGAGGGGGAAGCCAGTAGGGGGTCCCAATTTGATTGGCTTATCGGGTGGCCAGCTTTGAGAGACAGATCTCTCGCTCGGCTCCTAAGAAGGCCACAAGTAAGAGGCGGCATATTGAGCCGGTCTATTCTGTTAATGATGGAGATGATGATCTCTTTGGAGGTGTTGGCCTTGATAGTGGGCCCGGTTCTTCCTCGGATGAGGATACATGGCTCCCTGATGATACAGAGCAGTTGCTAACTGCGATCTTTGAGACGCTGCACATTGTCCCTCCTAGAGTGGCTAAGAGGAAGCAGAGTGGATAGTTTTGGTCTGAGAGACAGAGACAAGTCTTTCCTGAGCAGGCCCTTTTTTTTCTAACATAATTTTCAAGGAATGGGAAAGGCCTAACAAGTTACCGTCTGTGCCTAAGGGCCTGGACAGGCGGTATTCCTTTCCCAAAGAGCTGGTCCGGCTATGGTCCCATCCTCCCGAGGTGGATGTCCCTGTGTCGGGTCTGTCCAACACTACGGTCATGCCTTCACCCGAAACTGCTTCCGTACGTGATCCAGCTGACAAGCGCATGGATCAGTTGGTCTGTCATACCTTCACCTTTCCGGCCAAGAAGGCACTCACTAGTATCCCCTTTGTGGGTCACAGGCGGTTTGTGGAGCTTATGGACCTCCTGGTCAAGAACGGAAAACTCCCTCAGCTACGAAAGTCTGCACGGCCCTTTTGGGGTTCATCTGCCTATCGCTCCTTTCGAGGAGGAAGAGACTCTTCATTTTCAGGTGCTCGCAGAGATTCCTGGTGACGAGGTAGGTCCCGCGGCCGACCCAATCCCTCCTGGGGATCCAGGCCCAAGCCCCCTACCAAGGCCCTCTGGCATGAGGGGGCGCCCTCACCCATCCGGGTGGGGGGACAGCTTCTGCTATTTGATCGCGTCTCGAGACAGCGCGTCTCAGCGCGGTGGATTCAGGAGGTGGTTTCCTCCTGTTACAAAATAGAGCTGGCAGTCTGGCCACCCTCAAGATTTCTTCAGTCACAGATTTCCCAGAACCCATTGACGGCACAAGGACTGCGGTTGGCCATCCAACACCTTCTGCTGTCCGGTGTGATTTGTCCCGTGCCTCAGCAGGAACGGGGTCAGGGCTTTTTACTCCAATCTGTTCACGGTGCCCAGGAAGGACGGAACGCTGAGACTCCTCCTGGACCAGAAGGGTCTCAACAGGTTTGTTAGAGTCAGACATTTCTGCATGGAGACCTTACGGTCCGCAGTGAGCTCGCTTCGACCTGGCGACTTCTTGACCACGGTGGACATAAAGGATGCTTATCTGCACATCCCTATATTCCAGGGGCATCAGTTCCTGAGGTTTGCGCTGGAGGATCAGCACTACCAGTTTGTGGCATTGCCATTCGGGATTTCCTCAGCCCCCCGTGTGTTCACCAAGGTGCTGGCAGGCGTCAGGCTATCCTGAGTATCCAGGGCATTCGCGTGCTGCCTTATCTGGACGATTTATTGATTGCGGCTTAGTCTCTTCTTCAGGCCGAGAGCGAAACCTGGACCATGTTGTCCACTCTCTCGAGGAATTCGGTTGGGTAGTCAATTATCTTCAATCACTACCTCGATGGTGGGGTTTCTCCTGGGCATGACGTTGGACACCTCTCTGGCCAGGATATTCCTGCCACAGCTGAAGGTGGTGGGTCTTCAGACGCAGGTGCAGGCCTTGCTGTCTTGTCAGCAACCATCTGTCCGTCTGGGGATGAAACTGTGGGCCTGATGGTGTCATGCTTCGAGGCAGTGCCCTTTGCTCAGTTCCACTTGAGACCTCTTCAGTTGAATCTGTTGATCCCCGTTGGGATCGGACGCAGGAGTCGCTGGAACGGGAGTCTTCACTGTCTCCCCCGGCCAGGCAGTCCCCTTTGTGGTGGCTGGACTCCAGAAATCTGCTGGTAGGCAAGTCATTTTTGCCTCCACGGTGGGAGATTGGCACCATGGACACCAACCTGACTGGCTGGGGAGGCTTTTGTCTGACTCAGAAGATCCAGGGTCAGTGGGGGCCACAGGAGGCCCACTTATCTATAAATATCTTGGAGTTGAGAGCGATCAAGTGGTGCTTCTTCTCTTGACTCCCCACCTAAGGGGTTGTGTGATTCAGGTTCGCTCAGACAATCAGACGGCAGTCGCCTACATAGTCGCAAGCGAGCCCTCAAGGAGGTGACCCATATTCTGACTTGGGCAGAGGAGAATGTTCCCTGCATCTCGGCAGTTTATATTCCTGGGATAGAGACCCAGGAGGCAGATTCCCTGAGCAGGAGCGCCTCGCGCCTGGGGGAATGGTCTCTCGGCAAAAAGATTTTTCGCGCTCTTGTCTCCGCTGGGGTCAGCCGGGCGTAGACCTATTTGCGTCCAGACACAGTCACAAGCTCCCGAGATTCGTCTCCCTGTCGAGAAATCCTCTGGCCTTTGCCACAGACGCTCTGGCAATTCCTTGGACGGAGTTCAGGCTCCTTTATGTGCTCCCTCCGTTTCCACTCCTGTGCCGAGTGCTGCGCAAGATAGCCCAGGAGGGGGTACCAACCATCTTGGTGGCTCCTCGCTGGCCGAGGCGGAGTTGGTTCGCAGACATAATTCAGATGTCGGTCGTTCGCTACATCTTGCTCTACGATCCAGGGCTTCTCACTCAGGGGGCGCTGTGGCATCCCAATTCACAGACACTGGCTTGACGGCCTGGCTATTGAAACCTCAATCCTGGCAGACAAGGGGCTGTCAGCCACGGTTGTTCAGACCATGATTCAGACGCGGAAGAAGTTTTCTTCCATTATATATTACAGAGTTTGGCATGCCTACATTGCTTGGTGTGAATCCAAGAGCCTTCCTTGTCGCACTTTCCCTATCTCTAGGATTTTGGAGTTTTTTACAACACGGCTTAGACTTGGGTCTCCATCTGAGCACCCTCAAGGGCCAGGTCTCGGCCTTAGCCATATTCTTCCAGAGATCCATTGCCAATCATAGACTGATCAAGACCTTCTTCCAAGGGGTTACCCATGTACGCCCACCACGTAAGCCTGTGTTACCAATGTGGGACTTGAATCCGGTGCTTTCTGCTCTCCAGGGTCCCCTGAGCCCTTGTGCGATGCTGCATTGTCTATTTTGCCCTAAAGGTGGCATTTTTGGTACCTATCACCTCGGTTGTGTCGCGTGTCAGAGCTGGCCGCGATTGGTGTGAAGCCTCCTTACTTTGGACGGCATAGGGATAAGGTGGTGTTTCGCTTAAACCTGATTTTTTGCTTAAGGTCGTGTCTCCTTTTCACCTTAATGAGGAAATTGTCTTGCCTTCCTTGTGTCCAGCTCTGACTAACTCTAAGGAAAGGACCCTCCATTCCCTGGATGTGGTCAGAGCCATTAAGTACTCCTGGTTGCAACTGAGTCCTTCAGGAAGTCGGATTGTCTTTTTGTCTAGGAAGGGCTTGCCTCCGGCCAAGTCCACTCTCAGTAAGTGGATCAGACAGGAGGTGGTGCAAACATATTCTGCCAAGGGGAAGGAACCCCCTTTTTCGTGTTACAGCTCATTCTACTAGAGCTATTGGTGCTTCCTGGGCTTTTCAGCACCAGGTCTCTGTTGAACAAGTTTGTAAGGCCGCCACTTGGTCTTCAGTTCATACCTTTACAAGTTTTTACAAGGTTGATGTTAGGGCCTCAGCTGATGCTGTCTTTGGCCGAAAAGTGCTTCATGAACTACATGCTGTTTCGCACTGGGGATCCCACCCTAATGGACACTGCTTTTGGATGTCCCAACTGTCATTACTTCTGGGATGACCTGGACTGGATATAGTGAAAAATACAATTTTGTGAAACTCACCTGTAGAATTGTTTTTGAATATATCCAGTCCAGGTCATCCCATCCCGCCCTTATTCATTATATCTGGATTGCCTGTTATGGTGATTACCATTTTTATATTGGACCATTGTCCTTCGTTTGATGGATAGAGTACATGCTGAAGCTATGTGAAGTAACATGGTTTCTTGGCCTCCCGGCCTGTCTCTTTTCTTACTGCTGTTTAACCACTGGGGAATCATAGAGAGACACCTGTTTTATAGGAGGCCGGGAGGAGCGACAGCTTTTGATCCTGCAGTCAGGCGCCACCTAGCGGGGGATTACCCAACTGTCATTACTTCTGGGACGACCTGGACTGGATATATTCAAAAACAATTCTACAGGTGAGTTTCACAGAATTGTATTTTTGCCAAGCTTGCCTTACCACATCCTGTAGCGGCACAAAAAAGCCAATCGAGTGCGGTAACTTCAAAAATGGCATTATACTAAAAACTGTTCAGTCTGAAATTGTGCAACATCAGAATCGACAGCATATAAGAAGAAACAAATCATTGTCAGCACTAACATCTACAGTACCAGCCAAAAGTTTGGACACAGGTTTTTATTCCAGGTTCTTTCTTTTTTTTTTTTTTTTTATATACTTATGACCGGCGATCCTCAACCCGTAGCTCACAGGTCGCATGCAGCTCACAGGCTCCTGCGGACTGCAACTGTATAATAATGAAATGGGAACACCACGCCCAACTCTGGGCCAGACAGACTTTCCTGCTGTGCTATGCAACTGGCATTGCTTATTTACATTGCCTATCAGTTAGATGGGAGAAACCAATCTCTCCAAATTGATTAGGCTGATCACACAAGGTGCTGGGTCAAGCTTGTTAGATACTGTAGGTGAACAATGTGTGACTATAGCTGCCATCTCTACACAAATTGACTCTTGACAAGGTTAGCATGCGTTATAAGGTAAAACCATTCCAGGTGTCACAAGTGTTAACCTCTCCACTGCTTCCTGACTGTGCTGCTGTGGGATGCAGTATTGTCTGGCAACTGCATTTCCTAGCAATTAGAAGACACAAGCAAGTCCATTGTCCCTGCAAACCCCCCACCCCTGCTAAATGTCATGACTGCTTCCAGTCTGCCACCAGGCCACGACCTCTGCTAGGTTTAACCACCCTGTCCTATCCAGAGCATAATTCAGCAGACTTCAATGGTATGTCTGCGAGGGTCTCGAGCAAGTAGCAAAGAGAAAATCATAAACAATAAAGCACACAGATTGGGGATACCTGACATCCCCAGCGTCCCAATGAAGGCTGAACAGCCGGAATAAAGCTCGTTGATGATTTTATTTTATTTTAGGAGAACAAACATAAGACACAATAAACATTTTGCCCCAGCCTGGCAGGTCACTAGCAGGGACACCTATGAAAAATGGAAAATACTGTATTTTTCACCCTAGATGACACACCTGACCATAAGACGCACCTAGGGTTTAGAAAATAAGAAAAAAATATTCTGAACCAAATGGTGTGTTAAAATACCCCCCTTCTAATTACAACGGTATTACATATGTATCAGTAGACTCTCATTACTGCCCAAGAGACAACGCAAACTGAAAAAAACGCTTTATGAGATTTTCAAATAAAATCCTACTACTGTTCGCATTATCAAGGGTTAAACCCTTAACATTTTTCTAGAAACTGCAAAGGGCCCCCCTCTCCAGCAAAACTAGCATGGGCAGCAGATATGGGGGCTGGTAGACCAGGCCACGGAGCGACCGGCCACCGGCTCTTCTACAGCCCCCACTTGCCGGCAGGTGACTTGCCAGCTCCTCCTGCCCTGTGAACTGGTATAGGGGTCTCAAGGATCCCTCACCAGTTCACAAAGGAGTTAAGTGTAAAAGATCTTAGCCGGAAGTGAGTGGCGAAAGCCAGGAGGCCTCTGCCCCACTCCTGGTTTCCCACCGCTCACTGCAGGGAGGGGCCTTTTATACTGGCACAGCGAGCTGACATCATCTCACCCCTGGCAGAAAATGCCAGCCATGTATATTCTACATTGTCGGCGCTTAAGGGTATGAGAAGCAGCCATGTAGATTCTATGTGCTTGGGTTAAATGCTGTGTCATCAAGTCTATAATGAAGGAAGAGGATTTTTAATGTATTATCAAGAGGATTTTTTTTTATTACCATTTGACACAGATTCTGACACGCGCTGCTGTGTTGTGCTCTGTTTGTGACATATTAAAATGGTTTTGAATTTCTTATTTTGGATGATCCTTTTCTTCACTGCTTGTTGCAACTGTGCATATGGGAGAAAATTACTAAGAGGAGTCTTTTTTTACAATCTTTTGTTAGACAAAGCAAAGTATAATCACGTCATCAGTGCTGTCGCTAAGTAAATATAAAGAGAAGTAGATAATATGAGGGAATGCACTGAAATATTTTCGTTTTGATCTTTATCTTAGGCTGAACCTGAAGGATTCTCTCATTTTCATCTATATGTTTGCGCAGCATTTCTAATTAAATGGAGAAAGGAAATTCTTGAAGAAGAAGATTTTCAGGTATGAGTAACTCAAACCTGTACTGGAGATGGCAAAACTGATTTGCAACTTTTTCCACAGATTGTATCATTTACTTTACCACCCTCACACTCCATCCCTTAAGAGCTTACAGGCTGCATCTGTTCTGTTTTTGCATCAGTGCTAACTTTGCACCCCAAATGAAGTTTAGTATGGTTGCCACTGATATCCCCTACTGGTGGAGGGTGCAACACCCACACAGCTTGCCAATTGCATGGAAGTAAAGGAAAGTGACAAAACTCCTAAAAATGAGTGAGAATTCTCACCGGTTCTTAATCCACCCCAAAATCTTAGCTACCTAGCTAGGACAGAGTCCAGACATCCTGTGCACTAGTGTTTAAAGGGCCACCCAATTAAAAATTATTCTTCAATATTTGTGACAATCACCTCATTTTGGCCTTTCATGTAAGGAAGTACAGCCCTACCTGTATAGAAATGTGGGGTGTCCCCATGATGGTACCTCTGGCAAGCTGCTGAGCAGGAATGGACAGAGGCGGAGTGTCGCCCTCTGCTCTATGTAGATGCCTGGACAATCCCTTGTTGATAATCCTTCTCAACCAATAGGCCACCAGGGACCCTCCAGGATTCTAAGCAAATTTCTTGTTGACTCTTTTGAGTCTGTAAAGACTGGTGTTTGTGTTTTTCACTTTACCACTGTTGCATCAACCAGTCTGCTGGTCACTGAACCTGTCAAAGTGTATCTAGCTATTTGTTGTGCTGGATGGCTCACCTAAGGGCTTGTTGGCTGCAAAGTCTACTGATTTGTCAAGCTGTGACAAAGTGTAGGAACACGGTTAAGGAGCCACCATTTTAGTTCAGTAGGGCAGTAGGCAGTAAGGTTTAAAAGTTTTAGAAATGAAGTGAGAGCATTTCCAGCTTGGGTCACTAGTTACATCGTTTGGGATGGCTTCCTCGCTGGTCAATTTTGTGTTTTCGACAGCCACTTATTTTCATGGGAGCTGGCGTATTCTATTTTATGAAGGTCTGGCGCTGCTGGAGGATGCAGGGTGTTGTTGGCAGAGCACACTCTAGCACAAGTTTACCATTCTTTACCCTACTGCTCAAAGAGACCTACAATCAAAATAAAACAAAGCATCCTACATCCCATCCACTACCCTACCACGATTGACCAAGATCCCTTATTTATATTTTTATATATGTGGGTTGCTGATGGGAATGGTGATATGGGAGGTGTATGTGGGGAGGTAGAAATGGCTTGTGCCAGCAGTCATTTGTGGCGTTTAATGTATTTGTACATAAAATATGAAAAGGAGCAATAATAAAAAAACACATGGTGACTTTAAATGATGCCAATAATTGTATTTGTATGTTTAATGTAATTTGGAAAGGGAACAGGGTCCCTAAATGGTAAAAAAAAGACCTAGAATCAATTTTATAATTCTGAAAATTCTGTCCTGTGTACCCACTATTTCAATTTATATTATGGATTATGTGTTAGGCTTTGTCAGTTTCACCTTTAAACAAAAGGAACAATAACTAAAATAAATCTAAAAAGCAGTCTCTCCCCTCCCTTTTACAGTAGATAAGGGAGTTGTGTGTGTTTTTTTTCATAGAATACTTTTTGATTAGAAAGACTCACCCAGCCTTCCCTGCTCCTCTAGTATGGCAGCTGCCTTCGATTTTTTTGTCACTTTGTCTCATATTTGTCTTAATTGCATCCACTGCAATTCCCTGGAAAATCCAGCCCCATAATTGGCGGCTGGTGATGTTGTGGTCCAAAGTCTCTGCCTCTTTTTATGGATGCTGATAGAAACATGGACCATGTGACCACAAGCAACCATAGACACTGGCTGGATTTTGCAAGGGGGATTGCATTGAAGGTAGGTGAAACTGGTGTTTGCGTATGTGTATTCATGGTGGGGCTCCAGCAATCTAGACGCCTGCCACTCTAAAATATGTTGGACCACTTTAATTACCAGCAACTTCTCACAGCACATGTAAGCTTACTATACATATTATTTTTTGGCTTTGTTTTAGGGTCTACTAATGCTCCTTCAGAATTTACCCACAATTCACTGGGGTAATGAAGAAATAGGCCTTCTACTAGCAGAGGCATACAGACTGAAATATATGTTTGCTGATGCTCCAAACCATTATCGTCGATGAAACCAGTTGTCCATGGCATTGCACTGCAACATTGACAATAGGAAGTGTACCTTTTTCTTCAGTGCCTCTCCCTTAACTCATCATTCACTCCAAGAACTCTTTAAGCATTCGTGGCTTGAGTGCATTTGTATGTCTACATTTGCCCGAAGACTAATGACTGATCAGTACTCCGAAAGAGTTATTTGTATATTAGAAATGTCTGTATGTATATGGATAGAAGTGTAAATAATCAAATGTATTTGTAAAAATTTAAGTGTTCCTTGTGAAGAACATTTTGCTCTTATAATATTGCTAAATCTATAATTATGGGTACTGTGTCAAGTACAAAATAGAAATGATTTCAAAGCTGATCATTTGTACGGTACATTTGTAGAGGTCCAGTGGTGTGATTGGCTAGCCAGAGCTCATGAAATCTTGATAAAGATTTACTGAAGCAAGTTCAACTGGTGCACATTTGGGTGTGAATTGCAGCCTGCAGCTTGGTAAACATTTAATGAAACACACAAAAAAGTGCAATTAAAAATATTCAGACCTTAGTCTTACCTCATTGAAAAAATGAAGCACCTCACCAGTATAAATGTGAATATTTTTTTTGCACTTTATTGTGCGTTAAAATGAAATGGCTCACAAAGATGAAGGCGGCAATTCACACTCAATGTGCCCCCAGAGTTGAAGTTGCTTTATCACTAAATCTTTAGCATGACCCTCAACGTATACACCCACCCTTCCCCTTTATTATATTATTATTAAAGCACTTTTTGCAACATTTTCTTTTCCTTACTTGTTACTTGCTGACAACTTAAGAGTTTTGGATAGTCATTTGCACCATTGGAACCCTTCAGATACATATGTTAAGCAGTTTGTGAATTATTTAAATTTGATGCAGTGGAGTATCAAATTACTAGGCAAGACCTTCTTATCCGCTAAATTGACTTGCCATAATTTTTATTCAGAATTACCACACAAACTGCCACTGAAATTGAAGAGCAACTGTGGGTTCCATTTGCATTTTAATTATAAAACATGTGGCCAGTTTTGATTTGCATAATACTATTTAGAAAAAATAGACTTAAATATTGAAAAGTTAACTATGCATTTTTGAAATTGACATAATCATAGAATTATGTCTGTCACTCTTGTTTTTTTTTTTTTTTTATTCAATCTGGGCATTACAACTTTACTTGGTTGCAAACCTAGAAGTGTTTTCATCTCAACGATTTCAAAAAATACTTTTTGATACTGCATCTCCATGGATTGTTGCAGCATTCAAGTTTGCATTTCTTTTTTTACGGGATGTCACACTTTGTGAATAAAAAGTGGGAATAGGAGAAACCACTGTAGTCTACACTGAACGTGAGAGAGATACCTCCCTCTAATGTATTGTTTTATTTCCCCGTCATGTCTGATTTGTGTTGCCTGACATTGCAACTGTGATTTCAAATAAAGTGCACCTGTTCCAGTTCCCTATTGGGAACATTTATTAGATTTGGTGTTGATTGTTTTTCTCATGTATTCAATAGTTTGTAGCATTTATTTTATATAACTTAAAGTAGATCCTCTCAGGAAACTGCACAGAAAGTTTTTATAGTCTATTATGGTTAAAATTGGAATATGTACCCTGGTCTCTAGAAAGCACCACAATTCCCACTTGGTCAGCATTGTGATCAATTATCGTGCACTTTGTTCTGCTGTTCAGGGCTGCATTACCTGTATTTATTGGACGTAGTGCTGTTCCATAACCATTGGACCCTGGTAGTGGTAGGCAGCCAACAATAACGCTGACGGTGAAAAAGTTGGAGCAATGTTTTAGATGGATGGCTGCTCTGCTGTTTGTGATTTTAGGTCTTGCATCAGTTGTGCCACACAGGTTCATTCTGGGCTCTTTACTATAAAGCTGTATACAGCTGTGGCGGACAAGGTTATCGGCACTGCCTTTTGCTCTCTAAGAGCTGGTATTATGCGCTGTCCCCTCAGGGACCCTCATTAACCACTGGTTTCCCTTTTGCCACTGTAGGTCTTGTGCTTTCCTCTCCTGCTCCACCTATTACTTTGGCAGGTGCCATCTTTCCTTATACCTAGCAGAGCTCTCCCTGTGAAGTTTGCAGGTCTTGTTTTACCCCTGGCCAACACTCTCCTGAGGTTTTCACTATGTCTATATCATGGCGCATTGGTCCCCTGTAACCATCCATGCAATCACACTCTTTTGAACAGATATTTTTTCCCTCGAGTCTAACGGGGTGGGCCTGTATTTCTTGTCTCCTCAGAGTGAGCTTCTGCAATAAATTTTCATTTCCCTGCGCCCACTCTCTGAATGTGGTCATATAACGGCCTAACAAGTGTAGCAATCATATAGAGGCAGTGTAACGCTGGTGCCCCTCTAAACACACAAACTAGTTAATATGCAAACATAAAAAAACACAAAATGGGCTGGTCCCAGTTTTATTTGAAGTCCTGTGCGACCATAGTGATCACATAGGACTTTAAATAAAACTGGGACCAGTACCCGCATTTGCACCGCGTTGGTATGTGTTTGCTACTTTTTTTCTTTACAGGGAGCCACACCACCACATGCGACCAGTGTGGATGTGGTAATCAGTGCAACCCCCTACAGCAAATGGAGGAGAGGCACATGAGCCAGGCTTGATGGTAAAGGCTAGTAAGTTTAATTTATTTTACCTAGAAGCTCTTGTACGGAACTAAATTTTGTTAGGGATATCTTGCATATACAGTCATGGCCGTAGGTTTTGGCACCTCTATTTCCTGGAAACATTTTAAAGTATTTCTCTCCGAAAATTATTTCGATTACACTTTTTGTTATACACGTTTATTTCCTTTGTGTGGGAAAAAAGCCAATAATGATATAATTTCACGCAAAACTCCAAATAGGTTGGACAAATTTACTTGCACGTTCCGCCTAATATTTGGTTGCATTCTCTTGGTAATAAATAGGTGAAATCAATTGGCTCCTATAACCTTAACAAGCATCTTGCACCTCTCCAATTAAATTATTGTCCATTTTTCTTTTTGAAAACTGCTCAAGGTCTCATAGTTGAAGGGTGCCTTCGCCCAACAGCAATTATATTATCTATTACTGGGTGTTTCTTGGAATTTGTTGGTGGTCGTTGTCCTGCTAGAAGACCCATGACCTAAGACGCAAACTTAGCTTTCTGACACTGGACCCTACATTGCCATCCAAAATCTTCAGATTTCATTATGCCTTGCACACAGTCAAGGCGTCCAATGCCAGAAGCAGAAAAACAACCCTAAAACCTCTTTGAACCTCTATCATATTTGACTGTACTGTCTTGGTCTCATCTGACCACAAGATGTTTGGCTTACTCACATACATTGTGGTAAACTCTAGTCTAGCTGATTTAGGTCCCTGGGTCTCCTGCCATATTGTTTCATTTTGCTCAAATGTCGATGAATAGTTCACGCTGACACTGGTGAACCCTTAGCCCGTAGAACAGCTTGAATATCTTTGGAGCTTGATGGGGGGGGCTTATCCGCCATTCAGACTCTCTTGCATTGCAACCTTTCATTCATTTTTCTCTCATTCCACGTCCAGGAAGATTAGCTACAGTGCCATGGGCTGTAAACTTCTTTTATTATGTTGTGTTCTGTGGACAAAGAAACAAAGTGGACAAGCTCTCTGGAGATGGACTAGTAACCTTGAGATTGTAGATATATTCTTATTATACAGTATGTCCTGCTCCAGATAAAGATTCTTTACTCTTGGGTATTACTCCGCCAGATGTCGCTGGACTGCAGAGACCGCGAAATTGGCTCCTCCCGGCCCCTCAAATACCCCGGACCTCCCACAAATCCCCAGAATTTCTCTGCAATCTGGACTGCGAAGTACAAGAAGATGGCTCTCTCTTCTCGCAGGTGAGCGGGTCTATTAGCCTGTGGCCCTGTAGGACTGTTCCCACCCGTTCCATTATTATGTGCCTTCCAGCTTTGGCTGCGCTGGTCTGGGTGATGGTAGGCAGCACCGCTGTCAGGTGCTTAGGAGTGCTGCTCCACCGCAATCCCCCACCAAAGGGTAGGCGTTATAGGCATATGGTGAGCCTTTATGGGATGCCCCTCCCGCACTATTGCCCCTGTCTATCGGTGGGCCCTACGTTAAGTGGCCGCTGCCCTCCCTCGCTCTCCCTTGTAGCTCACGGGGGGGGGGGGGTTGTGAGCGTTGGTGCTTCACTTGGTTGGTGTGCTTGTTGCTTGTTCAGCCGTCCCGCTGATTTTGGTTGCACTGGATGCGGTTTGAACATGCCGCCGCGCGCTTCCACTGCGTTCCGCGGTTGGCGGCGGCATTACCTCAGGCGCTGCTGCGCCTTTATTGGCTGCTTGTCACGTGTGCTGCTTCACGCTCTTCGGGGGGGCGGGGCCTGTGGATGGCGCATTCCGCGTCACTGTCTCACGGCCCGCCCCTCGAGGTGTACTCTGCGCCATTTTTTCTGGATTCTGTCTGCTGCGTGGCTGGCGTCTACCTACCGCGGTCCATAAGTGCCCTCGCGGGCGGTTTATTTTACCCTAATGTCATTATACATGTCGCTTATGTCTTTCAGGCGGGTTGAACTCCATTGGTTTCTCCCGGCCCTACCCCTCTATTTAGTCTTTAAACTTCCGAGGCCTAGTGTGCAAATTACTCCCACTTCCCTAGCGGGCTATTGGGGCATCCCGGGGTTGCTTTTATAGCGCGAATCCCTATCGGCCTATTGTGCCGCTATAATCACCATATGGAGGCGTCTCAGGATAATGTGCTCGGGGTTCCTTCGGGACAAGCCTGGCTGTGTGTGGCTTGTGGGGTGTCCCCTACTAGTGCTGACAATGTGCAGGTCTGTATTACTTGTGCCCAGCAGGTGCTTACGCTGCAGCCTGGTTTACCAGCAGCTGAGCCTGCGCCACGTATGGCTTCTCCAACTCCCCCAAGCTTAAATTTGACTCCCATTGAGCTGCATACCAGTGGGAATTCTCAGCCTGATGTGTCTGCTAGACTGGCTAGTGTTGAGAAATTGCTTGCTAATACCATGGCGCGTAAGGCCTCTGCTAAGAAGCGGCATTTGACGCCTGATGTCACTCTCTTCCCTATGGAGGTGGAAGAGTTCTTTGAACTGTCTGGTTATACCCCCTTGGAAGAAGGGGAGTTGTTCTCTGACTCGGAGTCATCTGATGAGAGGCCCAGGGGTCATGATGATTCTGGCTCTGACCCCTGGGCCCCAGATGATGCTGATAGGCTGTTGGCTCAGATTTTTGAGGTACTGTCTATCTCTCCCCCCGGTTGCAGCCCCTAGGCAGCAGGGGGAATTGTTTCATACTGCTAAGCCACGTTTAGAGTTTCCTGAGCAAGCCCATTTTAATAATCTCGTGCTCAAGGAATGGGAGTGTCCTAGCAGGCTCCCTGGAGTCCCTAAGAGTTGGGATAAGAGGTATCCCTTTCCTGCTGATGTGGTGAAGCGTTGGTCATTACCTCCAGAGGTGGATGCCCCAGTCCTAGGGTTGTCTATCACCTCTGTCATGCATTCCTGACTCTACTACGCTGCGGGATAGTGAGGACTGGCGTATTGACCAGCTGGCGTCCCATGCCTTTGCCTGTGTGGGGACGGCGCTGCGCCCGGGTTTGTGCCTCTGCCATTACAGCGGTGGCTCTTAGGACCCTGCTTAGAAGTGTCCTGGATGGTGCTCCTGATGATGTGTCTAGTGAAGAGTTTAATGCTCTCTCTCATTGTGAGGTTTTTGTGACTTATGTCCTCTCTGCCTTGGATGATACCATTAAGGTGTGTGGCAGAGCCTCTGCCCTGGTGGTGGCTATACGCCGCTCGGTTTGGCTGCGCCAGTGGGCTGCTGACAACTCTGCCAAGAAAGCTCTCACTGGTTTTCCCTTCAAAGGACTACACCTATTTGGGGACCGCCTGGACCTGTTTGCTAAGGCTACCCCAGCGCAGGAGGCAATCTTGGCCCTTTCGGGGCCCAGGCTCCTTTTCTTCCCCCTACCGTGGATACAGACAGGGGAGGGGGGTCTCCTTTACTGGGGCCCGAGGAGATTTCTGGGGTAGGGGCAGAGGACGTGGACGCCCTGGCTCCTCCTGGGGCTCCAAGCTTAAGTCTTCTCCCAAGCCCCCTCAGGCATGAAGGGGCGCCCTCACCCATCCTGCTGGGGGGACGGCTTCAGCATTTTGCTCACGTCTGGAGGCTTCATGTCTTAGATCGGTGGATTCAGGAGGTAGTGTCCTCCGGTTACAAGATAGAGTTTGCTGCATGCCCCCCCCCCCCCCAAGGTTCATCAGATCCCGGATGTCTCAGGACCCCATGTCAGCTCAGGCTCTATTTCTGGCGGTGCAAAGCCTTCTGGAGCTGGGGGTCATCTGTCAGGTCCCCTTACGAGAAAGGGGCAAGGGGTTCTATTCCATCCTTTTCACCGTGCCCAAAAGAGATGGATCAGTCAGGCCCATCCTGGACTTGAAGATCCTCAACAAATTTGTCAGGTGCAGGCGCTTTCGCATGGAAACTTTGCACTCTGCTATCAGTTGCCTGCGTCCAGGGGACTTCATGACCTCTGTGGACATCAAGGATGCTTACCTACATATTCCTGTTTTTCCAGGTCATCAAGGATTCCTCAGATTCGCTCTGGAGGATCAGCACTACCAATTTGTGGCATTGCCCTTCGGTCTCACTTCAGCTCCCAGAGTGTTCACCAAGGTGCTGGCAGGAGTGATGGCTCTGCTCAGGTCTCAGAGCATTCGCGTGCCTTCTCATCACTTCTCAGTCCCTCCAACAGGCAGAGCTGGATACTCAGCGAGTAGTGTCCACTCTGGAGTCGTTTGGCTGGGTGATCAACCATCCCAAGTCTTCTCTGTCTCCCTCCTTGGTGACGCCATTCCTGGGAATAAATCTGGATACAGTTCAGGCAAGGATTTTTCTTCCTCAGCAGAAGGTGGACAGTCTGCTAGCGCAGGTTCAGTCCCTGCTATCTTGCCCTCATCCCTCCATCAGGCAGGGAATGCAGCTGGTGGATCTGATGGTGTCATGCTTCGAGACGGTCCCTTATGCCCAGTTTCACATGAGGCCTCTGCAAATCCACCTCTTTTCAGTTTGGGACAAGGATCTTGCGTCCCTGGACCAGGTCATTGTGCTGTCCCCCCTATCCAGAAGGTCTCTCTCGTGGTGGCTGGATTCCAGGAACCTGTTGGCGGGCAGATCCTTTCTGCCCCCTGCTGGGAGACGGTCACCACGGATGCCAGTCTGATGGGTTGGGGGGGCTTCTGGAAGTCCCTAGAGTTCCAAGGGCGCTGGGGCCCTCGGGAGCTCCACACGCCCATCAACATTCTGGAATTGAGGGCGATCAGGTTGGTTCTGGCTCATTTGACCCAGCACCTTCGGGCCCGGCCTGTTCAGGTACACTCGGACAACCAGACGGCGGTTGCCTACATTAATAATTAGGGAGGGACCCGGCGCAAGGGGACCCTCAAGGAAGTGTCTTTGATCCTGTCCTGGGCGGAGGACCATGTTCCCTGCATATCAGCTGTGTACATTCCGGGGGTGGAGAATCTGCAGGCGGACTCTCTGAGCAGGGGGACCTCTCGCCTGGGAGAATGGTCCCTCTGCGACAGGGTGTTTCACTATCTGTGTCACCGTTGGGGTCAACCAGATGTGGATCTGTTTGCGTCCCGTCACAATCACAAGCTCCCGGTCATTGTCTCCCTGTCCCCTTGGCCACGGATGCTCTAGCAATGTCATGGCAGGACTTCAGCTCCTGTATGCCTTTCCAGCATTCTGCACAAGATAGCTCAGGAGGGGGTGCCAGCTATCCTGGTGGCTCCCAGGTGGCCAAGAAGAGTGTGGTTCGCAGACGTAGTGCAGCTGGCAGTAGATCAGTACACTCTGCCCAGGGTTCCAGACCTGCTCAGGGTCATTTACGCCATCCCAATTTACAAACTCTGGCTTTGACAGCCTGTGGCTTTGACAGCCTGTCTGCTGAAACCTCCATCTTGATGGAGAAGGGGCTGTCTGCCTCTGACACCATGATCAAGGCTAGAAAGAAGTCTTCTTCTTCTGTTTACTATAGGGTTTGGCATGCCTACATTGACTGGTGTGAGTCTAGGTCTCTTCCCTGTCGTGTGTTCTCTATTCCCAGGATCCTGGAGTTCCTACAGCACAGTTTGGATCTGGGGCTTTAACTCAGAACTCTGAAGGATCATGTCTCTGCCCTGGCTGTTTTCTTCCAGAGGTCTTTTGCTCAGCATTCTCTGATCAGGACTTTTTTCCAGGGGGTTACTCATGTGCGTCCCCCATGTAAGCCTATGTTGCCCTTTTGGGATTTTAACTTGGTCCTTTCTGCCTTGCAGGGTGCTCCCCTTGAGCCTGTGCAGGAGGCTGCTCTGGCTATTCTTACTCTCAAGGTTGTCTTTTTGGTGGCTATCACTTCTGTTAGGCGTGTTTCTGAGTTGGCGGTGCTTTCCATCCAGCCCCCTTACTTTGAGAGACACCAGGACAAGGTGGTGTTTCTCTTCAAACCAGATTTTCTGCCTAAGGTCGTGTCTGCCTTTCATCTGAATCAGGACATTGTTCTTCCTTCCTTGTGCCCTAATCCTAGTAATGCTAAGCAGAGGGTTTTGCATTCCTTGGATGTGGTTAGGTGTCTGAAGTACTATCTGGTGGCTACTGCACCTTTCAGAAAAACTGATGCTCTTTTTGTGGTCCCTTCTGGTCCTAGGAAGGGTCTGGCTCCTGCTAAATCTACTATCGGCAAATGGATCCGTCAGGCTGTGATTCAGGCCTACTCTGCTAAGGGGAAGAATCCTCCCTTTCGCCTTACTGCTCATTCTACTCGTGCTATTGGTGCCTCTTGGGCTTTTCAGCACCAGGCTTCTGTTGAACAAGTTTGCAAGGCCGCTACTTGGTCTTCTGTTCATACCTTTTCTAAGTTTTACAAGGTTGATGTTAGGGCCTCAGCTGATGCTGCTTTTGGCCGCAAAGTTCTGCAGGTGGCAGTGGTCTGACCTGTCTGTTGTTACCTTTGGGGATCCCACCCTACTTTATGGACACTGCCATTGGATGTCCCAAGAGTAAAGAATCTTATCTGGAGCAGGACGTACTGTATACTAAGAATAATACAATTCTGTGATTACTCACCTGTAGAATTGTTATTATGAGTATACAGTACGTCCTGCTCCACCCCATCCTTGGTTTTTCATTATCCTTGGATCCCCTGTATGGTGATTGTTATCATTGTTTTACAGTTGCTAGTTGGTTCTGCTATCTTTCTCCCGGTTTCTTGTTAACTGCTTTTCAATACTGGGGATTGTGGGAGGTCCCGGGTATTTGAGGGGCCGGGAGGAGCCAATTTTGCGGTCTCTGCAGTCCAGCGCCATCTGGCGGAGTAATACCCAAGAGTAAAGAATCTTATCTGGGGCAGGACGTACTGTATACTCTACAGGTGAGTAATCACAGAATTGTTTTTTTTTCAAAACGTTGGTTATCTTCTTTGCAATGATTGAGTCAATTTCTCCCCTTTTTTTTATCTGGTTTCAGGTGTGATATTTATATTGCCCACACCTGTTACTTACCACAGGTTTGAACGAGCATCGCATTCTTGACACAAAGTTGTTTACCCACAATTTTGAAAAGGTGCCAAGTATTTTTCTGGTCCATTTTTGAAGTTTATGTTCTATTTGGATTTTTTTCTCTTTTTTTGTTGTTCCAATACAACACAAAGGAAATAAACATGTATAACTAAACGTGTAATCTCAATAATTTTCTGGGAGAAATATTTAATTTTCTAGAAAGAAAGAATTCAGGGATGCCAACACCTACGGCCATGACTGTGTTAATTAGTCTTCAAGAGTAATTTTGTGCATTACACTGTCCTGGAAACTCTGAAGTGAAGGTCCTGTATTCCAGCATTCTTCATCAAAATCATCTCCAGGAGGTAGGATACTGTACATTCTTAACTTGTTACATCTTAATGAACATGATCATAATTACTCCTGCTCAGATATATTTTGCCCCACAATGTAGTGGAACCCTCTATTTTCACATACAGAGGACTCTGATGGTCATGAAATGTGCTCCATTAGATATGAACATGTACCTGGGGTGGTGGTAGCATCAGTTGTGAGGATCGTACTATGGACTCCTGTCATGTTTTGAGTTGGCATAGGTTAATGATGAACGATGATGTACGGGACAGGGAGAGTAGAGAAACTAGAGCAATTTTTAGAGATGTTAAACAAAAATCTTGCCAATTTACTATTCACACAGAATATTTTTGGGTCTTTTTTGGATTTAAAGCTGAACAAAACCTGGGAATTTGACTTTCTTAAGTTTTGTTCCATTTCCCAGGGGCATACAGAATTGGGATGCCCCGCTTTATCAAACTCTCCAAAACACCGCTTTTCACGTATCTCTTCTTGGTTCCAATGGTGCATGCACGGGCTTTTGTCCAATGAGAGCTGTCTACCATGACTATATCATTCAGCAAACATCTCTCATTGACTAGAATGGGAAGCATGCACTGCCGAATCCCCTGCATCCCCGGTGGCATACACGCTCCTGCCCCAGCCTATCGGAATAGGATACAGCAGAGCATGCTCCCCATTTACAACAATGAGAGCCGTTTCCCGAATGATGTCATCACGGCAGCCAGCTCTCATTGGATGAGAGCCATTGTGTATGTGCCATTAGAGCGGGGCAAAGTGAGTACTTACAGGCCACCCAGGAGGGGTTTCACACAGATTTGAGTTTTGTTCCACTTTAACACTTTGCTGAGGCATATGTTGGATTAACATTCTATCACAAACCAATGGCATACCGTGATTGAATCGTGATACCGAAATTGATGGCCAGCAGCCTCCATCTAATGAGTTTGATAATTAGCTCTGAGAATACAGAAACATTTGTCTGAGGGAACTGTGATCAGCAAACCAAAGATAAATTCCACTAAAGGAAGTATTAGTAGTATGACAACATACAGAGATAAACACCATTTTGAAAATAAAATTGCATGTTTTAAAAAGGAAAAGACACTGAATAAACGGGTACCATCTCATTTAAAATACATTCATGGAGGACCAATTGTTCCGAGGTCATTAGAGTAAACAAAGAAGAAATGCTCAATGTAGGTATGTGCAGGGGAGATGGTAAAAAATACCAGGAGGGAAAGAAAAGAATGCACATTGCTTTACAGACACACAACACATAATATATTTGAATTATGGTCCCTTTTCTTAAAGCCGAACAAAACTCTGGGGTCTCAAAATCTCTGACAATATGTATTCTAAGTAAAGCTGCTGCTTTCATATCTGGGTGTGGTTGACCTGGGAAGGGTGTTTCATGATTCAGGTTTATGCCACTTTTGGTGGAATTTTTTTAAAGTTTATATTTTTTGTGCCAGTATGATGTCCTCAATGTGCTGAGCTGTTCTAGGACTTTTTCTTATCTTAGCAAATGTGTGTGTTTTAAGCAGTTTTCACTAACTCCAATCCGTTGCTATTCGCGTCTGTACACCAAGAGAAAAGCAAATCCTGTACACAGAGAACTGCTGCTATGGCCACTGCTGAGGTGAGGGAGCTCACTTACACATGCCCAACAGCAGTGTTCTGTGTGTACAGGACTTGCTTCTCTCTACTTGTAGATGTTGGTGTGCAAATTCTACAGTTGCCAATAGCAACATATTGCTAACTGCTTCCGTAAAACACACATTTTCTAATATATGAGAAAAAAATCTAGATCAGTTCAGCACATTGAGACCATCATTTTGGCATACAAAAAATATACACTTTCAAAAATCCCATCAATAGTAATGTTCCACTTAGGACATGTTCTGCTGTGGTCAGAGACAGATGCAGGACCACTATTGCTCACTTGAGCTGAGAACTCCAAGGCAACCACATTTTTGCATGTCCCTATAGGAATGGGATTGAAACTCCTATAGGGAATGGGGAAATACATTCTGAAAGGCTCATTAAAATGTTAGAATTCACCATGGACTGCTATCATTTCCCATATGTAAAAAGAAATATGCACTTAAACCGGACCTTCACCATGATTTAATGAAAAGCCCAAACTCTTAAAAAACGATTCCCCAGCATCTAAAATTAATATATTTTACATTTTTAGTCACTAACTTATTATTCTTTCCCCCACTGGGCTGCAACTCTGTTCAGGAATTTAGGATACGGGCGCCGCCATCTTGACTCAGAAGCATCACACATACTGAGGAGAGGAGAGCGGGATAAGGTACAGGGGGGCAGGTTATAGCTGTGCTTTGCTCAGACAGAGCAGAGCTGGGGTCAGGTAAAGGTCAGCAGTCCCAGAATGCAGAGCAGCACAGTCACTTCCTGTTTGCAGGCTGCCTGATAAAATGGCGGCTTCCATAAGCTGCCATCTTGGATGTTTAAAGGCTCATAACATGCAGTAGATGCAGGTAGGATGATTTTTAATGTGGACAATCTGTATGTACAGGATGTGGGAAACATATAAGATAGAATCTTATTCAGAGTGAAGGTCCGCTTTAAGTAGAAAAATTCTGCACCCCATCTGTACAACTGGGTCATCTCAGATGCAGGGTGGTTTCTTTAGAGGAGCAACATCCTTCAAGTTTATAAAACTCTGGGGGCATTGGTCTACCTCTTTATGGGGCGTCCTGAACTGGCATTCCCCACTGTGTAAATTTCTCCCAGATCGCCTGATCCACTCAGCTCTTCTATGGGCCTCTGCTGCATCACCAGCAAACCTATATCTAGATGCACACCCTCACCAGGCCATTCTGAATGGCCACAGCTACAGGAGGGGATGGGGATAGAGCCAGTGGTGCTTGCTCCATTCAGACTTCCTTGCTGCACTGGGCTTAGTGTGGCAAATGATATACGAGTGGAACAAGAGGCGCTGATGGCCTGAGAATCCCGCATCTGCGTCGCGGGAACAGGGAAAAGGTGAGCATGATCCCATGCCTACACACAGTGGGGCATCCCAAATCAAGATGCCCTGCCAAAATGGAACAATACCCAGGAAAGTCAATTTCTTGTGTATTGTTGCTCTTCAGGAAAACGTTTTGTTACCCCTTTATTTCTCAGTTGAGTGGGAAAGTTTTTAAAGACCCAGCCTCTTTAAACATTTAAAAGGCTCTCAAAAGCAATTGGATAACCCCCATTGTTGTTAGTAGCTACAGAATAGTACTTTCATCCATTTATTGCTTGGCGGGCAGGGGATCAAATATTTTTAGTGAAAGAGTGGCACCTGGTGGCTACCTTGGAAATTACATGTATAGCCAATAATATATTTTTTTCTGAATTGTTAGGCACACTTTTTTACCTTTTAACTTTTTTTATCTTGCCTGATTCGTCCTATTTTCGTGTGAAATGGCAAACAACAACTTAGGAGTCGTGTGGAAAACCATTTGTGTGGTCTGAAGGTTGTGTACTGCAGAAATCAGATCCAGGTGAGAATTCTCACTTTTTTTTTTAGGAGAGGAAAGTGCCATTCACTTTCATTGTCTACTTTGGGGCTGATTCAACACCCGGCTGTAAATTTCCACATGGTGCCAGTGAATGCCACTTTGTACTGCCGTCTTTCCAACCCTGTTCAGCATTTCATCATTACAGAGAAACTAGAGTTTAATGTCTCTAAATGTAAAACCATGCACTTGGGTAGAAGGAATCCCTGCTCTGAGTACCGTATGGGCAGTACTGTGTTAGCCAGGACCTCGGAGGAGAGAGATTTAGGGGTACTGATTACTGATAGCTGCAAGATGAGTGGATAATGTAGCCAGGCAGTAGGAGGTAATGCACTAAAGGAAGTTTATTAAATAAAGGCAAACAATAAACCATGAAAATGATGACCTATGATACAGGCGAAGGGAAACAGAAAGATCTTGGATTCGAAAAAAAAAAACTGTGCAAAAGAAACAAAGCTAACTAACATAAACATAAAATATGGGGAAACCGAGAGGAAACCCTAAGGTGCTGGTGCACCTACCAAAGGGCCCAGGACAGGGGCCAGCAGCCTCCAGGAGCTGATAGGAGGCCTGTTGCATGGAGGACAAGAATCACAAAGTGGCCAAGAAAAGCCAGGGAGAGGCCTGCTTGCCACTAGATTCCGACTGAGACTCAGGGCGCCAGAGGCACAGACAAACGAAACCAACAGAACAAAATACTGCTGCACCAGGTAAAGGGCGGTTACCACTTAAAGCAGTCCTTCACCCTGAATAAGAGCATATCTTATATGTTTCCCACACCCTGTACATACAGATTGCTCACATTAAAAACCATCCTACCTGCATCTACTGCAAGTTATAAGCCTTTAAACATCCAAGATGGCGGCTCATGGAACATCAGTCAGCCTGCAAACAGGAAGTGCCTTCTCACTGTGCTGCTCTGCATTCTGGGATTGCTGACCTTCTCCTGGCCCCAGCTCTGCTCTGTCTGAGCAAAGCACAGCTATAACCCACCCCCTGTACTTTATACCGCTCTCCTCAGTAAGTTTGATGCTTCTGAGTCAAGATGGCTGTGCCCGTATCCTAAAGTCCTGAACAGAGTTGGAGCCCAGTGGGGGAAAGAATAATAAGTAAGTGACTAAAAACTTAAAATATATAAATTTTAGATGCTGGCAAATTGTTTTTTAAGGGTTTGGGCTCTTTAACAAATCATGGTGAAGGTCCGGTTTAAATAAATCAACACTAGGTGCAGCAGTAGAGGGGGAGATAGAACAGCCAGGGGCTCTGCTGACACCCGCTGGTGGCTGTCCAAACTGCGGACCGGGTAAAAAATGGCATCAGCCCAACCCCGGGATCTCACATTAGTTTGCTCGTATTTATGCAATCAAAAGTGCCAGGTGTAAGCTTTCATTCCATGCGAGCACAAGTTTTTGACCTGCGAAAGTGCATCTTAAAGCAAGTTTTTCCCATTTCCCGACGTCTGTACTCGTGTAAATGTTTTTGTATATTTTTGAGCATTTTTCATTAGATACATTTTTATCTAAGGAAAAATAGCCTGACCTGATTTTTACATTTTATTTAATTGTTATAATGAATGCGGTTTAACCAGAATTCATCTTAGCAGTGAAAGTGACAGCGTGTTTCCTTTTATTTATAAAAAAGTGGGGTCTCCCTGCCCCCCCCCCAAGCCAACCAGCCCCAAGCCTATAGGCTTGTAACCCAGGGATCAGAGGCCATGCCGTATGCCTGTCCCTGTCCCTGGACGTTACAAGCCTTCATGCCCTTTGGTATGGGTTTGGGGCTTCAATACACACCAATGGACACCGGGCTCTACTGCATCCCCGATGCTCTAAATGGGAGTACGGGTCATATGTCCAGTTACCGGCATATCACCAGCTGAGTCCGGCAGGTGCTATGCCAGCTCCTGACCCGGGTGAACTGGTATAGTGACCCCTTACCATTTTACCCTAAGTGTAAGAAATAAAAGCACACCACACAAAACTCTTTAATATGCTTAATTTCACTACTCTCCGGTCCTGGCTTTGTTTTTCTTTCCCACGACAGGTGCTGTGCCTCCGCCGTGGTCCTGCACGGCTCTCCGCTGGTCTTTGGGGCTCCTCTGGGTCCCCTCCGCCATCTTCTTGTCTGGGCGCCGGCCATAAGAAGTTGATGGCTGTGCCGCCACTTGGATGGGCACTTCATTTTCGCTACCCAGTGAGGGAATGAAGTTTGTACCAGGGGTGCCTGCTTTTATACTAGGAGGTGGGGTCTTTATGGAATCTCCCCTTTGTCGTGTATGATGTCACAGAAGGGGAGGGGCCTAGAGGGGATTTTCCTGTGCAAACCCCTCTAGTGACATTATAACTCACGTGAGGAAGATTTCATAGAGGCCCTGCCTCTATAAAAGCTACTCCCAGCGGCACATCAACTGCCTGATCTATCTTTTTTTTTTACCAGATCAAATAACATATTTTTTTTATCTAGAGAGTATCATAGGAAACTTTCTGTTATACATCATTTTTAGTCAAATGAACTCTTGCTTGCATTGCCGCCAGATTCTTTTAAAAATCTTTTAAGAATCTTTTAATTAACAAAATTAATGTTTTATATGCCTCATTTCTTTCAAATATATACATGGAAAATCTTTGCATTATATATTCCCATATTTTATCTTATATTGACATTCGAAAAGATGTTGATAATCACATATGATACATGTATTATTTATTCCTTGGCCTTATGCATTTCTTGTTATACATCACTGCCACAGGCAGGGCCGGAGGGGAGCGCAAGGGGGGGCCTACACCACTAGCCCTGCAAAGGGGGCCTCCACCAACCTTTGGGTTATGGTCTGGTCCAGGAGGCTTTTCAGGCTTTGGCCTGATGGTCCGCAGGGCCAGCAACAAAGGTATCGGCAGCATGCCTGGACAAGCCTTTTTTTGTTCTTGCAAAGCTGCAGCCAAAGCCACCACAGGGCAGGATGGAGAGTCTTGTTACGTTCAAGTCACTAAGCGGACTTGGTCTGGCTTCTGTTGTCCGATTCCCAATTACTATATTCTAAGAGAAATCAATACACGCGACAAGGTGTGTAGCAAAACCTCAGAGAAACACACTGAGCAGGGGGAGCTTATGACCCCTTTTTATTGAAAACTTTCATAGTTAGAGCATGCGCAGAACAGACAATTACCTAAATTAAAAATAATGAGAACAGAATATTTATTACTATGTACAAGGTTGAGTTCAGGGAGTATTTTATAGTTTTCTCAGTTTCCAGAGGCCCCTATGCGAAGCAGCACATTCCTTAGATAAGGAATAAGGGATAAGGAGAAGCCTTGCAAAAAGCAATTACAGAAAAGTCCAACGTTAAAGCGTTACTCTAACATACAGAAAATAAACCATAGTCTTTCAGAACTATGTTTCTTAAATCTGGATCTTCTCATTTCCCCCCTTTGACATCTCCATCTGTCTTTCCTTTGACTGTGTCCACTTCGGAAGGTTTATAGCCAGTTCAGTCACTCAGGTACTATCCCAGGCCGGCGAGTTGCCTAGGGGAACACAGGTCTTCTCCAACTGGTTCCATCCCCCAAGTACTTGAACAGCATCCTTCCAAAGAAGAGTCTCGAATTTTGACAGATGATATGTCAATTCTAAAGGAAAGAAACATAGTTACTCATTTAGAAAGCGCATTATCTGCAATCAAGATACGTTTATGTGTTACTTTAGGTGTCTTGATCTTGGCTACAAGGCAAAGAGCTAGTTTTACTAGAACATAAATCATTATACCCAGAAGACACAATGCCAAAATATTAATCAAGATATTCTTGATCCATTGTAGTGGACCACTCCAGTTTCCCCAATCTCCAAAAGGAGACCAGTCTTTTGCAAATGTCCTGATTTTACTCTGTATCTTTTGAACTTCTTCTCTATGACCTTTTATTACTTCATAATAATCAGGTATCTCTAATGAGGTATTATGTATCCAAGTACAGCACTCGTAATCCTCCGTCATTTCACAAAGTCCCGTCAAGGCTGCACTCATACTTTCTATAGCCATTTCATGCATCTCTACTTTATCTCTTATTGCTTTTTGTTCCACATTTAACTTCTCAATATCTTCAGAATTTCTGTCAAGTACTTCATTCATTAATCCTGTGTAATTATTTAATCTCTTCATCATATCTACGCTCCACCCTGTCCAACTGGGAAACCACGCCCACGTCATATCCCCTTCTGTAAACACGTCATAATCTAGAGGATCTGTACGCTGTAAACTCTTCTTTACTCTATTTAGACTTTCCAAGGGATGCTTAGGGTATGGGCTCATTTTTAGACTTTTATTCTCTCCTACTACCCCCATTACCGGAATCAGGGAGGCCAAATAGCACCATCCCACGGGTTCTGGAGGTATCCATGGATAACAGGTTATCCCACAACAAATATATATAGAGATGAGCGAACTTTTGAAAAATTCGATTCGACTGATTCGCCGAATTTTCCGACAAAAATCGTTTCGACCCGAATAAATTCGCGACGAATCGCTATTAAAAACGGCTATTTCTGAGCCTCCTAGAGCCTCAATAGGGTTGTAAACCATTCAGCCTTGCTGTAACACGCACAGGATGCGTGCTGGGTTAGTTAAATAATACTTTTAAGAAATATCACATGCAGATCAGAGGCATCGCTAATAGAATCGCAGAGCGGCACAATTGCAGAGAGTTGAAGTGGCATCACTATGAGGGGCAGAAGGAGCCCAAATATACACTGGAGTTGGCCTCAGGAGCCCAAAAATTGGATGAATCACACCCTGGAGTTGGCAGAAGTTGGCAGCAGCAGCAGCAGGAGCCCAAATATACACTGGAGTTGGCTTCAGGAGCCCAAAAATTGGATGAATCACACCCTGGAGTTGGCAGGAGTTGGCAGCAGCAGCAGCAGGAGCCCAAATATACACTGGAGTTGGCTTCAGGAGCCCAAAAATTGGATGAATCACACCCTGGAGTTGGCAGGAGTTGACAGCAGCAGCAGCAGGAGCCCAAATATACACTGGAGTTGGCTTCAGGAGCCCAAAAATTGGATGAATCACACCCTGGAGTTGGCAGGAGTTGACAGTAGCAGCAGCAGGAGCCCAAATATACACTGGAGTTGGCCTCAGGAGCCCAAAAATTGGATGAATCACACCCTGGAGTTGGCAGGAGTTGACAGTAGCAGCAGCAGGAGCCCAAATATACACTGGAGTTGGCCTCAGGAGCCCAAAAATTGGATGAATCACACCCTGGAGTTGGCAGGAGTTGACAGTAGCAGCAGCAGGAGCCCAAATATACACTGGAGTTGGCCTCAGGAGCCCAAAAATTGGATGAATCACACCCTGGAGTTGGCAGCAGCAGCAGCAGGAGCCCAAATATACACTGGAGTTGGCTTCAGGAGCCCAAAAATTGGATGAATCACACCCTGGAGTTGGCAGCAGCAGCAGCAGGAGCCCAAATATACACTGGAGTTGGCCTCAGGAGCCCAAAAATTGGATGAATCACACCCTGGAGTTGGCAGGAGTTGACAGTAGCAGCAGCAGGAGCCCAAATATACACTGGAGTTGGCCTCAGGAGCCCAAAAATTGGATGAATCACACCCTGGAGTTGGCAGGAGTTGACAGTAGCAGCAGCAGGAGCCCAAATATACACTGGAGTTGGCTTCAGGAGCCCAAAAATTGGATGAATCACACCCTGGAGTTGGCAGGAGTTGACAGCAGCAGCAGCAGGAGCCCAAATATACACTGGAGTTGGCCTCAGGAGCCCAAAAATTGGATGAATCACACCCTGGAGTTGGCAGGAGTTGACAGTAGCAGCAGCAGGAGCCCAAATATACACTGGAGTTGGCCTCAGGAGCCCAAAAATTGGATGAATCACACCCTGGAGTTGGCAGGAGTTGACAGTAGCAGCAGCAGGAGCCCAAATATACACTGGAGTTGGCCTCAGGAGCCCAAAAATTGGATGAATCACACCCTGGAGTTGGCAGGAGTTGACAGTAGCAGCAGCAGGAGCCCAAATATACACTGGAGTTGGCTTCAGGAGCCCAAAAATTGGATGAATCACACCCTGGAGTTGGCAGCAGCAGCAGCAGGAGCCCAAATATACACTGGAGTTGGCTTCAGGAGCCCAAAAATTGGATGAATCACACCCTGGAGTTGGCAGCAGCAGCAGCAGGAGCCCAAATATACACTGGAGTTGGCCTCAGGAGCCCAAAAATTGGATGAATCACACCCTGGAGTTGGCAGGAGTTGACAGTAGCAGCAGCAGGAGCCCAAATATACACTGGAGTTGGCCTCAGGAGCCCAAAAATTGGATGAATCACACCCTGGAGTTGGCAGGAGTTGACAGTAGCAGCAGCAGGAGCCCAAATATACACTGGAGTTGGCCTCAGGAGCCCAAAAATTGGATGAATCACACCCTGGAGTTGGCAGGAGTTGACAGTAGCAGCAGCAGGAGCCCAAATATACACTGGAGTTGGCCTCAGGAGCCCAAAAATTGGATGAATCACACCCTGGAGTTGGCAGCAGCAGCAGCAGGAGCCCAAATATACACTGGAGTTGGCTTCAGGAGCCCAAAAATTGGATGAATCACACCCTGGAGTTGGCAGCAGCAGCAGCAGGAGCCCAAATATACACTGGAGTTGGCCTCAGGAGCCCAAAAATTGGATGAATCACACCCTGGAGTTGGCAGGAGTTGACAGTAGCAGCAGCAGGAGCCCAAATATACACTGGAGTTGGCCTCAGGAGCCCAAAAATTGGATGAATCACACCCTGGAGTTGGCAGGAGTTGACAGTAGCAGCAGCAGGAGCCCAAATATACACTGGAGTTGGCTTCAGGAGCCCAAAAATTGGATGAATCACACCCTGGAGTTGGCAGGAGTTGACAGTAGCAGCAGCAGGAGCCCAAATATACACTGGAGTTGGCCTCAGGAGCCCAAAAATTGGATGAATCACACCCTGGAGTTGGCAGGAGTTGACAGTAGCAGCAGCAGGAGCCCAAATATACACTGGAGTTGGCTTCAGGAGCCCAAAAATTGGATGAATCACACCCTGGAGTTGGCAGAAGTTGGCAGCAGCAGGAGCCCAAACATTACTTTAAACAGACCCTGGGGTTGGCCTCAGGAGCCCAAAAATTGGATGAATCACACCCTGTGGAGAGTCATGTGGAGAAAAAGTAGCTTAGTTAGTAATATCTACATAAAATTATGAATAAACAAATGCAAAAGTTTGCCAAAGTGAAGTTTTGTTTGAGGGTGTGTTTCCACCTTTTAATTAAATCAGAAACAAGAAGGTGTCATTGCCTCTGACTAATTAGCCCTCAAAAATTCTTGGAATTTTTAATCTGGAATCATGTCTGATCCGTCTTATCCGAAGAATATTAATAAAAAGTAAGAGTAACGTAAAGGATTTTTTATCAATACTTACTTGTGGTCCGATGCGGAGGAATGTCTGTAACTTGAGAGCAGCGCCTTAAATCTGTTTTGCACGATCCATCTTTCTTGGTCTGGCCCCGTCATCAATCTACTGGAATACATCAGGCATTGTTGGGAGGAAAGCTTGGCTGATCCATGCGCCATTCATTTCCACGCAGGGCAGTCTCTGGAAAAAAAAGTCTGTATAAACCAGGGTCTTTTTCATATAAAAACAAATGGTTATTCTTGCTTTTCAACCATATGTTCCACAGCTTTACCAGTCATTGTGTCAGCCAATGAAGCAACTTTGTCTGGAAGTGCTGCAAAAGCAGTCCACTGCATCACAAGTGGCATCTGACACCCCCAGTCAACTGTCTGCCTGTTATGCTTTGGGTTCAGCTCCACTATCCATTGATCTGATATCCAAGATCTGATAATCATAAAATTCAGCAGCTACTGCCCAGCCAAGAAGTGGAGGAGACACTCGCCTCTTCTTCCACTATCCGGCAACTAGTGATGAGGAGAATGTCGTGGGAGGAGGTGTTGCAAGCCGAGGTAGTGGAAGAGGGTCCCTGGAGTCTGCGGCGGTGGCGGCGGCAGCAGCAGCGAATTATTGCGGACTGTTGGTAGGAAAAATCAGCTACTCAGCGATGTGGCAGTGTTCCATGCAGCATCCTGTGGAGAAAAAGTAGGTTAGTTAGTGTATATACATAAAATTATGAATAGACAAATGCAATAGTATTGCGAAAGTGAAGTTTTGTTTGAGGGTGTGTTTCCACCTTGCAATTAAATCAGAAACAACTAGCTATCATTTGCCTCTGAATAATTAGCCCTCAAAAATTCTTGGAATTTTTAATCTTGATGTCTGAGGGATTTCTCCTCTCAGACAGCGTCACCATAAGTCCAGCCTGCTGCATTACCCAGTGGTGGACCTTTCAGAGAACTGATGGCTTGTGCCGAGCCGAGGTGGAGAGTCACATGGCATGGTTGTTGAACAGAAGGTGGGCCAGTCCTTTAGCCTGTCAGTGTGTACCAAAGTGCACAGTGTTGTCTACGCCTGGAGCTGTAACTATAGACTCATGGTGGACAATATATATCCTTTTAGGCCCCCTTGGTGATTGTGGTTTCACGCTGTTCTTCACATGGTTTTCCTTGACCATCAGAGTCACACATGGGAGGAACTACTAAAAATGAGAACTCAATCCATGAAAGCATTGCTTAATCCACGAAAACTGCAAATTTGGACCCATGGTGACTGACACTTGGAAGAACATCTTGTTTGCGCTGCGACAAGGAAGCCAGAGTCATGCGTCCTGACATGGCACACGTGTTCAGTCTAGTTTTGAAGTCTTGCCCCCATCTGAAAGACATCCGAACAACAGGAAAGAAAGTTAGCATGCACTTCTGGCACTCCTACACCACCAAGCACAACCTTATTGAGCCTCAGCGTCACAAAGGTGTACCCCACCATAGTCTGATTTGCGATGTTTCCACCCGTTGGAATTCCACCCTCCATATGCAGGATCCACTATAGCAGTGGTCCCCAACCCTGTCCTCAAGGCCCACCAACAGGCCAGGCTTTGCAGATCTCCACAAAGATGCTCAGGTGGAGTAATTAGTGCAGCTGCAGAGCAATAGAGCTGGCTATTTGGAGATCCAAAAAACATGACATGTTGGTGGGCCTTGAGGACAGGGTTGAGGACCACTGCACTATAGGAACAGAGAAAAGCCATCACGGATTTCTGGATGATCCAAACGGATAGGGGGACACCTGTGTAAATTCAATGTAAACCATTGGCAGCTCATACGTGACACCGACCGTTTGTTTAGGCCCTTTGAGGAAGCTACATTATTAGTCAGTTGCCAGGACTATGAGATGAACGATGAGATTCCACTGCTTCATGTACTACAACACATGTTGGAAAGCATGGCTGGTCAGGGCACTGGAGACATGGCACATACATTTCACAGCCACATGAAGCCTGTGGGGGCTGAAGTGGAGGAGGAGGAGGGGGTGGGGCACAGCAAACCACAGTTTAGGTTTCACAAAATGACCATTTTATCTAGTCATCTGACAGGAGAGGAGGTGCAGCCACAGGAGCTAGAGGGTTGTGAGTAAGGCGAGACAGAGGACCCAGACACACCATGGCAGTTTACAGTGGAGATGGAGACAGGTAGTCCCTCCGAGTCACTTGCACAAATGGCACGATGCATGCTCACATGCATGCGTACTAGTGAGCGCAGAATTGTCTCCATTTGTCAGCGGGAAGACTTCTGGCTCTCCAACTTATTGGACCCTCGCTTCCGGCACAAAATGGGGGCATTTTTTACGCCCACTGAGAGGGAGGAAAAACTGACCTACTACAGAGACATCCCACGTAGTCAGTTGGGCGATGTCTATTTGCGCCATGGCCCATACTCCCGCAGGTCTGACTCTAGGGGAACTTTGCGATCACCTTCCACTGCCATGGCTGCTGGGGGGGTGGAAGGAGCAGCAGCAGCTCCATCAGCAGCAACCTCAGTCTTCAGTCGCTAGTGAGTAGCTTTCTACACCCGCATAGTGAGTCTACTCATGAGAAGCAGGAAGACCTGGAGCTGGACCTCAAACAGCAGGTCATGTCATACCTTGACATGACCATGCCAACACACCTTCAAGATCCACTGGATTTGCTGGGAAGCCAAACTTGACTTGTGCCCGCAACTAGCAGAGTTTGCCCTGGAAAAGCTGTACTGGCCGGACAGTAGTTGATTTAGATGGCAACTGGGCTGCTCTATATAACGAAGCAAAATGGCAAATTTACCTCACTATATAAGCTATTGCCCCTCAGATTTACACAGGGGCTGCTCTATATTATGCTGAAAATGGCAAATTAACCTCACAATATAAGCCATTGCAGCTCTATATAAATAAAAATAAATAAATAAAAAAAGGGCCTGTAGAAGCTTATTTAGTATAACAGATAGGGTGACATGTGCTGGTTTGGGATGCCCATATGGGCTAGTGTTTTGGCAGCAGTACAAAAACCAATGCAAAATGCAATAGCTTAATAAAGCTGATGCTGATCAACGCTTATTTAGTATAACAGATGGGGTGCAACATGCAGGTTTGGGATGCCCTGCGGCCTGGTGTATTTAAAGCAGACCAAAACCAACTTAATAAAGCTGAGGCTGTAGATGCTTATTTAGTATAAACAGGTAGGGTGCAAGGTGCAGCTTTGGGGTGCCCTGCGGCCTGGTTAAATGAAAGCAGTCAAAAAGGAAGTGCAAACTGAAGTAGCTTAATGAAGCTGATGCTGATCAACGCTTATGTTGTATACCAGATAGGGTGCAAGGTGCAGCTTTGGGGTGCCCTGCGGCCTGGTTTATTAAAATCAGTCAAAAACAAGTGCAAACTGAAGTAGCCTGATCAACGCTTATGTTGTATAACAGATAGGTTTAAAATAGCATGTGCCTTGGGATGCCCGTGTGGCCTGTTATATTTCAAGCTGAACAAAAAGTAACAATAATCCAAGTATGAGACATCATTTTGACCTTCTTCACAGCGCCATACTTTGAAAAAAAAAAATTAATTTCATGCCGATCAATCCAAAGGTCAATGCCCCTAACAAAAATAGTGTTCGGCATAAGTTTTCCTTCTGGAAGGACGTAACCTTTAGTTTACATGGTTGGGGTAGGTTATCTTACAAATTGGGATACCCCAGGCAGCAGTGTCATTGAAAGAGACAGATTGTAATGCAGGCCATACGCAAGCAGAGAAACTCAGGCTGCAACAGGCCTATTTAGTTTACATGGTTGGGGTAGGTTATCTTACAAATTGGGATACCCCACTGTATATGAAACCGAATATAAATGCACACCCAAAAGTGGACACTCAGCCTCCAAGAGGCCTGCTTAGTTTAAATAAGAGAGCTGCTTAGTATGGTAGGTAGGTTATGTTATGTTACAGAATGGGATGCCCCAAGCAGACTTGAGATCAGTATATATGCACACAGCAGCAGTGTGTTAGCAGGCTCATACAGGCCAAATTTCTTTAAATAACTGTGCAGCTTACAGTTAATGCAGAGGCTAATGGTATGTTACAGAATGGGATGCCCCAAAGCTGACTTGAGATCAGCATATATGCACACAGCAGCAGTGTGTTAGCAGGCTCATACAGGCCAAATTTCTTTAAATAAATGTGCAGCTTACAGTAAATGCAGAGGCTAATGGTATGTTACAGAATGGGATGCCCCAAAGCTGACTTGAGATCAGTATATATGCACACAGCAGCAGTGTGTTAGCAGGCTCATACAGGCCAAATTTCTTTAAATAACTGTGCAGCTTACAGTAAATGCAGAGGCTAATGGTATGTTACAGAATGGGATGTCCCAAAAACCAGAGAGCACCTGGCAGGCAGCAGTAAGACTATGCACAGCAAAAGTGTCTTTATCATGCCTAATTTCAATTAGAATAGGTGCAAATGGTTAGGTTCTTAAATAGAGGCTGGTGTAGTCACAGAATGGGATGCCCTAAAAACCAGCAGTAAGTACACCTGGCAGGGACAAGTAGTGCTATGCCCAGCAAAAGTGTCTTTATCAGGCTAATTTCAAATATGATAAGAGCAAATGCTTATATGGTCTTAAACAGAGGCTGCTTTAGTCACAGAATGGGATGCCCCGGGCAGGAATCGAGCTGCCAGGGTACAGTAGTGCTTTGGCCAGCAAAAGTGTCTTTATCAGGCCTAATTTCAAATATGATTAGAGCAAATGCTTATATGGTCTTAAACAGAGGCTGCTTTAGTCACAGAATGGGATGCCCCGGGCAGGAATCGAGCTGCCAGGGTACAGTAGTGCTTTGGCCAGCAAAAGTGTCTTTATCAGGCCTAATTTCAAATATGATTAGAGCAAATGCTTATATGGTCTTAAACAGAGGCTGCTTTAGTCACAGAATGGGATGCCCCGGGCAGGAATCGAGCTGCCAGGGTACAGTAGTGCTTTGGCCAGCAAAAGTGTCTTTATCAGGCCTAATTTCAAATATGATTAGAGCAAATGCTTATATGGTCTTAAACAGAGGCTGCTTTAGTCACAGAATGGGATGCCCCGGGCAGGAATCGAGCTGCCAGGGTACAGTAGTGCTTTGGCCAGCAAAAGTGTCTTTATCAGGCCTAATTTCAAATATGATTAGAGCAAATGCTTATATGGTCTTAAACAGAGGCTGCTTTAGTCACAGAATGGGATGCCCCGGGCAGGAATCGAGCTGCCAGGGTACAGTAGTGCTTTGGCCAGCAAAAGTGTCTTTATCAGGCCTAATTTCAAATATGATTAGAGCAAATGCTTATATGGTCTTAAACAGAGGCTGCTTTAGTCACAGAATGGGATGCCCCGGGCAGGAATCGAGCTGCCAGGGTACAGTAGTGCTTTGGCCAGCAAAAGTGTCTTTATCAGGCCTAATTTCAAATATGATTAGAGCAAATGCTTATATGGTCTTAAACAGAGGCTGCTTTAGTCACAGAATGGGATGCCCCGGGCAGGAATCGAGCTGCCAGGGTACAGTAGTGCTTTGGCCAGCAAAAGTGTCTTTATCAGGCCTAATTTCAAATATGATTAGAGCAAATGCTTATATGGTCTTAAACAGAGGCTGCTTTAGTCACAGAATGGGATGCCCCGGGCAGGAATCGAGCTGCCAGGGTACAGTAGTGCTTTGGCCAGCAAAAGTGTCTTTATCAGGCCTAATTTCAAATATGATTAGAGCAAATGCTTATATGGTCTTAAACAGAGGCTGCTTTAGTCACAGAATGGGATGCCCCGGGCAGGAATCGAGCTGCCAGGGTACAGTAGTGCTTTGGCCAGCAAAAGTGTCTTTATCAGGCCTAATTTCAAATATGATTAGAGCAAATGCTTATATGGTCTTAAACAGAGGCTGCTTTAGTCACAGAATGGGATGCCCCGGGCAGGAATCGAGCTGCCAGGGTACAGTAGTGCTTTGGCCAGCAAAAGTGTCTTTATCAGGCCTAATTTCAAATATGATTAGAGCAAATGCTTATATGGTCTTAAACAGAGGCTGCTTTAGTCACAGAATGGGATGCCCCGGGCAGGAATCGAGCTGCCAGGGTACAGTAGTGCTTTGGCCAGCAAAAGTGTCTTTATCAGGCCTAATTTCAAATATGATTAGAGCAAATGCTTATATGGTCTTAAACAGAGGCTGCTTTAGTCACAGAATGGGATGCCCCGGGCAGGAATCGAGCTGCCAGGGTACAGTAGTGCTTTGGCCAGCAAAAGTGTCTTTATCAGGCCTAATTTCAAATATGATTAGAGCAAATGCTTATATGGTCTTAAACAGAGGCTGCTTTAGTCACAGAATGGGATGCCCCGGGCAGGAATCGAGCTGCCAGGGTACAGTAGTGCTTTGGCCAGCAAAAATGTCTTTATCAGGCCTAATTTCAAATATGATTAGAGCAAATGCTTATATGGTCTTAAACAGAGGCTGCTTTAGTCACAGAATGGGATGCCCCGGGCAGGAATCGAGCTGCCAGGGTACAGTAGTGCTTTGGCCAGCAAAAGTGTCTTTATCAGGCCTAATTTCAAATATGATTAGAGCAAATGCTTATATGGTCTTAAACAGAGGCTGCTTTAGTCACAGAATGGGATGCCCCGGGCAGGAATTGAGCTGCCAGGGTACAGTAGTGCTTTGGCCAGCAAAAGTGTCTTTATCAGGCCTAATTTCAAATATGATTAGAGCAAATGCTTATATGGTCTTAAACAGAGGCTGCTTTAGTCACAGAATGGGATGCCCCGGGCAGGAATCGAGCTGCCAGGGTACAGTAGTGCTTTGGCCAGCAAAAGTGTCTTTATCAGGCCTAATTTCAAATATGATTAGAGCAAATGCTTATATGGTCTTAAACAGAGGCTGCTTTAGTCACAGAATGGGATGCCCCGGGCAGGAATCGAGCTGCCAGGGTACAGTAGTGCTTTGGCCAGCAAAAGTGTCTTTATCAGGCCTAATTTCAAATATGATTAGAGCAAATGCTTATATGGTCTTAAACAGAGGCTGCTTTAGTCACAGAATGGGATGCCCCGGGCAGGAATCGAGCTGCCAGGGTACAGTAGTGCTTTGGCCAGCAAAAGTGTCTTTATCAGGCCTAATTTCAAATATGATTAGAGCAAATGCTTATATGGTCTTAAACAGAGGCTGCTTTAGTCACAGAATGGGATGCCCCGGGCAGGAATCGAGCTGCCAGGGTACAGTAGTGCTTTGGCCAGCAAAAGTGTCTTTATCAGGCCTAATTTCAAATATGATTAGAGCAAATGCTTATATGGTCTTAAACAGAGGCTGCTTTAGTCACAGAATGGGATGCCCCGGGCAGGAATCGAGCTGCCAGGGTACAGTAGTGCTTTGGCCAGCAAAAGTGTCTTTATCAGGCCTAATTTCAAATATGATTAGAGCAAATGCTTATATGGTCTTAAACAGAGGCTGCTTTAGTCACAGAATGGGATGCCCCGGGCAGGAATCGAGCTGCCAGGGTACAGTAGTGCTTTGGCCAGCAAAAGTGTCTTTATCAGGCCTAATTTCAAATATGATTAGAGCAAATGCTTATATGGTCTTAAACAGAGGCTGCTTTAGTCACAGAATGGGATGCCCCGGGCAGGAATCGAGCTGCCAGGGTACAGTAGTGCTTTGGCCAGCAAAAGTGTCTTTATCAGGCCTAATTTCAAATATGATTAGAGCAAATGCTTATATGGTCTTAAACAGAGGCTGCTTTAGTCACAGAATGGGATGCCCCGGGCAGGAATCGAGCTGCCAGGGTACAGTAGTGCTTTGGCCAGCAAAAGTGTCTTTATCAGGCCTAATTTCAAATATGATTAGAGCAAATGCTTATATGGTCTTAAACAGAGGCTGCTTTAGTCACAGAATGGGATGCCCCGGGCAGGAATCGAGCTGCCAGGGTACAGTAGTGCTTTGGCCAGCAAAAGTGTCTTTATCAGGCCTAATTTCAAATATGATTAGAGCAAATGCTTATATGGTCTTAAACAGAGGCTGCTTTAGTCACAGAATGGGATGCCCCGGGCAGGAATCGAGCTGCCAGGGTACAGTAGTGCTTTGGCCAGCAAAAGTGTCTTTATCAGGCCTAATTTCAAATATGATTAGAGCAAATGCTTATATGGTCTTAAACAGAGGCTGCTTTAGTCACAGAATGGGATGCCCCGGGCAGGAATCGAGCTGCCAGGGTACAGTAGTGCTTTGGCCAGCAAAAGTGTCTTTATCAGGCCTAATTTCAAATATGATTAGAGCAAATGCTTATATGGTCTTAAACAGAGGCTGCTTTAGTCACAGAATGGGATGCCCCGGGCAGGAATCGAGCTGCCAGGGTACAGTAGTGCTTTGGCCAGCAAAAGTGTCTTTATCAGGCCTAATTTCAAATATGATTAGAGCAAATGCTTATATGGTCTTAAACAGAGGCTGCTTTAGTCACAGAATGGGATGCCTCACAGCAGACTTAAGATCAGTTCAGTATATATGCACAGTTAGTTACTATAAGCAGCCTGAAAACGCTAACAAAGGCTGGATGAAAAAAAAAAAATCTCCCTGTCAGCCAGCTCCGTTTTTCCTACCTTTCCCTGGCTTTCTGTCTGTCTCCTGTCTGTCTCCTGCCTGTCTCCTGTCTGTCTCCTGCCTGTCTCCTGCCTGTCTCCAGCCTGTCCCTGTCTGTCCCTGTCTGTCCCTGTCTCCAGCCTGTCTCCAGCCTGTCTAACTGCCTCAGCTACACAGCGTTCTGTCTGTCTGTCACGAATGCAATAGAGAAATGAGGAAAAGCAAGATGGCCGCCGTTAAATACCGCTGTGTGACGTCACCGGGCTTGCTGGCTGCTGATAGGCTGCATGTGACTGCCCCAGCTTGCACTGGCGCGGGATACATGTCCAGACATGTCCCGCCCGCCATCTTAGAATGCCTGTAATGTAAATGAATGGATGTTAAAGGAAAACTTCGAGTGATCGAATCGCGGGGAAATTCGGATTCGATCCGAATCGAATTTTTCCTGAAATTCGGATCGAATCCGGGTTCGTCCGGATCGATTCGCTCATCCCTAAATATATATATCATTTCCTAAAAATATGGACATCTGACTAAAAGAATATTGGCTATCACTGTCGTAGTTGGCTAGTGTAAATACAGCAAATAGTTTGGAGATATCAGTTTGTGAACCTGTGTGTGTAAAAACAACATTGCGGGTCATATTTCTAAGAGTTTCATTATTAGTCTGTATAGCAGATTGATTTATAACATTATCAGTGTGGGAGATATTCAATTTACTATATCTACACACTTCGCCCCTACTTGCATTCACTCTTCCCATCTGGAAACACCAATCAGGAAAGTGTGTTCTTGCTATTATAGGGAATTCTATGCTCTCATCACTGGTTCGTGTGATATTTTGAAAATTAATCCCAGGGGTTCCGTTCAAAAAAAGGGTATAATTTATAGGAGCTGCAACAAGAGGTATCCTGGCTGAACTAGGATGCAATTTGCTGCAAATCCAGCATTTTTCATAACCTGATTTGCGGGCATAAGCATATTTGAATTTCAGCAAAAGAAATTTCTGATGGTGAGTGCCTGCTTCTCTTTTATTTCTTATAGGTGCAGGGGATGAAATATTGAGGCAGAAAGCCATTATCATTGTTAAGAGGAAATATTTCATTTTCTCTCTGGACCTGTAACCTTTTTACAATGACTTGCGTGTATCCAAGTGGATTTTCCTTCAAGTTTCACTGAAGTAGGCGTTGTCAAAAGAACTTGAAAGGGTCCTTCAAACCTTGATTCCAAAGATTTTCTAGAATGTTTCTTTACATAGACAAAGTCTCCTGGTTGGAGATTATGAGTTCCTGTTATCTGGTCGGGGTCTGGAAGAGAATCAAAAACACTTTTGTGCAGTTTAGTGAGATGTTTCTGCAACTGTATCACATAATCAGTCAATTCATCACATTTTAGGGCAAGATGTTGTGGAAAGTACAACCCAGTTCTGGGAGCACTTCCAAACAGGATTTCATAAGGTGACAACCCTGTTTTCTTTGTAGGGGTGCATCTTATTGAAAATAGCACAATTGGTAAACAATCTATCCATGGTTTACCTAATTCCTTCATAGTTTTCTGTAACTTCAGTTTAATGGTGCCATTCAGTCTCTCCACACTCCCTGAACTCTGTGGGTGATAGGGTGTATGGAAGGACTGCTGGACACCTAACATTTGCATTACATTTTGCATTATTTCACCTGTAAAGTGCGAGCCACGGTCACTTTCTATGGTCTCACATAGACCAAAACGTGGTATCAATTCTGTAATTAGTTTCTTTGCCGTGGTCTTAGCTGTTGCTGATTTTACTGGGTAAGCTTCTGGCCATCCCGAAAACAAGTCAATACACACAAGTACATACTCAAAGGGTCCACTCTTAGGGAGTTGGATGTAATCAATTTGAAGCCTTTGAAATGGATAGAGAGATCTAGGTTGATGTCTTACCGGTGTCTTAACAACCTGTCCTGGGTTCTCCGTCAAACAGATAGAGCATGCTGCACAGTATTGTCGTGCCATGCTACTAAAGCCTGGAGCATACCAAGTCTGATTGGTACTCCTTACCATAGAGTTTGCACTCTGATGTGTAGGCAGGTGTGATACCTGTGCCTGTTCAGGGTATAGGAAGCTAGGCAAGCACAATCGGCTTCCTTTGACCCATAATCCATCATTTTGCTGGGCTCCTGCTCTGAGCCATTTTTCCTTTTCCTCAGGCATCACTTTGTCCTGAAGATTTTTCATCAGTTCCATACTTACCGCCGATTCCTGGGTAAGATTTACACTTACACTCTCTATCTTCTTCAAAGCTGCTTGTTTAGCTGCTAAGTCAGCTTTTTCATTACCTTTAGCCTCTTTGGTTGTTTGTTTTGTGTGGGCTGCTACTTTTACTATAGCCACCTTTTTGACATTGTTCAGGTTGGTCAGAATTTCTTTAACTAAATCAGCATGTCTAATGGGGGTTCCTGCAGCTGTTAAGAAGCCCCTTGCTTTCCACAGGTGGGCGTAATCGTGGGCAATACCCCAAGAATAGGCGGAGTCTGTCCAGATCGTGCCTGTAGTGTCTTTTAGCAGCATTAATGCCCTAGAGAGGGCTGTAAGTTCTGCTTCCTGAGCAGACATATGAGGTGGTAATGGCTCAGCTTCTACCACTTCATGTTCAGTTACTATTGCATAACCTGTATGAAACTGTCCTTTTTCATCAGCATATCTGCTGCCATCTACAAAAAATTCAAATTCTGGGTTTTCTAAAGGTGTATCATGCACATGTGGTAAGCCCATTGTTTCTTGCTTCATAAGTTCAATGCAGTCATGTGTGTCTTCAGTATGTTCAAATTCTAAAAAATTCTCAAAATCTTCACTATTATTCCCCCCTTCAGAATCTGAAGAAATTGGTAACAAAGTCGCCAGATTCAGAGAAGTACATCTTTGAAACTTAATTGTTGGGGGTAGTAAAAGGGTACACTGCAGCCTAAGCTGTCTAGCCATTGACAGGTGTTTGGGATTTACCTGTGATAATATCCCATGAATGTCGTGATTGGTAGACACAGCTAATTCATTATCAAGTACAATTTCAGAAGCTTTGTCTACCAATAGAGAAACTGCTGCTACAGCTTTAACACAAGAGGGGGAACCTCTCGCTACGGGGTCTAAGCGAGCCGAATAATAAGCAATAGGTCTTTGTTTTGTGCCATGTGCCTGCATTAAAACTCCAGTAGCATGTCCTTGTATTTCAGTAGCCATGAGTGTAAATGGCTTGGAATAATCAGGAAGACCTAAAGCTGGTGCTTGTGTGACTGCAAGTTTAAGTTGTTCAAAAGCATCCTGCGCTTCAGGGGTCAGACTAAAAGGTGTAACTTTGACACAATCATACAGTGGTTGCATAAGTGAACTGGCATGCATAATCCACTGTCTACAATAAGAAATGAGTCCTAGAAAGGCTCTTAATTGTTTATGTGTCTTAGGAGGTGACATGTTCCTGACTATTTCCACTCTGTCTTTAGTAAGGTGTCTAGTGCCTTGTGAAATGCAGTGACCTAGAAAGATAACTTGTGTTTGGCAGAATTGTAGCTTTTCTTTGCTAGCCTTGCAGCCATTCTCAGCCAGAAATGTAAGAAGAGACAAAGTACCCTCCTCACATGTGGTTTTGTCTGGGCAGCAAAGAAGCAAATCGTCTACATATTGGAGAAGCACACAATCTATTGGTGGTTTCCATCCTGCCAAGACTGATTCTAGGGCCAAGGAATACAAGGTGGGCGAATGAGACATTCCTTGGGGTAAACGTCTCCAGCAAAAAGTCTTAGACTTAAATCTAAAGGCAAAAAGGTGGTAACATTCAGGTGCTAAAGGGACCGAAAAGAAAGCTCCCGTTAGATCTACGCAAGAAAAATACATGCTTGTACTCGGTATTCGAGAAAGCAATGTATGAGGATTTGGAACCACTGGTGTCATTGGAGCCAAAATGTTATTAATGGCTCTAAGATCTTGTACCATCCTGTATTTCACAGGTTGTCCTGGTTCCAAAACCTTTTTCCTGACTGGATACAAAGGAGTATTAGCCCCTGATTGCATCTGAATCAAAGCACCCTTGGCCAAAAGCTCGTCAATTTGTTCTCCTATAGCTTGTTCTTGTGCAGCACTCAAAGGGTACTGCTTAAGCTGTGGTAAGGTAGATCCTGGTTTGATATGGACCTCTACTGGTGAGACAGGGAGAAGTCCTATATCAGACCCTGACTTAGACCATAAATGGTCAGGTACAGTTCTTAGTAAATCTTGATCATTCTCTGTAAGTACATTAGTGAGTTCAAAATCTTCAAGAGCTTGTATTTGCATACAATATTCTAAATCATCAGGATGGTCAGGCAAAGTTAGAACAACTTGACCATCTTCTTGAAAATCAATTTTTGCTTGAAGTTTAGTTAAGTTATCTACACCCAATAAATTGTAAGGTGCTGAATCACAGACTAAAAATTTAGAGATAAACATGTGTGGACCAAGCCTGCCCTCTAGTGGTTTAGATATGGGCATAACTTTAGGCAGCCCATCGAAACCTGAAGCTATAGTTTGGGCTTCTGACTGCTGTTTCTTACTTAAAACTTTATTACTAATGACAGATTTAGTCGCGCCCGTATCAATCAAAAATTCAACAGTTTTGCCATCAATTTCAATCGGTATTATGGGTGTTTTGGCTGGTACTGTGAATGTTACTGCCGATAGTCAGTCTTGTTCTTTACTTTTAGATTCTGACTTATTGGGGGCTGTTCCTTGATCGGCAGCAAACTTTCTACAATTCCTCTTAATATGACCAGGTTTGTCACAATAATAACATTTTAAAATTTTTCCTTGAAAAGTTCCCTGCTTAGGTCTAGTATCTGTAGTGACCTGAGCCACCATGCGCACCTTGGGCTTTTCCTGCAAGTCCATTTCTATGCCTTGTGCTTTAGCCAATAATTGTGCCATGGTGTGGTTAGTTCTCCAGTCTGGGGTGGAAGCTTTAAGCTTTTCCTTAATTGCCGGTTTTAGACCATCAATATAGGCTCTAACAAATAACCTTTGAACCGCTATTGTTGCGACATCTAGACCTTCGTCAATGTATGTTTGTTCAAGTGTTAAATAAAAATCAGTGACTGATTGTGTTGGTCCTTGTACGCCTGCTGCAGTTGTGCCTCTCAGCTGTTGTTTTTCTGTACAAAAAGCTGTAAAATGTTGTATAAAATCATTCCTACTGTCCCCTATCCTAATATTTTGTGGTCTATGTGTTCTCATATAATCAGTAAATTGATGAAACATAGTAGGAGACATTTTCATTCTACAGAGATCCTCTCCATCTAACCAAGTGGCATTATGGGATTCCATCATTTGGACAACATATCTGCCAAATCTGGAGGGGCTAGTGAGGGGATCAGGTGCATTCTGCAACAAAGCCATACATTCAGCTGGAGTCCATGGCTTATAATAAGGGGTTTCTTGGTTAATAAATTGACCTGCATTTTGAGCATCTGGAATCTGCCTGGTATGAGTAAACACAGGCGCAACTAATTTATAAGTGTTGCTTCTAGGAGGGGGTCCTGCAAGCATATAAGTTTTGCATCTTGGGCAATGTGTGACATTATTTGGGATGCCATAAGTCATACAATGTTCACAAGTCCAAGATTTTTCAGTAACTATATTGACATTTTTCTTCCTTGTACTAACTCCATTTTTTCTCTCACCTGGATCCCCACCTTGTTGGTCTGCTCCACAAACATTACATTCGGTCTGTGTTATATCCATCCCTCTACAACCGCAGTTTCTACATTTCCAGTTATCATTACTATTGACTACCTCATCCTGCTCCCTGACTTTACATTGGGTACACATTTTATCCCGACCCTTGTTAATCATTCCACACCAGCATTGCCATAAGCCACTATCTTCCTCATCAATGCCGGGGTCTGGACCATACGTACCGTTACTGGCTAATGGGAGCTTAGGATACAACTTACTAGTTTCCTTCTTTACTGTCTTTTCATATGGGGGTGGCGGTACTGGGTTTGTTGGAACATCAGGTACGGGGTCTACTTGGGGATGAAGCAATGGTGTAGTGTTCCATTGTTTCCTATGTGGACTGTACGTCCAGCCTTCCTTTTCTGCTAAACTTGAAAGTTTCAGAGCACATTCTACTTGATGATCCCATCCTTTGTCAAAAATAATTCCATGTTTCCCTTTAGCTATCTGTTCCCACTTCCCTAAATCTAACTGCCATTTATGAACTAGCTTAAATTCCTTCCAAATCTTTTTCAAATTCCTAGCGGCATCTAAGCCACACCTTTCCCTGGTGATTTCTTCTAATGTCTGCCACTTCTCTTCCTGGGGTATCTCTTTGGACTGTTCTTTTCCCATCTTCCTAGCAACCTGCCTCAGGTACCTTATTGGGGTCTAACCTCTCTGTGGGCTAGCCTTCTTTGGCTTCCTCCTAAGGAACTAGGAACTGGAGTACCTCTCTGTGGGTCTCTCCTGGTAATGTCTAGTGATCCTACACGCTAACCAAATAGCAACACATAATCCAAGACAAACAATTAGGATCACAAACAACACATCACCTATCATATGGGTAAGTGACAGTCCTAGATACACTAATTGTATCTTATTCCCATCCCAGTAATATTGGCTTTAATTTTCTGAAATCACCACAAAACACATCATCACCTATCATATGGGTAAGTGACAGTCCTAGATACACTAATTGTATCTTATTCCCATCCCAGTAATATTGGCTTTAATTTTCTGAAATCACCTATCGACTAGTCCTGGTCTTCTAACTAAGCCTGGGAACTGTGGTTCTTAACTCAACGTAGTCAGGATCGGCTGGCATGCACCGTAAAGGTGCCGTCAAATCCGGTCAACTTGACAAACTGGCTCACGCCTAAATGAGTTGTGGAACCATACAGGGTAAAATTTTTATCTAAAACTTCTTCTGGTCACCACTTGCGTTCACCGTCACTGGGTTATAGCGGTTTTACCCTCGCCAGTGGGATGGGGCGTCTAATGACCTTCCAAAGTTTTTAACTAAATGCCAGGCTCATAAAGTTTTTTATCACACTCTCAAAAATAACAAATTCTTAAGGGAACAGACAGACAAGACAAATACAAACAGACAAAACAAATGCAGACAACAGAAGCGCCTTAGGATTCTTAAAATGACCCTCTTTCGCAGAGGCTGGCTATGCCTATCTCACCTTAGAACGGACCCGCTGATGCCTCACAGGGGAAGAGCAGAGTATAAGAGTACATAAAAGCTGTCTCTTACCTGGCCAGGTTTTGAAGTCTGCTGTTCCGAGGTGGCATTAGTTGATGTTCCGTTCGGCGGGTGCGATACCTCTTGCGACCACTATCGAGAGTTCCTGTTCGGAGCGCCACGTAATGTTACGTTCAAGTCACTAAGCGGACTTGGTCTGGCTTCTGTTGTCCGATTCCCAATTACTATATTCTAAGAGAAATCAATACACGCGACAAGGTGTGTAGCAAAACCTCAGAGAAACACACTGAGCAGGGGGAGCTTATGACCCCTTTTTATTGAAAACTTTCATAGTTAGAGCATGCGCAGAACAGACAATTACCTAAATTAAAAATAATGAGAACAGAATATTTATTACTATGTACAAGGTTGAGTTCAGGGAGTATTTTATAGTTTTCTCAGTTCCCAGAGGCCCCTATGCGAAGCAGCACATTCCTTAGATAAGGAATAAGGGATAAGGAGAAGCCTTGCAAAAAGCAATTACAGAAAAGTCCAACGTTAAAGCGTTACTCTAACATACAGAAAATAAACCATAGTCTTTCAGAACTATGTTTCTTAAATCTGGATCTTCTCAGTCTAGAGGAGCAAAGCTGCCGTCAGCAACGCTACAGTGATGGGTGCAGAGCTTTCAGTAACCGGCCACCAAGCACAGCCGCTGGCAGCTCAATACAAGTAACTGTTTTCTGCTGGACCAGCTGGACGACTACACTACCCCTGCCCAGAATGGCAAAGCAGGAGTTCCTGAGCAGCACACACCCGCACAAGGGACTTGATCTGATGTTCCAGTAAGTAGGCAGGTACCAGACAACCACCAGTCAGTGGTTTCCACTAAAACTTGGCTTGACTATTATTTTAAAGGAAAAAAATAAAAACTGTATTTGGGGCCTCCACCAGGTTTTGTGCCCAGGGGCCTCCACCACCCAAAGACCCATACATGCTCTCCCCAAGTGCATGCGCTCTCCCACAATGCATGTGCACATTCCCACAATGCACAGAACTACACTAAGCCAAATGTAAATACTGCTAGACCTGTTGGTGGAATTTATAGTACATAAAAACACCAAAGCAAAAGCCCTGTACACCAAAATACACTAATCAATTACAATGTAAAAGTTAAATCAATAAATGTATCCATCATCAAAACCAGACAAGTACCAGGACCAGTTTAAAATCATTCAAAATAGCGTTTCACTAGAACTATTTTCTACTTTATAGTATTTTAAAACTTTAAGCTGCCCACGGGCAGGTACATAATTCCTAAACAAGAGCTTAATGTGCTGTATGTTAATATAAAGTATGAAAGGGGGGGGGGGGGTGACACATTCTGGTGCTTAATCAGCTTTAAGGAGATATTCCAGGCAAAGGGTTAAATTAGATTTCTGCTTGCTTTATGCTTTCATTAGCCAAGTCTCTATTCTTTAATACATTCTATCGAACTTGTTTTTCTTCTGCTAACTCATATTTCTCAGCCCCCAAGATAAATTTCATTCTGAGGGGACTGTCATTCTGAAACATGCATGGAAGAGGCCCAGCAGAAGGCAGACAGTTCACTAGCACTTATTAAGAAAAATAAAGCAGATGGAATGAAAGAAGCAGTTCCTGACAGCATGGACCGAGCAGAAAGCAGGATAATTTAACCCTTTGCCTGGAAAATCTCTTTAAAGTGGACCAAAACCCAGATTTTTTTACTATCCCGGGTTTTATTCTGTTCCCGGGGTGCCCTGCTGTGTGAAACCCCACATTTGTCTATTAAACTCACCTCTCGACGGTCCAATGGCGCATGCCGTCTCATAGACTCCTGGGACAGTTTAGATCCACTTTAAGAACTACAGTTAATAAAAAGGTAAGCAGTAAAAAAGATGTATTTGCACTTGTATCCAATAAAGAATAAAAGCAGAATCTGTGGCGTATCATGAAAGCTCCTTGTTTCAGAAGGCTCTTACCTACCTCAAAATGCCAAAACATTATTTATATAAGCATTTTAAACCTTTAAATCTGTTTTCTATTGTTAAAGCCAGACCAACACAACAAACAGTGCTCATATACGTACATCCCTCCCCAGGGCAAAAAAAAGATTGCTACACATAAAAATGAATTTAACTTTTTCTAACTCCTGCTGTGGTAAATTTTAGAAACAAAATGGTGGCTTATGCATTTGCAGGCCATCTGCAAACAGGAAGTGCTGCTGGGTTTCCTGTTACTGTGCATTGTCAGTTATGTCAGTTTAATCTAGGCAGAAGCATGGCATAGATGCAGGAAGAGGAAGATCCAAAATGGCCGCTACCTTTTCTTTTCCAACTGTGCCAGGCTGTTGGTCCGTTTAAACATCTTCAATAAGTTTACCATCCACAACATGTATAAGATGCACTGTTTTCTGCTTCCCAACAGATTTTAATTTTAAAAGAAAAGTTGCAGCATGAAGGACGATATGAAATATGATAATTAGGAATAATATTAATTGTCAATATTTCATAATAATAACCAATAATATAATTACTAGTTATAAGTATCAATCTCCATCGATATCCTATTGTATCCCTTGGTATTTGTCTTCTATCTATACACACACTTTGTCCTGTAATATACCTCACATATACACAGTTGTATGCAAAATCACAACAGATTTATTAGATAAAACCTTAACCCAATAAGGTAGTATACAAAATGAATATACAAACAAACCAACCCCCCAATAACTGGAAAGCTATACAACTAGTTATTAAAACATTAATAAACACATACATTTACAGCCCCACACCCACCTCATATCCTTTAACACAGCACAACATCTCATTTATCTTTAAACCTCTATCAGGGACGTAGCTGGGGGCACAGGGGGACACGTGCCCCGCGTGCAGCAGGTCAGGGGGGCATGAGCACAGGGCGCTATTTCGAATCTTTGCCTCGGGTGCCAGAAAGCCTAGCTTCTCCTCTGACCTCTATATACTGATTCCTCACAAAACATCTTGTAAACATCAATACAAATACCCCTCCATTTCTTCCCACATAGCTGTATATATTTTGCACAGTATGGCTCCTCATAATACCCTGGATTCCACAGAAAGAAAGTCGGGCCTATTGTATTTGTGTACAATGTGAAATTTTAGCTGACCCCACTAGCAGGTGCAGGGGAGAACAAAGGCCGACGTCTAGGGCAGTTTGTATTAAGAGGAGCAGTGAAGAGAGTCTGGCACAGGCTCAGTCATGTGGGAGAGACACTGGGAGACATTCAAGCAGAAGAAACGTCGCTTTGTGCTTCCCCAAGAAGAGCTGCTCTGCCCCCGCCATCTCGCTTTGTCGCACTCACTCTTCTCACAGCAAATATGAAAGCTTTATCGGGGTTTCAGTGTTTGCTCGTTATTTTCCTTTTTCACTTTGTAGATATGGAAAGTGCGGATTTGTGCTCCATGGCTGGATATCGAGGTTTGTCCTGTGGCACAGAGGCTAAAGAGAAAGTTTTTCCAACTCTGGATACAAAAGGGAGTCGAGTGAAGAGAGATTCCCATGGTGATGAGCCCAAGAAGAATTCTACAGTCCTGGGATACCCAAGGCTCATCAAGTCACTGACCAATAGGACTCCAGTCTTCAGTCAGGTACATAATGACTCGGTGTCATCCTCAACGTGGGCACCCAAGAACCTGAATTCTCTCTATCCCTTGGGTGAAAACTCTCTCAGTGCCTATGGAGTGCTTCTGTTGTCTCTGGTGGTCTTTGCTGTGGGAATTGTTGGCAATCTGTCCATTATGTGCATAGTATGGCATAATATGTCTATGAAGAGTGCATGGGACTCCATCTTGGCTGCTGTGGCCCTCTGGGACTTTATTCTTCTATTTTTCTGTTTGCCCGTAATTGTTTTCCAGCAGATCACTCATCGCAGATTGCTTGGGACATTCTCCTGCCGCCTTATACCTTACATGGAGGTAAGAATATTACATATATATATATATATATATATATATATATATATATATATATATGTATAACTGCCTTTTGAACCCTATAAGGGAATATGGAAAAAGATAACTGTATCATAGCTAGTGTGTTCAGATATTCTTCTGTGAATATTCAGTGCAGTTATTGTCTGAAGATTTGGGAGTGACTAGGTCCTAAATCTGAGCACCACCACCCAGGGCTGTCATCAGGAAATTTTGGGCCCCCTACAACCTCCCCTAGTCACCTATATGTCATGGACAACAAGTTTGAACTTCAGTTTCCTATAATAATGTATAATATTCTCATATGACTAGTATATGGTTAACCATACATAGGAATTTGTGCTAAACGTTTAACCCATCCTTACTGTGAGAGGAACGCACAAAGTTAGCCCCACTAGTGAACCCACATGAGGGCAGTGAGTGCACACACGTGCCCATGGCTGTGGGCTGCCCTAGCCACAGTGACAGGGTGGCAGTTGGGGGTTAGGCGCCTTGCACTTCAGTCCTGCTCTAGCCAGGAACCAAACCTGCAACCATTTGTTCACAAGAGGTCCTGACCTGGTTGCCTCAAGCCTAATTCAAACTAGTGGACCACATATAGTTTATGTTGGAATCCAGACTCTAATGTATTGTTTCTGGGCCCCCCCATAACCTAATGTGATAGCTGGGACCCTAGTCTGAACTTCAGTTTGCTATATATAAAAGAGTCTCAAATTCAGAGCACTGCAATGGGTACCCTCATTATATTCATCATTGACTGGAAGTAGCAATAGTGCTGCAGCCCTCAATGCAGTGCACAGGGTCTGGCCCCCCTCCCATTGGACTGAGGCCAGGTAAGAAATACATGAGAATTACCTCCCTGGGTGATTGGAGGGACTGTGTTTGGAACAGGGAACAGGCTTCCCCTTCCCACTGTGATAAGGATATAGCCATGGGGTAAACATTATTGCACCTGAATTGCACCTTATAAGCCTCATGTTTTCTGCTCTCATAAAACTGTAATTCAACATTGGCACAGTGGTGAAAACGGTTTTCTTAGTATTTTACAGCACAGCAGACATCTGCCATGGTGCCAAAACATTTAGGAATTTCAGCCCTTTGGGTTTGCTGGTCAAAATGAGTTTTTACTGTACCAAGTATGTCGACACAAAGATAAATAGCTAAAGAGTTCTGGCAGAAGGCCTTTAAAAGCAGAACTGCAGTTATCTAATGACCCTCCGACCCTGCCAACCTACCCTGGCGATGAGGCAGGACAGGGGGGGGGGGTTACAAATAAAATAAGCCCATACCTTAGCCAAGCATCCGCACCGCTCCCCCTGAGCCCCAGCGGCGGCTGCAGGAAAAGATACAAAGCCACATCCGCTGGGTTCTCGTGCACTCCCGCCACTCATTCACTTAAATGGGGAAGCTCGCACGGAGCCTGAGGTGCGGCTCTGTCTCTCAAGGTGGTGGTACATGCCTCGCTAAGGCTTTTTTTATTTGTAACCCCCCTCCCCGATCCTGCCTCAGCACCAGGGTAGGGTGGCAGGGCTAGAGGTCATTAAAAGACTGAAGTTCTGCTTTAAAAGGTCCCTTGGATGGGGTTTCATTTCAGAAACTTTGGGCCTTTTTATCTTGAAGGGGTATATAACAAATGTATAGTATTATGTCTCAATAGAACAGGTGAAAGGTCCTTGGAGAGGTCACTCTACAAACATTTAGTTTAGACTCATGCTTCAAAAGGAGTCGGGTGGAAGCCATAGAAGGGCCACTCTGTCCCTAAGCCTAAGCAAACATGGCAAGATACTGTGGTCTCCCAGCTATCTCCGGTGGTGCATCTTGTATTCATGGTTTGCACAGACCTCGAAGTCGCAATGATTGGGAAAATCGGGCAGCAGAAATGACAGACCCCAGGTGCAAACGCTTGTAGTAACCCTTTGTGATCTCCTCTCCTAAAGAGGCTGAATTAGAGCAATAGCGGTTAAACCTGTGAGCTCAAGAATGTGGAGCGTCATCTCTGACTCATCCAATAAGATGATTAGCTAACCAAACTCAGGAAGTCTCTGCTCTGTGCACCAAAGACACCAGTTTCTCTACGGTTGCTATAGTAAACACATTGGGGGTCGATTCAGAGTCTGGTGAGAAAACGCACTCCTTTTTACCTGAAGGTTAGCAAACCCACAATCAGAAACACTTTATTAAGGTTCGAGAGTGCACATCCGACATGCCTAACAGTAAATTCGCCCATTTTACAAATTTACTCTTTTATAATGAAAACAAGAGATCGAGCTGTACAAATCCGGGTGTGCCATGCTAAGAAAAAAGTACCCAAGAATGAAATGATCCCTTTTGTACAAACAACCATTTGTCGCCCATAGTGAAGAAATCAGCACAGAGACACAAAGAGATATTAGAGGCTGATCAAAAAAACTCTGCTCCGCAGTTAGAAGGGGACCGAGGCAGGTCTACCAAATAAGTAGGAATTTAAGACTTGCTGGTCAGAGCTGACCCGGTGGATCTAAGCAATGGATGTTATGTTTGTAATTCCCTTATAGTGGGCACGAATTTTGATCCCCCACATACGAGAAAATCATGCACCAAATTCTGGTTTCTACACCTGCAACACTGACTTTTAAGTTTACATGTTGAAATGCCCATGTGGTGTTATATACATTAGTAGGACCATTGGTCCCTTGAAAAGAAGGTTCCAAAAGCAAAGAAGTGACATAAAAACCAGTAAAGAGAGATACAGACAAGATATTACACCGGACCGAGAAAAAGCAGTAGTTTCATTAAACTGGGCCATCGTGTACATGAATAGAGAGGCATGGTGATCGATCAGGTTCCTAGACCCAACAGAGGGGGTCATAGAAACCACATTCTCCTACAACGAGAAACATTTTGGATGCATAAACTTGACACATTGACTCCTAGGGGCCTGCATATATCATTCGTTTTTCTGATTTTTTGGAAGAACATTGAAAATAATGTAATATTTTGATTTTTTTTTGCTTGTATACTAATGTCGGTGGTTTTCCTCAGTGTAACCTGCTTTATAATTACTGCCCTTTCTTTCGTTTTCTGCTACTCTCCTCCTATTATTCTTTCCGTTTGCTTCTCTTTCTGGTTTCTCCTTTTTTTTCTACTTTCTCTACTTCCCTCTCCCGTACCTTGATTTTCAGTTTTACTCTGTTCCCCTTACTTCGCTCCTTTTCGCTCTTGCTTTGCTGGCCCCATGATTTGTTCTTTTTTCTTCCTCTTCTTATTTCTTTTCTTTCTCTTTTTGTTTTTTCTTTTGTTTGTTTGTTTTTTAATTTTAAATCTTTTCTCTTTCTTCCTTTATTTTTTACTTACCCTGGGTTTGGTTCTGCTTCTTGGGCTGGTTACCTTTGTTCCTTTTTCTACCCCCTTTCTTCTTCTCCCTTTATTTAGTACTTTCTGTTTTTCCCCCTATTCATTCTTTCCTTCCATTTTCGTTTCTTGCTTTTCTCTCCCTTTCTCCTGATTCTCTTTCTAATATCTTTTCTCTCTCTTTCTTTCTTTCTTTCTTCCCCTGCTCCATCTTTTTTTTTTCCTCCCTTGTTCCGTCTTTCGTTGCTCTCCTGCTCACTGGTTCTTGCGCCCTGGGTCGCTTTTCAGTCTTCTGTCTTTTTTTCCTTTCTTCCACTTTTCTTTCTCTTTTCTAGTCCCCAATTACTGTATCTATGACAAAGGGAGCAATGATTATTGTAATACTTGTTATAGTCTGTATGTGGGTTATCCCCAGGTTCGTACTGGCCCACAGGGTTACCAGGGAAAATCCTGGTGGGCCCCTGGTCCCAGGTACCCATTAGAAGGCTTTCATCACCAAACTTGAACTAGCTATATAGCTTATCTGTACCAGCCCAGGTGTGCGCACATAGACAATACAGTCTGGCATAGTGTTTCTGTGCATGGATCCTAAATGTAAGCCAGTAATACTTGCATCTAAATGTGAGGTGGGCCCCTAGAGTTAGTTCTACTGGTGGGTCCCAAGAGTTAGTTCTACTGGTGGGTCCCTAGAGTTTGTTCTACTGGTGGGTCCCTAGAGTTAGTTCTACTGGTGGGTCCCTAGAGTTAGTTCTACTGGTGGGTCCCTAGAGTTAGTTCTACTGGTGGGTCCCTAGAGTTAGTTCTACTGATGGGTCCCTAGAGTTAGTTCTACTGGTGGGTCTCTAGAGTTAGTTCTACTGGTGGGTCCCTAGAGTTAGTTCTACTGGTGGGTCCCTAGAGTTAGTTCTACTGGTGGGTCCCTAGAGTTAGTTCTACTGGTGGGTCCCTAGAGTTAGTTCTACTGGTGGGTCCCTAGAGTTAGTTCTACTGGTGGGTCCCTAGAGTTAGTTCTACTGGTGGGTCCCTAGAGTTAGTTCTACTGGTGGGTCCCTAGAGTTAGTTCTACTGGTGGGTCCCTAGAGTTAGTTCTACTGGTGGGTCCCTAGAGTTAGTTCTACTGGTGGGTCCCTAGAGTTAGTTCTACTGGTGGGTCCCAGGCATTACAGTCCAACACTGGGCCTGCGCACAAAGCAACTTTCCCTGCTTGGTTACTGGTGAGGGGACCAATCAGGCCCATTCACTTGCTCCCCTTCTCCAATAACCAAGCAGGGAAAGTTGCTTTGTGCGCAGGCCATGTGGCAGCCGCAGGTGCTGGTTTCTCTGCTAATGGGCCACACTGTTTACTCATTTTGCACCTGACCGCCAGTACCTTTAAATCTAAAATTTTAATTTTCTTGAATAGCTCTGACCAACAATGTTCCTAAGTTCTATCTCCTCCTTTACATACTTTCTTGATCCTCATGAGCTTGGGGTTGCTGCTGGCTGATCGTTTGTCTCTTCTAATGATGGCTTGACAATTTACAGACCCTATCTTTTTCATGAATAAAGATCAGGCTGTTCTCATGCTTTAAATCAAATCCTTTTCACATAGCACAGCTAAGGAAGAATAAAAAAAACATTATCTTCTGATTTTTTCCAATTACACATAAGGAACCCCATAAAAGTGAGAACCCCTGACACATGTGTAAATATGTTATTATACATGTTCATGGGACAACACTGAACATGTGACTTTTTGATAGAATATAAAGAAGTCAGTGTACAGCCGGAGGAGCAAAAGGTCTCTAACACCCACCAGCTCTGTGATGTCGTCATGGAGAAGTGAAAGAGAATTTCCTTTGCAATATATGTTTGGCTGTGTAAATTTAAAGCTAATCCTTGGCATTGCACCCTTAGCGTTTCTAAGGGCCTCGGATTGCTCAGAGACTTAAAGAGATAATTGCATAGCTCCACCTGCTGCAAGGATTAATGGGTAATGCTATTTTTCCTTCTGTTGGGTGCTGTGCAAATACTTTCTGTTTTAGGAAAGCGCCTATTTTTCTTTACCTTTAGGTAAAGTACAGGGTATTTTGGTCTCTTTAGCCCCCCTATATTAAGCCTAATATTGGTCTCTCCACATACTGGCTTGCCACTCCAGTGAACTTCATACTCAGTAGAGTTAAAGTGGACCAAAACCCACTGAACTTGTGAAATACATTTTGCCAAAGCTCCTGTGGATACTCTCTTCTTAGGGTGTAGAACTAGAAATGGATCATTTTGTTTTTCCCTACATCCAGTCCAGATCATCCCAATATCCTTACAGATGGGTGTTCGCCCTTAAGGGGCGCTTGACTGCAGGATCGAAGATGTAGCTCCTCCTGGCCCCCTATAAAGGCAGCTGTCCCTCTATCATTCTCTAGTAGTTCATCTTGCAGTTTGGCTGCATAAGATCGTTGGCACTCTCTCTCAGATAATGGTAGCAGAGCGGGGCCACCTAGCCCGTTGGCCGCAGCGGACTCTATTTCCATGGATCCCTTCTGACCCACTCCTGCCTCCCAGCCTCTGGCTGCTACGGGATCAGTGACGGTAGGGTGAACGCCTGGGGCCGGTGGCGTTCGGCAGAGCTTAGGCTCTGGGACGCAGACCTTATAATAAAAGGTAGCCAGCCACAGGCTTATGGTGAGCCTGAGGGGGAACCACTATGTGTATTGTTTGTATATATCCCTCCCTGCCCACAAGCTTTATTGGTGTACTTGCTGTGTTTTTCACTGTGCTGGCTCCACGCTGGCTCAGCAAGGAGCGCTCTAGCTTCTCACTCACCTCCCTGCGCTCTCTCGCCGCCTAGGACGCGGACCTCTCAGTCGTCGCGCCCCGCGGGCCTGCCGCATCTCCACCTGTGCAGCGCTGTCTGTGAGAGACGGGGGGGGATCGCGTGCTCGCACTGTATGTGCGGAGGGCCGCTGACGCCCCCGCCATTTTAGGGCCAGTGAGAGGCAGAGGCCTGAGCAGCTCTGAAGGGGCCAGGCGTCTTCTTGCGCCACGCCGTGGAGGGGGCGGAGCCTGGCGCCAGTGCAGCACCCCCCGAGGATCCTTCTGGAAAGTGGATGGCCTGGATGGGCCAAAACAACACATACAACCAGGTATAACGTGGGCCTGGCACAAACAGCCTCAAAGCTCATATTGCCACAAAACGACAAGTTTAATGAAGTATATAAAGTTATGGCACATACATATACGAAATACAAACCATGTTAGTCATGTTAAAATACAAAAATAGTGACTTAAAATAGACGGGGGCCCCCCATGCAGCCAAAGCGAGCCACACACACCTCCTCATTCCACCACTCACACCAACTGTTAGAATGGCCATTTGTTAGTAATAAACATCCAGGACTGGATATAGTCTCTCCAACGGTGATAGAGATAAGCAAGAAATCTCGCTCTGTAAGTATTCAGCATATGGCAGCAGGCTTTACAGGTGCACGCAGTACAATGGAGTCTCCTGACCTCTTACGCATATATGATGCTATTTATTCATTACAGCCCATCCACCACCAACAGGGCTTACTCAGGCAGTTATGCTGTCATGTCAGTTAGGCATGAACACGAGGGTTGGGGGGAGGAATCGGGGTTCCGTAGGTATGTGTACCACTCGTTTGATCAGAGTAATGAGGTTTATTGGGCCTTTTGTAGGCATGAACACCCGGTGCGCACAAATCTCTATGCGGGCACTTATCTGCATCTCCATGATGTCGGCATGTGTACGTCAGCTGGGGTGAATCCACGTGCGCTTGGGAGCAGCTGCTAGTATTCAGCGTATCGAGCGGCCCAAGCTGGGCTGTGAGGAGGGTGCGAACGTGTGGGGGCCGTCCGTCCGCCGACACGTGTTTCGCTCCGCCCACCGGAGCTTCATCAGGTGGCCTGGATGGGCCTTCTGGCTGCTGCTGCTGCTGGGGCAGATCTGGAGATGTCACGCTGTCTGTATTGCTGCTGCCTCTCTGCTGCTGCTGCTGCTGCTGCTGCTGCTGGGGACAAGCTTGGGCTTTCTGGCTGCGGACGCTGCGGAATCCCTACTGTCGGTGTGGTGAGTCCCTCTTTTTGCTGCATTGATTTTGCACTGATCAAAGCTGATCAGGGTCTCTCTCTCTCTCTTTTTGTATAGATTGTGGGCTAAGGTTGAGGGTTGTGGTTCCTCCTGGTCCCCCTTTTTAATAAGAGGGATCGCTTATAGGCTTAGGCCAGTAGAGTCTTGTAGCCTTTATTGAATTTTACTGTCTTAAATCACCATAATGGAGGCATCAGGAGATAGTGAGCTGAGGGCCCCATGTGGGCAGGACAGGCTCTGCCCCTTGTGCAGAAGGAATCCTCTGGGGGGATTCAGCACTGTTTCTACCACATGCGCCAGAGGCATTATTTTGGACCATGAGCGGGCGGTCATCCCTGACCCTAGCCCTGTATTGCCATCGGCCTCTCCGGACCCTCCACTGCTGCATTCAGCCCCCAGTGAAGGGGGAGTCAGCAAGGGGTCTCATACTGACTTTGCACATAGGCTGGCCAGTCTCGAGAGACAGATCTCATTGACGGGCCCTAAGAAAGCCTCGAGAAAAAAGCGGCATATGGAGCTAATTTACTCTGATGATGATGATCTTTTTGATGGCTTGGGCTCTGCGGAGGAAGGTGAGTTGCCAGATGATTCACGCTCCACGGTGGAATATTCTGCTGGCAATGACCGTATTTCTGGTTCCTCCTCTGACGAGGATTCTTGGCTCCCGGATGATACGGAGAAATTGCCCTCCTCTGTGTTTGATACACTACACATTGTTCCTCCCAGAGCGGCTAAGAGGAAGCAGGGTGATTTTTTTAGGCCTGAGAGGCAGAGGCGGGTCTTCCCGGAGCAGCCTCACTTCTCTAACATGATCCTTAAGGATCAGAATTGTATTTTTCACAGAATTGTATTTTTCGAATCATCCTTTAATACTGTTTCCTCTCTGTAAGATGGCATGGGATCAGTCATTGCATTGGTGTGGCAATTACATCATTTCCACACGCAACAATGGCAATGAATGGAGGAGGCAGAGCTTTACAGCTAAAACAAGGGCTAAGTGCTGGCAACCACCATCATGATAGGAATCCTAAACTCAGAAGGATGCTCTGATGTGCTGTGCACCTGAAAGCATGTATTCAGGATGGATGACCCACCAGGAATTTTCCCAGAGTTCCTGATGGCCAGTCCCAATCTGATTAATAGCCCTTTTCATCCCATGCATTTAGACCTCATTACAGTGAAAGCAGAGTAGCAGTGCACTTTTCTGCACTTTACCTGGGCTGCATTAGATCTCTTCTTGTTACTGCTGGGGTAGTTGCGATGGACCAGGCCAGGTCCATCAAACCTTTTGATAGAATTCTTGCATTTCACTTTTTTTGCATTTGTTAAACTATGATATGATATGATAGACTTAAAATGTAAATCCACTCTCAAAAGTCTTTTTGAAAGTTTCCATTATTGTGTGCCAAAATGTTACCCTCAATGCGCTGAACATATCTGTTTTTTCTATTTCTTATTTGTTTGTTTGATGTTTTATTAAAGAAAACAAGAAGGGTAAAGCCAGCCAGCATTATGAGTAATAAAATATCTAGTTTTATTTCCACATGGTTAAAAAGCCATCGCGTCATAAGTAAGAACCTTCTGTCCGAAACGCGTTGACATGTGGACCGGCTCCTATATGCCTTTTACACCGCTGTGACTGCCACGATGGCTTTTTAACCATGTGGAAATAAAACTGGATATTTTATTACTCATAATGCTGGCTGGCTTTACCCTTCTTGGACTTTGCTGAGCACGAGGTGAGCACTCGGAGCCGCTGCCGACATTGCCGACATTGCCGACATTAGACTACCACTGGGGATCTTTTCAGGTAGAGCTGACAGTTACTTTCTTTATCTCTGTTTATTAAAGAAAACAGTTTTCAGTAGACAGGAGACTTGAGATGACAGGTTTAAAGGTGTAAACCCAATAATGCAGCAAGCAGCTCACCAGATGTCTGTCCCATGCATGCCATCTCCATTCCCTGCAGTGCAGGTTAGAAGCATTAGCAGGGCTCCAACTTTGCTTCTCCTTTCATTGTCATTCTTCCAGGACCACACAAAAAAGTGGTCTAACAGCCTTTCTGTCTCTTGGTGCTCACAGTGCAAGTAAACATGGCAAACCAAAGTGGTTTGGCAGCTGTCTCTGACCACAGCAGAGCAGGTTTAGGATTAATGAAGCAGCACCATGATACACTAAAGCTAAGCTGGTACTTGTATACAGTAGTTTTTACTCAGGAAAACCACGTCCACTTTAGGATCATAGACACACCGGAACAAATGTAAGGTAAAGCAGTACATAACAGGTCGGGGCAGAATCCAGACACAATGTTTATTTTACATTCCAGACGAGGAAAACAATATGGCAGAACATCAAAAACCTGACAAAAAGGGAGTTTACCTCCAAAGTGGTCCATCACCCATTTAGGACCACATTAGATTTGAATACTGGTCGTGCACCTAAAAACCCCAAACCAAGCACCAGTGAGTTTGCATGTGCCTAGTCGCCTGATTCATGAACCCGTGCGTGTGCATATGGTGCACCAAATGGCTTGCACCCTGGAGTGAGAGCAAAATTTCTTCTGGTGCCTTCTGCCTGAAATTCTGCTGTTTTGAAGAGCAAATGGCTCTGCCCCAATGTGCATTTAGCTTGCCAAACCCTTAACTGGTCCCGATGGCCCCCCATGTTTGTCCTCTTTCTTTATTCTCCATTTCAGAGTGTATTCCTTGTCTGGTGACTCAGGTGACGGGTAATACACTCCAGAGAATAGAGATTCACCTAAAACACAGACGCTGAAGAGACAAAATTGCAAATGATGAACAGTAAAGAAAAGGTAGAAATATTTAGGTGTCGTTTATGTATAGGTGCTTATTTCTCCTTATTTTTAGGGGTTGTGTTGCAGATATCCTAATTCCAAGTCCCCTCCAGTGTTGTTTTCCCAAGCGTTAAGTCCCAAATCTTCTCTTTACCCCACCTGCTTAATAATTGTGCTACCAATTTTTTTTACATTTTTTTTTTACAATTACCTTTACATTTTTGGGGCCCTTTTTGGTGTTTTTATCACAAAACACTGAGATTTATCAACTTTGACAACTTTTTAACCATTTTTCTCAGCAAAATCCCCCAAAAAGGAAAAAATCACAAAAAAAACTTGCATTGCTAAAAAAACATGCCGGATGCTGCCAACATGTTTTTAGAGAATGAAATAAGCCTGTTAGTCAATTAAGTCGGCAGTTTACTCCAGCTGTTTGCTGGAGGAAAATCACTCTGAAAATTGATAGTCTCCAATTTGCACTTGTGATAAAATACAGGCGCAAATTTCCACCTTAAAAATGCACTTCAAATTTAGACGACCATGAATCAGGAGAAAGCCAGAGCGTGACTTGGACCTAAAAAAAACACAGGTGCATGACCATTGTGAATGTTGTGGGGGCATCCAGATTGCTGGAGCCCCCCTGCACATAAACCCTTACAAACTCCACTTTCACTTAGCTCCACCATGATCTCCCGGCGAAAAACCTGGATCTGCGTTTGGTGACCAATTATCATGTGATCTGTGTATCAGCTGGTGGCCAGAAAAACAGGCAGTTCCTTAAACGTCCAGATTTTGCAGGGGATTGCAGTGGAGATAAGTAAAAATGGGGTTTGCGGGGGTCTATGCACAAGTGGGCTCCAGTAATTTAGATCCACCCTTCATCAAACACCCATTTAGGATGATGAAGTGCTTTAAACATACTATATGTAAGTGTACAACAGATACATGATCAAAAATAAAAAGCTAAGGTGTGGTAGTATAGAAAGAGAATCAAGTTGCAGTGGAAAGTCAGTGTTCATGTAAATGAAGTGCAAGAACAGGTGCTCTTCTGGCTATCAAACTTTATCAATATACAATAAGGTAGGCAAACGTTCAGCAAATGTCTAGAACAGGGGTTCCCAACCAGTTGTAGCAGTACCACTGGTGGCACTCGAGAGCCTATCAGGTGGTACTCGGTCTAAGCTTTAGAATGATCTGTCCCCCAGCCCGATCTGTTGCCATACTTTACCCAAGCCTGATTTGCTCCAAAAATGCTCCAAAGAATGATGAAATCATTTACATGCATTTACCCATATCTACCCAGGTGGTACCTTCCATTTAATTAGAAAATGGAAAGTGGTACTTGATGAAATAACGCTGGGAACCCCTGGTCTAGAGTAAGAGAAACGTTTTCATACCCTTTTTTTTTTCTAATGTGTATTGTTTCTTCACACAGGTTTCATCATTTGGTGTCTCCACTTTCTCTCTTTGTGCTCTTGGGATTGATAATTTCCAGGCTATCACTTCAGCTCAGTTGACCTCAAAGCCACAGGAGCATTGCCAGTCCATCCTGGGAAAGATATCAGTCATCTGGATTGGTTCACTGACACTTGCACTTCCAGAGATTTGTCTGTGGCAGCTCAACCAGGAGCGTTCTCCAGGATCGGGTCTGATTATTGACTCCTGCGTCATGGACCCCTCCCCCGACTTGCCTCCAGTTTGGTACTCATTGGTTCTGACTTACAAGCATGCTCGAATGTGGTGGTTTCTAGGCTGCTACTTCTGCCTACCACTCCTCTTTACAATGACCTCAATACTTGTCACCCGGAGAATTGTCGGAAGCACAAAGAACATAAAAAATAAGCAAAGCCAACACCGGCTCAGTTGGATACTGGCAGGCTTAGCTATTGTGTACGGTGTCTGTATCCTGCCTGAAAATGCAACAAACATCTTATTTACCTACACTAGCTTTGATGTCTCTCGTAATCTTTTGACACTGATCACTCAGTTTTTCTTATTTTTAAAGTGTGCTGTGACACCTATATTACTTTTGTGCATTTCTAAACCACTAGGACAGGCTTTCTTGGATTGCTGCTGCTGTTGTTGTGAGGGCGAAGTTAATCCAGGTCCTGCTCATAAAACTGAAGAGAATTCTGCCAAAACAGATAAACTAACTACCCCTAATTGTACCAATGATTTAGAAGTGCAGCTTGGAACACCCTGCTGAGAAGGTCAGCATACAACTCTATATAATGGTAAGAAATTAGGTTGCAGGTAGCAATTTGGAATTTCAAGTATATATACAATAAATCATGGACAACTTCTAGACATTTATAGGTCTAGAATATATTATATCAGGTGACATAGTATTCTAGGTTCTTGCTCTTGGTTTTAGGTTACCACAGAGCTATGGAGCTATAGAGGATAGACATGAGTTAATAGAAGTTGATGATTCCAAACTTTGATTTCCAACCTTTACCATGCCTCTGTCTGGTCTAGACTGTCACCAGCTATTTTATGCAACATGTTCTCTAGACCACATAGCAAACCCCTAAAGAGAACAGCTTGCAGACCTTGGAATGATTGTTATTCCATGTGGCAGTCACCTACAGTAAAGGCATGTCACCTACAGTAAGGCCGGACTGGATGGAAGGTGCCCAGAGCAATACTGCAGGATGGTGTCCATCCAGGACCTTCTCTCCGCTTGTTCCCACCAGGACAAAACACAGGTCCAGTTAAAAAAAAAAAAATATATTGCCAAGTAATAAAAAATGTCTGGTCCCTCTAAGATGAGTGCGCCCTGTGTGGCTGTCCTCATCTGACCACCCCAAGCCAAAGACCAGTCCTATTTATTGTTACACTAAAGCTGGTACATTTGATCAAATGGGAAAAACCGGAAGCAGCCCTCTCAGTTTTATTTGTAGAGAACTATGCAATGTCCATGACTGTATACAACATGCCATGTTGACCATTTGGTTTAGGTTGGTTCTTGCTCTTGGTTTTAGCAATTTGAAGGTTACCACAGAGCTATGGAGCTTTAGAGGATAGACATGAGTTAATAGAATAAGAGTTGATGATTCCAAACTTTTCTTGATTGAGTGCTGCTATGACAACCTTTGCCATGCCACTGTCTGGTCTAGACTGCTATCAGCTATGGTATGCACTATGTTCTCTAGACCACATAGCAAACCCCGAAAGAGCTTGCAGAAGTAAGAATGATTGTAATTCCATACAGCAGTCACCTACAGTAAAGGCAAGGGGAAAGCAAAGCACACATCCCATTTTGAAAGAAATACTATTTTTATTTAGGAACATTGAAAGCGATGGTTTAGAGTCAGGGCCGACCTGCATGGAAAGCGCCCAGTGCAATACTGCAGGATGGTGTCCATCCAGGACCTTCTCTCCCCTTGTTCCCACCAGAACCAAACGGCACAGGTCCATTTAAAAATATTGGAAAATAAGAAAAAATGTCTGGTCCCTCTAAGATGAGTGCGCCCTGTGTGACTGCCCTCATCTAAACATCCCAAAACCAAAAGTCAGTCCTGTTTATTGTTACACTAAAGCTGGTGCATTTGATCAAGTGTCAAATGGGAAGCAGCCCTCTCAGTTTTATTTAGAGAGGACTATGCACTGTCCATGACTGTATACAACATGCTGTGTTGACCATTGGGTAGTTTAGCTTGGTTGCCTTTTGAAATATAGTTGTGTAAATACATTTGTTTCTAATGATGTTCTGCAGTGTATTCACATTTTGTTGTAGATAAAAATAAAATTCTACAGTTATTCTGATACATATTAAACTTTTACATTTTTGAAATGAAGGGCACGCGTTTTGCTTCTTTTAAATCCATCTGATGCATGAATGTGCACAGCAATGTGTCAGGCTCACTAAAAACATAGTTATATAGTTGTGTGAGTGTGAACACTGGGGCAATATTTTATCATCTGGTAATCCGAGAAGCTAGGCAGAAGACTGCCAAATGCTTTCACATTGTACTAATATCATTCTGCCACAATTGTGCTACATATGAACCCCATCTTGAGTTTCACCCTTTATAACAATCATGTTACAATCCTTGGACTGACTCAGCTGGCAGCTAACTCCTCCCAGTTTAAAGCAGTCCAAACCCATCTTTTAAACTAATATCTCCTGAATTGCTCCCCCCACAGCCAGTACCTTTTAAATAGTGTTGCCTCCCTGTCTTTTCTCATTTCCAAGCAACAGACCCGGCAATTTCCCCAACTGCCAAGGTTGCAGGATCCAGCAATTGCAGGATTTCATCATGATTAAGCATCCAGGATTTAAACATGACATAGTTCGCCCCCTCCGTAAGGGATTGGGCGAGGGAAGTCATGAACGTTAGGGAAATGGAAACCTGACGCTATCGCTGCATGACAGAGAAGAGCAGTATAGAACCACCTGGTTGCCCTGGCTAATATATGAGGAATCAGCAGAGTTTAGGAGCCTGTTTGAGTAATGGGACATGAGGTATAGTCGTATCGCCGGCTCGCCCCGACACACGCAGCCAGAGGGGAATCCAGGTCCACACATGGGCTACTGGTGGGAGCGCGCCACGGTAGGCGCCCGACTAGAAACCCGAGTCCCACACGCAGTACCCCGCCCTCCCCTACCCCTCCCTCTCCCCCTCCCTCTCCCCCTCCCCCTCCTTTTCTACCCATATCCCTACTGTGGTTTTCCCTTCCCCCTCCTTTTTGGATCAGACACATGGATACACCTCGTGATGTGATGTAAAGAGTTACCATCCGTAGAGTATTGGCATATTGGAATGTACTTGCTTGGCGCGGATAGGACTATGCCCTCCCGGGGCACGCCGGAAGGGTATCTCACATACCAGCGGCGAGTAGAAGGGGGACCCCTTCACCGAGTAAAGTGTATTGGCGTCAGCAATTAGCTCCCTAACGATATGATTTACATGCTTTGAAAACGGTGTTCCTAAGTGCCTTTCCCTTTCCCTACACGTCCTGTAATGTGAGTTTAAATGTATTGTCTAAAATTGCAAAACCTTTAAATAAAGAATATTAAAAAAAAAAAAACATGACATAGTTCAAATCTTGTGGGACGGGGTCCTAGGTATGAAATACTTGTCCTTGGGTAGTAGGAGCCTAGTAATAAACTGGGTTGACAACATGTCAGCATAAATTAAAATAGTGATTTATTTTTCTACTACCAGGTAGAGGACTGACGACAGGGAGAATGGCTAATTTTGTTTTGCATCACTGGTTGATGTTGGTCCACATTAAGCTTCAAGTTATCCCCAGGTCACAACCCTTTTCCTCATATATCATATATATGGTATACACAGGGCCAGCTTTAGACCAAGTGTGTGGCCTAGGCAAAATGTAATTTAACTGATCTAATATGACTATGTTGTCGGTATTTTTTTTAATTTAAACAAATATGATTGTGTGAAAAGATATGTTTATTACATCTTTAAATCAAACAACATTATATGGGAAGCTTGCAAGGGTAGGGCCCTATCTCCTAATGTATTTCTGCATCTATGGGGTTGATTCAGAGCCAGGTGAGAAAACTATTTTTAGGAGAGAAAACTGCCATTCACTTTTATTGTCTACCTTGGAGCTGATTCAGAGCCAGGTGAAAATTTACACCTGGTAGAGAATGAAAGGGAATGGCAGTTTTCTCTCCTAAAAAAAGGAGTGAGAATTCTCACTCTATAGGGTTAATTCATGGCCATGAGTACATTTTTTACTCACTTTTTGGAGAGTGCTAAATAAATAGGGGCACCAACTAATCTACCATTCCAGGTGTGCAAAGCTCTGGTAAACAGAAACACAATTTACACTGTTAAGGATTTGCCTAAAAACCCTACAACCACAAGTTGTATGTGCGCCAGAGACTCATATTGCACTACCCTAACAAATCAAGAAATATTATTGCATTAAAATATTCTTTATTAGCCAAAAAACAATACATATTAAAAACCTCTAAAAAACACATATAATAAAATGAGCACAATCTGCCAGAGGGGGGCACCAAAATACTCGCCTATTTTAACATAATCATAACTTCATTTTCCATATACCCACACAAAATTACCCTAATTGTAATATATCCAAATAATTTCATATAATTCATATAAAGTGCTTGTGCTATAATAAAGTGCATCTAAAGTGCATGACTGACATTTCCCAACAAAGTGCTCTGATTAATGAAAAAGGGGGATACAAATACACACGTGAGGTGTCAATCTTAAATGAAAATGAAACTCCAGCAGCACCAAAATACCCCCCCCGGACAGAGGCCCACACGTTCCATGTCAGCCACCCTGTCACGTCCTCAAGGCTGTAAGCCTTTTTGGAGAGTAAACACCTTTTCTTTAGATTTTTTATATGTGGCTGTATTTTTAAACAAGTTTTAATCAAAAGAAAAAGTGTTTACATTAGGACAGAAGTACAGGAGTACCGTATTTTTCGCCCCAAGTAGAGACCCCCCAAGAAAAGTGTGGGGGGGGGGAATATCAGTGCGGCTTATCAGACAAATGTAAAAAAAAAACCTTACATTCTTGTTCTCCCACGCCACAGCAGCACACACACATACAAACACACACACATTACGGGGGTCTGCTGTCGCCCCCTGCAGTTGCCGCCTCCGCTCCCCGCCTTCACACATACAAGTATTGGGGATGCCACACACACTGCCTGTATTTGGGATGCCACACACTGCCTGTAATTGGGATGCCACACACACTGCCTGTATTTGGGATGCCACACACACTGCCTGTATTTGGGATGCCACACACACTGCCTGTATTTGGGATGCCACACACTGCCTGTATTTGGGATACCACACGCTGTCTGTATTTGGGATGCCACACACACTGCCTGTATTTGGGATGCCACACACTGCCTGTAATTGGGATACCACAGAGTCAATAACTTTTCCAGTTTTTTGTGGTAACATTAGGTACCTCGGCTTATATTCGGGTCGACCTATACTCGAGTATATACGGTAATTTTTTTTCTTATTTTCCTCCTCCTGGGTGTGTCACTGACTCAAATCTCTCTTTCCTTCTATCTTGCCTTTCTGTCTAACAGTGATCTCTTTATGTCATCTCTTGCCCTCAAACTGAATGTGAACAAAACAGAACTGTTCATTTTCCCACTATCCAGTTTCCCTTCATCTTTCTAATACAACAATCTCTGTTAACAACGTAATAATAACGGTAACTCCCCAAGCCCAAAGCCTAGGCATCATACAAGACTCTGCCCTTTCATTCAAACCCGACATTCACTCCCTAGGCAACTCCTGATGTCTCCAGTTTAAAGTAATTGCCCAGTCTATTATAAAACAAAACAAAACTCTGTACTCACCTTTTGACCGGCTCCCCCAAGTGGTTGCTTATAGTTCGATGTTCTAGCCAGTTGCCAGTAACATCTGCATCCATGATGGGGTCTGCCCCCCGTCACTGTGTCCAGAGCATGCCTGTTTAATTGACTGCCAGCTCTCTAAAACCAAGCTGCTCCTTACATTTCCTCTCTAATCCAGGGATACCAACCCAGGCGCAACATCTGCTCTGCCCCATCAAAACTCACCTCTTCAGACAAACATACAACCTGGTTAAAGTAACTAATTTAATCTCCACAGGGCTCATGTCGCCAAACTGAATACCTACCACTTGTGATCCTTCCCCATTTGTCTCCTCTAAACTGTAATCTCGTAGGGGTCAGCCTTCTCCTATTGTATCCTGTTTTTATATCATACACTTTGAATGTTGTAGCATCTTGTTTGTAATAATCTAGGTACTAGATAATAATAATTTTGTATAAATAATAGTGATTGAGCTGTTCCCACCCCCCTTTATTCATTTGAATTACCATGAGCACAAGCAGGGAGGAATTCAGTCAATATGGATTTCTCCCTGTGAAGTGTGCTAAAGGGAGGCTGGCAGCTTCCCAGGTGAGTAGCTCTCAAATGTTTTTCTGCATTGCATGTCCCAATGTTGGGGACTCAAAGTTAAGAGTAGGGACCACACTAAACACAGAGTGCCTTGTCGGGCGGTGTGGCTTCCACATGTGTCTGGAGATATATGCAACCAAATCTCTGTCTTTCCACACAGCTAGACATGTTTGTTGCTTGATATTTAGATGAGAGGGTTAAACTGGGCGGAACATTAGTTCCCAGGCCCTGAATAACAATAATAATTTTGTATAAATAATAGTGATTGAGCTACTCCCACCCCCCTTTATTCATAATAATTATTTTGCCCAGTACAGCCACTGAATTATTTTTCTCTGGGCAGCCCCACAATACATTTTCCTACCTCATCTGGAAATATGTAGCAATAACACCTGCAGTAGCTATAGCACCCTCTGCTGTAGCAGTTTTTTTGGTAGGTTATCTGACCCGCACTCCAGATACTCACTCCTCCCCCAAAACATTAAACATGTTCAGGCCTGTTGCTTTTCCGGCCACCGTGTTTGAGGTCAGGATTAGAGACTGTACTGTGCTCCACAGTGAAGTACAAAATCCAGCCGCATCTCTTGGCAGCACACACAGGCACAACAGATTGCTGCCGGTGTCACATTGGCGCTGCCTAGCTGCTGCCACCTGTCACCTACCAGAGGGACACTTAAATAACCAAAAGTGAGAATTGCAGGAACCTCGCTCGCCTGAGTATTAAACAGATAAGTAAGTGAGAAAAATTAGGAAAGTATGAGATAAAGAAAACAAAAACTAAAGGTACATGATGAGACTGAGCAGACTGGATTTTTGGCACATGGCTGCTGCCACTAAAACTAACTTCATAGTCAACAGGCCTGGTCATATCTTATCAGCAAAATAATGAAACCAGTGCTCTGCAAAAAAAATGATGAATAAAGACTTGGTTCTGCCAGTACTCTACTCCTGCCCACTAAGGATCAAGCCATTTAATTACTCACAGGAAGTACACACTGACCAGAGAATCTGCTGCACTGCTGGATGATTTCTAGAGTGAAACAAACAATGCCACAACTGCAGTCACCTAGGTAAGATCAGGTTGCTGGTAGGCTTCATTACCAGGGCAGAGGTTATATGTGCCTAATCCCTGCTATGCACACTGCACACTATACCCATGCTCATCTGAACATTTTGGGTCCCCTACAGAACAAACAGAAAAACTGTCTCAATGACATAGTAGGTGCTTTCCTGTCACCAAAGATGGTGTAAGGATTTCATGTTTCCCTGATTTATCCTGATTACATGTCTTGTGCTCTCTGGCTGTGGTGCAATGCCTGTGCATCCCCGGCATCCATTTAGACATACCTCCTCCAAAAGTATTCACTTAAAGGGTCACTAAACCCAAGAAAAACACAGGCACTCACCTAGGTTCCTGCGCAGCAGCTGAAGCCCTGTCCACCACTCAGAAACCTCCCGTGAAAAACCATGCGTCCTTGGGAAACACCATGTGAAACACCATGTAAGTGGAACTGAGACCCAAAAGTGATTGCAACCAAAACATCAGGGTCTTTGTACCACCTGAAATAAGCCTTCAAAATCTATTGTAGACTTGCACCAAGGAATACTTACGATAACGGAATCAGATAGCACGCTGGCTTTTACAGCCATGAAGTCAAGGACAGAAACTGTATACTGGGGTGCCTGAGAGGGCCCTGAGAAAGCAGATGAGGGAATCTCTGTGGGACATGCACCAAACTGGTAATAAAGTTCCTGCACCTCAAAATGCAGGCATTTCTGTCCACAGAGGCTAGGAACTCTTCTGGCTCCAAAAAAGTCAGGAACAATCCCAAAAGATTTCATCTGGGATATGCGTGTGAACAAATACTTTAACTACAACTTCAACTACATTAAAAGGGGGTTTAATCCCAAACTCCTATAAGTGAACCAGGGTAATCATTCCCAATTCCTTATACCAGTGAAAGTCTCCCAAGAGGTTGTTTTTCCAAGTCATCCTTCAGCTTGACCACATGGAGATATTATGCTCCACCCCCTGGGAGGAAACACAAAACAGGAACAGAGTTTAAAAGCCCCACCCCTTCCTCCCCACTTCAGATCTTTGCGTTTCCTCCCTGGAAAACCTTGGGACAGAGTGTGTGCTGATGCTATAGTCAGCGGCTAGTTTATTATTTTAGTTTATTATTTTCCGACCCTCCAGAGTTTGGAGTTAGCCAGCTGCACCAGATATAACCCACAGGAGACCCTGTTGGAGACTGAATGCACCTGGGGCTATATCCCTCATAGTTACTGAAAAAGGCACAGACAGTGCTATTTTCACTTTTAAAATCCTGCTCCATTATGGAGTAGGTATGCTGGAGTGGCATGGTGAGAGTAATCCCTGAGGAACGGTTGCGCTAGTTATACATAGTTCGCTAGTTGGAGGTTGGAGGTGTGTCTCTGACTGGCCATCACTTCCTGTTTTCAGCAGGAATCAGGAAACAGGAAGTTGAAACCAGCATGGTTCACTGATCGGGCGAGGATAGCATCGGATCCACTGGAAAAGGAGGGACAGCGGCAGCAGCAGCCAGGCCGGATTCCCCACAAACCCCACCAACGCTGAAACAGATGCTGCAGGTTTGGGTCGGACAGTGCCGATGGAAGCCAGCAAGCGGTAAGACCGCAAGGTTCACTGTTTATTGATTGATTTATTGTTATTGATTTATTATGATTATTATACATATAGAGATATGTGTACTAAGGTTGTCTATATATGGTATATATATATATACAAAGGGACTGCAGTATATACATACACATGTACAGATTTGGTATTGGATTTATAGGGTCCAATTTCCCAGGTGTAGGCAAACCCAGGTTTTTAGGAGCTCAGAGTGTGACCACGCCATACATGATTCAATGATCATACCATATTTAAGAAAATGATTCTCTACTTTATTATATGAAGAAATTCTTTAAATCAAAGAGGGGGTACCCAATTTGTATCTATCCCCTCTTTTGTACAAAGTTAAAAACACTAGTTCATACAAGAATTTCATACAAGATGAAATATACAAACAATATAAATAAATGTTTCACATGATTAATGATTTTGGCATTTGTTAAACATGATCAAAAATGCGCGATATATAAGGTGAACAGTGGACTAGTTTCGCCCCTCGGGGCTTCCTCCGCACTGGTCTGCACCTTTATAATTGTAATTTCTAGCCGAATCTCTTTGGTACCAATATTTCATGCCTAGATGAATGGCCTAAACAAAACATTTGAACAAGAAAGAAGAACAGAAAGGAAAAAAAAGAAAAAACAGTAGAAAAGAAAGAAGATAAAAGGAAGAAATACACTTATTTAATATAAGGCACCAAACACAGCACTGTAACCAGTCGTTATTTATACAAAAAAAAATACATGAGAATTAGATATTCATCAGGTGAACTATTAATGTGCACGGCACATGATTAAGTATCAAGCAGTGACGCTAAGATGGTTTTGTCCATCTACAAAAATAACAGACATTGTGTGACAGGGTATCAGGATACCATAGTTGCAAGGATTTAACTATAGAATAATATTCAAACAAGTCCTTAGCTGTACTTATTGAGATGATGTATCAATGGCCTTGTGCAGGGAGTGATGTTCAGTGGCTCCTTGCCGCCTGATTGGAGGCTGTGGAGCGACGGGAGTGACTCCTTCCGGGTCACTGTTACTACCTTGATGCACGTGTCTGGCCCGGAAGTGACGTGCGTTGAGACACGCCTTTGTAGCAGATGCTGTCTCAATTTGGTCAGGAGGCACTGCCCCATTCCGGGGTGGTCAGGGCGCATAACAGCGTCACCTCGATCCCCGGCAGAGCCCCGCCCCCCGCCAGTGGATGGAAAGGGGCGCGAGCGAGTCGGAGGCTGGGAGGGGGAAGGGGAGGGACCCCTGTGAAATGGCCAACATGTGCCAATCACGCCTTCCGCCCCTCGCCCACAGCCAGCAGTCAGGCGCATAAAATCCATGACGCCCGTCCTAACTGACGTGAACGCAGAGGCAGCGGCTGGCGTCCCCTCCCCTCCCACTCCCAGCCTGCCGCACACCCATTCACTGGGTCATGTCTCCAATGGCTAAAATAACGCCAATATGAAGTATATATTGCTAGTAAAAGGTCGTGCTCATACAGCACATTACCTAGAAAGTAAAAAATTGACTAATCAGTATGCCTGTATCCAGGTCAAAACTGTACATTATGGGGGAACGACCCAGTATCAGGGAAATTGTACCAGAGTCCCAGGTACCTTACATTTAATTTGGGAAGGGATCTATATTCAATTAGTTTAAGTGCTGATTTCAAATGCATCACTAAATACAGACTGCTCTTACAGTGTTTAGAATTATACATGCAGCCTAAATTCCCTTCACAGGGTTTGACATAACCACGTCATATGCTATGATTCAAAATTATTCAATATCCATAAGTGCCAAGAAGATCTTATTAAACACAAACAACAGAAGAAAAAGAGAAAGAAAAAAAATGATATACTTGTCTATAAGTATGTATATATATATATATATATGTATATATTATGTTAGTCCTTGGAATTATATATGTATGTATAGGATTATGCCTATATGGAGATATATATATATATATATATATATATATATATATATATATATATTTATTTATATATATATATATATATATATATATATGGATATATGGATATAACCTTTTTAATAAGGGGTCTGTCTAAAACATGCATTTGTTCAAATTATGTTTTAGAGAAGTCAGATTCTGAAACAAGAACTGAACAGAAATAACATATCAAGACAGCCAAGAGATCCAAGCGGTGTGTAGTCTGTAGGGCCACACTTTCGGAAACTTGGCGGTTATCTTTTGAAAAATTCTCAGTATAAAGCAAAAGAGAGGGTTAGAAATGAACAGCCAATCGAACTTCTCATTTACAACCCATTATCAATGGTCTCTTGCTATTGCCTATATAGCTAATGCCATCACAGAGAGCCAGGTCAAGGGAGTTATTTAATAATTTGAATACTCAAAAACCTCCCACAACTACTATCCAAATAAATCAACAAGGGCTTCGGATGTGGTTCGGAGACGTATGTCTAAGTGGATAGACAAAATCAAGGCTCAAAATGAGTTCCTCATCTAGAAAATTGGAGGTTCTCCCAACATTATACAGAGCCATGTTTTTTCTAACACATGCTTGTCAAAAAATCATCAGAGCCTCAGCTAGGGGCCGGTGTCCGTCGGCCAATCGGGCTAAAGACTGATCTGGGCACAGTAGTTCAAAGAATACATATATATATATATATATATATATATATATATATATATATATACTGTGTTCCATTCTTTTCAGGGTAGAAGATTGTTGGGGAAGACTTAGATAACATTACAACAATATTCACAGAATCAGGAAAGAGATTTCCTGTTAAAAAGTACATTCTATTCTTTCAGGTCAGGGTCAGGAAGAGGGAACATGAGAATTCCCATTATCTCACTGAGGATCTAGACTTAATGATAAATTACAGAGAATTCTCAATTAAACAGTATGAAGCGTCTTTCCCAGTTAATTCAGTGTTAAAGGATTTATTTAAAACTAAATGGGATAACCCTGAAAAAAGATTTTTTCTCCCGAAACGAAATACCCCTTTAAGGTTCCTATTATGAACTAAACCAGGACTGCACAGGAGATCACATTGTAAGAAGGGCAGGGGTTACAACTCTTTTGCAATGTAATAAAAATAGAGAGAGGGACCTAAAAGAGATGCTGGGAGTAAACCACCATTCGCCTTCTTAGAGACCAAGTTATCAAGAGATCCCAAGAAAAGTAGAGCCTGTCCGTAAGTTCTACAGGAACTCTTGCAGAAAAAGGTGATAGAAGTAGTTCCTCCAAGCCAAATTCAGGAGGGTTACTACTCTCATGTTTTTTCTGGTAATAAACCATCGGGGAAAAACAGAATTGTTCAGCAAGAGGTTCAGAATACAATTAATTTACTCTGTACGGCACACTCTGATCCAAGATGCCTCGAGGCCAATCTGGATCCTTAGAATGCGTATCCACACATTACAATCCGGGAAGCTCACTGCAAATAATTGAGATTTGCGGTTCAGCTAGACCAAGAGATGGTCATATACAATACAGAGTACTCCAATTTAACCTGTTAGTCTCTCCCAGAGTCTCTATTAAAATATTAGCAGAGTCTATGGCACTCCTCATACAACTAGGAATCAATGTCATTCCATATCTGGAAGATCGTCTGATTCTAAATAAGTTCCAAAGAGACCCTGTTAGTACATTTGGTAAAGACTATAAAAGTCCTAAGGGATCTGGAATGGGTGATTAACCTGGAAAGGTCCAGTCTAATTCTTTCACAGGAACACCAAACCCACAAACAGAATTCCAAAAATTGGGCACTCCACCGGGTAAAAAATTCAAGATAAGTTTATTAATTAGCGCAATCATTAAAACCACATACAACACACACACATAACAAGAATAAAACAATAATACCACTGGACAAATATAAAGTGCTAATAGGATGGCAATCAATAATGCTAGAATTCATCAAGAAAAAATCAAACAATTTCACCTGCGGGAATAAATTGCTCACAAAAATTACTGTATCTTTTACCATACAAACAGTGTATGGGGGGAATACTGCTGCCCCCAACTGGTAATAAATAAAACTGCTCCCAACTTATTCAAGAACTATTCAATGTGCCACTTAGGCTACTATAATAGAGCAGTGTTGTAAAATAGCCCTCTACTGCCCCCCAAAGTAAAGTGCTGCAAACATAACTACCCTGAACAATATGTGCCAAGAAAAAATATTATTAATATCGAATTATGTGCAAGACTCTCAATGAACATCATGAGGTTAAAGTGCATAGTGCTAATTAACTTATTCTAAAATAATAAAGTTCATAAATGTGCATCTAACAATCAATAACAACCTTATATAAAAAAGTGCTGAGTGCAAAAATGCAGCTTCCTAATACAAGATTCTACTTTAAGAGATATATGGGAGCAAAGTATGCAAAAAGAAATATATGTCAATACATCATAACAAAGGAGCAATAAAATACCGCCAATAGATTACATCCAGTGGTCTAAGGCTGTCCCCGCGTGCTCCGCCAAGCGCCCAAGGCTTCTCAGGGGGTAATGTGTTCAGAGTAAACAATGCCTTTATAGCACGGAAGGAGGGGCACTCACCGCCACACGCCGCTTCCGCCCGCATATGCGCCCGGACATCCGGCCGCCATGACGTCCACTCCAAGCCGTGCGGACAGGGAAACGTCCGGCAATGGCTGACAGCGGGCCACTCACCGCTCGCGCTACAGAGGAAAAGCTTAATGTACCAACACTATTTCAAGTGAACCATGCGCTATATATAACTGACAAAGATACATTATAATAATACAAATGTCTATCATGCTGCTGTTATAAAGAGGCTAGTATAAGATATCTCAGTTTACACACATAAAGACACCTAAGCACACATGTATAAACGGTCAAAACAGCAATATGTCCACGGCTGCAGACATATTACAATCTCCTCCAATCTTTAATCCAGCCGAAAGAGAGTAGAAACAATAGCATTGTCTGTCACTAGCCAGTTGGAAACCAGAACTTACTGTCCAACTCACTAGCAACAATAGGGGGAATATATGCCCATTGAGCCATCATCCAAGATTTAAAGGAGCAGTCTCTATGGATCCCTTTTTCCTTGTTGGTAACTGGAAAGGGGCATCCCATGGATCCTCTACACGCCACCACATCATCCAGATTGGCGCCCTGCTTTTTCATCCCGATTCTCCAGGCAAATTCCTTCTGCCGCACCTGCATTCCCATCGGCCATTCCCATCCAGACACAACTTTCTCGAGATCTTTTTTATATAAGGTTGTTATTGATTGTTAGATGCACATTTATGAACTTTATTATTTTAGAATAAGTTAATTAGCACTATGCACTTTAACCTCATGATGTTCATTGAGAGTCTTGCAATTAGGTATTAAAAATATTTTTTCTTGGCACATATTGTTCAGGGTAGTTATACTTTCCTTTGCACAGCACTTTCCTTTGGGGGGCAGTAGAAGGCTATTTTACAACACTGCTCTATTATAATAGCCTAAGTGGCACATTGAATAGTTCTTGAATACGTTTTTGGGAGCAGTTTTATTTATTACCAGTTGGGGGCAGCAGTATTCCCCCCATACACTGTTTGTATGGTAAAAGATACAGTAATTTTTGTGAGCAATTTATTCCCGCAGGTGAAATTGTTTGATTTTTTCTTGATGAATTCTAGCATTATTGATTGCCATCCTATTAGCACTTTATATTTGTCCAGTGGTATTATTGTTTTATTCTTGTTATGTGTGTGTGTTGTATGTGGTTTTAATGATTGCGCTAATTAATAAACTTATCTTGAATTTGGAGGAGTGGCCAATTTTTGGAATTCTGTTTGTGGGTTCGGTGTTCTTGTAACTGGTTTAATAGTGGAATTCCAGGAGCACCCACGGGTTTTGTTTATTTAATAGTGGTGCCCTCACATTAGCAGTCTCACTAATTCTCTCACAGCAGTGCAAATTTCTGAGTTCCCTAATAGACAGCACCCAGAGGAAAATAATTCTGCCTGAAGTAAAGTCACTAAGGATAGTGAAGGAGGTGGTTTACTGGCAAAAGAGCCAAGATTATCCCTAGGAGCAATAATAAAGGTGCTAGGACTAATGACCATTCCAGCAGTACACTCAAGGGCTCTGCAGGAATTACTGCTACTAAAGTGGAACAAAGAGCAGAGGTCAATGATCAGTTGGTGCAGTCAAGCTCAGCAGCCCCAAAAAGATATTATCTGGCAGACAGAGGCCAAAAACTTACAAGGGGCAGAGAATGGAGACAATCCAACCCAGCAGTACTAAAGACAGTTGGGGCTGGGGGCCATACCAGGAGACTTACCAAGGGAAATGGCCAAAAGAAATAGCAAGGAAGTCCTCAAATGTCATGGAGCGTATACCAGTAAAACTAGCTCTAAACTTCTTCCAGAAGGAAAGGGGGGGGGGGGGGGGGGAGAGGTGCAGATTAAGCCAGACCATACTACAGCAGTAGCCTACCTAAACTGTCAAGGGGGAACAAGGTCAAAGACATGGATCACACTAGTGATAGGTCTGTTAATTCCTTTACAGAAACAGGTAGATTCCTTAACAGCAAACGCTCTAAGTTGAGGTAAAGTGCATCAAACAGAGTGGTGTATGAAGTAAGATATATTCAGTTTGAGCACGAGTACTTGGGGACAACCTCAAATAGACCTGTTTACAAACAAAAGAGAATGTAAAAAATTCTTCTCTCTAGTGAGGGAGGAGGGAGCAGTAGCAATAGAGGCGCTTCCTCAAAAATGGAACTTTCATCTTGCCTATGTTTTTTCTTCCTTCAGAATCCTGCCGCAGGTGATATGGAAGACGGCCCAGGAGAAAGCAAATAGGATACTCTTCGCACCTTATTGGCCAAGAAGAGTGTGGTTTGCAGAATTAACCAGGATGGGGATAAAAGGTCCTTGGAATCTGCCGGAAGTTGCAGACATCATACATCAGAAGTCAGTACTGCATCCAAATCCAGCAAGTATTCGAATGACAGCATGGCCCCATGCGGATGAAAGAGGGGGTTCCCCGAGAGGGATAGAAATATTCTGCAAAATCGTAAGTTATATACAAGGAAAAGTTACGGAAAGAAGTTTTCTTCTTTTGGGAGCTTCACAATCTGAAGGTAAAAGATATAGTTGCAGTGCTAGATTTGTTGCTAAAAGGATACGAAAAGGGACAGGATGTAAGTACCCTGAAGACTCCTGCATTATCAGTTTGTTCGGGATGAAAAACTTGGACAGAATGAATATCTCTAACCCTAGGCTACCTCTAACCCTAGGCTACCTCTAGCCCTAGGCTATCTCTAGTCCTAGGCTGATCTTAACTCTAACCCTAGTAACAAAAAGGGTTAATGAATTCAAGCATAATTAAGTATAGGAATTTTATTGGGCTATACTCCCAGATAAAATAATTCTAGACCCAGTCCGTTTATTTTTTGCCTAAGATAGCAACTTCTGATAACAGGTAGCAAGAGATAGTTCTTCCAACGCTGCCAGGTGCAGTTGGTAAGGAGGAGGATCTTTCGTTGCTTGATGGCAGAAGAGCTCTGATTATTATTGAAAAGGTCAAAGTACTGGCAAAATGAACAAAGGGGGAGTGGCAGCTGGTCAGACCATTTTATAACTAACCTGGGAGGTGCAAGTCAGCAGGCCAATTAGGTTACTAAAGACTTAAAGGAGCCACAGCACTCAACCCTGTTAGCTTGCAGACCAACCAATAATCTGTCTCTAAATCTGGTAAAAACAGAGGCTCGGTCACACACATCTGCAGAAGTATGCTAAGCTGCACCACCGCGCCAAGGTGCCTCTATGGGTGCAGTCCTAACTCTAATCTATGAGAGCCCCATTTGGGACATACAATGCAAGAGATAAAAAGGTAGCAGCTTACCTGAGGTTGCCCTAAACTTTGTCAGGGTCCACTCGCGCGAGCACGTTCTGTTTATGCCCTCCGGCGGCGCTTCTCCCAGCACGGCCGCCGGAGGAAAAATTGATTAAAGGGGCAGTGGTGTGTTGCTGAAGGGCCAATGAGCCCTAGGTTCAGTGGGGCTTACGCCCCCTCCTGTTGGGCACTCCCTGTTCTCCCAATCAAATACCAGTTCCTAGTTGCACCAATCACACACTCACCTCCCATCATATCTGTCCCTATAAAGGTTTCACTCTGTCAGTTGTTCAGTGCCTGTGATAGCGCCTTGTACCCTGCATTGTCTTGATTACCCTTGTTTGATCTCTGTTGCCGACCTCTGCCTGAACCGACTTTTCTGACCTCCGTTGCCGACCTCTGCCTGAACCGACTATTCTGATCTCTGTTGCCGACCTCTGCCTGAACCGACCATTCTCGATCTGATCTCCGTTGCCGACCTCTGCCTTGTACCTTGACCTCGAGCTGTCTCTCCCCTCTGTACCGCTGCGAACTCTGCTTTCCCCGTGTCAACCTTTGGCCTGTCTCTGGACTTCCGCTACACTCGCTCTTAGCCATTGGTTCTTCAGACCTCTTAACCAGTAAGCTCTCATCCTTTGAGCCATTGAAGTCCTGGGGGCAACCGATCCCGGGCAGGCGTATTCTGCGTCCCGGCAAGTGGGGGCTCCTACAGGTGAAGCTGGCTGTGGAGATTGGGGGTTGAGGGCTTATCTAGAGGGCTGGAGTTACCAGAGCATGACATTATCACAGGCCCAAACATGGATGACCTGGTACAGCAGGTGCAAGCTATGGCCACAGCGATCAACCAACTCGCTCAAAGAGTGGCCACCCAGGAGTCTCGTCAAGTGCCGACTTCCTCTGTACCACCTCATTTCTCCGAACCGAAGATTCCCCTGCCTGAAAAATTTTTTGGAGAGCGAGCAAAATTTTCTAACTTCAAGAATTCATGTGAACTATATTTCAAGCTGAGGCCTGTCTCCTCTGGCACTGAGATCCAACGAGTAGGCTTAGTCATTTCTCTACTTCAAGGAGACCCGCAGTCCTGGGCCTTTAGTTTGCCGAGTCATGATATAGCCTTACAATCTGTAACTGCATTTTTCAACGCTATGAGCGTCCTATACGCTGACCCTGATTCGCAGTCTACAGCAGAGAATAGGCTTCGGGCCTTAAAACAAGGGTGGAATTCGGCTGAAGATTACAGTGCTGAATTCCGCCGCTGGGCTATCGAAGCTAGATGGAACGATCCCGCTCTGTGTAGTCAGTTCAGGGTGGGGCTGTCGGAAAGCATCAAGGATGCTTTAGTCAATTTTCCTCCGCCAGCGGACTTAGATCAATTAATGCAGGTCTCCATTAAAATAGACCGACGTCTTAGAGAAAGGGCCAGGGAGAGAGTCAGGGCTCCCACGTCCTTCAGGCCAGTCCAAGGTCATAGGTCTCCGCTTCCCCGTGGGGAAAGTACCTCATCATCTCCCCAGGAAGAACCTATGCAAGTAAGGGAGAACCCGCTTATCCCAAGAAGAGAAACAGCGTAGGCGATCTGAGGGGTTATGCCTGTATTGCGGGAATTCTGGTAATTTTGCAGGGTCCTGTCCCAACAAGGGGAGACCGGCGGAAAACATCCACACCCAGACCAGGTAGAGAGTACTGATCTGGGTGAGTCAGTTTGCAACTCTCGCCAAAATAAAATGCTAGTGCCTATTGACCTGTTTTGGGGTTCTTCTAAGCAAACAGTTTCCGCCTTTATCGACAGTGGTGCGGCGGGAAACTTTTTGGACAGGAGTATGATCTCCAGTTTAGGTATCCCTTTAGTTCCTCTTGAAAGATCCCTTCAAGTTTTGGCTATCAATGGGAAGGCTATCCAGGGGGGACCTATAAATACCAAGACCCCCTCTCTCTCTGAATTCTTAGAATTTTTCATCTTCGACTGTCCAGAAACTCCGGTGGTTTTGGGATACCCCTGGGTACAACTCCACAGCCCGGGGTTAGATTGGCGGGTTGGGGAGTTGATCAAGTGGAGTGACCATTGTAAAAATCACTGCTTCACTACAGGCCTCAGAAGTGTGCAAGTTTTACCTCAGGGATTACCTCAGCCATATGCAGACTAGGTAGATGTCTTCTCTGAACGTTCTGCTGATACTCTTCCTCCACATCGGTCTTATGACTGCCCTATTGACTTGCTTCCTGGCACAGTTCCCCAGAGGGGAAAAATCTATAATCTTACTCTGCGCGAAGAGCAAGCAATGAGGGAGTACATCACCGAAAATTTAAGGAAGGGATTTATCCGCCCCTCTACCTCGCCTGCCGGGGCCGGATTCTTTTTTGTAGAGAAAAAAGATGGCGGCCTGAGACCATGCATTGATTATCGAGCCTTGAATAAGATCACTGTAAAGAACCGATACCCCTTGCCCTTGATCGGGGATCTGTTCAATCAAGTCACAGGGTCCCAAATTTTTTCCAAATTGGATTTAAGAGGGGCATACAATCTGATTCGCATCCGGCAGGGAGATGAGTGGAAGACTGCATTTAATGTGAAAGACGGCCATTACGAGTACCTGGTCATGCCTTTTGGTCTTTGTAATGCGCCAGCCGTCTTTCAAGATTTTTGGGTTGATTCAAAGAAACATGTAACAGCTTGGATTTGGCTCACGATCATCCTATTTTTCACGTCCGCTCGTGCGTTCGTATGAACTTGCGAGTGATTCAATAAGCAAATACGTTTCTATCCTAAAAGATACGTCCGTTCGTATGATATCTCCCGAACTTGCCTCAGTCAGTTGGCAATCGTAAAAATCACGTTCATGTGCTCACCTGTTGCGGCGGCAGCCTGTTTTTTCGGCTGCTTCCATCGTCCACCTCTTCCAATTACTTGCGTTTGCCTCTGGCTTTCATTGGTTTTGGGCCTCTTAGATTCGTGCGTTCGTATGTTTATAAGATCTTGCGCATGCGCACCCTCAACCAGAAACTTACCTAAACCTCTTAGCGCTTGCATCCAACTTCATTTATCGGCCCATAAAACTTACCTAAACCTCTTAGCGCCTGCATCCAACTTCATTTATCGGTCCCTCAAACTTACCTAAACCCCTTAGCGCCTGCATCCAACTTCATTTCTCGGTCCCTCAAACTTACCTAAACCCCTTAGCGCCTGCATCCAACTTCATTTCTCGGTCCCTCAAACTTACCTAAACCCCTTAGCGGCTGCATCCAACTTCATTTATCGGTCCCTCAAACTTACCTAAACCCCTTAGCGCCTGCATCCAACTTCATTTATCGGTCCCTCAAACTTACCTAAACCCCTTAGCGGCTGCATCCAACTTCATTTCTCGGTCCATAAAACTTACCTAAACCCCTTAGCGCCTGCATCCAACTTCATTTATCGGTCCCTCAAACTTACCTAAACCCCTTAGCGGCTGCATCCAACTTCATTTATCGGTCCATAAAACTTACCTAAACCCCTTAGCGCCTGCATCCAACTTCATTTCTCGGTCCCTCAAACTTACCTAAACCCCTTAGCGCCTGCATCCAACTTCATTTCTCGGTCCCTCAAACTTACCTAAACCCCTTAGCGGCTGCATCCAACTTCATTTCTCGGTCCCTCAAACTTACCTAAACCCCTTAGCGCCTGCATCCAACTTCATTTTTCGGTCCCTCAAACTTACCTAAACCCCTTAGCGCCTGCATCCAACTTCATTTATCGGTCCCTCAAACTTACCTAAACCCCTTAGCGCCTGCATCCAACTTCATTTCTCGGTCCCTCAAACTTACCTAAACCCCTTAGCGCCTGCATCCAACTTCATTTCTCGGTCCCTCAAACTTACCTAAACCCCTTAGCGGCTGCATCCAACTTCATTTCTCGGTCCCTCAAACTTACCTAAACCCCTTAGCGGCTGCATCCAACTTCATTTCTCGGTCCATAAAACTTACCTAAACCTCTTAGCGCCTGCATCCAACTTCATTTATCGGTCCATAAAACTTACCTAAACCCCTTAGCGCTTGCATCCTTCTTCATGTTGACGACCCTAAAACTTACCCAAACCACATAATGTACATATGTCTATATGTTTCTAAGTGTGTTTTTTCTGGTTTGTGTAATTGTTTGTGTTTGCGCATATTAGAAAAGACACATTTTTGAAGGATTGAAATATAATTTATTTTAAAATTTTGGGTGCTTTTGGGTTTTTTTTTTTGTGTGTCCTTTTTTTTTTTTATTGGGGTGTTTGTTTTTAAACCCCTTTTTTTTTTTTTTTTGTTTTTTGTTTACAAACATGTTAAAAGTTGGTTTGGCTTTCCTTAAAAACATTTTTTTTTTTTTTTGGGGTTGGAAAAACCAAAAACTTTAAAACTTTAAAAACCAGCATAAAATTTATAAAACTTGTAAACAAAGTAGCCAGGACCAAGGGCACTAATCCTCCTCGGCTTCTTCATCTGTTGGCCCCAACGTCGCCTGTATGGCCAGCAGCTCGGCCACCAACTCCTTCATTCTTTTTTTTTTGGCCGCCAATGTTTTGGGGATCATCCCTGTAACCAATAGAGAAAGAAACATAAATAGGAGTCCCAGACCGGTTTGTATGCTGGAAATAGATTTGGGGTTAATCAAATACATGTAAATGCATGACATATGTCATTCTTCCAAGGGATACAGTTAATGCATTTCCCACAGGTAAGTCTTTAAACTCCTTAAACCGGACCTTCAACATTATTTAATGAAAACCAATAACTATTCCCAAATGATTCTGCACCAGCTCAAAGTAAATTTGGGTTTGTTTGGGATTACAGCGCCGCCATCTGGACTCTGAAGCATAACACTTAATGAGGAGTGGAGAGTTGGATAAAGTACAGGGGAGTAGGTTACAGTGGTGCGTTGGGAATCCCGAGCATAGCTGGGTTGAGGGAAAGGTCATCAGTCCCACAATGCATGGCAGCACCTTCCTTTTTTCAATCTGTATCCCATGCTGCCTGTAAATATTGCGCATTCCATATTCCGCAATATTGGTTTGGTTCAGTCTAATAACATGCATTAGATGGCTGAAGGGTGTTTTTCCATGTTTCTAATCTGTAGGTACAGTGTGATGGCTAATTCTTAGGTTCTTAATACAAGTTAGGGTCCTCTTTAAGCTAACGAAGTGCCCACATGAAAGTGTGAACTACACATTGGCTACGCCTTTAGTTATGTGTGTGTTATTAGCTAACCCAACATTAATATGAATAATGGCATGGAGACTTACGGAGTTGGTGGCCGACAGATGGCTGGTTGGGGCCAACAGGCTGCCCTTGGTCCTGGCTATGCTGTGAAGAAGTCCCTGGAGAAACATGTGACATTTGGTTAGTACTTGTAGAGAGTCACTATTCCCAACATATCCGGCTCCCAGTCTGGCTGACATCACTCACCTTCGCCAGGATCGACTTCCAGCATCTCTGCTGCCTCCTCCTCCACTATTTCACCCGCACCAGAAGCTTCTACAAATACATAATAAAGGATAACTTAGTTTTTGGCCTGCCATGTATATCTTTGTGCCTATACATGAAGAGTGACATACCAGAGCCTTCCCCATGCCTGGCCAGGTATGACTCCACGCCCACGCGGTTTGGCCCCTCCTCTGTGGTAAGGTCCAGGGGCTGGTCTGAGGAGGCCACAGAGGAGGGGTAGGTCCGTCGCCCGGGAGATCCACCACCTTCACTCACAGATGCAGACTCATGCAGCACTGGTCGGCCTGTACGCCTCCGGGTGCGGCGAATTCTGAAATCCATTTCCAACACTACCAAAGAAAAGTCATTATAAATAAAGGCATAACTTATACATTTGGAACATATACCATGCAATTGCTTGGTACTTACTTGGGAAATGGATTCCAAAAAACCTCCGCACCCGGGGCATGTGCAGACGTTTCAGGTCCGACCAATGCTGCATTATCTGGGTGTGAGTGAAGGTGGTGCTGGTGACACGGTGTATCTCGGCGATGATCTCCCGGGCGATGTCCCTTTTCTCGCACACATTGGGCGCGAAGTCATACCGGCGCTGAAGCATGATCTGAAAAACATAATGGACACAGAGATTTTACTTTTACACACACACCCATATGTGTTGCATCACAAGTTGAGAATTTCATGTCATTAACACACACATTTAGAGTGGCAGCCATTTTTGGGGAGTGCCTTAAAGAGGACGTTGACTGTGAATGAGAGTCTGGTCTTATGTTATATGTATCACACACCATGTACATACAGATAATAGCCAACATCAAGAATCAGCCCACCTGCATCTATGGCATGTTAGGATGGTTTAAACATCCAAGATGTAGGCTAATGCTTAGGCTTTTGGACCACGTGTGTGGCTTCCCGTTGTGTTTTTATGGCTTAGGAAAACAGTGTTCCTCAAACATCCGCATCAAGGTCCGAGACAGGCCAGGTTTGCCAGCTAGCCCCGCTACTCCACAGGTTAATTAACTGTTGCTAAGCCGGAGCAATTGGCCGAATTAGGACATCAGCATAGACAGGTGAAAACGTGGCCAGGCTCGGCCCTTGAGGATGAAGTGTGAGGAGCCAGTGATTAAACATTAAGAGACCCCAAACTAGTTCCAAACGCATCATTTACATTTAGGCCATCATTGACTATTAGATTAAAATGCACAGGCAGCCACTTACCAGCATGAGGATCTCTTCCTGTTGACGGGTGAAGATAGTGGGCGCCATCTTTATGCTTCTTCAAGGCAGCAGATAAGTGAAACCCCAGCGGTTTCCTGGTTCCGCTCGAACGTACGTTCGTACGAGCGCGTAGTCGTGCGCATAGGCGTCACACGCTGGGCTCATTATTTAAAGGTCCCTGCACCCAAAGCTCATTCTCTTTGAGCATTTGTGTAAGATGGCACCTAAAAAGCCTATGAGCAAGCGACCCCAGCAAAGCAAGACCGCGGAGGGCCCAACAACAAGGTCCCAGCAAGGTAGGAGAAAGCTGAGAGGCAAGACTACTACCTCGGCCCCACCAAGGGACCCTGGACCCTCAGGAACCCAAAAAAGGGGCCCCAAGCCACGTGCCCCTGCAGCCAAAAAGCAGCCAACTGCAGCACCCACCACCTCTGCCCCCAGAAGAGGCCGCACAAGGGAGCCCACACCGGCCATGGGTTCAAGTAGGGCAGTTCGGCAACCCAGGCCCCGCAGCAGGGCCCGAACCCCATCCCGGGCCAGAAGCCCATCCAGGGCCCGCCGAACCCCATCCCGGGCCAGAAGCCCAGCCAGAGGCCGCCGAACCCCATCCCGGGCCAGAAGCCCAGCCAGAGGCCGCCGAACCCCATCCCGGGCCAGAAGCCCAGCCAGAGGCCGCCGAACCCCATCCCGGGCCAGAAGCCCAGCCAGAGGCCGCCGAACCCCATCCAGGGCCAGAAGCCCAGCCAGAGGCCGCCAAACCCCATCCAGGGCCAGAAGCCCAGCCAGAGGCCGCCGAACCCCATCCAGGGCCAGAAGCCCAGCCAGAGGCCGCCGAACCCCATCCAGGGCCAGAAGCCCAGCCAGAGGCCGCCGAACCCCATCCAGGGCCAGAAGCCCAGCCAGAGGCCGCCGAACCCCATCCAGGGCCAGAAGCCCAGCCAGAGGCCGCCGAACCCCATCCAGGGCCAGAAGCCCAGCCAGAGGCCGCCGAACCCAATCCAGGGCCAGAAGCCCAGCCAGAGGCCGCCGAACCCCATCCAGGGCCAGAAGCCCAGCCAGAGGCCGCCGAACCCCATCCAGGGCCAGAAGCCCAGCCAGAGGCCGCCGAACCCCATCCAGGGCCAGAAGCCCCTACAGGGTCCGAAGAACCCCATCCAGGGCCAGAAGCCCCCGACCTGGCACCAGCCGGGAACAGAGCCCCCGACCTGGCACCAGCCGGGAACATAGCCCCCCAAGAGGGCCCAGAATTGCAACCATGACCACATCTACACCTGGAAGTTCGGTGGCCAGCCACGCCAGAACACCCAGTCCCTTGGCCAGTCCAGTCCAGTCATTGGGAAGCCACCAATCCGGCCATTCCCCTACCCAGCCCCAGGCCATAATGTCACCACATGTGTCTGCACACATGGAGGAGCAGCCAAGCCAACCATCTGGCCGCACATTGCGCCGCGGCCAGTTGAGTGGGAGATTCTCCCATGACCAAAATATGGCATTGGCTAGTGGCCTTACATTATACTATGACGAGCTCTATGGGAGCAAATCAAAACACACCACAAAGCAGCGCAAGATGGAATTGTTTGAAACCATCCTACGACAAGTAAATGCAGCGGGGGAAGAGAGGAAAGATGTGTCCCAAATTCAGAAGAAAATCTCTGATCTGAAGTATGCTGTACGGCAAAAAGAAATTAAAAGGCATAATTACAGGTAAATAAATGTTTTCTCCAAATATAATGTTTAGGATGTACTGTATGCACCTTTTCTGAGTACCAAACGATTTTCTCTTTTCAGCCTGAAAACTGGAGGTGGCTTTCCTTCTAAATTGGAGTTTACCCCTGCTGAGGAGATTGTGCTGGGACTTCTCCATCCGGTCGCGGTCGGTGGACATGCTGGTCTAAGGGACACAGACTCACCGACCCGTACCCACGGTGAGTACTCTTAAATCTGCATGTTTGCCTGTTTGCTAAATAATCTAAAGTTCACTAGTAACAAGATAACGGGATGCCCCTATGGTTTGCCTTGCTTGGCCTCGCACTACTGTGCCTGTTTGTGTCCTCTTTTGGTCCCTGGGAATCACACATTTAGGACCACATCCATTATGGGAAAGATCAAATTTCCAATTGGATTGGTAAAGTCATGAAGTTTCTCCTGAAAAGTGATATATTTTGAATCAATCACAAAACACACATCATTATGTATGGGTTGCCTATTTGTTGTGTGAGTTGTGTTTGAGTTAACAATGTAATTAGCCACCCCCAAACATATCTGACCTAGAGCAGCGAGACTCAACTGGCGGGCCGGGGTCCCAATGCGGACCTTGGCACCAGATTCCAGGACCCCTGCCCAGACAGCCCTGCACTCAGTTACTTCTGTGTTGACGTGCTCAGAGCTGCCCCCTTCATCGGCGATGTAGTGGTTGTTCTCCTGCCCAATGTGATGGCTCCCTGAAACATAGCATTGCAATATGAAGTACTGCACAGGAAGTGGCATTGCAAGGTACACAGTAACTTGGTAAAACTTTCTCTTGGCACAATCGTGTCCCGCTGCCCCTGCTCTGCCCCATCTGCCACAGTCCCACCATGCCCCCCCCCCCCACATAAGCCCCATACATTTGTAACAGATTTGCTCCATCCATCCCATCACCATCAATACGTTAACTCCCCCCTTTAGCCATCCAATCCCTGTCCCCTCAGCTCTGCCCCATCCAGCCCAGCAAGGGCAAGCAGCCTTTATTAGTTTGCACTTGGAAATCTCCAGCCCCTCCACCAGTGTGTTTATTTCTAACTAGACACCCCCTGCGTCAGCCCCATGGCCAGACATTCACCTCTCACCACATACCTTTAAATGGACCTTTCCAACAATTGTTTGAGTACCCCGGACCTAGCGAATGGTAGTCTAAATCCAAAAATGTGCGTTGAAAGTTGTATGCTGACTGGGTACACTTCCTGACTTAGAACTGAGGTCAGTTAGCAGTTTTCGCGAGCCATTGCACCTATCTAAACTTGCGTGTCTTTGAACAAATGTCCCCATTGCTCTAGAGTTGATTAATATTACAAATAGAGGTTTATTTGATTACCTATCCCAAAAATGGTTATGTGTGTGTTTACGTGGTTTGTTTTTCTCTTCTTCAGCCCAGCATGATCCCTCAGCAAGGGTAAACTCACCCCCCAGTTTGGTTATGCCTACCAGGTCCGTACAGCATAGGAGCCCAGATCCGAGATTTCCGGTAAGTTAATTTAGTACCATAAATACTACCAAGTGCTTAAGAATGTGTTAAACTGTGGGAATCCCAAATTTGGACGCCAACTTACACTTTTTTTTTTATATGTCCCTACAGACCCGCACACTCATGGAGGAGATCCAGGACATGGAGGAAGATGATGATGTCTCCATGCAGGGCACGTCGGATGACCTCCCCCTGGGTCCCAATTTGGAACTGCTCCATAATGTTTCTCTGGCCAATCCTCAGCAGCAGAGTGAATCTCCATCCATTGTGCATGCACATGGGGAGACTGACACTACAGTCCCCAGTGTTCACTCTGCTGCTGAGGATTTGCAAAGCAGGCCTGTTGCTGTTGAGGGGACGACACCACGCGGCAGGGCACGCCCAAGAGCCAGGGTAATTGTGCGGCGGACTCCATTACGCCGCCCCACAATTTCCCAGGGGAGGCAGAGTGCCCTGCTTCAATTATGGACCCAACAAAGGGACTCTTATGAGGCACAGCTCGTTACAGAGCGTGAGCAAAGGCATGCCGACATGGTCAACATCAATACCAGTCTACAGGGCATCCTCGTGGAGTTGCGTACCCTCAACAGCAACGTGGTCACTGCAAGTAATGGCATCCAGTCAGCCATGGCTGAGATGACCAATATGCAGAGAAACATTGTGGAGCAGTTTCAAATTCACAATGCTGCCATGGCCCAGGCTAGGTCCCATTCACATGGACCTCCACCTGGACCTCCACCTGGGTATTATGGGCAGCCACCCTATTAAGCCATGGGTGTGTGGGACATCTTTTCTCTTAACCCCCACTGTATTTACTTGTCCTTTGAGGTTTCAAACAATCCATTTTGTGTTGCTCATGCAGGTTGTGTTTTGTATTTGCTCCCATATAGCTCCTTAGAGTAATGCTTAAGGCCACTAGCCAATGCCATAGGTCTATGTGGAGGGTATCTGGCCACTTATGGCTATAAATATGTATTTGGTTGGTGCTCCTCCTGTTTGCAGACATGTTTGTGTGACATTATGGCCATGCCCAAATATCCCTGGGCACAGGCAATATTAATGACTGGACTAGGCTGGCCTTTGGACTGGGTGTCCTTGTTTGGTTGTGCCACTCACTTCCAGGTGTAGATGTGCTCGATGTTTTTTTTGTAATGTTATCCATTTGTAACCACAGATGTATGTGGAATGTTTTCTGTTAAGCACTATAATTTTTCATTTTCTAAGTAAAAAAAAATTCTCACTTACAATACTTGTGGCGTTTATAGTGGGAACACATTTTAAACAGCTTGGGCTAAACCAGATATTTTTGGTTTGAAGAGGTGTAACAATGCAAATCTAAAGCTAAGGAAACTACATGAAATACATTAGGCAACAATTAAGGTAAAAATGTTTTACTTTGAGGTAATGCCACATTACGGCAAAACAACATATTTAACAAAAAGGATAACACAGACACACAGAATGTTGAGACACGAAATAAAATTAAGTAAAATGCTGCAAGATCAGGTTGGCTCGAACTGATTGGCCAGACTCACTGGGTGGCCCCACAAAATTCTCGACATCATCCTCTACGGCTGAAGAGGGCAGGCTATCCACATAACGTGGGACACGTTCCAGGATGGCAAAATTGTGCAAAACAGCACATGCCATTATAATGTCGATCACTTTCTTGGGATCATATTGCAGGGCGCCCCCAGTATGGTCCAGGCAACGAAAACGGGTCTTCAACAGCCCAAAGGCCCTCTCCACAACAGCCCGGGTCTTGCGGTGCGCACGGTTGTACGCTTCCTGAGAGGCATCCTGGGGCCGCAGCACAGGCGTCATGAGCCAGGGTAGAAGTGGGTACCCGGAATCACCTTAAACAGACAATTAAATGTAATCAAAATTAAAAAGGCAACACAACAAACACAAAAAAATTTACATATATCATAATGATGTAAGGTAAAGGGGAAAAAAAACACCCAGGGCACATTAGCAAAATAAATATTGCCACTAATGTAGTACCTAATTAAAAATGGCACTTCAATATACCAATTAATTAACAAACATCTGCACGGCCAAGGGGATTTTGAATTAAAATATATTTTTAGTTTTCAGACATGTTACAATTAGGATGCTGCTGAGGGGCTATCCACATTTATATGGAAACTACAATGTATGCAGTTTAAGTCCACTTTGACATTTAAAGACCAATAGTACAAAAGGAGCCAAAGCTCAAAGATCCTTGGGTATAAACTCCCAACCAATATATTTAGGGACATGGAACTTACAGACATCCTAACTAAAGGGAAAACATTCTGAAGGACAAAGCGAGGCAAGCATTTTTTTTGGAAGTTCATAATATATGACCCAAGAAAAAGGCAGTTTCAGGCTTATGTAAAGAATTCAAATAATAACATATCAACAAATACAAGATTAATCCAACATTTAATAGCACACAAATAGGACACACTTACCAAGCAGCCATGCCCCCGAAAATTCACCTGCCTCAAATCTCCGAAACAACCCAGATCGCCTGAGTATATAGGAGTCGTGGGACGATCCTGGGTAGCCGGCAAGGACACTCATAAAACGCATGTCCGGACCAACCACGGCCTGGACATTAAGGGAGTGTCCCATTTTACGATTCCTTAAGGCAAAAACATACAAAAAGGGTAATTGATATTTGACCCAAAATAAAAAATTAACAACTAAACATGTCTGCACTCTATTGGGAAATACTAATGAAAAGCCTACAGAAAGCAGCTACACAAATGAGGGATAAACAAATATGCTGCCGCAAAGGAAAACAGGTTACATTACACGTTGGGCAACATAATAACCAATCTAAATACCTATATATATACTCGTCGGCAGCCCTAGGTACGAGTGCCACATGTGTGCAGTCAATAGCACCAATAACGTTGGGCATGTCGGCCACATTATAAAACCCAAGCTTAATGGCGTTTCTGGCTGCCATATCATCCGGAAAATAAATATATTTTGGAGTTATGGCAGCCATGCCTTCCAAAAATTTGGAGAGTGCGCGGCTCAGCGTAGGCTGTGACATCCCCACGGAGAGGGCACCCAGCCTCTGGAACGAGCCGTTCGCCAAAAATTGCAGGCAGCCAAGCATCTTGGTCATACCTGAAATTGCATGCCCCTTCCTTGTGGTGCGGGCTAACCATGGCCGCAGCTCACTATATAATTTATGGAGGGAAGCGCGATTAAGCCTGGTCAGCTCGAACAGCTCAACATCATTCATGCTATCGATGTTCATGCGACGACGCAGGGGCAATCTGCTCTCAGACATCTCGATCAACTCAATGCCAAAAAGCATAAGCCCTTGATGTGCCACAAACTCGCTCCGCTCCATCCTACTCCCGAGGCCAAATAGCTGCCGGCAAACATTTCGTAAAGCAGCTCTTTAATGGGCTTCCAAACAATTAGCAATCACCTCTCTGAATTGGTCGCAAGCCCATGTGAAGGACGTAAAAAATAGGATCGGACGCAAATAATACGATTTGGACGGGAAAAACACACGAACTAACGCAAATTATACGATTCTCGTACGAAATGCGTATGTTCATATACGTCTATGCGCGAACGATCGTGCGAATACGAAATGGGCAAAAAAACAAGAAAAAATGACAAACACCCACCCAAACTTACGATTCTCGATACGAAATCAATTAACTTTTGCTCTTTGAATCGAGGGGTATGTCAATGATATTTTTAGAGAGTATCTCGGTAGATTTGTGGTCATCTACTTGGATGATATTCTCATTTTTTCTAAGTCTTTATTGGAGCACAGACGTCATGTTAAGTTGGTACTGCAAAAATTAAGAGAGAACAACTTATTCGCTAAACTTTCTAAATGCTTGTTTGAGGTCACCACAGTTCCCTTTCTAGGGTATATTATCACAAACCAGGGTTTGGAGATGGATGCGGGGAAAGTTTCGGCGGTTCAGGATTGGGTTCAACCCAAGACCCTAAAAGAATTACAACGTTTTCTAGGTTTTGCAAAGTTTTACCGACGTTTCATCAAAGGCTTTTCTCATGTTGTAGCACCTCTTATTAACCTTACCCGCAAGGGGGCTTTTACTGCTAACTGGTCTCCCTCTGTCTGTGAGGCCTTCCTGACCTTAAAACGGGCCTTTACTTCAGCACCTGTGTTAATTCATCCAGATATTCTTAAAGCCTTCATTGTTGAAGTGGACGCTTCTGAGCTGGGGGTGGGTGCAGTTTTGTCGCAATACTCTGGTAACCCTGAGCATCTTCATCCTTGTGCTTATTTTTCACGTAAATTCAGTACCGCGGAACAAAATGATGTCGGTAATAGGGAACTATTAGCTAGTAAACTGGCTTTTGATGAATGGCGACACTGGCTGGAGGGCTCATTACATCCTATAACTGTGTATACCGATTACAAAAATCTTGAATACATTGGGTCTGCCAAGAGGTTGAACTCTCGTCAGGCACGTTGGGCATTATTCTTCTCGCGTTTTAATTTTATTATTACTTTCAAGCCGGGTGTAAAAAATACTAAAGCGGATGCTCTATCTCGCATGTTCGGTGAATGTAAGGATCGGGGTGATACTGGTGATCCGATTCTACCTATGGGTTGTGTGGTCGGGGCATTACTTCCTGATCTCTCTAACACCTTGGCGCCGTTTCAAGACGAGTCTCCTAGTGATGTTCCCTTGGGATGCCAGTTTGTACCGCCACATTTGCGTTCAGATGTAATTCGCGAATTTCACGATGCTAAAACTGCTGGTCATATGGGTACCCGAAAAACGTTTATGCTCGCCCGTCGCCATGTATAGTGGCCAACCATGAGACGCGATATTACTGCCTTTATCGACGCTTGTGCTGTTTGTGCTCGAAGTAAAGGGGTTCACAAGGCTCCCAGTGGCGGTTTGGTTCCTCTTGAAATCCCTGCTGAACCATGGACTCATATTTCTATGGATTTTATTGTAGATTTGCCTTTATCACACGGGAATACTGTTATTTGGGTGGTCGTAGATCGTTTCAGTAAGATGGCACACTTTGTTCCTTTGGCCAAGCTTCCTTCTGCACCAGAGCTTTCTCGACTATTTACTTCACACATTTTTCGTATTCATGGTATTCCGTCCAATATAGTCTCTGATCGGGGTGTCCAATTTACTTCCCGTTTTTGGAAACATTTCTGTTCGCGGCTGGGTATACAGATCTCTCTTTCGTCTGCCTACCATCCCCAGTCCAATGGGCAGACGGAAAGAACTAATCAAACTTTGGAACAGTACTTAAAGCGGACCTTCACCCTGAATAAGAGCCCATCTTATATGTCTCCCACACCCTGTACATACAGATTGTCCACATTAAAAATCATCCTACCTGCATCTACTGCATGTTATGAGCCTTTAAACATCCAAGATGGCGGCTTATGGATGCCGCCATCTTATCAGGCAGCCTGCAAACAGGAAGTGCCTCCTGACTGTGCTGCTCTGCATTCTGGGACTGCTGACCTTTACCTGACCCCAGCTCTGCTCTGTCTGAGCAAAGCACAGCTATAACCCACCCCCCTGTACCTTATACCACTCTCCTCTCCTCAGTAAGTGTGATGCTCCTGAGTCAAGATGGCGGCGCCCGTATCCTAAATTCCTGAACAGAGTTGCAGCCCAGTGGGGGAAAGAATAATAAGTTAGTGACTAAAAATGTAAAATATATTAATTTTAGATGCTGGGGAACCGTTTTTTAAGAGTTTGGGATTTTCATTAAATCACGCTGAAGGTCCGGTTTAAGGTGTTATGTCTCTGATGCCCAAGAACAATGGGCAGAATTTATTGATTTCGCAGAATTTGCTTACAATAACACGCCTAGTGAGAGTACCAAGATATCGCCTATTTTTGTAACTTAGGGAAAAATCCTAGAGCTTCTTCCCTTTCAGGGTCACCTTCCAACTTGCCGGCGTTGGAGGAGTGGCTTCAAGAACGGAAGAATATCTGGACACATGTTCAGGAAATTCTTAAGACTACTAGTTTAAGATATAAGAAAATTGCCGATTGCTGTAGATCACGGGAACCTACTCTTCAAGTAGGCGATCTAGTTTGGGTCTCCACAAAAAATATTGCGCTCCGTCAACCGTCCAGCAAATTGGGTCCAAAATTCATTGGCCCTTTTCCGATAATCAAGAAGTTGAATAATGTGTCGTTTAAAGTTCAACTCCCGCCGACTATGAAAATACCTAACTCTTTCCATGTTTCGTTGTTAAAACCAGCTAAGAACACTCCTCTTGCTGGTCCTTCGCTGATTCTCATTGATAATGAGCCAGAATATGAAGTGAATAAGATCTTAGATTCACGTAGGATTCACAATTCCTTACAGTATTTGGTTGACTGGGTTGGCTACGGTCCGGAGGAAAGATGCTGGGTGGCAGCAAGAGATGTTCACGACAAGGCTCTTGTAAAGAAGTTCCATCGTGACAATCCAGGGAAACCTGGTGAGGGTCCGGAGGCCCCTCGTGAGAGGGGGGGGAATGTCAGGGTCCACTCACCCGTTCCTCAGTCCAGTGGCGTCCCCATAGCGCGGCCGCCCGCTGCGCGGCTTCCCGCCCGGCAGCCGCAGCGAGCAGCGGCTTCTGCGGCCGTGCGCGCGCCTCCCCGTCCTCAGGCCGGCGGCCCCGGCTTCCTCACACGTACTCGCGCGCGAGCACGTTCTGTTTATGCCCTCCGGCGGCCGCGCTGGGAGCAGCGCCGCCGGAGGGCATAAACAGAAAGTGCTTGAAAAATTGATTAAAGGGGCAGGTGGGGTAGGGGCCCTAGGTTCAGTGGGGCTTACGCCCCCCTCCTGTTGGGCACTCCCTGTTCTCCCAATCAAATACCAGTTCCTAGTTGCACCAATCACACACTCACCTCCCATCATATTTGGCTGTGGAGATTGGGGGTTGAGGGCTTACCTAGAGGACTGGAGTTACCAGAGCGTGACAAACCTCATGTGCAAGCCATGGGGTGGAAGGGTCAAGACCTTGCAATATAGCCTAGACCCCACACCCCATGTGCTTGCACAAATTCAAAATGAACAAAGGGAGAGTGGCAGCTGCTCAGACCATTTTATAACTTACCTGGGAGGTGCAAGTCAGCAGGGCAATTAGGTTACTAAAGACTAGAGATGAGCGAGTAGTATTCGACCGAGTCGGTATTCGATCGAATACTACGCTATTCGTCATACTCAATTTCGATCGAGTACAGCGGCGATGGCGCACTTACAATTCGTTTCCCCTCCCACCTTCCCTGGCACGTTTTTTACACCAATCACCATGCAGGGGGGGGGTGGGACAGGTCCTGGGAGGACGCTGGCATCGCGAGAACGGCGTCTAGACGCATTGGCTGGAAAAACCATGTGACCTTGAATCTACAAAACTCAGCACTTCCTCTTCGTCAGCATTAGCAGCTTGAACTTAGTGAGGGATAGACGCTAAGAGCAGGGAAAGACAGGCTGTAGCTGTATGTAGGCAGGCAGGGCCCCAGAAGCTCAGAATATCGCATTTACCACCATATATACCAGCTACCAGAAGACAGGAGAGTCATTGAGAGCCCTTATTAGGGCTACTATGCTGAACGGTATATAGCTCATTCTAGCTATATACACACTGCACACAACGGCTGCTTTAGTGAGGGGTAGCTGCTGATGCAGTAGGGACAGAGAGGCTTCAGTGGTGTATTAGCACCTATATACAAAACTATATACACTCTGCACAAAACGGCTGCTTTAGTGAGGGGTAGCTGCTGCTGCTGGAATAGGGACAGAAAGACTTCAGTGGTGTATTAGCACCTATATACAAAACTATATTTGGCACTACTGTTTTGTGTCCTCTGTGCCAACAAAACCCTGTTATATACCCGGTGCGTATAGGCACCATTTCACCTTCTGGCAGTATACGGCTGTATAACCAGGTGTTCTCCTAAAAAATATATATATATTTGGCACTACTGTTTTGTGTCCTCTGTGCCAACAAAACACTGTTATATACCCGGTGCGTATAGGCACCATTTCACCTTCTGGCAGAATACGGCTGTATAGCCAGGTGTTCTCCTAAAAAAAACCTTCTATATTTGGCACTACTGTTTTGTGTCCTCTGTGCCAACAAAACCCTGTTATATACCCGGTGCGTATAGGCACCATTTCACCTTCTGGCAGTATACGGCTGTATAGCCAGGTGTTCTCCTAAAAAATATATATATATTTGGCACTACTGTTTTGTGTCCTCTGTGCCAACAAAACCCTGTTATATACCCGGTGCGTATAGGCACCATTTCACCTTCTGGCAGTATACGGCTGTATAGCCAGGTGTTCTCCTAAAAAACCTTCTATATTTGGCACTACTGTTTTGTGTCCTCTGTGCCAACAAAACCCTGTTATATACCTGGTGCGTATAGGCACCATTTCACCTTCTGGCAGTATACGGCTGTATAGCCAGGTGTTCTCCTAAAAAATATATATATATTTGGCACTACTGTTTTGTGTCCTCTGTGCCAACAAAACCCTGTTATATACCCGGTGTGTATAGGCACCATTTCACCTTCTGGCAGTATACGGCTGTATAGCCAGGTGTTCTCCTAAAAAATATATATATATTTGGCACTACTGTTTTGTGTCCTCTGTGCCAACAAAACACTGTTATATACCCGGTGCGTATAGGCACCATTTCACCTTCTGGCAGTATACGGCTGTATAGCCAGGTGTTCTCCTAAAAAATATATATATATTTGGCATAATGCGTGGCCAAAAAAGTAAAACGTCTGAAATGCGGAGGGCTAGCGCAAAGGGACGTGGACGTGGACGGGGGCGCGGAAATGCTGGTGGGGGCACAAACCGCGTTGAAGCCAGTGGGGATACAATGCGTGCTGGTGAGGGGCAGCCAGCATTACGCTCATCCAGCTTCCCTGCCTTTATGGGACAGTTAAGCGGGGGGCAGGGTACACCTCTGTTGAGGCCTGAGCAGCGTGAACAGGTGGTGCAATGGATGGCCGATAACGCTTCCAGTCACTTGTCCACCACCCAGTCATCCACACAGTCTCACTCTGACCCTCCTTCCTCCCAACCTGGCCAACAGAGTCAGCCCACCCTTGACCCCTCCCAGGACCTCTTTTCGGGTCCTTTTCCAGATGTGCTGCAAGAATCCCAGGAGCTAGCAGAGGAATTTGTTTGTAGTGATGCCCAAACACTTGAGTATCCGCCATCTCCTAGTGATGTGGACCCGGAACCAGCATCTGCTTTCATGAGCGATGATGATGAGACGCAGTTGCCATCAAGGGAGGCTGTTGGAATGTCCAGTGGGCAGGAGGAGGAGCAGAGAGAGGAAGTGGAAGAGGAGGTGGTGGACGACGAAATGACCGACCCCACTTGGACAGGGGAGATGTCCAGCGGGGAAAGCAGTGGAGAGGCGGTCTGCGCATCACCGAATAAGGCAGCAAGAGGCAGAGGACAGTCCAGAGGCAGAGGACAGTCCAGAGGCAGAGGACAGTCCAGACAGAGAAGGCAGGCCACAGCCAGCAGGGCTGAAGCTCTTCCCGGCAGCAGGCAGTCGCGCGAAGCTCCCCCATCGAGGCCTCGTACTTCTGTGGTGTGGAGATTTTTTAATGTTTGCGCGGACGACAAACTGAGCGCGATTTGCACAATCTGCCACTCAAAACTGAGTAGGGGCTCTGAGAAGAGCAATTTGACCACCTCAGGCATGCGCCGTCACTTGGAAGTCAAGCACTGGGCTGAGTGGGAGAGAGCAAACGCAATACAACCTGCGCCCGGTCTTGCTGCCACTGCCTCTTCCCCTTTGTTGTGTGCTGCCACTGCGGTCCAGACCTCCAGCCAGGACACCTCCACATCTGCCTCTGCCTCGTCTACTTTGGGGCCTTCTCCTTCAGCCCCCCTTCCCCCGCATCTTCGTCTGCACCTTCCATCTCCTCGTCCCATCAACTGTCCATCTCGCAGGCGTTCAACCGCAGGCGGAAGTACGCCTCCAGTCACCCCCAAGCCTTAACCTGCCTCATCTCCAAACTGCTGGCCCTGGAGATGTTGCCGTTTAGGCTTGTGGAGACGCAGGCCTTCCGCGACCTGATGGCGGCTGCCGCACCTCGCTATTCCGTCCCTAGCCGCCACTATTTTTCCCAGTGTGGCGTCCCCGCCCTGCACCAGCACGTGTCGCGTAACATCAGGCGGGCCCTGAGGTACGCAGTCAGCGCAAAGGTCCACTTGACCACCGACTCGTGGACAAGCGCTTGCGGCCAAGGACGCTACATCTCTTTGACGGCACACTGGGTGAATGTTATGGAAGCGGGGACTGGGTCGCAAACAGGGACGGCCTACATACCACCCCCGCCCAAGATTGCCAGCACGGGTTCTGATAGACCCCCCTCCTCTTCCTCCTCCTCCTCCTCCTCTGCCTTAACATCGCCCTCAGCCCCTAGCTGGAAGCGTTGCAGCACTGGCGCGGGGAGACGTCAGCAGGCGGTGCTTAAGCTCATCAGCTTGGGCGACAGGAAGCACAGCGCCGCAGAGGTGAGGCACGCCATATTGCAGCAGACAGAGATGTGGCTGTCGCCGCTGCAGCTAGGACCAGGCATGGTCGTGTGCGATAACGGCCGTAACCTGGTGGCGGCTCTGGAGCTTGCAGAACTCAATCACGTACCATGCCTGGCCCACGTTTTTAATTTGGTAGTACAAAAGTTTCTAAAGACTTACCGCAACCTGGCAGAGCTACTGGTGAAAGTGCGGCGCTTGTGCGCTCACTTTCGGAAGTCAACTGTAGCTGCTACTAGCTTAAAAAAACTCCAGCAACGCCCCCATTTGCCTCAACATCGGCTGTTGTGCGACCTGCCCACTCGCTGGAATTCCACCTATTGCATGTTGGCCAGGGTGTGTGAGCAGCAGAGAGCATTGATGGAGTACCAGATGATGCATCCACGCGTGCATCCAACTCAGCTCCCTCAGTTTGCCAACCACGAGTGGCCATGGATGGCAGACATATGCGATGTATTGCGTATCTTTGAGGAGTCCACTAAGAAGGTCAGCAGCGAGGACGCTATAGTGAGCGTAACCATCCCGCTCCTATGCGTCCTTAAAGAATCGCTCATCGCAATAAGGGAGAACGCATTGCACACAGAGGAGACGGGGGTAGGAGGAGACGCAACGCAGGTAGACAGTCAGACCACACTTTTGTCTGCTGCTCGGTGGCAGTTGCAGGAGGAGGAGGATGAGGAGGAGGAGGACAACGTGGAGGCTGTGGAAGAGGATGCTGGCGGCGAGGGTAGCAGTCAGGCTGTGTGCGTCCCATTGGTTCAGCGCGGATGGGGCGGAGAGGAGGAGGAAGAGGAGGAAATGGAAAATGATCCTTCTGGTGGGGGCAGTGACGTCATGCCTATTCAGAGTCTGGCACACATGGCTGACTTCATGCTGGGCTGCTTTTCCCGGGACATACGTGTTGTCCGGATATTGGAGAACAAACTATACTGGGTCTTCGCACTCCTGGACCCCCGGTATAAAGATAACTTCTCCTCTTTTATTCCGGTAGAGGAGAGGACGAATCGATTACTGGAATACCAGAGGGAACTCGTGCAGAACATGATGCAGATTTTCCCACCCACCATCGCTGGCGGCAGAGAGGAGAGTGTCTCCCAGAGTCTGACAACATCGATCAGGCCCACAGCCACCAGGGGAACACTCTCCAAGGTGTGGGACACGTTCATGGCACCCCCTCGTGCAACTTCCATCACTGCGGGGCCCGCTATCAGCAGGAGGGACAAGTATCGGCGGATGTTGCGGGACTACCTGGCAGACCACACCCCTGTCCTCCCCGATCCCTCGGCGCCCTACACTTACTGGGTCTCCAAGTTGGACACGTGGCTGGAACTGTCCCTGTACGCCTTGGAGGTGCTTGCCTGCCCTGCTGCCAGCATGCTATCAGAAAGGGTGTTCAGCGCAGCCGGGGGCATTATAACCAATAAGCGCAGCCGCCTGTCAACCGACAGTGCCGACAGGCTGACGCTAATCAAAATGAACAGCAAGTGGATTGACCCGGACTTTGCTTGTACAACAGTGGAAAGCAGCCAAGAGTGAAGTGCCATCTGTATGAAGTGCCATTTCCTCGTCCTCCTCCTCCTCCTCCTTAACCGCCGTAGAATTGCTGTATTAATAAAAAAAATTATGGCTCACCTCTTGGGCTTAATACAATCAATTTTTAAGAGGTCTCAGCTCTTGGGACTCCACACAATTTCTAAGAGGTCTCAGCTCTTGGGCCTTAATACAATTTTTAAGAGGTCTCAGCTCTTGGGACTCCACACAATTTTTAAGAGGTCTCAGCTCTTGGGCCTTAATACAATTTTTAAGAGGTCTCAGCTCTTGGGCCTCCACACAATTTTTAAGAGGTCTCAGCTCTTGGGCCTCCACACAATTTCTAAGAGGTCTCAGCTCTTGGGACTCCACACAATGTTTGAGAGGTCTCAGCTCTTGGGCCTCCACACAATTGTTAACAGGTCTCAGCTCTTGGGCCTCCACACAATTTTTAAGAGGTCTCAGCTCTTGGGCCTCCACACAATTTTTAAGAGGTCTCAGCTCTTGGGCCTCCACACAATTTCTAAGAGGTCTCAGCTTTTGGGACTCCACACAATTTTTAAGAGGTCTCAGCTCTTGGGCCTTAATACAATTTTTAAGAGGTCTCAGCTCTAAGCTTCCCTTACTGCTGGGGTGACACACTGTAACAAACCTCCTTCTGTAAGCTTCCCTTACTGCTGGGGTGACACACTGTAACAAACCTCCTCCTGTAAGCTTCCCTTACTGCTGGGGTGACACAATGTAACAAACCTCCTCCTGTAAGCTTCCCTTACTGCTGGGGTAACACACTGTAACAAACCTCCTCCTGTAAGCTTCCCTGACTGCTGGGGTGACACACTGTAACAAACCTCCTCCTGTAAGCTTCCCTTACTGCTGGGGTGACACACTGTAACAAACCTCCTCCTTTAAGCTTCCCTTACTGCTGGGGTGACACAATGACACAAGAAGACATGTCTGACCACATCTCACACACACACACACACACACACACACACACACACACACACACACAATGACAATTAGGGGTGGGGTCTATTTGTTTTCCCCCTTGCCTATGCCATCTGTGGTTGTCATAGGCAACGTGATTTTAAGGGGTGCAGAATTTTGTTCTTTTTTGTACAGTTTGGCTTGGGGTCCATGGCAATGTAGAGGAAAGAAGGTTTCCTTGTCTTGTCTCACTTTACGTAGAAGTTATATTGTGTTTGGAGTGTATTGTTGAGAGGCTGTGGCGTAATAGTGCGACTTGGGTGCGTTATATGCACCCAGACATGCTTCCCCTGCTGTCCCAGTTGCATTCCAGCAGTGTTGGCATCATTTTCTGATGTTTCAGGGTGGACTTGGTGACCTCCAAGTGGTCGAATTGAGATTTCCAAGTGGCGAGCATTTTTTTCCCATAGACTATAATGGGATTCGATAATCGGTCGAGTAGTCGAGTAACGCGGTCTATTCGAATCGAAATTCGAAATTTCGAATATTTCACTACTTGCTCATCTCTACTAAAGACTTAAAGGAGCCGCAGCACTCAACCCTGTTAGCTTGCAGACCAACCTATAATCTGTCTCTAAATCTGGCCCTTCCACCCCATGGCTTGCACATGAGGTTTAGGGCAACCTCAGGTAAGCTGCTCCCTTTTTATCTCTTGCATTGTATGTCCCAAATGGGGCTCTCATAGATTAGAGTTAGGACTGCACCCATAGAGGCACCTTGGCACGGTGGTGCAGCTTAGCATACTTCTGCAGATGTGTGTGACCGAGCCTCTGTTTTTACCAGATTCAAAGTACTGGCACTTGACAGAGCAAATGCTGGTAGCATTAAGGGGAAAAAAATAAAAAATACAATTCTGTGATTACTCACCTGTAGAATTGGTATTATGAGTCTACAGTACGTCCTGCTCCAAATCTAATACTTACAGTTGGGATATACTCCGCCAGATGGCACTGGACTGCAGAGACATCGAAAATAGGCTCCTCCCGGCCCCTCAAATACCCAGGGACCTCCCACAAATCCCCAGCATTGAAAAGCAGTTAAGGAGAAGCCGGGAGAATTAAACAATCCAAACTATCAACTATAACAATGATAACAATCATCATACAGGGGATCCAAGAAAATGCAAACCAAGGGTGGGTTGGAGCAGGACGTACTGTATACTCATAATACCAATTCTACAGGTGAGTAATCACAGAATTGTATTATTCTTAGTATACAGTACGTCCTGCTCCAAATCTAATACTTACAGTTGGGACATCCAATAGCAGTGTCCATAAAGTAGGGTGGGATCCCCAAGAAAAAAAGCAGCATGCAGTTTTAACCACTGCCGCCTGCAGAACCTTTCAGCCAAAAAGAGCATCAGCTGAGGCCCTAACATCAACCTTGTAAAACTTTGAAAAGGTATGAACAGAAGACCAAGTAGCGACCTTGCAAACTTGTTCAACAGAAGCCTGGTGCTGAAAATCCCAAGAGGCACCACTAGCACAAGTGGAATGAGCAGTAAGGCGGAAGGGAGGATTCTTCCCCTTAGCAGAGTAGGCCTGAATCACAGCCTGACGAATCCACTTGCTGATAGTAGACTTGGCAGGAGCCAAACCCTTCCTAGGACCAGAAGGGACCACAAAAAGAGCATCAGTTTTCCTGAAAGGTGCAGTAGCCACCAGATAGTACTTCAGACACCTAACCACATCCAAAGAGTGCAAAACCCTCACCTTAGCATTGCTAGGATTAGGGCACAAAGAAGGAAGAACAATATCCTGATTCAAATGAAAGGCAGAGACTACCTTAGGCAGAAAATCAGGTTTGAAACGAAACACCACCTTGTCCTGGTGCCTCTCATAGTAGGGGGGCTGAATGGACAGCGCCGCCAACTCGGACACACGCCTGAAAGAAGTGATAGCCACCAGAAACACAACCGTGAGCGTAAGAATGGCCAAGGCAGCATCCTGCACAGGTTCAAAGGGAGCACCCTGCAAGGCTGAAAGAACCAAGTTCAAATCCCAAACAGGCACCATAGGTTTACGTGGGGGACGCACATGAGTGACCCCCTGGAAAAAAGTCCTGATCAGAGGGTGCTGAGCAAAGGACTTCTGGAAAAAAATAGCCAGGGCAGAAACCTGACCCTTCAGAGTGCTGAGTTGGAGCCCCATCTCCAACCCATGCTGCAGGAACTCCAGAATCCTGGGAATAGAGAAGACACAACAGGGAAGAGACTTAGACTCACACCAGTCAATGTAGGCACGCCAAACCCTGTAATAAATGGAAGAGGAAGACTTCTTCCTAGCTTTAATCAAAGTATCCACAACTGAGGAAGACAGCCCCTTCTCCATCAAGATGGAGGTTTCAGCAGCCAGGCTGTCAAAGCCAGAGTTTGTAAATTGGGATGGCGTAGTGAGCCCTGAGTGATCAGATCTGGCACCAAGGGCAGAGAGTACTGATCTACTGCCAGCTGTACCACGTCTGCGAACCACACTCTTCTTGGCCACCTGGGGGCCACCAGAATTGCTGGCACCCCTTCCAGAGCAATCTTGCGCAGAACCCTGCCCAGCAGGGGAATTGGGGGGAAGACATACAGGAACTGAAAGTCCTTCCATGACATTGCTAGCGCATCCGAGGTCAGGGCCAGAGGATCCCTGGACAGAGAGACAAAAGCTGGAAGCTTGTGATTGTGGCAGGACGCAAACAGATCCACATCTGGTTGGCCCCAACGGTGACACAGAGATTGAAACACCCTGCTGCATAGGGGCCATTCTCGCTGGCGAGAGGTCCCCCTGCTCAGAGAGTCCGCCAGGCGATTTTCCACCCCCGGGATGTACACAGCTGAAATGCAGGGGACATTGGCCTCCGCCCAAGTCAGGATCAGAGACGCTTCCTGGAGGGCCCCCTTGCTCCGGGTCCCTCCCTGATGATTGATGTAGGCAACTGCCGTCTGGTTGTCCGAGCGCACCTGAACAGGCAGGCCCTGAAGATGAGTAGTCAAGCGACCCAGAACTAACCTAATCGCTCGCAGCTCCAAGACATTGATAGGTGTGTGGGCCTCCTGAGGGCCCCACCTCCCCTGGAACCGCAGGGACTTCCAGAAACCCCCCCAACCTGACAGACTGGCATCCATGGTGACCGTCTCCCAGGAAGGGGCAAGAAAGGATCTGCCCCCCAACAGGTTCCTTGAGTCAATCCACCACAAGAGGGACCTCCTGACCAGGGGGGAGAGCACACAGACCCTGTCCAGGGATGCTGGGTCCTTGTCCCATACAGACAATAGGTGAAGTTGCAGAGGCCTCAAGTGGAACTGAGCATAAGGGACCGCTTCGAAGCATGCCACCATCAGGCCCACCAGCTGCATCCCCTGCCTGATGGAGGGATGGGGACAAGCTAGGAGGGACTGAGCCTGTGCAATCAGACTGTCCACCTTCTGCTGAGGAAGGAAGATCCTTGCCTGAACTGTATCCAGATACATTCCTAGGAATGGGGTTACCAAGGAAGGGGACAGCGAGGACTTGGGGTGATTGATCACCCATCCAAATGACTCCAGAGTGGACACCACCAGCTGAGTATCCAACTCTGCCTGATGTAGAGACTGGGAAGTGATGAGAATGTCGTCCAGATAGGGAAGCACGCGGACGCCCTGACATCTGAGCAGAGACATCACGCCAGCCAGCACCTTGATGAACACCCTGGGAGCTGAAGTGAGGCAGAAGGGCAAGGCCACAAATTGGTAATGTTGATCCATCAGAGCGAACCTGAGGAACCTTTGATGACCTGGGAACACAGGAATATGATGTCCACAGGAGTCATGAAATCCCCTTGGCGCAGGGAACTGATGGCAGAGCGCAGAGTCTCCATGCGAAAGCGCCTGCCCCTGACAAACCTGTTGAGAATCTTTAAGTCCAGGATGGGCCTGACAGAACCATCCTTTTTGGGTACTGTGAATAGGTTGGAATAAAAGCCCTTGCCTTTTTCTCTTAAGGGGACCTTGCAGATGACCCCCGGCTCCAGGAGGCCTTGCACTGCTTGCACTAGCTCCTGAACTGACACAGGGTCCTGAAGAATCCGGGATCTGATGAATCTTGGAGGGGGATCGGCAGCAAACTCCAACTTGTAACCGGAGGACACTACCTACTGAATCCACCGGTCTGAGACATGAAGCCTCCAGACGGGAGCGAAGTGCTGCAGCCGTCCCCCCACCCGGATGGGTGAGGGCGCCCCATCATGCCTGAGGGGGCTTGGGAGAGGATTTAGCTTTGGGACCCCAGGAGGAGCCAGGACGTCCACGTCCTCTGCCTCTACCCCAGAAATCTCCCCGGGCCCCAGGGAAAGACACCCCCTTTCCCTGTCTTGCACCACGGTAAGTGGAGGAGAAGGAACCCTGACCCCGAAAGGGCCGAGGTTGCCGCCTGCGCTGGGGTAACCTGCCTCCCTTAGCAAAAATGTCCAAGCGGTCTCCAAACAGACGCAGTCCTTTAACCCTTTCGCTGCCAGCCTACCTGCAGCATTTCCCACTCCCTGTTGCCAGACTGAGTTTCACTGTTTCGCGCTACACATGTTCAACTGTCATTTTTGAAAGGATTTCCAGGGATTTCCCAGGAAAATTATATATTGTTTTTTTCAACAGAGTCTGGGCTTTAACATGAAATGTCTTGTTTGTATTTTTTAGGTGTATTCTCAACATTTTTGGGTGAAATGTGTGAAAAAAATTAAAAAAAATATATTTTTTTACAATTTGTAGAGTTTTTTTGTAATAAAAAATGTAAGTTTGTCAATAAAATCTTATTGCGTGAGAAACCCCAATTTCTCCCGGTTACAGCGATACCACATATGTATAGGTAGACACCCTTTCCTGCCCAGAAGCCTTTTATAGCTGCTGGATGACAAATGGTTAATTAAAAAAAAAAAATGACATAGGGTCCCCCTTCCCGGGGAGGGGGACCCCATTTTTTTTTTGATTTTTAAGGGTTAAAAACCCTTAAAAATCCAAAAAAAAAAATGACGTGGGGTCCCCCTTACCCAAAGTAACCAGCCCGGGACCAGCTATGGGGGCTTGTAGGCACAGAGTGGGGGGGGCCAGCTTTGGTGGCCCCCCCACCCTGCAGCCTACGAGCCCACATAGCCTATGTGGGCCCGGGCTCTTCTGCCCCCCCCTGGCCTTTGGGGAGGCAGGTAATGGGGGTGCGGGGGTTAATGGCAAGCCACCCGCTAGGGCAGGTGACTTGCCACCCCCCCAGCCTTGTGAACTGGTATAAGGGGTCTCATGGACCCCTTACCAGCTCACAAAGGGTTAACTGTTAAAAAAACCACCACACAATAATAAAAAGTATTTTATTAAAAAAAAAAAAAATTTTTTTAACTGTACTTACCTTCGATTGCAAGCTCTTGTCCCTCGCCGCTCAGCTGACAGATGCCTGTGATCGGCATCCAGAGAAGGAGAAGGCAGGAGATCAGAGGATCTCCTGTCACCTCCTTCCAGGGCACCGATCACCGGCATCTGAGAAGCTGAGAAAGCTGAAGCCGGTGATCGGGACCGGGATGACGTCATAAGCCCCGCCCCCAAGGGGGCGGGGCTTAGAGGCAAGATGGCGGCCACCATCGTGAAGAAGAGAGGAGAGAGCCTCCCAGGCTCTCTCCTGAAGATCGGTAAGTCCTGGGGGGGGATCGGAGGCCCCCCAGGTGAAGAGGAGGGACAGCGGGAGCCAGCGCACACACAGGTAAGTGAATGTCATTTTTATTTTTTATTTTTTTTTACAGTTAGCAGCTGCTGCTGCAGAAGCGGGGGGGGGGCGGCCTATTCCGGGGGCTCTCCTGGAGCCATCCGACCCCCCACGGGGGATCGGATGGCACCAAATTAAAGAGGAGACCCGGCCGGATCCAACAAGGGGTCAGGTGAGTATTTTTGATTTTTATTTTTTAAACTAGAAGCGAGGAAAGTCAAGCACGTAACACCTACGGGCTTGGCACTTAAGGCCCAGCCAAGCCAGCACGTAGGTGTTACGTGCTTGGCACTTAAAGGGTTAAAGGGAAACCCAGTGAGGGCCTTCTTGGCAGCATTGTCAGCAGCCCACTGGCGCAGCCAAACCGAGCGGCGTATAGCCACCACGAGGGCAGAAGTTCTGGCACACATTCTGATGGTGTAATCCAATGCTGATAGGACAAAATTTACAAAAACATCACAACTGGAGAGTGCATTAAACACCTCACAAGGCAAATCATCAGGGGCAATATCAAGCATATTTCTGATAAGGGTTCTAGTGGCCACAGCAGTAATGGCAGAGGCACAGACCGGGCGCAATGCCGTCCCCGCACATGCAAATGCGTGGGATGCCAACTGGTCAATGCGCCGGTCCTCAGCATCCCGCAGGGTAGTAGAATCAGGGGAATGCATGACAGAGGTGTTAGATAGCCCTAGGATCGGGGCATCCACCTCGGGGGGGGGGGGGATGACCAACATTTAACCACCTCAGCAGGAAAGGGATACTTCCTATCCCAACTCTTTGGAACCCCGGGAAGTTTTACTGGGGTGCTCCCATTCCTTGAGCACAAGGTTATGGAAATGTGCCTGCTCTGGAAATTCCAAACGTGATTTTGCTGTATGGAAAAGCTCCCCTCTTTGCCTGGGAGCCTCAACAGGGAGAGAGATAGACAGAGCCTTAAAAATCTGGGTCAATAATCTCTCAGTGTCATCCGGGGCCCAGGGGTCAGAGCCAGAATCGTCATGACCCCTTGGTCTCTCATCAGATGAGCCTGAATCAGAAAAGAGCTCCCCTTCATCAGACGGGGTATAGCCACACAGATTCATAAATTCCTCAGTTCCCATAGGGAAAACAGTAACATTAGGCGTCAAGTGCCGCTTCTTAGCAGGGGCCTTACGCGCTAAAGATTTCACAATAATCTGTTCAACAGTAGCCAGTCTAGAAGACACATCAGGCTGAGAATCCCCACTAGTATGCAACTCAGTAGGAGTGAGATTTAAGCTTGGGGGAGTAGGTGAAGTGAAACGAGGTGCAGCCACTGGCAGGCCAGATTGCAATGCAAGCACCTGCTCAGCACAGGTACACAGACCCGTGCCTTGTCAGCGTCAGCATGAGGCTGCCCACACGCTACACACAGCCGGTCTTGTCCCAAGGGGACCTCGGTAACGTTATCCTGAGATGCCTCCATATGGTGATTATAGCGGCGCTATACGCCGATAGGGAATAACGCTATATAGCAACCCTGGATGCCCCAATAATCCACTAGGGACATGGGAGTATAATTTTACAAGGCCTACAAGTAATATACTAAAAACAGGGCCGGGAGAAGCCAAGAAGGGTTTGTCCCGCCTGAAAGACATAAGCAGACAATACCTTAAGTACATCGTAACAAAAGTGAAGCAGATAAAGCCGCCCGCGAGGGCACTTACGGACCGCGGTAGGTAGGAGTCCATCGCGCATAGGCCAACCAAGTCAGAAAAAATGGAGTCGGTATACCTCGAGGGAAGGCGCCAAAGACGGGCCCGCCCCCCCCCGAAGAGCATGAAGCCAGAAGGCCAACAGCCAATGATGGCGCACCAGCGCCTGAGGTAATGCCGCCAAGCGCGGAACCAAGTCAGTGCGCGGCGGCGGTAAATTTAAAAGCAATAAGGACAAGTCAGCGCGGCGGCTGACACAAGAATAAAGACATGTGAAAGGTGTAAGCACAGATTGCATAACCTACATATCTATACACATACACACACCCCCCCTCTTTTCCCCAGAAGACTATAAGGAGGATGAGGGAGGACGGCGGCCACTTAAATAGGGTCCACTGATAGACAGGGGCAAGGGGCAATAGTGCGGGAGAGGCATCCCATAGAGGCTCACCATAAGCCTGAACCGCCTACCCTTTGGTGGGGGATTGCGGTGGAGCAGCGCTCCTAAGCACCAACGGCGGTGCTGCCTACCTTCACCCGACCAGCGCAGCCAAGGCTGGGAGGCATATTACTAGTGGAACGGGTGGGAATAGTCCTACAGGGCCGCAGGTTAATAACCCCGCTCACCTGCGAGTAGAGAGCCAATTTCTCGTCCTTCGCAGCCAGACTGCAGAGAAATTCTGGGGATTTGAGGGGCCGGGAGGAGCCTATTTTCGATGTCTCTGCAGTCCAGTGTCATCTGGCGGAGTATATCCCAACTGTAAGTATTAGATTTGGAGCAGGACGTACTGTATACTAAGAATATAAAGGTTCAGCAGCCTCAAGGGCTACTATTGCTAGATGGATAAAACTGACTAGTGCAAAGTCATATGTTAGTAAGGGAGTGACTCCCCCTCAAGTGTCAGCTCACTTCACAAGGGCAATGGGCACATCTTGGGCAGAAAGAACTGGGGCTTCTATAGATGTAAAGCTGCCATGTGGTTTTCGCCCCACCCCTTCCTTATATAGACTTGATCTCCTATCTGCAAACCAGTCCTTCGGTAGAAGGGTACTCCTTGCAGCATCCCACCCCTAAGGTATAATTACTTGCCTAATCCTCTCCATGTGGTCAAGCTGAAGGATGACTTGGAAAAACCTGCGTTACTTACCGGTAACGTCCTTTTTAGGAATCCTTCAGCTTGACCGCTTATTACCCACCCAGATGTCAAGGGTTGAAGTTCCGTTACTGTTCTATAACTGAAGTCGGGAGGAAGGGGTGTTCCTGTTTTGTGTTTCCTCCCAGGGGGTGGGGCATAATATGTCCATGTGGTCAAGCTGAAGGATTCCTAAAAAGGACGTTACCGGTAAGTAACGTAGGTTTTTTTTTATGCACAACTGATAGTTTAGAGGGAAAAGCAGTTGGAGGGGAAGAGAAACTTCACCCCAAAGTAACTGTTTCCTTTATCCAGGTGCCAAATTTTCTAAACCTTTATAAAGATTAGCAGGCATGTCCCCATGCTGTCAGGTGAGACTGCTCCTCCAGGCAATGGAAGATCTCAAGTGGCCCTTGGTTTTGCCCAGCCAAGCCGGTTTTCGGTTGAATGAGAACTTGCAACTACCATCTTCGTTAAAGAGGGGGGGGGGGGGTTTAGTTGGTTGGCTTTTACCAAGGGCTTGTCCTATTTGTCTCCTATGAATACCGTGTAAATACTGACTCTGCTGGAGGAGGCAGTGTAATAGAAGAAGTTTAACTGTTAACATCTCCAGCATACTATTAAAGTGGACCAAAAACCTTGATCCATCCAGAATCAGGTGTGTGAAACCTCCCAGGTCATCGGGTATACTTAACCTTCTCTCACGGTCCAATGGCGCGTGCACGAGCAGTGCTGCATCCCTTTTATTCCTTTAGCAGGGCACATGCCTGAGCCAGGCATTTGTGAATGGCCGGCAGGAGCATGCTACCTGTTAGAGGGTAGTGGGGATGCGCCCACCTCAGTGCTCTGGGCTCCTTAGATGAGCCTAGACGAGTCTGCGCCAGTGCATGTGATTTAGGTGAGTTAGTTCGGGTGACCTGGAGGGTTTCACAGAGTAGAACCTCCCACATCGGGGTGCCCCGGGGGCTACAACCAAAACACAGGATAGTCAAAATCCTTGGTTTTAGTCCACTTTAAGCAGTGAATTGACCTGCTGTGGATCACCCAGTGGGTTAGCAAAGAAAAAACATTTTCTTGGTCTTCATGTTTATAGGAAATGAGGCATTTGAACATCATCATTAATATATTTATTAAGCACCCAAAATTAAATATACACAACTTTGTTACAGAGATTGATACACAGCAGCACTCACAGCACTGTTTATGATATGAAGACTTTTTTCAAGAAACAGTAGCTGTAGCCTTGTTCAACGTATCATTGAATAATGATAAAGAAACAGTAGAGCTTTTTTCTACAGCAGACAACTATTTAATCTTAATATACAGTTTCAAAACAGACAGTAATCAATTTAAGAACATTAACAAAATCCTGTACGTTAAAAGTACATGTTATCTTATTAAGTCATTTCACACAAAAGTTTAAAATTTAACACTTAACTCCACTCATATGTACAAGGTGGAGGGGTGCAGGAAGATATGGGTGTACATATTAGTTCCTTGCTCCTAGTCCCAAACATGGGGATGTTTTGAACAGGCCATGACTGGCAGAAGATTGTCAAAAGAAGTCTTGCTCATAATTGGCGCAATGTGTTTTTATCCCGTTTGTTCTATATTATAGTTTGTGCTAAGTGATTTAATACACTCAATACTGCACAAATGCATTAGTAAGTGGTAGAATATCTAAGAGGAGGCCTAAACATTTGCTGACATGAGACCCTATTGTACATAGCATTAAAGTAGGCCAAGCTTCAGATGCCTCTTAGTTGTATACATCTATACAGGTGTTTTACAGATAACCCAGCAACCATTTCTGTACACCCTTATCTAAAGCCTGGACCCTCCTCCTGGACTAATGCCCCATAGTCTCTGCATAGCTGGAAGGCAGCAAATTGGTCTTTCACTCCCACAGTATTGCTAAAAGAAATAGGGGCAGAAAAGAAGTTTGCAACATGAAGGTGCAGTCTTATACTAAAATAGTGTACCGCCTGCCTTTCAGTAGATCCTTCGGAATTCTATGAGCGCAACATCTTTAGAGGAGGACAAGGAGCATGGATATAAGATAATACCCCACCATGCATATATTTATTAGGTTTCTGTGGAATTTTCTAATAATCAAGTTTTTACTATTACACTTCCCTTTAAAAATTTTACCGTGTAAGGCAAAAAGAAAGTGTCCAGGCAGTTGTAAGCCCAGATGCAACAATGATTTATAGAAACTTATATAGATACTATATTAATGGGAAATAACTTAATATACTTAAATAAAAAAACAAATATAAATGTGTGTATAACACATCTTTATAAGAAGAAGTAATAGATTGGAGATGTGAACGTTACGAAGGGAGATATGCAACATGTAAAAGTATGATGTACTGGAAGAGAGAACTACACATGAAGGTGATAGATGAAAAGAAGATCCTAAAGATTTGAATGTCTTTCATTTTTTAGGAATTGGTAACAGCAAAACATTCTCCAAGATGTTAATGAATGGTTTATATCTTCTCAGCTCCTCCGTGATTTAGAGTGCTGGATAAGCCACTGTAGTGTGATATCTAAAAAAGGAAAACAAACGTATTTTGTTAGCTTTCAATTGAATTGTGTTTGCTAGGAAAAAAAATACACAGGTTTCAAAAGGTCAAATGTAACTGGTTAGTCAGCTTACCCTGTAGAAGAATATTGCCTATTCCAAAAACTAGAACTAAAAAACGTATTAATCTCTGCTAAAAATAAATGAAGCTGTTGCAGAAGAATACTACAGCCTTGCGAATGCTATGACAAGGAAGGGGGTATTTAGCTCATGAAGTAGGGTAAAGGGAAGCAGAGTAAAGGGCAACATGCTGCTAACCCTACCTAACCTTCAATGAATAAGGTGGAAGCTTGCCATAGGCCCTGTAATGTGCCCCTCTGCTGCCAATCAGCGGGTGAGTCTGTTCTCCCGTGACAGGCAGCAGAGACACTCATTGAAAGCCAGATGGGGAGCTCACTATCGGCGCCAACTAAAGCGGCCTTTTTAGGATCAAGAACTGATAGCTGGCAGGTAGGTGAGATTTTTTTAATGCCTGGTAGGGACGAAATTTAGTAATGAACTGTTTGCAAGGGAGTATACAGTACAGTATAAAAATCAGTCACAGTTTTTTTAGTCCAATTTATTTCCCAGGGTCCAGTAATTTTGGGTCATTCTTTGGTAGGATACAAGCATGGGTCATTCTTTGCTAGGATACAATACTAAATAAAATACTAAATGTACAAAAATCTCATTAATAAGGTGATACTACTAGAATGCATGCATGATGTCAATGTAAGCAAAGAGCGCCCAATTGCTCATTAAATCATCATAATGTATAACGTGTGATTCAACATGTCTCCCCCTCCCAAACTAGCCTTCCAGCACTGCACACTTTCTAGTTTAAAACTGGCCATTGGGTGCCTCTCTTGTGTTGACTGCAGGGACCTGTTGTGTGCTACTGTACACATCCCTCCCCCCACCTACATTACTGGAGATGGTCTTGCTCATGTCCGCCCCATCCCCAACTTGCTAGGGTGCTCTACAGTAAACAAAGCAGAGGAATAGTCAAGTGCATTTTTAAAAAAGTACTGAAGAATAACTCAGATCTAAACTTCAACCTCATATGAACTATTACATAAATATGAACGTTCCACAAAGAATCAGCACAGAGGCCAGTTCAGCTAAAAATACAATTGTGTGAAACTCACCTGTAGAATTGTTTTTGAATATATCCAGGTCGTCCCAGAAGTAATGACAGTTGGGTAATCCACCGCTAGGTGGCGCTTGACTGCAAGATCAAAAGCCGTAGCTCCTCCCGGCCCCCTATAAAAACAGGTGTCTCTCTATGATTCCCCAGTGGGTAAATAGCAGTAAGAAAAGAGACAGGCCGGGAGGCCAAGAAACCATGTTATTTCACATAGCTTCAGCATGTACTGTCTCCATCAAAACTAAGGACAACGGTCCAATACAAAAAGGCAATCACCATAACAGGCAATCCAGAGATAATGAATAAGGGAGGGGTGGGACGGACTGGATATATTCAAAAACAATTCTACAGGTGAGTTTCACAGAATTGTATTTTACACTATATCCAGTCCAGGTCATCCCAGAAGTAATGACAGTTGGGACATCCAAAAGCAGTGTCCATTAGGGCGGGATCCCCAGTGTGAAACAGCATGTAGTTCATTTCACTACCGCCTGAAGCACTTTTCGGCCAAAGACAGCACCAGCCGAGGCCCTAACATCAACCTAGTAAAACTTTGTAAAGGTATGAACAGCAGACCAAGTGGCCGCCTTACAAACTTGTTCAACAGGCCTGGTGCTGAAAAGCCCAGGAAGCACCAATAGCTCTAGTAGAATGAGCTGTAACACGAAAAGGGGGTTCCTTCCCCTTGGCAGAATATGCTTGCACCACCGCCTGTCTAATCCACTTGCTGAGAGTGGACTTGGCCGGAGGCAAGCCCTTCCTAGACCCCTCAGAGAGGACAAAAAGACAATCCGACTTCCTGAAGGATTCAGTCGCAACCAGGTAGTACTTAATGGCTCTGACCACATGCAGGGAATTGAGGGTCCTTTCCTTAGAGTTAGTCGGAGATGGACACAAGGAAGGTAAGACAACTTCCTCATTAAGGTGAAAAGGAGACACGACCTTAAGCAAAAAATCAGGTTTAAAGCGAAACACCACCTTATCGCTATGCCGTTCAAAGTAAGGAGGCCTAAGCGGTGGGCGTACATGGGTAACTCCTTGGAAAAAGGTCTTGATCAGTCTATGATTGGCAAAGGATCTTTGGAAAAGCCGAGTTGTAAAAACTCCAAAATCCTAGAGATAGAGAAAGTGCGACAAGGAAAGCTCTTGGATTCACACCAAGCAATGTAGGCATGCCAAACTCTGTAGTATATCATGGAAGAAGACTTCTTCCGTGCCTGAATCATGGTATGCACAACCGTGGCTGACAGTCCCTTTTCAAAGCCAGAGTCTGTAAATTGGGGTGCTGCAGTGCCCCCTGCGTGAGAAGCCCTAGGTCGTTGGGCATGATGTAGTGATCTACTGACATCTGAGCTATGTCTGCAAACCCCCTCCTGGGCTATCTTGCACAGCACTCGGCCCAGGAGTGGAAAAGGAGGGAACGCATAAAGGAGCCTGAACGCCGTCCAAGGAATCGCCAGAGCGTCTGTGGCAAAGGCCAGAGGATCTCTTGACAGGGAGACGAATCTCGGGAGCTTGTGATTGTGTCTGGACGCAAATAGGTCCACGTCCGGCTGACCCAAGCGGAGACACAGAGCGTGAAAGATCTTGTTGCTGAGAGACCATTCCCCCAGGCGTGAGGCACTCCTGCTCAGGGAGTCTGCCTCCTGGTTCTCTATCCGCCGAGATGCAGGGAACATTCTCCTCTGCCCAAGTCAGAATCTGGGTCACCTCCTTGAGGGCTCGCTTGCTCCGAGTTCCGCCTCCTGATTGTCCAAGCGAACCTGAATCACACGACCCCTTAGATGGAGAGTCAAGTGAAGAAGCACCAACGGGATCGCTCTCAACTCCAAGATATTTATGGGTAAGTGGGCCTCCTGTGGCCCCCACTGACCCTGGATCTTCTGAGTCAGCCAAAAGCCTCCCCAGCTGGTCAGGCTGGCGTCCGTGGTGACAATCTCCCACCGTGGAGTCAGAAATGATTTGCCTACCAGCAGATTTCTGGAGTCCAGCCACCACAAGAGGGACTGCCTGGCCGGGGGAGACAGTGAAAACTTCTGTTCCAGTGACTCCTGTGTCCGATCCCAACCGGTCAACAGATTCAACTGAAGAGGTCTCATGTGGAACTGAGCAAAGGGCACTGCCTCGAAGCATGACACCATAAGGCCCACCAGTTTTATCCCCAGACGGAAAGATGGTTGCTGACAAGACAGCAAGGCCTGCACCTGCATCTGAAGACCTACCACCTTCTGCTGTGGCAGGAAAACCTTGACCTGAGAGGTGTCTAACGTCATGCCCAGGAAGGACCTCACCGTTGAGGGAGTGATTGAAGACTTGGGGTAATTGACTACCCAACCGAAATCCTCGAGAGTGGACAACACTGTCCGGGTGTCTCTCTCGGCCTGATGAAGAGGATGAGCCGCAATCAGTAAATCGTCCAGCACGCGAATGCCCTGAATTCTCAGGATAGCCATGACGCCCGCCAGCACCTTGGTGAACACACGGGGGGCTGAGGATATCCCAAATGGGAAAGCCACAAACTGGTAGTGCTGATCCTCCAGCGCAAACCTCAGGAACTTCTGATGCCAGGTCGAAGCGAGCTCACTGCGAACCGTAAGGTCTCCATGCGGAAACGTCTGACTCTGACAAACCTGTTGAGACCCTTCAGGTCCAGGATGGGTCTCAGCGTTCTGTCCTTCTTGGGCACCGTGAACAGATTGGAGTAAAAGCCCTGACCCCGTTCCTGCCGAGGCACGGGACAAATCACACCTGACAGCAGAAGGTGTAGGACGGCCATTCGCAGGCCTTGTGCCGTCGATGGGTTCTAGGAAATCCGTGACTGAGGGCGGCCAGACTGCCAGCTCTATTTTGTAACCGGAGGAAACCACCTCCTGAATCCACCGATCCGAGACATGCTGTCTTCAGACGTGAGCTAATAGCAGAAGACGTCCCCCCACCCGAATGGGTGAGGGCGCCCCCTTATGCCTGAGGGGCCTTGGCAGGGGGCTTGGACCTGGATCCCCAGGAGGGATTGGGTCGGCCGTGGGACCTACCTCGTCCCCAGGAACCTCTGCGAGCACCTGAAAATGAAAGGAGCGATAGGCAAATGAACTCTGAAAGGGCCGCGCAGACTTTTGTCGCTGAGGGAGTCTTCCGTCCTTGACCAGGAGGTCCAGACGCTCCCCAAACAGCCTGTGACCCACAAAGGGGATACTAGTGAGCGACTTCTTGGCAGCGGCATCATACGACCACTGCCGCAACCAGAGCGAACGGCGAAGCGCGACCAGCAGGGCCGACCCTGGCACCGAGCTGGACACTATCGTCCATGGCAGAGATAACGAAGGCAATAAACTCCACGCAAGCCTTGAGGTCCTTGTACTCCTCAGCCCGCTTGCGAGACTTGGCAATATCCACAAGGCGTCTCACCTTCTTCCTAATGGCCAGGGAGACAATAGCCGTGGCACACATAGGGCGGAACCAAGCACCGGCAAAGGTGAAGGCATGACAGACCAGCTGATTCATGCTCTTGTCAGCTGGATCACGTAGGGTAGCAGTATCGGGTGAAGGCATGACCGTAGTGTTGGACAGACCCGACACAGGGGCATCCACCGCGGGAGAACGGGACCATAGCCAGACCAGCTCCTCGGGAAAGGGATACCGCCTGTCCAGGCCCTTGGGCACCGACGGTAACTTGTTAGGCCTTTCCCATTCCTTAAAAATCATGTTAGAAAAATGGGCCTGCTCAGGAAAGACTCGTCTCTGTCTCTCAGGCCGAAACTGGTCACCCTGCTTCCTCTTAGCCACTTTAGGAGGGACAATGTGCAGCATCTCAAAGACCGCAGTCAGCAACCGCTCCGTATCATCAGGGAGCCATGTATCCTCATCCGAGGAAGAACCGGGCCCACTATCAAGGCCAACAGAATAATCCACCGTGGGAATGGAGTCCTCATGCAACTAGCCCTCCTCCACGGAGCTGGGGCCTCCAAAGAGATCATCATCATCATCTCCATCATTATCAGAATAGCCCAGCTCGATATGCCGTCTCTTACTTGTGGCCTTCTTAGGAGCGAAGCAAGAGATCTGTCTCTCAAGGCTGGCCACCCGATAAGCCAAACCAGAATGGGGCCCCCTACTGGCTTCCCCCTCCCTGGGGGCTGAGAGCAAGCGCGGGGGTTCTGGAGAGGCCGCAGGCAATAACGGGCTAGGGGCAGATACGCCCGCCCGATCATGCTCCGAGATAACACTTCTGGCGCAAGTGACACAAACCGTGCTGAGTCCGCCCAGAGGGCTAGCACCGCACATGGGACAGAGCTTCACCAGATGGGATCCCAAGCTCACTATCTCCAGAAGCCTCCATTATGGTGATTTAAGGTATGTTAACAGGTACAAGGCACTAACGACCCAACCTGGCCAGCCCGCACAAAATGATCCCTCTTAAGTGATCCCTCTTTACAGGGAGGGGGCTTGGAGAGAGGGGGGGGGCAGAGGCCGAGAGGAACCACAACCCTTAATATCAAGGGGCCCACCTGGAAGACACAATGTGAAACAAGTATAAGCATCCCACAGCACATGCCCAGTGCATAAGAGACAATATCAAGAGACAAAATCAAGAGGGACTCACGACACCGCTCAGGAGGCAGGCAGAGACAACAGCAGCGTGCAGGAGGAGAAGATGGCGCGGATCAGCCAACAGCACACGTTCCTCTTGGGGGGGGGGGGGGGCGCACGACCGTGACGCGCCATCGTACGGTCCCGCCCCCCCCCCCGACGGCGCGAAAATAGCGCCCGCCCCCAATACGCCAGAGGGCCCAGGAACAGCAGGCGGCCCATGGAGGAGCCCATCAGAATCGGGCTGGGCCGGCCGGCAGCACACACGCACCCGGCGGTGGAGCCCACAGCCCCGACGGAACGGTGGCAATAAGGATGCAGCGGCCAACGGGCTAGGAGGCCCCGCTCAGCTGTAGTATCCAGGAGAGAGTATCCATACGATCCTTATGCAGCAGACTGCAGGAAGAACACTGGGGAATCATAGAGAGACACCTGTTTTTATAGGGGGCCGGGATGAGCTACGGCTTTTGACCCTGCAGTCAAGCGCCACCTAGCGGTGGATTACCCAACTGTTATTACTTCTGGGACGACCTGGACTGGATATAGTGAAAAAATGCTTAGCAACGGAAACTCGCACACACAATTTTTAGTGGAAAATTCAAGTAAATCTTCACAGCGTTTAGCATTTGTATAGCCGTTTTTTACTGGAGATTCACTCCAGAAAACCTGACCTCTCTAAACCACTGTATCCTATGCCTGACATAGTCATCTTATATACACATTCTATCCACACTTGGAACTCTGATCACCATGTGTTTACTTCAAATGTTGCATATCTACTTGAATCTACTACAGGTAGATGTACTTCTTACGCATTTCACATAGATGCTTCCTCTGGGAAGTGTCTCTGCCAGCCACACTATTATAAACAAAGTAAAAACATAAAGCCGTTTTTAATAGCACTCATAATCTAGGTTCAAAAAATTCTCATGCAATCTAATTTTCCAAGTGAAATGTTTTTTTCTCGAAGTTTGTTGAACCAAGCCCATTTTCTGTCTTCGGGTGATTGAGCACCAGGTGTAAACTGAAAACTTTTTTATTTCGCCTAAAGTGAACCTAAAGTGAATGGCGTAAGACGTCTGAATTCACTTACCAATGTTGTCCTTTTCTTTGCAGGAAATTGAATAGCAGCAGATTTCCCGGTCCTGGATTGCTGATAAATTCCTGCAATAAAGTTATGAATTATAATACCTAAAAATACCATTTTGTTTTTACTCACCTGTAAAATGGGTATTATAAGTATGTCACACACCCCGCTTCAAGACATTCATTACATGTGGGTATACTGACCTGTAGATGGCGATCTTGCAGAGATGTCAATAAAAAAAGTAAGACCCTCCCGGTTCATAAATACCTGGGACCTCCCACTCATTCCCCAGTATAAAGATAGCAGTAAGGTAAAGGGACCAGGAAAGCCAATTAAAACTAACAAAGGTTCACCATATAAAGGATCCAGAATACCAAAGGGCAGGGTGAAGCGGGGTGTGTGACATACTTATAATACCCATTTTACAGGTGAGTAATCACAAAATGGTATTATTCTAAGTATGTCACACACCCCGCTTCAAGACATTCATTACATGTGGGACATCCAATAGCAGTGTCCATAAAGGGCGGGGATCCAAAAAAAACAAGGCAACAAGGCACAAACTTAAACCACAGCAGCTTGCAGAACCTTGCGGCCAAAAACAGCATCCGCTGAGGCCTGCACATCAACCTTGTAAAACTTGGAAAAAGTGTGAACCGAAGACCAAGTAGCAGCCTTACAAACTTGCTCAACAGAGGCCTGGTGCTGGAAAGCCCAGGACGCCCCAACAGCACGAGTAGAATGAGCAGTAACACGAAAAGGGGGAATCTTCCCCTTAGCAGAATAGGCCCCAACAATGGCCTGGCGAATCCATTTACTAATGGAAGACTTGGCGGGAGCCAAACCTTTCCTAGGCCCAGAGGGCACCACAAAAAGGGTGTCAGTCCTACGACAAGAGGAAGTAGCCACCAAATAGTACTTCAAACAGCGAACCACATCCAAAGAATGCAAAACCCTCTCCTTGTCATTGCTAGGCTTAGGACACAAGGAGGGTAGAACAATGTCCTGATTAAGATGAAAAGCAGAGACCACCTTAGGAAGGAAATCTGGCTTGAAGCGGAAAACAACCTTGTCCTGATGTCTCTCAAAGTAAGGGGCCTTAATGGACAAGGCCGCCAACTCCGATACAGCGTTGGTAAATTGGGGTAGAGCAGTGGACCCTGAGTGAGCAGATCCGGCAGAAGGGGCAGAACTAACTGATCCTCTGCCAACCTTACCACGTCTGCGAACCAAACCTGTCTTGGCCACCTTGGAGCCACCAGGATCGCTGACGCGCCCTCTAGGGCCAGCTTGCGCACCACTTTGCCCATCATGGGAAACAGAGGGAACAGGTATAGAAACCCCAGATCCCTTCAGTTCAAAGACATGGCATCCGCTGCCAGAGCCAGCGGATCCTGCGAGAGAGACACAAATGCCGGAAGCTTGTGATTGTGACGAGAGGCAAAGAGGTCCACCTCCGGAGTCCCCCACCGGTGGCAAAGCGACCGAAACACCTTGGGGCTGAGCGACCATTCCCCCCGGTGAGATGACCCCCTGCTCAGGGAGTCCGCCTCTGTGTTCTCCACTCCCGGAATGTACACTGCCGAGATGCATGGGACATTGCCCTCTGCCCAAGCCAGGATCAAAGACACTTCCCTGAGGGTACGCCTGCTGCGAGTCCCTCCCTGGTGATTGATGTAGGCGACCGCCGGCCGATTGTCCGACCGAACTTGAACCGGTAGTCCCCGCAACTGATGAGTCAAGTGAGCCAGAACCAACCTGATGGCAGAACATTGATGGGATCGTGAGCCTCCAGAGGCCCCCACAGTCCCTGAAACTGAAGATCCTTCCAAAATCCCCCCCAACCTGACAGGCTGGCATCCGTGGTGACCGTCTCCCAACGAGGGGTCAGAAAGGACCTGCCCCTCGTCAGATTGCTTGGTTTCAGCCACCACCGAAGGGAACGCCGCACCCGGGGGGACATCAGAAAAGACTGATCCAATGACAGCGGGGACCCGTCCCAGGCCGCCAAGAGATGGAGCTGGAGCGTCCTTGTGTGAAACTGGGCAAAGGGAACCGCCTCGAACGATGCCACCATCAATCCCACCAGTCGCATCCCCAGCCGGATGGACGGGCGAGGGATAGATAGGAGACGTTGAGTCAATTCCTGAATCAGAAGAACCTTGGCCCGGGGGAGGAACACCCTGGCCTGAGAAGTATCCAGAGACATTCCCAGGAACTCCACCACCCTGGAGGGAGAGAGGCAGGACTTGGGATAGTTGATCACCCAACCGAAACTCTCCAGAGTGGACACCACCGTCCTGGTATCCAGCTGCGCCTGACTGAGGGAAGGCGCCATGATGAGAAGATCGTCCAGATATGGCACGATGCGGATACCCCGAGCTCTGAGGATGGCCATCACTCCTGCCAACACCTTGGTAAAAACCCTTGGAGCCGAGGTAAGGCCAAACGGAAGGGCCACAAACTGAAAATGTCGATTTTCCACGACAAACCTGAGAAATCTCTGGTGTGCCGGAAATATTGGAATATGCAGGTAAGCATCCTTGATGTCTATGGACGTCATGAAGTCCACCTGACGAAGAGAGTGGATGGCTGAGTGCAGAGTTTCCATACGGAACTTCCGGGGACGGACGAACCTGTTGAGAAACTTCAGATCTAGAATGGGATGAACGGACCCGTCCTTCTTGGGCACCGTGAACAAATTGGAATAGAAGCCCAGGCCCCGGTCCGAGGGGGCACCGGGCAGATGACAGCCATGTCCAAGAGACTTGCTACTGCCGCCCGAAGCCCCTGAGCGGCCAGAGGATCTGACGGCACCCGAGACCTGAAGAATCTGAGAGGGAGCCGGAACTCGAACTCCAGCTTGTAACCGGAAGACACCACTTCCTGAATCCACCTGTCCGAGACCTCTTGGACCCAGACCCTGGAGAAGAGTTGCAGTCGTCCCCCACCAGTGCTTCACCGCGTCCACCGGAAACGGATATCTTTTGTCCCAACCCGGAGGGACACCCGGAAGCCGAGTCGGCCTCTCCCATTCCTTGAGAATGATACCATCAAAATGCTTCTGATAAGGAAATTCCAAGCGCGGCTTGGTCACCTCAAAGAACTCCCCCTTCAGCGGAGGCCGCCTCAGGGGGAGAAATAGCCAGGACCTCAAACATATGAGCCAGGCCCTTAGAGGTATCCAAGGAATCACCCTGGCCCTGCTCGGTATCAGCACCCACAAACTGCTGGTCATCGGAGCCCTCAGACTCCTCAAACAGCTCCCCTTTCCTCAAGCGGGGAACAATCAGACCAATCCAGGGAGTCAAACTCCTCCATGTCAAAAGCCTGCATGGCTGTATACATATGTTTTCGCTTTGCCGTGGCCTTTTTGGCAACAGCACTGGAAAACAATTTTTCAAGATTGGCCAATCTGGCACACACCTCAGATTGCGACTCCCCACCCATGATCGCATCACTTGGGGTACGTATCAAGCGAGGGGGAGACGGAGAAGAGACTGGCGGAGCAGAACCAGACGCCTGAGATCCGGACTGCCGTGTAATAGACCGCTGCGCACAGGGTACACAAAGAAATACATCATCCCCCAAAAGGGATACCCCACACCCCAAACACAGCCTGGATTGCCCCGAGGGGGGCACAAGCCCAGTATCCGGGGAAGCCTCCATATGGTGATTTTTTATATATAGGCACAATGCCCAGAGGGAATTACGCAATAATGCAACCCGGGATGCCCCTTTAAGTCCCGCGTGGGAGGAATTTACAGACCCCTAAATTTAACCAGGGACCCTAGGACCGGGAGAGCCCCTCTTTAATAGGACAATGGTCCACCTGGAACACACAAACAGACACATCAATCAGACCTCAGTGACAATATCCAAAGGGGTTAATAAACAAGCGTTGCCAGCAGCCCCAATGAGGAGCATGGAAGTATATGCAGACATATCTAAGAACTAATGGGGCCACAGGCCACTCACCTGACCAAGGCCTCACACGCACATCGAAGGGGAGGAAGGCACGTAAGCAGAGGAAGAAGGAGGGCGGGCCGGCGCGGTTCGCCCCGCCCTCCCCTGCAGCTCCCGGCCAGAAGCCGGGACATGAATAGCAGTGCCAGCAGCACGGGGCGGGTCGTAGGCCATCGCGGGAACGCCCGGCCCCGCCCCCCGCACCTGAGGGGAAGAATGCACCCCGCCGCCATGCAGACACAGAGGCCGGCGCCGCGGAAGCGCCGGTTAAGTAAATTGCATGACATGATGAGCAACACTCACACACACATAATAAAGTATCTCCACACGTACAAACATCAAGAGACAGCCCCCCCTCCCCCCAAGGGAACCCAGGAGGGGGGGAAACCACGCTAGAGCGGAAGGGCCAAGGGACGGGGCATCCCAAACCGGGATCACCAACCCGGTTAACCGCCTACCCCTTGTTATGGGGTCTCACGGAGGAGCGTAGCTCCTAAGCACCAAGGGTGCCATCTACCGTTGCCCGGAACAGCAGCCTAGAGTGGGAGACAAGTACAATAAAGTAAGGGGATCCGGGCAGAAATAGATCATCTTCTGACTTGCTCGCCGTCTGCAGAGATGAAAGACTGGGGAATGAGTGGGAGGTCCCAGGTATTTATGGACCGGGAGGGTCTTAATTTTTTAATTGACATCTCTGCAAGATCGCCATCTACAGGTCAGTATACCCACATGTAATGAATGTCTTGAAGCAGGGTGTGTGACATACTTAGAATAAGAAATACCACGAGAAGTTTGCAATACCCCATATAACATCTACAGATCAAATGGTGTTTTTGGGATGCCCTGCTATGTGTGAAACCCCCTCAGATCGCCCTGTAAAATTCACCTCTTCCTGTAACTACGGCACATGTGCGGGCTCTCGTCCACTCAGAACTGTTTGCCGAGCATATTTTTGCACAGCGATACCCCCCCCCCCCCCCCCCCGGTGTGTAAAACTCCCCAGAAGCCCCATTTCACTCGCCTTGTCATGGAGCCCTTGCAGCATCCCTGGCTTACCTCTGGCCATGCGCACAACCCGGGTCCGGCCTTTCTGAATGGGCAGCGCGGGCACACGACGGATAGGAGGTGAGCAGGGGATGCGACTGGTGGTGCACTCAGCTCCCTTCGCCGCCGCTCAGCTGCTTATCCGTCCAGACGGCTTAGCGATCAGCAGAGCCGAGTAAAAGCGAGTGTGCTAATTGGTTAAACAGGCCGCTAAGCCAATCAATGCGCTCGTTCTCGCCCAAGTATGCATTGTGGGAGTGACAGGAAGGTGAGAGACCTAGGGGCATACACACAGCGGGCCATCCCAATTCAGGATGCCCCCACTGAGAGGAACAACACCCCGAAAAGTCAAAGTCGGGTGTGTTGCTCCTCTTTAAGAAAAGTAAGGCAGATTTTGAACAAATCTGACCCCCTAGAAGACAATTCTTTATTTGTTCTCCTAAGATACCTCTCTATTTATTCTTATACAGTTAGTCATCCACAGTCCATTGTTAACAACTACAGATTTGACCTCCCCCTAACAGGGGTGGAACTGGGGTTAAAAAACAGGCCGGGACTTTTCTGGTCACACCGGCCTTTCTGTAGTGTGTCCGGCCCGGTATCCACCCCCCCCCCCATAACAGGCAGTGTGCAGAACCCCACCCATCACAGGCTGAGTGGCAGAACCGCCCCCCATAACATGCTGATTTGCAGAATCCCCCCACATAATATGCTGAGTGGCAAAATCCCCCCATAACATGAGGCGGAAACCCCCATAACAGGTTCTGAGGAGGAAAACTCCTTCCCCCATAACAGGTTCTGAAGCGAAAAACCTCCTTCCCTCCAATAACATGCTGAGTGGCACAATCCCCCATAACATGCTGAGTGTCAGAATCACCCATAATGGGCTGAGTGGCAGAATCCCCACACTCACCTCGCTATCCTGCCACTATTGGAAGGTGGGGATGTCTTCGCTGCCACCGCTGGAAGCCCAGGGTTGCCACCTCTGGGAGCCGGGGATGCCACCGCTGGAAGCCCAGGGATGCAGCCGCAAACCGAGGAACGCTGCTGAGCCGGGGCTGCCCGACCCCCGTTCGAGCCTTTGTGCAAGCGGCCTATGACATCTAGGCGGGCGGCAACACAGCTGCAGCATGAGAGTTCCGGCAGAGCCATCCAGACGTCATAGGAAGGCCGCCACCTCTCCTGCAATGGCCGACTGCACGCTACTTCGGCTTCTAGCCGGCGCAACAGCCGCTGCAAAAGGCCGGGGCATTGGCAGGCAGCCAGTGCAGGGGATGTGGAGGCCTACTGGGCTTTGTCCCCATATACCCTATGGCCAGTCCACCCCTGCTCCCCACCCTCCTCCCTTCTCTATCCATCCCTATATTCTTTCGCTCTTCTTAGAAATTTACCGCCTTGTTTAGCAAATCACATTTTTAACTACTACATCACAAAAATACATTTTACTTGTTTGGTTCGTTTTAAAAACAATTTTCAGGCAGATAAAAAAAACTATACTCACCTTTTTTCCCACGCAGACCATCGCTCCTAGTCCGGGGAAGCCCCCCTGGCTGGATGCAGGTCCCTTCCTGCCCGGCACCTCTAGCAGTACCGCTCTCTCGTCGGGCTTCTCTTCCTCTCTCGCTGACACCCCTGCCATCAGTCACTGCAATGGAGGGGGAAGTGGCAGCTCTCGTGACTGATGCTGGGGGTGTTGCCACTTCGGAGCGAGACAAGAAGAGAAGCCAGATGAGAGAGTGGTGCTGCACAAGATGCCAGGCAGCGAGGGAACTGAAACTCAAAGGCATGGTAAGCTACAAACCATCAGATGATGTCTTCTACAGTTGACTGAATACCTACATTTTTTCAATTAATTCTTTCTCATCGAGTGCTCCTGGAATATCTCTCTTGTTTCCAAGTACAAGAACCTGAAAAACAATGAAACATTAGAGCTGCTGACCTAAAAGTATGAGAAAATGATAGTCTTGGAATATGGGCTAAGCCTAATTCTTTTGCAGGGGTTGGTTTGCATCACAGTTTGATCATTGAAATCAAAAAGGACACAAGCTTACCGGAATTCCTTGTAGCTGAGCTTTGTCTAATAAATTGTGGAGTTCATTTTTTGATGCTTCAATTTTATCTTGATCTGCGGCATCCACCATATAGCTGTAAAAGAATAAAATATATAATTTCTTTTATTTTTCTCCAGGTTTTTGGAGGAAACAACAATTTACATTCATATAGGCAAAACCAAGATATCTGATACCATACTTAAAGTGGACCAAAACCCAGGATTTTGACTCTCCTGGGTTTTGGTCCTTGCCCCGGGGTGCCCCACTGTGTGAAACTCCCCCAGGTCGCAGAAACTAATTCACCTCATCCCGGTCCAATCAGCGGGCTCCTATCCACTGACGTCTAAGATGAGTGGCTCCAAGCGTGCTGACAGCCACTTCCCCCGCTACCCTCTGACAGGGAGCGTGCCTGCACCAGGCATTTGTGAATGGAGCTTTGCTAGAGGGATAGCCGAGATGTGCCCATGGCTCACGCATGCGCCGTTGAACCGGGGGGTTTCACACAGCGGGGCATCCCAATTTTGGATGCCCAGGGGGATCAATTGGCCTGGGAATCCCGGGCCAGTCGCTGTGGCTTTTGGTCCACTTTAAACTAGACCTTCACTCTATATGCATGTGAAGCTAATTTTGTTCCCCCTCACAGTATTTTAGGATTCCCAGCATTAAAAGTTTCTATTCTTTCCTCAAAGGCATATTAGGTGTCAATTTAAAGCCAGGTGAAAATTCTCACTCCTTTTTTAGGAGAGAAAATTGTCATTCACTTCCATTGTACCTGATTCAACAGCAGGTGAATATTTAGACAATCAAATTGAATGGCAGTTTCTCTCCTAAACAAGAGTGACAATCCTCACCTGGCTCTGAATTGACCCCTTAGTGTGAAAGATGGTGGCCATGTAGCGGTCTAGCGGCTGCCAGAGCGCCTGTGACACTAGGACCGTGCTGGATTATGGGTCTTCAGAGCAGTGTGATTGCAGCACAGCTCTACCTGTGTCAGATTGCGCTTAGGTCACGCCACCTTCATTCAACCCCCTGGGCTTCTCAGTGCATGTCACGGAGAGGCTGACATTGGCATGAACAGCCTCCGTGAGTGTCGTCATGTGGGCTGATTGGTCCTCGCCATGAAGGTTGCTCAGCCCATTGCCTTGTGAGTGTGGCAAAATTGAACTACGCATACATGGTCACGTAAGCGGGAGTGCTCCGCTTGCTCCAACAACCCTCATTCAAGAACACTGTGCTCATGCATGAGGGTTGCTGGAGCGAGCAGAGTGCTTCCAAAGCCCATTCACAGCACTGTTTTCACTCTGACTCTTGGGAGGAAAAACAACAAGATACAAACAAACTTACACAATAGCGCTCACTCCTCGACAATACCGCTCCCACATACTTCGAAAGCGAGGCTGTCCCCCAATGTCCCAAAGCTAGAAAAAAAAAAAAAAACAAAAGCCCACATTTTAAAAGTTTTCCTGTATATTCCTTACAAAGTAAATTCATTACACACATTCTATATGCAAAATGTTATCTTACTTTAGTTATAGTCCCAAATTACTAACCAGAGCTTTTGTCCAAGAATCTTGTAAATGGCAACAAAAAATGAATAAACATTAACATACATAACTGAAAATAAAGTATATATAAAGTATAATAATAATATAAAGTAATAATAAACAAATATAATGTTTATAATGTAAAAATTGTAATTCTAATGAAATAAAAGTACAATTCTGTGAAACTCACCTGTAGAATTGATTTTGAATATATCCAGCCCAAGTCGTCCCAGAAGTGATGACAGTTGGGTAGTCCGCCACCAGGTGGCGCAGTCACTGCAAGATCCAGAGCTGTAACTCCTCCCAGCCCCCTATAAAAAAAGCTGTCTCCATAGAATTCCCAGAACGTCAAAAAGCAGTAAATGAGACAGGCCGGGAGGCCAATAAACCATGTTAACTAACAAAGCTTCAGCATGTAATCTCTCCAAAAAAAAACTAAGGACAATGGTCCAATACAAAAAGGTAATCACCATAACAGGCAAACAAGAGATAATGAAACAAGAGCGGGGTGGGACGACCTGGACTGGATATATTCAAAAACAATTCTACAGGTGAGTTTCACAGAATTGTATTTTTCACTATATCCAGTCCAGGTCGTCCCAGAAGTGATGACAGTTGGGACATTCAAAAGCAGTGTCCACTTAGGGCGGGATCCCCAGTGCGGAACAGCAAGTAGTTCATCTCACTACTGCCTGAAGCACCTTTCGGCCAAAAGCAGCATCAGCTGAGGCCCTAACATCAACCTTATAAAACTTTGTAAAGGTATGAACAGAAGACCAAGTAGCTGCCTTACAAACTTGTTCAACAGAGGTCTGGTGCTGAAAAGGCCAGGAAGCACCAATAGCTCTAGTAGAATGAGCTGTAACACAAAACGGGGGATCCTTCCCCTTGGCCGAATATGCTTGCACCACCGCCTGTCTAATCCACTTACTGAGAGTGGACTTGGCCGGAGGCAAACCTTTTCTGGAACCGTCAGTGAGAACAAAGAGTGAATCCGACTTCCTGAAGGATTCAGTCGCAACTAAGTATTACTTAAGTGCTCTGATCACATCCAAGGCATGGAGGGTCCTTTCTTTAAAATTAGACAGTTGTGGACACAGGGAAGGCAAAACGACTTCCTCATTAAGATGAAAGAGAGAAACGACCTTAGGCAAAAAAAATCAGGTTTAAAGCGAAAAACCACCTTATCCTTATGCCGCTCAAAGGAAGGAGGCTTCATACAAAGAGCGGCCAGTTCTGACACATGGCGCACCGAGGTGAAAGCCACCAAAAAGACCACCTTTAGGGTCAAGACAGACAATGCAGCGTCGCACAAAGGCTCAAAGGGGGGACCCTGGAAAGCAGAAAGCACCAAATTCAAATCCCATACCGGTAATACAGGCTTACGTGGTGGACGTACATGGGTAACTCCTTGGAAAAAAGTCCTGATCAGTCTATGATTGGCAAAGGATCTTGGAAGAAGATGGCGAAGGCGGAGACCTGGCCCTTGAGGGTGCCCAACTGTAGACCCAAGTCTAAGCTGTGTTGTAAAAATTCCAAAATCCTAGAAACAGAAAAAGTGCGACAAGGGAAACTCTTGGATACACACCAAAAAATGTAGGCATGCCAAACTCTGTAGTAAATCATGGAAGAAGACTTCTTCCGTGCCTGAATCATTGTCAGGAATAGCCTTGTTATGCCTGTCTAGTTGGACTGTTTCCCTTTAGTTTTCCCTTAGTTAAGATGGCGGATTGTGTCTCAGCTGGGTGCCATCTTACTTCCTGTCATATATATAAATCTCTCAGGCCTGTTGCTCAGTGCTTGAGTATTGTGTTTGACTTCCTGCTTGTGCAGTTCTCAAGCCTGGAACTTGCTCTCCGGGTTGTTCCTCCTTTTGCGGTTTACCCTGCAAATCCTTGCTATTTGCTGACTGTTTATCAAGTCTCTTTCCGATACCTCGCCTGGATCTCTGCATATCTTCCTGCTACTCCTGTGTTGACTTCCGGTGTTCTGGCCTAGTCTCTGCCATTGGACTCCATCAGTATTCACCAGTATCGTGACAATCATGGTATGAACAACCGTGGCCAACAGCCCCTTTTCCATTAGGATTGAGGTTTCAATAGCCAGGCCGTCAAAGCCAGCGTCTGTAAATTGGGGTGCCGCAGCGATCCCTGAGTCAGAAGCCCTGGGTCGTCGGGCATGATGCAACGATCGACTGACATCTGAACTATGTCCGCGAACCAACTCCGCCTCGGCCAGCGAGGAGCCACCAGGATGGTTGGTACCCCCTCCTGGGCTATCTTGCGCAGCACTCGGCCCAGGAGTGGAAACGGAGGAAATGCATAAAGTAGTAGTTTTTGGTAGTTAAATGGAGGGTTAAGCTACCCTTTGGGCATAACCCCTTCAACAGGGTTATACCCATCTCTCCTTTTTCCAATGCATAAAGTAGCCTGAACTCCGTCCATGGAATTGCCAGAGCGTCCGTGGCGAAGGCCAGAGGATCTCTTGACAGGGAGACAAACCTTGGAAGCTTGTGATTGTGTCTGGACGCAAACAGGTCCACGTCCGGCTGACCCCAGCGGAGACACAGAGCGTGAAAGATCTTGTTGCTGAGAGACCACTCCCCCAGACGAGAAGTCCCCCTGCTCAGGGAGTCTGCCTTCTGGTTTTCTACCCAGGGGATGTAAACCGCCGAGATGCAGGGAACATTCTCCTCGGCCGAAGTCAGAATCTGGGACACCTCCTAAAGGACTCGCTTGCTCTGAGTCCCGCCCTGGTGATTGATGTAGGCGACAGCCGTCTGATTGTCCGAGCGGACCTGAATCTCACAACCCCTTAGATGGGGAGTCAATTGGATAAGCACCAACCAAATCGCTCTCAGCTCCAGAAGATTGATGGGTATGTGGGCCTCCTGCGGCCCCCACTTCAGCGTTTGTCAAAAACCTCAGCCGGTCAGACTGGCGTCCGGCTCCAACCACCACAAGAGGGACTGTCTGACCATGGGGTACAGTGAAAACTCCTGATCCAGGGACTTCTGCGTCCGGTCCCAACCGGTCAACAGATTCAATTGAAGAGGTCTCATGTGGAACTGGGCGAAGGGCACTGCCTCGAAACAGGACACCATGAGGTCCACCAGCTTCATCCCCAGACGGATTGATGGTTGCTGACAAGCCAGTAGGGCCCTCCACCTTCAGCTGGGGGAGGAATACCTTGACCTGAGAGGAGTCCAATGTCATGCCCAGGAAGGACCTCACCATTGAGGGAGTGATAGAAGACTTGGGGTAATTGATTACCCATTCGAAATCCTCGAGAGTGGATAACACCATCCGGGTGTCGCTCTCGGCCTGCGGAAGGGACTGAGCCGCAATCAGCAAATCGCCCAGATAAGGAAGAACACGAATGCCCCAGTTCCTCAGGATGGCCATGATGCCTGCCAGCATGCATCCCGAACGGTAGTGCCACAAACTGGTAATGCTGATCCTCCAGCGCAAACCTCAGGAACTTCTGATGCCCCTGAAAAATCGGGATGTGCAGATATGCATCCTTGATGTCCACCGTGGTCATGAAGTCGCCGGGCCGAAGCGAGCTCACCGCGGACGGTAAGGTCTCCATGCGAAAATTTCTGACTCTGACAAACTTGTTGAGACCCTTCAGATCCAAGATAGGTTACAGCGTTTCGTCCTTCTTGGGCACCGTGAACAGATTGGAGTAGAATCCTCGCAGCCGTTCCTGGCGAGACACGTGACAAATCACGCCTGATAGCAGAAGGTTCTGCACGGCCACCTTTAGGCCCTGCGCCGTCAAGGCGTTCCGGGAAATCCACAACCGAAGAAATCTTGAGGGCGGCCAAACTGCCAGCTCTATTTTGTACCCGGAGGACACCACCTCCTGAATCCGCCGATCCAAGACGTGCTGTCTCCATATGTGAGCAAAAAGCAGCAGCCGTCCCCCCACCCGGATGGGTGAGGGCGCCTCCTCATGCCTGAGAGGGCTTGGCAGGGGGTTTGGATTTAGCTCCCCAGGAGGGATTGGGTCGACCGCGAGACCTACCTCATCCCCAGGAATCTCTGCGGCCACCTGAAAATGAAGAGCCTCTTCCTCCTCAAAAGGAGCGATAGGCAGAAGAACCCTGAAAGGGTCGTGCGGGCTTCCGTCGCTGAGGGAGTCTTCTGTCCTTGGCCAGAAGGTCCAGACGCTCCCCAAATAACCTGAGCCCCAGGAAAGGGATACTAGTGAGCGACTTCTTGGCTGCAGCGTCAGCCGACTGCCACAGCCAGAGCGAGCAACGAATCGCAACAAGCAGAGCCGAAGCCCTGGCACCAAGCCGGACACTATCGTCCATGGGCGAGACAACAAAAGCAATAAAATCCACACAGGCTTTGAGGTCCTTATACTCCTCCGCCCGCTTGCGAGATTTGGCAAAATCAACAAGGCGCCGCACCTTCTTCCTGATGGCCAAAGATACAATGGCTGCTGCACAGACAGGTCGAAGCCCAGCACCCACAAAGGTAAACGCATGACAAGCCAGCTGATCCATGTGCCTGTCAGCAGGATCGCGCAAGGAAGCAGTATCAGGTGAAGGCATAACCGTAGTGTTGGATAACCCCGAGACAGGGGCATCCACATCGGGAGGACGGGACCAGAGGCGGATCAATTCCTCAGGGAAGGGATACTGCCTGTCCAGACTCTTAGGCACCGGTGGCAATTTATTAGGTCTTTCCCATTCCTTAAACACCATATTGGAAAAGTGGGCCTGTTCCGGGAAGACAATCCTCTGTCTCTCAGGCCCGGAATAAATCACCCTGCTTCCTCTTAGCTGCTTTAGGAGGGACAATATGCAAAGTCTCAAACACAGAAGACAGCAACTTCTCATTGTCGTCAGGGAGCCACATTTCCTCGTCCGAGGAGGAACCAGGCTCGCTATCGTAGCCAACCGACCGATCCTCTGAGGAAGCGGAGTCCTTAAACATCTCTTCTTCCTCCATGGAGTCCCGACCTCCAAAAAGATCATCATCATCAGCAAAATCCGAGCAACCCGGCTCGATGTGCCGCTTCTTACTCGTGGCCTTCCCAGTAGCCGTGCAAGATAACTGTCTCTCCAGGCTGGCCACCCGGTAAGCCAAATCGGCTTGGGACCCCATGTTGGCTTCCCCTTCGCTGAGGGCTGAATACAGTAGCGGGGGGGTTGGCGAGGCTGCAGGCAAAGGAGGGCTAGGGACGCCCGCCCTATCATGCTCCAACAATACACTCCTGGCGCAAGTGACACAAATCATGCTAAGTCCGCCCAGAGGGCAGGTACCGCACATGGGGCAGAGCTTCACCCGCCCAGAGGGGGCCCCTAGCTCATTATCCCCAGAAACCTCCATTATGGTGATTATGGTGATAAAAAAATACAGGTTACAAGGCACTAACGACCCAAACCTAAGTGACCCCCAATTTAGTCCCTCTTTTTAGTAGATTTAGGCAGTTTTCTGCAGCTCAACCCTCAGACTTACCCTGTTCATAAGACTGAGAGTTTTCCCTATCTCCAGCCCTCGTGCATCAGACTGTGTGGGACACACCAGCGCTTGTGTGTGCAGGGGAGAATAGCTGTTCCTTGCCATGTTTATCTGTCTTTTTCCTGCTTCTTTGAATACGTCCACCTTTTAATGCTAAAACATGGTGGCTATGACTAAATGAAATCCAGAGGCTGGGCTACAAAAAGGGGTCTGGAGAAAATTCTTCTAATAAATGGCCGGTATGCAAACAACAATTTGTTTTTACATTTAGCCAGAGCAGTCCCTTCAGATCTGGGGTGTACAACCTTTGGTCCACACTACCATCATTTGTGGCCCATCAGCAAGTCTGTCTGCCTCTACCAACCTAACCTCTGTTTACCTCTCCCTGCATCACCTCAGCACCTTATCCTGCATGAACCCTGCCCACATATTCGCACCTCACCCCAGCCTGCCTCACCTCTGCTCCCCTTACCTCTTCCCACCACACCTCAGCCCACCTCACCTTTTCCAGACTCACCTCAGCTGACAACACCCTTTCCTGCCTAAACCCTGCCCACTTCTTCCCACCTCACACCTTCCTGCCTTGTCTCAGCCCCATCTCTGTACCCACCACAACCTCACTTTTTCACACATCAACCCTGGACGCTTCTTTCTAACTTATCTATTGCTTCCTCACCTCTGCTCTCCTCACATCAGCCCACCTCACCTTTTCCCGACTTACCTCAGCTGACAACACCTTTTCCTGCCTGATCCCTGACCACTTCTTCCCACCTCACACCTTCCCGCCTCATCGCAGCCCCATCCCTATTCCCACCACAACCTCACTTTTTCACACCTCAACCCTGGTTGCTTCTTTCTACCTTACCTATCCCTGCCTCACCTCTGCTCTCCTCACCTCAGCCCACTTATTCCCACCTCACTTTTGCTCTCCTCACCTCAGCCCACTTATTCCCACCTCAGCCCACTTATTCCCACCTCACCTCTGTTCTCCTCACCTCAGCTCACTTATTCCCACCTCACCTCTGCTCTCCTCACCTCAGCTCACTTATTCCCACCTCACATCTGCTCTCCTCACCTCAGCCCACTCATTCCCACATCACCCCTGCTATCCTCACCTCAGCCCACTTATTCCCACCACACTTCTGCACACATAACAGGACAATGTGCCCCTTAGACCATAAAGGGCTGTGCCTCCAGGCTTTTTGGCAATTGCAATTGTTACTGCTTGTCCCCTCTATTACATATACCCGTATAAGCAGTAAAACAGAAGATCAACCTGTACACACCCAATATAGTTAATTTGTCATGGATGTGATGACTTTTGAAACCCCATGTGGATGCCAAGCAGTTGGTTGGCAAATGCACATTGTTGTGTACTTGCAAAGAAGCCAGAATCAGGCATGGAACTATGTATATTGGGGTTAAAGAAATAGATGCATACTGCAAGTGTCCTATTGGAAGAGGTGTGGTTGCTACATGTATATCAGCTGTTTCCTAGCTCTGCTCCAGGACTCACTGATGATGTGAAGGGGTACATTATTTAAGCGTCCACTCTCAGTATGCCTCCACTGTGCAGTTTGAATTATCAGTTCCCATTCCTAATTGCTTGGGCTTAATATTAAGCTAATGTTACCTTTTCTTTTTTGCTGGCTTAATCTTTTTTTGTAACCTTTTTTGACATGTAAAAGAACAAGTGACCAATTGTAAAGTGTATGTAAAACTGCTGCATGCAGTTAGTGTACCACAGCATGTAAGGTGAGAAAATATAGTTTCAGTAGATTCATATCTGCATATTTCTCATTGAGTCGCCATTATGTGTGTTTACCAGTGATCACATGACTGCATGGCCATGGTTGCATGATTGCAGAAACAGCTATGCCAGATTTTACCTTGATAGTTACATTTCCTTTGGTGATTTTCCTCATGTTAAAACCAACAGTTGGGATCATGTCTTCATTAAACTGTCCGGACTAAAAGGATACAGAGTAAAAAAAGAAAAACAGTGTTAATAACACCACACTAGGGAGCTCAGAAAAATGGTCTAGTAATACAATCTGAATTAATACATGATGCCATTTAGAAAGAGGAGGTGTTACATATATACCCAGCATCTTACCTTGCCAAGCATTCCTCTACCGCTGTGCCTCCTCTCTGCACCATGAATGAGAAAATTTACTTCCTTATCTGCCCCTCCAGCGCCACTTCGCCGATGTGGGACACCAATACTAGCTCAAGGTGCTAGTCCAGACCACCCCCCCCCTCTGTATTGATGGCTTAAATGGCACTATCAGAGCTGCCATTCATATCCAGCTAACCCTCCCTCCTCCTCATAGCAAGCGCTCACGCTCCCAGCATCACAGCTCCAAGGGCCACGCCCACATGCTTTAGAAGAGAACTCATGAGGTAAAACTGTAAACCTTGATATCTCTGCCATTTCTTCTTCAATTTAAAAACAGTTTAGGACAGTGCCAAACGTAGCCCAACACAATGATCTAATAATTGTCTATGTCTAAATATGACAGTTGAAATAAAAAAGCTATACTCACATTGTGTCCCATGCAGACCTTTACTACTACTACTTTTCTGGGGCTACAGCTATTACCTCATCGCTGCATCCATAACCCTCACCACATGCCTAAGTTGTGCGTCTCTTCCTGGTTCACCAACGCCCCCTACCATCAGTCACTGTAAGCTGCATGTCCCCCTTTCATTCACTTCAATGGAAAGGGGTGTGTTCTTCTTCCTTCAACACAGTGCATGTAAGTAACCACTTCTCTTCCTGTCTAGCATATTAAACAGATTTTTATTATTTATTGCACTATTTTAGTGATAGAGGCCCTTAAACATTATACATACGCAATCCATTTAAAATATTTGTCCAGCAAAAAACAACATCAATATTAGCCTTTTACCCAGCAGCCTTTCTGTCCTAGTCTGATTAAATCAATTTTACTGGGTCCCGAGATCAAGTTCCACAGCACAACCGCTCACTGACTGCACCAGCTCTAACAGTCACAGTGACAGGCCACCCCCACCTTTTCACTGCAAATGGGTATGCCCTGTGGATTTAACTGGGAAGCACAAGATCTATGAGAATGTGAATAGCTTAAAGGGGAAGTCCAGTCACCGGTAAAGTCCCCCACTGGCGAGAAAACACCTTACCTGGTTCTGGAATCTAGAGCTGGCGAGAAAACACTGTACCTGGCTCTGGAATCTAGAGCTGGCAAGAAAACACCTTACCTGGTTCTGGAATCTAGAGCTGGCGAGAAAACACCTTACCTGGTTCTGGAATCTAGAGCTGGCGAGAAAACGCCTTACCTGGTTCTGGAATCTAGAGCTGGCGAGAAAACACTGTACCTGGCTCTGGAATCTAGAGCTGGCAAGAAAACACCTTACCTGGTTCTGGAATCTAGAGCTGGCGAGAAAACACCTTACCTGGTTCTGGAATCTAGAGCTGGCGAGAAAACACCTTACCTGGTTCTGGAATCTAGAGCTGGCGAGAAAACACCTTACCTGGTTCTGGAATCTAGAGCTGGCGAGAAAACACCTTACCTGGTTCTGGAATCTAGAGCTGGCAAGAAAACACCCTACCTGGTTCTGGAATCTAGAGCTGGCAAGAAAACACCCTACCTGGTTCTGGAATCTAGAGCTGGCAAGAAAACACCCTACCTGGTTCTGGAATCTAGAGCTAGCGAGAAAACACCTTACCTGGTTCTGGAATCTAGAGCTGTCCTCTGTGCTTTAGGCGGCTACAGCATGAAGGTTGCACAGAGCGGCATGCCCTGCTCTCTCTCTGCACTCCCGACTGCCTGTACCAACTCACCTTCCTGCCATCCCACAGCACATGCACAGGCTGCATCCCTGCCAGCTCACACTGGGATGCCCCACTGGAGAGCAACAATACCTGGGGGAGTAAACATCACAGGTGTCATTGCTTTCTCCCCCCTGGTGGAGGCATCCCAATTTGGGATGCCCTGCTGTGTTTATCCCCCAGAATAAAGCATACATTAAATGCTAGGTTTTATGAGCCAGAAATCTCTGTCTAACGTGAATGCCCATTCCTCTTTCCTTGTGCACATGCTTACTGACTTATGAGTCCTGTATGAGCTGATTTTTCTGTGTCTGTATGCCCCGGGATCTCCTGAAAACTCATTGAAGGAGCGAGCACCACTGGCCATATTCCCTCCCGCCTCTAGCTGTGGACATGCCATTTGGAAGGGTCTGTGGCACATCTAGGTAGAGGAATGCTGAGATGCGGCTGCAGCATTGAGATGCAGTGTGGGTTTGTGGTAAGTGCTTTAAGTGTAAGTGTGGTAAGACTTTAGAGCGGTCCCACACCCTCTTCCTACATAATCGGTGTGGGGCCACATTGTGACAGGGAGGACATCCAGATTGCTGGTGTAGATAGTACATAGACACCTAGCCCCGTGCAACCCCCTGAACAAGGATCTTGACTTTCCCAGAGTTTTGTTCTGAACCCCCAATTAGGATGCCACACTGTGTGAAACCTCCCAGATATCCCTTTCAAACTTACCTCTTCCCGATCCCGATTCCTGAATTAGGATGCCCCACTGTGGATACCCCAGATCTCCTTTTCAAACTTACCTCTTCCGGTCACGTTTCCTGAATTAGGATGCCCCACTGTGTGAAACCCCCCAGATCACACATTCAATCTCTCCTCTTCCCAGTGCAACGGCGCATGCACGGGCTCGCGTCCAATCGGAGCCGTTCGTCATGCAAATTAATTACTCGGCAAACGTGCTCTGTTTACATGTAGAGCCCGGCAATGGGAGCAAGAGCAGCCGCATTCCCTGCAGTGCACATGCTCCCGCCCCCAGCTTAAATGAATGGCTGGGCGCGGGAGTGAAAGCACAGCCCAAAGCAGAGGGGATGCAACCACCCTTGTTTACATCAGTGAAGGAGAATCAGGAAGAGGTGAGTGCTACAACGCCCCTAGGGGGTTGCACACAGCGAGGCATCCCAATTTGCGATGCCCTGGGGAAGGCCAGTGGACCGGCCCTGGGATTTTGTTCTGCTTTAACTGAACCTTGATCTTCTGGAGAAATGTGGCCCCACGATTGGCTGTTGCCGATCCTCTGAGCTGGTGGCTGGAAAAGAGAGAGTAATCCCGGCGAACATGGCCATTGGCAGCTAATCGCAGGGCCACATTTTGCCCGGGAATCACGGTTGTGGGGGTTTGTGAGGGACTTTGTGTTCAGGGGGAGCCAGAAATCTGTATTCCCCATCCAGGACTGTCACAATGCGGCCCCAAAGTGGTGTGGACTGGGCCGGAGGCTTTTCCAGTCTTTGGTCCTGGAGGCTTTTCAGTCTTTGGTCCGAGGGGCTGAAAACAAATCTATCGGCAACAGTGCCGGTTGAGCTGTTAATTGGCAGCCACTTACTGCACATGAGCCACCAAGCACAGCCACTGGCAGCTTAATGCAGGGAAACTGGGGGCGACTACACTAACCCCCACGCTGAATGACAAAGCAGGAGTTCCCAAGCAGCACGCACCCACACAAGGGTGGCACAAGGGACTTGATCTGACGTTCCAGTAAATGGGCAGGTGCAAGACAACCACTAATCACTTACTTGGCTGGACTAATATTTTAATGAAAAACACAGCATCTGGGGTCTCCTCCAGATGTTGTGCCCAGGGGCCTCCACCATCATTAATCCGGCCCTGGGTGTGGGAAGTGGTTATTTCTGTGCATGATACTCCTAATTCGCAAGGTGCTCTATACCCTCATCCCAATGGGGTTGAATAGTATTTTTGTATCATAAATGGCGAAGGTTCAAATAGAAACCAATCACATATTCTTACAACTTATAAATAAAATAATAAATACTAAGGTGGGTGACATCATTACAAGAGTAAAAGTGCCACAAAAGCATAAAAACCATGACCCTGGTAACTGTACCTGCTTCAATAGTTTAGACCAGTGGTTCTCAACTGCTGCAGTTGCAACCAAGTACCCCGAAAAGGAGGGAAGAGGGGGTTGATCACTAATGTTATCAAAATAAGTAGGCCTCAGGCCTCATAGCACTTTCGGAAGCAAGAAAGAATAATGTTTTACTGTTACAATAATATACCAGACCGACTCTGTTGGTGCACCCTTTGCTGAGTACCCTCCGGGGTACGCGTACCTTTTTACGGCCAATACCCCCTAACGGCGATAAGTTCCAAAGAAGGACCCCAAAGAGGGTCGAAAATAGTACCAAAATATGTAGGCCATGTGCCTTGTGGCACTTTTAAAGCAAAAAGAGGTTAGTTTTCACCTGTAAAATAATTTACCAGACCAGCCAGACACCCCCTGATGGTTTGCCCCAGAACACTACGTGTACCGCAGGTTGAGAAACAGTGGACAAAGTCTAGGCCACTGTTTCTCAACCGGTGGGACACTGGTCTGGTATTTTATTTTACAAGTGAGAACTAACTCCTTCTTGCTTTAAAAGTGCCAAGAGGCCCGCGCCTACTGACTGGTGACAAAAGCTAAAGCCAGAACCCTTGCCACTATTCTGCCAGCATCTACAGAGGCCTTGATGAGGAAAACAGAAAGCTTTTGTGGCAGCCTACACATAATTCCCTCCAGAAATGGGGAAACAGGTTTTGTATGCTGGACTGGTAGTCTTGAGATGGGGAAGGGTGCACAGCATTTTTTTTTCAAATCAGCACCAACGAAATTAGGATTTCATTTGGACCAATACAAATCTTCACCCAAAATCTATCCCATCTGGACCTGCAGTCTGAAAGACTGTGAAACCCCCAAGATCGTCCATAAAATTACCTCATCCCTCAACCCCACTGCGCATACGTGGGCCTCCAGTGGCATCCTTCCATTTCCTGGCCAGGTATATCTAAATGACTGGCGGCAGGTGTACCCAGCAGGACACCCTACCAATTTTTTCACTCAGTCTCCATTGATGGGTATTGATATGCAGACCAGATTAATGGGTTTTGGTCTGCTTTAAAGCGGAAGTCCAGTCATGTGAATACTCCTCCCCCCTTCAGTACTGTGGCAGGACTGTTAAAGCGTTTGACCAGTTAAACTTTAAAATCAATTGCCTGGCAGCTTTACTCGATGCAGTGTCAGTCCCATGCCATCTCTAGAAGAAGGGGAATTTCCTCTTCCTCTTTGCTGCTTCCTACATGATCCAGACCACCAATTCAATCCTAAAGCTTGTGTCTGGTTGACACCCCCTCTATTAGTTATAGGCTAGACTTAATCCTAGCTCACCTAAATGCAATGCACATAGAGTGCTTGCATCACTCAGCCCTGTCACTTCCATCGTAGGACCATGGGGGGGTGAACAATCTTGTCTTTCTGGGAAATTTTAAAGGGCCTGTCTGAGTTGAGGGGTAAAAAAATTACTAACCTGCTTGGAGCCTCATTTCTTTGGCTGCCACCGTATTGGATGCTACAAACAACATAAGTGACTGTTAGTTACCCAGTCACTGTACAGCAGCATTGGGTGACTTAGCAGTCACTCAAGCTCAGTGTGGAAGGCAAAGGCAGAGCTGCACAGAGCGGCTCCTGATAGGAACGGGGTGGCTTGCAGTTAAGATTGAGTTTTTTCTTACATTTTATTCCCTGAAGTCTGGTTCAGGGCTGGGGGAGGGGTAGGTAAGACTTCGACCTATGCCGCCAAAGCCTCAAAAACCCATTAAATTGCCCCACGCGGTTCAGATCCCCCCGCAGGATGCCCTTTCAGTGTGAGCCCCCATGTCTCTAATTACTCCCTTTGTTCCTAGATCCCACAGTGCAAGCACAGACTTCCCTAATGTGAGCGCTGACCACACCCGGCAGACCTGAATGGTTGTCGGTTGAAGCAGGCAGGGTAAATTCAGCAGCTTTCACATCTGCAGCCACATTGGACTTTTGATCCAGTCATGGCAATTCCTAGGTGGCATCTCAATTTGGGATGCCTCTGGATCAGATACACTACTGAACCCCAGCCTGAGCTGCACTTACCACACCGTGATGCATCACTGTTTGCAAATACGGCACAGGAAGTGTCCACATCGGCACCCCCTGTTGTGCACATGCTCCATAGCCCGCTAGGCAGCAGTGGGGGGAGTGTCTGTGCTACGTTTGAACACAGTGCACATGTGGAGACTCGGACGGGAGGGGTTACATGTGATTCTGACCATGGGGCATCCCAAATTGCCAATCATAGTGATCATAATTGACTTTTGGTCGGCTTTAAGTGGGAAGGAATCACAAGTCTGCCCGAGAGGAGGTAGGAGGGAAAGTAGGGTTTAATTCCACTTTAAAAACCCTCAGGATGACCATTACAGGCCAGGCGAGCACATCATGCTGTGGAACCCCATTGATCTGTGGCTTTCTGCACCAGCACCCTGCAGTACTGAGGATGGAGGTCTGCTTTAAGTGGACAGGAATCTCAAATGTGTCTGCCTGAGGGGAGACAGGAGGACTCAGTGGACTGTATGGTTTAGGTCCACTCTAAAGACCCTGAGGATGACCACTGCTGGCCTGGCAAGCACATCATGCTGTGGAACACCATTGGTCTGTGACTTGCTGCACCACCACCCTGCAGTGCTGAGGATGGAGGTCTGCTTTAAGAGGACGGGAATCCAAAATGTGTCTGCCTGAGGAGAGACAGGAGGGCTCAAGGGACTGTATGGTTTAGGTCTGCTCTAAAGACCCTCAGGATGACCATAGCTGATCAGCTGAGCCCATCATGCTGTGAAACACCATTGTTCCTGTGGCTTGCTGCACCACCACCCTGAGATACTGATGGGTGGAGAGCACAGCAGTGCTGAGGATGGAGGTCTGCTTTAAGACATTTGGGCCTAGTACCACCCTACCATGAGCCCCTGATCCAACCCCCACATCCTCCCGATATAGAGCATAGTGTACATACAGGGCCGAGGCATCCCCAGGGACCGAGCGGAGACATGATGAAAGGAGAGTCCCCCTCAGGCCCGGCCTCCCGTCCACCCATCTTACCGCAATCACGTTGACAAAGGTGGTCTTCCCGGAATACTGCAGGCCCACCAGGGTGAGCTCCATCTCCTCCTTCCAGAAGAGGGCCTTGAACCAGTCAAGCAGTTTGTTAAATAGGGCCAACATCGCCACGGTGACGGCAGGGAAGGGCAAGACAATGCAGAGCCCGAGTCTCGGATGCTGGGATTGGCGTTCAGCTCCCCGCAGCTATAGGCTCGGCATTAGGGGGGCAAGAAGGCAGCGAGGAGGGCGGCAGCTGGGCAACTGCAAAGCAAAATGTCTGAGCCTCCCTCCAGCTGATCGGAGAACTCTCAGCTGCTGGCAGAATGGGCTCCTGTGTGGGCGGGGCGATGAGCGGTACCCATGTCTCTGCCTCCTCCTCCCTCCTCCTCTCTGCTCATCGCACACAATGGAGGAGGCGTCACACGCCTTGCTGCCCCCCTGTGCCCTAGAGGGCTGATCGGGCTGCACCTACATGTAGTGCCATCTGTTACACAGTCATTATGTGGCCTCTGGAATCATTCCCTTCTCACATACAAGGCTAAGGCGGCCTTTTCCTGTTTGTCACAAATCTATCGATCCAAGCACGTGATGTTTGTCGAAAGACAGGGGACAGGGTGAGTGTGCGCAGCAGCGCCATCTACTGGGCGAGAGCTCCGCATAGCTGCCATTCAGGAGGATGAGAAGAATAGTTACTATCCTAGTGATAGTTCCTTCACCCGGATTTGGGATGCCCCATTGTGTGACACCCCTCAGATCACCCTCCAAACTCACTCCTGTGGTGCATGCGCGGGCTCTCATCATATCAGTGCTGTATGCCGTGCATGTTAAAGTGGACCAAAACCCAGGATTTTGACTGTCCTGGGTTTTGGTCCTTGCCCCCAGGCACCCCGATCGGGGGTTCCCCGCTGTGTGAAACCCCCCAGGTTGTCGAAACGAACTCACTAACTGTTCCCGGTCCTACGGCGCATGTGCGACCGCTCGTCCAATCAGCACGCTCAGAGCTGCTGCATTCACATCGTCTAAGGTGAGCGGCTTCGTGAACCCTGACGATGGCATCCCCCGCTTCCCTCTAAAAGGGAGCGTGCCTGTGCCAGCCTTTCACAATTACCTGGAGCAAGCATGCGCTCTGCTAGAGGGATAGCGGGGATGCACCGTGGCTCACGCATGCGCTGTTGGATGTGGAAAGAAGGTAAGTATATGGGCGGCCTGGGGGGGCATCCTGATTTTGGATGCCCTGGGGGAGGGAATCGATCAGCCTAGGAAGCATATAGAAAGTGGGCCTAAACCGAACCTAATGTCTATAAGAAGCTAGGTCTGTTTAGACAAGTGCCCCACGCTGTATTAAACCATGCCAGTCTACCGCTATTCTTACCTGACCAACGAGCCAACAGTGTATGTGTAGCCGTCGGCAAAATCTCTCACATCTTTCTCAAGCTGTGCGTGGCCACGCCCGTCGTAACTGAATGGCTGGTGTGACCGCACACATCCAAGGGATGCAAGCGGCCGGAGAAGCTGGTGGGGTAGAGCTGCGCCTGTGCTGTGGCCTTGTTGGAAAGTAGATAAATGGAAGGATTTATTTTTTGCATTTTGTACTTGTTTTGTTGTTTTCTTTTTTTTTGTTAAAGTGGATCGGGGGTGCCCCGCTGTGTGAAACCCCCTCAGATCACCCGAACAAACTCATCTCTTCCCGGTCCTACGAAGCATACATGGCCGCTCGTCCAATCTGCGCTCGGATCCAATCGAGCCCCTGCGTCCAGGAGGTTGTCTAACAACAGCGGATCCAAGCGCGCTGGCGGCTGCATCCCACGCTGCCCTCTAACAGGGAGCGTGCCTGCGTTGACCATTCACAAATGCCATACCTTGCATGAGGAATAGCGTGGATGTGGTCGCCAGCGCACTCAGATCCGCTCTCGTTAGACGAGCTCCTGGATGCAGGGACCGGAATGTGCCTTTGGACTGGAAAAGAAGGTGAGTTTATGGGTGACCTGGGGGGTTTCAGACAACAGGGCATCCCGTTTTTGGATGCCCCGGGGGAGGGAATTAAAGGGCCGATCTCCGTGGGTTTTGGTCCACTTTCATAAAAAAATTATACTGCCTGTAAACGCCCCCATTTCTCCCGGTTACAACGATAACACATATGTAGAAACAGCACTTTAGGAGATTTTCAAATAAATACTGCTATGCACACCTTGTAGTTTTGCAAGAAAAACAACCCTCAAGCTTTCTAGGCATACAAGGCTTGTTGTTGCAGGACGCAAATCCTCAAGGAATTCCTTAAATTTACCTAAAGATTTGTTATAGTTTATAGCTATAACTATAGTTATAGCTCAAGCAGCAGAGAGGCTAGGTTCACCCCTACCCATGCTTTGCTGCCCGCAAGCCTGAGAACTTTAAAATCTCACCTCTTCCAGGCTCCATTGGGGACAGCAACTGGTTGACAGCACTCATTCTCAATCTGCTCTTTCTCAAGCTTACAGGGGGGGGGGGCAGCAATGCTATTGGTGTCAGAATGCTTTGAAGTATCTCAAAAGCCGCACCTGGGCCCTGTAGTCTAAGGGTTTTGTGCCGCGTGAAGACTAAATGAGTCCAAAAGATTTTACTTGCCCTCACCCCCACTGCATAGGGATTCCTGCTTGCTTCTTCCTTTGCCACAAGCCTAACACTGGGCAACCAAGGACTATAGAGGAGGCAGGGAGCCATCAGGGACCATCAGGTTAGGAGGGCCCATTAGTGTTGTTCCATTTTCTTTATCATATTTGCGCTTCCTTGGCATCATTTAGAGAAAGGAAGTGCCACCTGTTTCTGCTGTTTCAGTCTTCAATTGTTTAGCTGCATCCAATTGATTGCATGAGCCTTGAAAGGACCCCAGTTAATGTTCACTCCTGAGCCCCATCACATTTAGTTACACCACTGGGGCAACCCTTTACTTACCACATTCCATCTGCAGATCAGTTTACATGCTTATAAGCTGATGGGGGTGACAGGGGTGTGGTTTAGGGGTGTGGCTTATTCACAGGCTTTATTTTTACATTTCTGTCACAATAACTGACAATACAAAGAAGCAAAACACAAGCCACCCCCAACTATGAATAGATAGACTGTGCTCATCTGCTGTATATCGCAACACTGACCATTACCGTACCTCCCAAATCTCATTTGGAGGGACTGTCCCTCTTTTGAGACTGTCCCTTGTCCTTATTTGTCCTCCTTGAAGTGTACCATGCAGATCTGCAACAATAAATGATTCATTCACCTATTCGAAGTTTTTATATTGTTGTAATGTTACTAATGCTCCTACCCATCCCTCAATGAGGGAGCGTGGCTTAATTTTCCACCCTGAAAAGTTAGAAGGTATGCATTACCCGTTACTCCCATCACTGCAAGATACCACTAATACAACACGGCCTCCATCTGACCAATAAATACCCTTCTCAGATTAACGGCCTTATTTATCAAGGGCTAGCGCCAGGTAGTGTCTGACGAGCGCCAGGTACCGCCAGCTAACGGCGGCTACCGAATCAGGTACGCCCGGCGGCGGTCACAATGACGCATTTATCACGCTAAATGAGGCTAGCCGCCGGCGAGAGCGTCAGCTAGCGCGGGATTCATCATGTAGCCGACTGCAACGAACAGCGCCGCTACTAATCCCATCACAGCGACAGGTATGACCTGGCGCTCCCTGGCGTTGTCCAATGCATTTCAATGGAGCAATCTTTAAATAATCATAATTAATTGCTATTAATGTTTTTTTTTTTTTTTTTGTAATGTCAAAAATTCTGTGACCACTTCTACAATGTTCGGAATTTTTTTTTAGTAAAAAAAAAAAAAAATTAAAAATTGTGCAGAATTGATATTACAGGTCTGATATTCATGTATTCATATTACAAAATGTTTAGAAAAACTTGTATAATTTTTACATAATAAAAAAATGGTTGTTTGGGGGTTAAAAACTACTTTACACACATCGCCGCCAGCGCTCTGGGGTTTAAACAAGGAATTCACAGCGCGAGAAATTTTTGAGCGTGATTTGTTAATGAATCTGCAGCAAGCCGTTCGCTCTGGCCATTCGCTGTCAGGCGCACCCATACAACGCGGAACCTGTGAAACAGCGACTCCTAACCCCGTATTCAACATTACCGCACACCGACTGAGTCGCTGTCAACAAGCAAACCCCGGCCAAGCACAGCGAATACTAGCTGGCGCTGTGAAAATCACGCTACTGGCGCTCATCTGTCGCAACCTAGCGCTATTAATGAATCGGCCTCCCAGTAGTAACTGTTTGACCTTTTGTCTGGGCCCCCTTCTGCTCTGCAGTAGCAGCCAACAGGAATCTGCTTCATCTAAACACCAAAACAACTCCCTGTATCCACTTGTTTTGTGGAGTAGAATGAATAACGGAATAAAACACACCACACCAGATAAATAAGAACCAATTTAAAATTCAACAGTTGAATATTAGGCAAAGTACTGAACACAATAGTTGGTGTATATAGCCACTGGATTAAGGCAATAAATGACTGTAGAAGAATCTAGTATAATTTCTACTTTTGAAGAATATGGGGGGGGGGGTATCTCAAACAAAGGCTAAACTTGTGTCTTGGTTACTTTAACATATATGGCTATTTGGATAACTTTAAAACACACTGTATGCTCTGTGTAATTCAAACAATCTATCAATACACACACAATGTATTTAAAATGGAAAATTAACTCTATATAATAAACTTCAGGTAGATGATGCTTTAAATTTGTAACTATGCTGTAAATAGTGAGGAGAACTGAGAAAACTTCACTTATCTTTAGACCAAACGATCTTGGTGGTCCTGTTATTGCTGACTAAAATTATGCTGTTTCTTTAAATATTTTCCGGATATTTCTTTCTTCAAGTGGTCACGGCCTCAAAAACTCTTCCCTTTCTTTGCATTCTGCGGGAGGCTTCACACAGTGAATAACACACAAAAAAATAAGCCTTTACACCCCTCACACAGTTCAGCAGTGAGGTAAATAAGGAGAGTGTTAGTTTCAACCAAAAACCTCACTGTGGCCCTATAATTTATGTGGGCTCAGAAACACATACAAACACAGACGTGCTCCCTCTGACCCACCTCACGGACTCTGGTCTCTCAGAGCTGTGCTGTGCCTTGTATAGCCTGCAGGAAGGACTGCACCAGCCTCTCTCTCATGGCTGGCCCCGCCCACACACACATAGGAGAGTTTTTCAGAACCCTTCTAGCAGAGGCTTGTTTTATGTCGGTTACACACTTACCTCCATGACCTGTCACCCCATCACCTCCTGCACGCAGTTACTTCCTTGGCATGGCACCCCATGACCCCTGCACCCAGTTACCTTCTTGGCCTGGCACCCCATAACTCCCTGCATTAAGTTACCTCCTTGGCATGGCACCCCATCAACCCAGTTACCTCCTTGGCCTGTCACCTTACTCCCTGCGCCTCATTAATTCCTAGGCATGGCACCCCATTACTCCCTGTGCTCAGTTACCTCCTTGGCATGGTACCCCATCACCCCCTGCACCCACTTACCTCCGTTGCATGGCACTCCTTCAGCGCCTAAACCCAGATGTGTTAAAGAGGAAGTCCAAGCATTTTGTAAGGACTGTAGCGGACACCAGTCTGTCTTGAGCTGATAATCCCCAATCTCCACCACCTCTTCTGCCTATAGACAAGTCCCCGCTTGTAGGAGACGCGGGTAATGCCTCTCCTACTCGGTTACCCCCAGGACTTATAGGGCGCAAAGATTACCAGCTTAAGGTGGAGACTGATGAACGGCAGGCAGTCCCAAGCGAGGATGCCGGATGGCGGAAGTCCGATTACAAGCCGAGGTCAGAGCCGGGAGGTCACGGGGCGAGGTATCCAATGAAGGTAACGAAGAATAGTCAAACAAGCCGAGGTCAAATCCAGAAGGTCACGGTGCGAGGTATCAGAGGGGTCAGGCGGAATCGTGGTCAGGCAGGCAAAAGGTCAGGGCAGGCAGCAAGCGAGAGTGGTCAAAGTTCAAAGCCGAATTATATGGAAAAAAGACAATCTGAAACGCTCCCAGAACCCAGAGGCTATAACGGGCACTGGGATACTGAAGCAGTCTTACTTTATAGGGAATACTGGCCACTAAGGAAGGGGGCAAATGGAGGGAAGAATAATGGTGCACGGTACAAAAACGGGAGCGGTCCCAGGAACTGGACGGCCCAGGCCAGACAGGCCGACCAGTCCCTGGGTCCGCTCCCAGGATCAAGCTGAGGATAGGCTGATTTAAACTTGCCCCCGGCGGGCGCGCTGGGGAAAGCGCCGCCGGGAGGCATAAAGAGGACGTGCTCGCGCGTGCGCGCGAGCACGTTGCAGATCGTCCTGGGGGGTTTCACACAGCGGGGCATCCCGATTTTGGATGCCCCGCGGGGAGGGATTGAGCTGGGTTTTGGTCCACTTTAAGGGACAGATCAGTGTGCAGCAGTGTGATTGTACTGGCAGTCCAGTCAAGGTCCAACTGTCACTCAGGCCTACTCTGCCACCAACATCAGGGAAGAACAGCGGCAATCATATTTTTAACCGCAACAACAAGCATTTTTAACAAAATGGATGTTGTTCCCTGCATGGGGGGGGGGGGTTATTCTGATTGCCAATGCCACCCCACGTGCTTAAAAAAAATGCCTTGCCTCGCCCCGTAATCCAGCACTGTCTATGGCACAAAGGGTGCACGGAGCGGGCAGAGTCAGATATATTTGGGCCCCATATACCCCTGCCACTACCCCACTAGACGCACCTACCAAGCAATACCTGATTTAGAGAAATGGCAAAAAAGAAATTGTCGCTACAATTTCCCTCCAATCCCTGCATGGCAGAGGAGGAGCTGTAATCCACGTGTCCCCGATGTGGGACCGTAGTCACTGCACACTCACAATCGGTTCTTGGGAAGTGTATGGGCATTTTATTTCCAACAAATCAACACAGGATGTCTTCAGTTAAACCGGACCTTCACCCTGAATAAGAGCCTATCCATCCAAAATGGCGGCCCATGGAGTCTCAGGCTGCCTGCAAACAGGAATATTCCACAACAAGTTTGAGCATGTAATAAGAGATAGTCAATGTACAGTGTCCTGTTGTGTGCAATATGCTCAGAAACAATGTCGGTCCGCCTAGGATATCCAGACACGGTCTCTCCTTCACTATCACCCAGGGAAAAGGTCACCTTCCAGTGTTCACTTAGTGGTCCCGTCACCTGATCCTCGTGACCCTGAGAGCTGAGATGTGGTGGCTCACATGCTAGCCCAATGTCTCCACCTGTCCTGCTCAATCCGCCTCCTCGCTTCCAGCCCTTTTTTCTCTCTGCTGCTTCGAGATCCTCAAGATCGCCTTGAGACAAACTCTCTATGCTCCACAGCAACATGGTGGTGGCAGCTTCCCATCCCAGAGCTTCCTAACTAACATATAATAGTTATTCTAACACTTGTTACAGGGCTAGGGGCTGCTGTGACCTTGTAGCACTGCAGTGATCAGAGGTGGGTCAGCAAGGGCAACAAGGTAAATATTTTTTCCTCAAAAGAAGAGTTGCTCAGGACGTGCGGCTATGAAAGGCTGTACACTCTTTTTAAAATGGGCCTCCAGACAATCCAACAAGCCCCGGGTCTTTAAGAAACTTTACCCACCCCCAGGGCCGGATTATGAGGGGGACACAAGGGGCGCGTGCCTGGGGCCTCCACCACTTGCCCTGCAAAGGGGGCCTCCACCAAAGGTGTGGTCCAGGAGGCTTTCTTTGGTCTGATGGCAGTGGGACCCCCCGCCCACAAGCCTTTTTTTGTTCTTGCAAACCTGCATCCAAAGCCACCACAGGGCAGGAGGGAGAGTCTAGAGCAGCAAAGCCGCCATTAGCAATGATACAGTGATGGATGGGTGCAGAACTATCAATCAGAGGCCGCTCACCATGCACAGCCACTGGCAGCTCAATGCAGGGAACTGTTTTCTGCTGGACAAGTTGGGAAACTACACCCCCCACCATATTTTGTGCCCACCCCCAACAGCGAACACCAAGATGGGTTTTATCATTGGAAAGAGCAACATGAGGAAAGGTTAAACCCGACCAACACTCCACCAGAAACAGTGCTCTTTATGTAACTCCTGCTGTGGTCAATTGTACAACCAAAATCATACTTTCCAAGTGTCCCTCTTTTCATCACTGTTTATCAATGATGCGTAGTTTTAATGATGTTGTGGTTGACTCCCACCCAGAAGGTGGCTTTAGGACAACAACTACACTTGATTCAGTAAACTAGTTTAGCTGGTCACGTATCTGCACCAGGCATTTGTGAATGGATGTCGCTGGTACACCACAGCTAGCAGAGCTAAAAGGAGCTTGGCACGCCAATTGACCAGTGGTCTGCTCCTGCATTATGGGAATGTCTGAAAGGATTTCTCAGCCCTCCTTGGGGTTTCACATTCAGAATAGATTGGTGGGCATTAAAAGCAGAGTAAACTTTTCTGATTGGAGAAGAAGAGACTGGACATCCATTTTTTTGCCTGAACGTTCCCTTTAAAGACAATATTTAGGCAAAACATAACAAAACAAAAAAGCTATACTCACCTTTTCTCCCACGCAGCCCATCACTTCTAAGCCGCAGCTGCAGCTCTTACATGATCACTCGATCCAGCTCCCTTGCCGGGTGCCCGGTCGTGCATGTGTCTCTCCGACGCGGAGAGGCCCAGGCCTCAGCACTGTGCAATGGAAAGGGACATGTTAGGTCATCACACACCCCTTTCCATTGGGGGTGTGCTAGCTCGCTGTGACTGATGGCGGGGGGGGGGGGGCGTCACCGCATCAACAAAACAGGAAGACGTGTGAACAACCGTGTGGCAAGGGATCTGGATCGAAGTGAGAGCTTCAACTGCGGCTTAGGAGTAGGGTTGCCAGCTTTCCCAACAAAAAATACCATCCTTTTCATGGGTACGTGGGCGTGGTCCTATAGGATAGTGGTCTTATAGGGGGGTGGTCCTGTAAAATGTAAGTTTAACCACCACTTTTTTTTTTCTTCAAACTCAGTTTTTATTAAGACTTCAAAACAGTAGACAATAAGTATACATACAGTGGCCATATTATACACATTGTTACAGAGGAGATATGAGTAGCATACAGAAATATTCAGACTTCATTAAACTCAGGCCTGTCAAGGGAAACATATCTAGCAGATAGCAGGTCAGAAACAGGCAGTCGAGGTCCAACGATCTTATGAACTCCTATAGAGGAGGAGGGTCTCCAGGTGTCAAGAAACCATCAACATATTTTAACTTCGGGCCCACCCACCCACCCACCCCTGTCTTCTCCACCCCTTCGCACATCTCATCCCAAGCAAAATATAGACCCCTGATTCGTTCCCGAGGGGGCAGGTTAGCCTGGTCCAGAGACCCTCCCCTAGTGCCAGACCGAGACTGGGACCGGGCCCAGACCCAGATCTCAGCATGCTGCACTTTCAGGCGCTCTAGGAACACACGACACACAAGACAAACAGAGGGGTCTACAAGGGACACAATAAACAGGACAAACATTCATGTCGGGTGGAGACATAAGGGTAGGGAGTATCTCGGGGGGAGAAATGGGAGGGGAAAAAGGGGGGAAAGACCAAGACCTAATAGGGGCAGATAGGGGAGGCAGAAGCAGGGGAAGAGGAAATAGGAAAAAGAGGGGAGACAAGAGCATGGGGTAGTAGGGAGAGAAGGCGAAAGAACAGAGAGATAAAAGGCAGGAGAGCGAGGAAAAATGGCAGGGCAGAAGAGGGGGGGGCCCCACGAATGGGAGCCCTTGAGCCCACTGGAGGGGGGGGGGAGAGCCCCGAGCCCTCTCCCCAACCATCACTGCGACTGTGACGGTCCTCCTCTCCCTCGGGAGAGCTGCAGATCATAAAGGCGCACATTATTAGAGGAAGTCAAACCCAAACTCTCTTATATGTCTCAGTGTCTTTAAAGAGTGACCAAGTCGTCCAAATCTTCCTGTGTATGTCCAGCCCATCTTGTCTGGTGTAGCAAATTTCCTCCATGCTCTCAACATGGTTAAGCTGACAGAACCAGTCTCTCACCGAAGGAGATCTCTGGGATCTCCAATTCCTCGGGATAAGGACCCTAGCCGCATTTAAAAGGTGTCTGGCCAAGGGGGCACCGCCCGCTATCCCCCCACCATCCGGAGACCACCCAAGCAGGACCGTCTCTGCACTCCAATCCAGTGATTCTCCCATTATCTGAGCATATAACTCCTTAACCTTTTCCCAGAAATCGCCTATGGCTTGACAGGACCACCAAATGTGGAGCATCGAGGCTCCAGGCTGTCCACATCTCCAGCATGTATCTGGAATCGCGGGGCAGAAAGAGTGCAGCAATTCTGGAGTCCGATACCATCGTGTGATCAGCTTGTAGTTAGTTTCCTGCATCGAACTGCTTATCAAACCCTTGTGGGCATTCCCATAAATATTTCCCCAATCCTCCTCCGATAAAGATCTACCCAAATCTGATTCCCATCTCCTCTCCCAGGGCCTACTCTCTCGCCTCTCCCCCTGTCTTAGCATCCTATAGGCCCATGATAAAAGGTGTGAGTCGGGGCCCAGCCCCAAGCAGGTCCTTTCAAAATCCGTGGGTTCATTTTTCACTCCTACTCTGATGTCCCTCGAGGAGAGAAAGTGCCGTAGCTGAAGGTAAGTGAGGATAGGTATCTCTCTTTCCAAAACCCCCTGTAGTTTCTGTTTGTCCATGAAAATCCCCCCCTCCAGCAGATGATATACCCGCAGGGGATAAGGACCTCTGCTGTCTCTCAAGAAGTTCGGGTCCTCCCCAGGAGGGAAGGCTGGATTACGCCCAACCGGAGTCAGATAGCCAGATTGGGAGGATATCGCCCTCGGTCCTCCACGGAAAAGACCCAAAACCTCCAGAGAGGCCCCCACCAGTGGATGATTTTTAATAGCAGCTGGAATGTCACAATTCTTCAAGTTGCATAGAACATCCAGTCTCCCCCCCCTCCACCACCTCCCCCTCTATGCGCACCCAGTCCTTCCGTGAGTTATTAATGTGCCAGTCCACCACCCTTCCAATATGTACAGCCTGATAATATGTCCACATACAAGGTAACCCAGACCCTCCCTGTTCCTTAGTTAATAGTAGGATACTTCTCCTAATTCTAGGTGGTCTGGCCGCCCATACAAACCTCATGAAAGTTTTCCTCATTGTGTCAAAAAAGGAGTGGGGAATTTCAATGGGGATGCATTGTAGAAGATACAGCAGCCTTGGCAACACATTCATCTTAATTACAGCTATGCGTCCGAACCAGGACAGTTTAAGTCTATTCCAGCCTTCCAGGTCCTTTTTTATCTTAGATCCCAGGGGCGCGAAGTTAAGTTGGAATAGATCCGTGGGAGAGACTGGAATCCTGACCCCCAGATATCTGAGACTTTTCCTCTCCCAAGAGAAGGGAAAAACAGCCTGCAATTCACTCATCTCCCTTTCCGGTATCGAGATATTCATGGCACAGGACTTGTTGAAATTGATCTTCAGGTTCGAGAGACGGCCGAAGGTCTCAAACTCTTTCAACAAGTTCGGCACCGAGATTCTTGGGGAACTCAGAAAGAAGAGCATGTCATCGGCATAAGCTGCTACTTTCCTCTCCCTTGCCCCTATCACCACCCCTTTAATGTCAACATGAAGATTCACCCTTCTTAAAAACGGTTCTAGTGAGAGGGCGAATATTAACGGGGACAGTGGACAACCTTGCCGGGTCCCATTGCGTATATGAAAGACCGGGGATGTGCAGGTGTTCACTCTCACCCTGGCGATAGGATCGGAATAAAGCGAGAGGATCCTATTTAGCATATTTGTGCCTAATCCTATATGTTCCAGGACCTTCCCTATCCACCGCCACTCAACCCGATCAAATGCCTTTTCGGCGTCCGTAGAAAGCATAATCGATTTGATTTTCTTAGTTCTTGCCCACCATTGCACATTGAGAGCTCTGATGACATTGTCACGGGCCTCCCGATTCGGGACAAATCCCACCTGATCCTGCGTAACCAGGTCTGGTAAGAGGGAAGCTATCCTATTAGCCATGGCCTTCGCAAAAATTTTCACGTCAACATTCAACAAGGAGATAGGGCGATAGCTCCGACAGTCCGTCGGATCCTTTCCCTCTTTTGGAATCACTACAATCTGCGCCTCCAAAGCTGTGTTGGGCAGTTTACCCGAGGAAGAGGTGGACTCGAAAGCTTTTTTCATCATAGGGATCAAGAGGTCCGAGAAGGTCCTGTAATATTGTGTAGGGAAACCATCCGGCCCCGGGGCCCTGCCCGGTTTGGTTGATTTCAAGGCCTTCTGCAGTTCCTCGATTGAGATCGGGGCCTCCAACTGAGCCACCTCCTCCTCATGCAACGACGGCATTTTTGATTCTAGCAGGTACTCGGCCATGCGACTATCGTGATTCCCTCCGGCCTGGTGGTCCCTGAGGTTATACAGGTCAGAGTAATATTTACAGAAAGCATCGGCAATAGTTTCATTCTTTTGATGCAAGGTCCCATCTTTCCCTCTAACACCTTCAATCCTATTACGGGCAATCTTGGGTCTCAGTGCACGCGCCAACAGCCGACCGGATTTATTCCCCTGCTCGTAATATAACCCCGTACGCTTAACGAGCCACTTACTATTCTCTCTGGACATCAAGTCCCTGAGCTCCATCCGCTTCAGTTCCAGTTCCCCCAGGTATTTATCCTGAAGTGACTGTTTGTGTGCTGACTCAAGGACTGCTACCTGCCTCACTAACTCATTGAGCTTCTGCATCCTTTCCTTCTTAAGCCTCGTCCCCTCTTGTATCAGAATACCTCTCATTGTGCATTTCTGGGCTTCCCATATCACCACCGGGTCCATCCCCTCTGAAACATTTTCCCTAACATACATGGTTAGGCTCTCTTTTAGTCTCTCCACTACCCTTGGGTCTTTCAGCAGGCTTTCATTAAGTCTCCAATGCCATTCCTTCCTTTCTATACATGGGATGGTTAGTGAGAGCACAACAGGCGCGTGATCGGAGAAGGTGATATTGCCAATCATCGCCCGTTCCACCCTCCCCAAGTCCCTCTGCGAAAGGAAAATATACAATTCTGGAATATTTAGCGTGAATGGGTGAGTAATAGGTGTAGTCCCTGCCCGTTGGATTCATCAGACGCCAGGTGTCCACCAGCTCAAGATCTTGCATAGCTTTCTTGATCTGTTTCAACGCCTTGTAGGCGATAGCTGTCCTCGCGTCTGACGTGTCCACCAGGGGATTCAATGCACAGTTCAGATCCCCACCTAACAGTAATATACCCTCCCGGAAACCCTCCAGTTTAGTAAGCACTGTAGAGCAAAATTTATGTTGATCTTTGTTTGGGGCATACACGTTTGCTAAAGTGATAGCTGTTCCATTTGTAAGAACCCCTTTCACAAACACAAACCTACCCTCCTTATCCTGCTCGGTTGCCGTGACCTGCGGTGCCACAGATTTGTCGATCAAAATGGAAACCCCCTTCGCTTTATTGTTGGGAGAGTGCACTGAATAGCAGGTCGAGTATGACCTGTTCCCCAGGTAGGGGGCCTTGTTTTTCTGGAAATGAGTTTCTTGAATCATGGCAATGTGAGCTTTAAACTTCCTCAGCTCCCTAAACAAAGCGTGCCTCTTGGAGAGAGTATTCAGACCTTTAGCATTTATGGGGAGGATATTGAGACATAGGGGATTCATACTGGCTAGGGTGATAGCTCAGACCCACCCCATTGTACACCACCTGGGCTGAAGATTAAATCCTATGAGATTGTATGCAGAGCCTTCGTCCCCACCTCTAGTAGCAAAGAGAGAGCGAGAGAGGGTTAAGTATGTATAGAAAAGAAAAAAGAGAGAACACCAGGAGCGGGTAGAGACTACACAGGGAGGGACACAATAGGAGCCTACTACAGATAACCAGTCACACAGACAGCCCACAAATAACACACACCGAAAGAGGGTATGAGGAATTGGAACTATCACCGAGTGCAAGTCCCCTCAGTTTCCCCCCTGGCTTTCAAACCCTCCCTTGGAATGTGGAGGGCTAGGAGAACTACCTCACTGAGAAATAGCTCCAAGCGCTTTCAAAACAACGGCTCCATCCACAAACCCGGCGAGGCCTCCATCCCCTTGCTTCCTATAGGACCACCAGTGTCTCAAAATCGTGAGATTAGCTGGGAGAAGGGAGCAGACCCCTCTCAGCGCTCTATGTGTTCCCTCCTCCCCCCTCAGACCCTGGGCCAAACTCTCCCCTCTCTCCAGAAGCTCCTTCGCGAAATCATCCCATCCTCCAGGGCATACCTCCTCTAGCAGCATGCAGCAGGCGGGATTATCGAGGCGGCAATGTCGCCTCGCCACCGAAAACACCGGAGCCTTAATTGCGTGGTGTCCATGTCAGCCATTCCAGTAATACGGCGACCGGCCCTCAACGACGCCGCTACGCGCTGAGAGAGGAGCGCGAGCGCCGTCCCTGTCTCACAATGAAAGCCTCTGATTTTATCCGGGGGCGCCCTCGCGCCTTCCCTCCCGGCATCATACCCCACCTTTTGCGGACCGAAGGAGGGCGGCACGCCAGCGTAAATCCCAGCTCCATCGTTCTCATAAGAGCCGCCACGTAGATGGTACAGGCAGCGTGACTACGGAGCTTGTGACGTAGCGCCCTTCGCGATCAGCAAGAGACAGCTCGCGAGTGTTCTTTCTCCACCGTCTTCTCTTATAGCTCTCCCCCTCAAGCATAGTTTTTGTGCCATCCGTCTCCAGCCGGATATCCCGTACATCAATAAAGTGCATCACACCAGGGACCGCCCCACAAAACACCCAAAACATTTGGGGAGCAAAGATATATACTTCACCCCCAAGCACAGAAATAGATTCCACGTGAGATCATGGGCATAGAGCTAGAGACCCCCCACCCACTGAAACTCGTCCCCGGTAGGACTTAACTGTACGTTTAACAACCGATAGTAAACTATACAAACATGCCCTCCCAACCGCCCCCACTGACCAGCATGCTCTCTTCCCCGAGCTCCCCCGGCGGCACCCCCAGCGATCATGTAACATGGGGAAACCACATCAAAGGGAGCCAGCGAAGGTACTTAAACTAGGCATGGTTGAATTACCTATAATACTAAACAATCAAAAGGCCTAAAAGCTACAGGGAATGGGCCAATACACTAGAGTCTAAAAAGGGATCAATAGAAAACATCTTAGCTCCAGAGGCCTTGACGGCCGCAGCACCCGGCTTCTCAGCTCCTGGATCTGGATCGGCTCCTCGCTCGGTTGGCAGCCCTCGGGGAATAATCCCGGGCCACACGCTGGGACAGTCCGGTGCGGTCTTCACGAGCCGCTCTTCGTACCAGCTGCGGGATGGAAAAATCTTGAAGCCAGTCCGGTAAAGCTATCACAGGGATCCGCAGTTGGTTGCAAAAATCAGGTAAGTCCTCCGGCATCCGAAGCGTAGCAGTCTTGCCATTACTTGAGGCCGACAGGGCAAAGGGAAATCGCCACCTATAGGGTATGCCTCTTTCTCTTAGAAGCGCAGTGAGGGGTCTCAGCGCACGCCGATTTTGCAGCGTTATGCTCGACAGGTCCTGGTATAGTTGAATTTCGCTGTTGTTGAATAGGATGCTATCTCGATCTCTGGCCTTTGCGAGGATCTCCTCCTTCAGGGGAAAACTCTGCAAGCAGCAAATAATATCTCTGGGGGTAGAGTCTCCCATACTCCGGGGCCTAAGAGCTCGGTGCGCTCTAACAAAATCGATCTGGGTGCCCGGCGGCCTCTCCAAGAGGGAGTTAAAAATGGAGGACAGAGCCTCTTGCGTTTGGTCTGCTCTGATGTTGCATCTTCTATTCCTATTTTCGAGGTCTTCTAGGTGTCTGTAAAAATCCAACAGGTGTCTATTGTGCGCACGCACCACGTCTCGGACCTCGGTCAGTTTGATCGACGTGCTGGCTTCGGCCTTCTCAACTTTGTCAACTTTTTGGGATAGTTGTTGCAGATCCCCTCGCAGATCAGCGATTGCTGCACTGATTGACTCCTTAATCTCTCCCGCAAAGCTAGCCAGCTCACTGCGGGTGGGTAGTTGGCTGAGTTGCGCCGACAGCGCGCACTCCTCTTCCTCGGAGGCGGCAGCTTCCTCTCTCTCCGGTGAGCTGCATATGGAACGTGCGTCCGCCATGTTGGAGGCGCGTGTGTCACCTTTCCTCTGGCTCTGGAACATCTCCGGAAGCCCCTTACCGGTCGTCTTTGGGGTCTGAGAGGATCTGGGGGTCTTAGTGGATGCCCCGGGTTTGTTTAGGCGACCCATAGTCAGGGTAGCGTGCAGATAATAAGCTTCTTGGGGGACCTCGCCAGGAGCCCACAGATCAAGCGTCCATCTTGTTCCCCGGCCAAGCCACGCCCCCTAACCACCACTTTTTCACTTAAAATACTTTATTTATCACTTTCTAAATTGCAACAGCCAACACACACACACACAGCATGCTTCTCCAGAACACTCTAAAGTAACAGACTAGCTGGGATTCCTGACCTGGAACGCCTGGCCCTGTTGCTGAACAGCAACAAAAATACTGGCAACTATCAAAAACTTACCGACAAGTTATCAAAAATACCATCTGTGCCGATAAAATACTGGTAAAGTGGCAACCTTACTTAGGAGCGATGGGCTGTGTGGGATAGCTTTTTTTTTATCTTTTGCCTGAAATTGGACATTAAGCTTTATGCAGAAAGCTATTTTGTTATTTTGTTTTCCCACATTTGGAAGATAGAGTCTTCAGGTGCGTTTGTTGTAACATGCAGACGCTGCTAGCAATTGTGTATTTGTATTCTTCATTTGCTCTTTTGCAGTGTTTTCCAGCAAGTGGTCCAAGGCTGTTGGTACTCAGGTTTTCCCAGGTGGTACCTGCTACCAATGGCAGGTGAGAGGTAGGGGAACATGAAGGACTGAGGAACAGAGGCTGCAAAATTCTCCAGTAGGGGGTAAGGCAGACATTCCACAGCACAGAGTCCCCCAGTAAATTCCATAAAAGCCAGCATCGGAAGATGCTGCATGCTGGTGTTCCAACTATTGGATGCATTGCTTGGCCAAGACATCAGATCAGACAGTTCATGCAGCATCTTGGGTTCCCGGCATTGCTGGTATTATAGCATGCAGCAATTGGCTAGGTAACGCACTTTCAGTGTAGGTCCTCTTGCTGACCACTCCCTCCTGTATTGGGTGGCACCTAAACAAAATCCTAAGCTGCCCACTGCCTTTCCTGGGGCTCCACAAAATTCACCTTTTCCGGCGGCTCCCTTGGCGATGTAAACAATCGCTAACAATTGGGAACAAGCAAGAGTGGACGCATCCCCTCCATCTTAAGGCTGGGCGCACTCTCACCTCTGATTGCGAAGATCTGGTCTAAACAGAGCCATGCCCTAATATGCATGGCAAACAGCACTAATTGGATTAGTGCCTGTGCATGCACCTTAGGACCGGGGAAAGGTACGTTTGTATGGGCAATCTAGGGGGTTTCACACAGCGGGGCATCCTAAATCAGGATTGATATTATTACCCAGGACCTAGCTGTGGTGCACAAATGATGATTGCTTGGGCCTCTGGCAGGGGCATAAACTGATGCTGGGGACCAGGTATTAATAATAAACAAATAATATTAAGAGGTCGGGATGGGACTTTTATTTTACTTTAAGTTTTTGCTTAATTGAAGCTCATCCAAAGTGGGACACATTTTCTTCTTCTAAAGGTCTGGAAGTCATTGTAGCACATGAATTAAATTTAAGTAGGGGGGACACTTCTGAGATATTTGGGCTGCATACAAGCATAATGCCTCCTGACCTCCCCTATAACCTATGAATGATGGCTGGGCCCCTAGCTTGGGGTAAGACAGTCCAAGATCCAGCTGTCTTATCCTACTTTATACAGGTTAGAGATTGCACATAATGCACTTCTGTGTTCCTCTAAAAGACTCCAGGGCTGGGCAGACATGTTGGTCCTCTCTTTCTCCCTTTCCTCTGCGCCTTTCTCTATTTTCTTCCCTTTTCTCCCACCTTCATTGCCTGCCTTTCTCTCTCACACACACATACTTTATTCTTTCTGTTTTTCAACATTTCTTTTCTTTGTCTTTCTTCCCTCCTATGTCTTTCTTTTTTCCATTCCTTCTTCTCTTCCCTTCTCTTGCATTCCCCCATTTCTTTTTTTATTTTCCCTTCCTTCTTTACTTCCTTTCTCCCTTTCTCTTTTTGTCTCACCTTTTCTTGCTTCTCTTCCCTTTCCTTCCCCATCTGCTTTCTTTCTTCCTTTCTCTCTCTCTTTTTTATTTATTTCTTACATGCTTTCTTTCCCTTCCCTCTTTCATGCCTTCCTTCCCCTCGCTCTCTCCTTTCTTTCACTCCCTATCACACTTTTCTTTACCTCCTTCTTTCACACCTCCCTTCTTTTTCTCCCGGCCTTTCTCTATATCACTTTTCTTCTTTATTTTCTTTGTTCCTCTCTTTTATATCTGTCTTTCTTTCTTCATTACCTTTCCGCCCTGCTTCATTCACTTCCCTCTTTTGCTCTTACCTCTCTTTTTTACTTTTTGATTTCCACTCCTTTGTTTTTGCTTTTCACTTCCCCACTTCCCTTGTTCTCTTCCTCCTTCCTTTCTGCTTTCTTTCATTGTCTTCTCTCATACACTTTGTTTTTATCTGCCCCCCCAACCTCTGCCCCTCTCTACCCCCTCTTTATTTACTTTTCCCTTTCTCCTTCTACTCACAATCTGTTTTCTCTCCTTCTGATCCTATTTCTCCTTATTTTTCTTTTTCTTTCTCTCCTTTTTTATTCTTCTCTCATTCTTTTTAACTTTATATTCTTACTTTTCTTTTTCCATCCCTCTTCCTCTTTTTTTCTTTTCTTTCTCCTTCCTTCTCCCTCTCTTGCTCTATTCTTTTATTATCCTTTTAATTACTTTTCTGCCCCACAAAACCATTTTCTGTTGGGTCAGCCTGGGCCACCCCTTTGCACCTGGGCCTCATACTGGAGTCTTTTCATGATGGTGGCCCTGCTTCTATATATAGTGGACAATCTTATCTGTTACAAGTGAGTGGTTTTGCTCTGGTTCTGCTTTAAGGGAGCTCACACAGTTCATGGACTAAGATGGTAATTGTCAGACGCCGACACATGCGAGTCTCTGGTCTACAAGCAGAAGCAATTACCACTATTCACATTGACTCTCAAGATTTTTACTATCCCGGGGTTTGTTCCTCATCCCGATTGGGATGCCCCACTGTGTAAAGCCTCATTGGTCACCCAGCAATCCCATGGCACATGTGTGGGCTGTCAGCCAACCAGGCTTCCTAGATGTTGATATAAATGAGCAGCTAGGAAACCTTAATGGTAGTCTCTTCTGGCTGTGCTTTCAGACATGCCTGGTGTAGGAGTGTGCAGCAGCTAGTGGGATGCTGCTGGTGGCCTGATCATGCACCATGGGATCACCATTGAGAAACGCATAGCTGGGGACCACAGCACAACATCCCAAATCAGGATGCCCAGGGGGACGCCATAACCCGGCCCTGGATTCTTTTGCGCTTTAGAGCCGGGTTACCAGGGTTTTGATCCGCTTTTAACATACCTAATTTATTTAGAAAGATCTGTCAAAACAGATAAGACGATCTGATTTACCGACAATACACAAGACTGCCACTAGGTGTCCCCACTGCTCCACTCTTGAGCTCAGGAGGCAGGCGCATGCGTATTGCCGCACAAGGCAGCTGACAAGATCACGTGAGCAGAGTGCGGAAGTTGCGAACTGCTGCAAAGATGGAAGCGGCGCTTGAGCAGCATCTGGAAGATACGTAAGCGCTTTATTTCTGCTGAAACGAGTAATGCTTGAGCGGGAACCAGTGTGCAGTGTGAGACTTTCCAGAATGGGGTTACTGGACATTTAGTAACATGGATGTACGTTTTGTCTAATGCAGATTCCTGGCAAAAGCGGACCTACAGTCTAAGCTGATTTTAGGTCCCTTTTACTCGCTGATTAGGGAGCCCCCACCACCAAAGTTAAAGGCTCTTGTTAAGCCTGGCATCTCTTTATGATGGGGGAAAGGAAATATCTTCACACTATAGTGAAGCCTCTCAACTTATGTGTAGTTACGTTTTTTTTAAAGTGGAACAAAACCCACCACAATCGGCCTGGGAATCTATCCGATTTGGGCCAGGCCACTTGGGTTCTGTTCCACTTTAAAAAGTAGCTAATGTCCTAATTAGTCTGCTTTTAAACTTTCCCCCGATCAGGGGTGCCCTGCTGCGTGAAACCCCCCAGGACGCCGAGACCAACTCACCTCTTCCATACGAGCAGCGTCTCAGAGCGTGCTGACGACCGCATACCCCACTTCCCTCTAATAGGGAGCGTGCCTGCGCCGGCCATCCACAAATGCCTGGGGTGGGCACGCGCCCTGCTAGAGGGATAGCGGGGATGCGGCCTCTGCTTGCACTTGCGCTGTTGAACTGGGAAACAAGGTAAGTGAATAGAGCGACTTGGGGGATTTCACACAGCGGGATATCCCGATTTTGGATGCCCCGGGGGGGGTGAATCTAACTATTCCCGGGCTGATCGACTCCCTGTTTTTTTTTCACTTTAAAGTGGACCAACACCCAGGATTTTGACTATCCTGGGTCTTGGTCCACTTCGGTGGGGCACCCCCGATTGGGGTGTCCTGCTGTGTGAAACCCCCCCGAACCCCCCGAAAAACTCACCTCTCCCCGCTCCCAGCGCCGACGGACAAGCGGCTCCGCCGCCGCCTCCCGCGCGTCCCTCTTGACGCGCCCGCGCCGGCCATTCGCAGACGGCAGGCGCGCGCACGCCTAGAGGTGCACGAGGGAGGCGGCGGCGGCCGGGGTAAGGAGTTTGGGGTGTTTGGGGAGGTTTCACCCCGTGGGACATCCCGATCTCAGATGTCCCGCGGGGAGGGAGGTGATCGGCCCGGGAATCTTATAGATTCCCGGGCCGATCACCCGTGGGTGTTGGTCCACTTTAAGCCCATGTGTGGACAGCACATACCCACTACCTCTGTGTTCCATTGTAGCAGGCTGTCATTCTGCCATCCCACATACCGGACGCTGGTGACCAAACAGGTTCTCTGAGCTGGCAGACACAGTGAACCCCTCAGGCCAATTGGATTGGCTGCCAGCAGTTACTAAATGGCCCCTGAACTTGGAGCAGAAGGCTAAGTACTGGGCTGCCGAGTCCTTGGCTTGTGGCATGGGGAGACAAAGCGGGCATCTGGAATCTGGATGCCACCGTACTGCTGGGGTAGGGTATGTGTAAGGGTATGTGATACAGCAGATTTTGATGATCCGTGTTGGCACAGAGGGAATTCCGAGCAGCTGGTGGTCACATGGTCTGGGACTCTTTTCAGTGGACTGTCAGATTTTGAAGGGGTATCACAGTGCAGATCACTGATACTGGGGTTTGCAGGTATGTATGCTCAGGGGGCTGCGATCTGAGCCCCCCCTCTCTGCTTAGCAGATTGACAAACAATACCCATTTTCTCAAAAATGGATGTTGATGTGTTTGAACACAGCAAGATTTTTTTTCAGTAAGGTCTCACCTAGTAGTGCTCTTATAGTGTATATACATAAGGCTGGCAACCATTCAGACTCAGACTTTAGATTGGCTTAGTCATCCCAGTCGGGAAACATACACTGACTGAAATGTAAGCCTAAGAAAAGGTAAGTAAATTGCTTACTGCTTCCGTGATGATGAGCTATGAGGCAAGCTAAGGCTAAAAGCAGCCCAGCCCGGATGCTGCAGGAAAGCTTGTGACTACCAATATGTCGGCTGGTGGTCACATGCAAAGGAGAAGTGCAGATGCGCTTATCTGAGGTTCATTAAAGTGGACCAACACCCAGGATTTTGATTATCTGGGTTTTGGTCCACTTCAGGGGGGCACCCCGATTAGGGGTGTCCCGCTGTGTAAAACCCCCCAGAACCCCGAAAAACTCACCTCACCACGCTCCCACATAGCCACGGACAAGCGGCGGACAAGACAGTGCGCCCGCCGCCGCCATCCCGATCTCGGATGTCCCGCGGTGAGGGAGGTGATCGGCCCGGGAATCTATAAGATCAGGGGTGGGTGACAGTCCACTTTAAAGCTTAGTGACCATAGCAGGACATGTCCTTCCCAGCTCAGCCACGGCCCAGAAATTGAAGCGAAGATAGCGGCTTCACTTAGATTATATACAGTATTTACATATAAGCTGAGATTTTGAGAAACCCACAAGCTTGGGGGAGTTTTATTCGGTTTGGGTGTATAAGTGACCCCTCCTCTCATTAGCCAATGTGTTTATATGGAGTTTTAATATTACACAATTTTACAATACACCTCCTTTAATTTTTAATATATTTGATTAACTGAAATTTGTAATTATTTTATTCCAGGATGAAAAATCCATCTATAGTAGGAGTCTTATGCACTGACTCGCAGGGAATGACTTTGGGATGTAAGTGATTCTAACAAATGATTCAGGTTGTTTGGAAATAGTCAGACATCTTGATGAATGTAAGCTGTGTCCTGCACTGGTATGTTCTAAAATCTGTTTAGCTGATGTGTCATGGTAAGAAAATGTCTTTTATCTGAACATTTTATGACCACAGTATCTTGAGTAAATAATCATATATACACGTCTAGCCTCCTACAGCCTCTATCTCACACTGTGCAGGGTGCTTACACCAATCATTTCTGCTGTGAGCCCAAGGGTAGGAGCACTTCTTGTCTTAAAATTGATGTGGACTGCAGTAAGTTATACTGTATATAATTTATAATTTCTTGAGATAGAGGGTTGTAAGTATACTTGATTTTAATTTGTTACCAACATATGGGTAAAAAAATGTTCAATCCCCCATCCCACAGATTGGCATTTATTTTGAAATCCTTGTACAGAGACTCTAGTAAAAATGTATTGACCAACATAATGCTGTGTTTGTCTTGTGACCTGTAGCATTTTAGACTAAGCTCTCCTATATTTCCTCTGTTCATAGCAGAGGAGCTCAGGCCTGCTGAACGTCTTATGACAGCAGTTGCCATTGTTGGCATGCTTCTCAAATCCAAAAATCCCAGGTTTTGGCCTGTACTCGTGGGATGCCCTGCTGTGTGACTCCCCTTCGGTCCACTGATATACATACCTTTCTCACTGTCCGACAGCGCAGGCACGACTCCAATCCGTTTCTTTAGCTGCATATATAAATGAGATATAGAGTTATACAGGAGATGTTGCCATCAGTGTTTCACACAACAGGGCATCTTAAATCTGCATGCCCCAGGGGTGAGTATTTAACTGGCCCACTTTAAACGGAATGTCCAGGCTAAAACAAAGAACGCCTATACTCCTCCTTTGCCCCCCTTAGCTCCTCTGTGCTAATCTGATCTGCCCCTGCAACTCCACTGCCCAGCACTGGTATCTCCATGCTTACCAAGGGTGGGGGATCCAGACATTTTTTTGTCGCCGAGCACTGGCAGCCTCCCCTGCCTTCGTCCACTAAGACTTGTTTCAACGCCACCTCTTTCATTCTAATGGTGGGGATGTTAGAGAGCCTAAAGCTGATTTGATGGACACCATCATATTTTTGAAAATGCAGACAAAAATATAGGATGCAATCCCCAGTCCTCCTATAACAAGCAGTGTGGCAGAATACCCCCTCAATACCCCTATATCAAGCAGTGTGGCAGAATATTCCCTCAACCCCCCTATATCAAACAGTGTGGCAGAATCCCTTTACTACCAGGCAGTGTGACAGACACCCCCCCCTCCAATTCACCTATGACAAGCAGTGTGCAGAATTCCTCTATAATGGGCAGTGTGGCAGAAACCCCCCTAATCCCCCTAGAACAAGCACTGTGGCAGAATCTCTCTAATCCCCCTATATCAAGCAGTGTGCAGAATCTCCCCCCCCCCAATCCCTCTATATCAAGCAGTGTGTCTGAATCCCCCAACAGCCCCCGCCCCCATATCAAGCATTGTGGGAAAAAAAACTCTATAATCCCCCTATAATTAATTCCCCTATTTTAAGCAGTGTGCAGAATCCCCCATGCCCCTATACCAGTCAGTGTGACAGAATCCCCCCTAAAACAAGCAGTATGCAGAATATCCCACAATCCCTCTATAACAAAGTGCTGCAGAATCCCCCCCCCCCCCCCCCAATTCGCTGAGGCAAGTTACTTCCCTGGCACGGAATCCATTGATGCTAGCATGTGTGTCTGGGAGTGTGTGCATGCGCATTTGGGGGTGCATGTGTGGGTGTTTGCACGCGCTTCTGGGCGTGCATGTATGTGTGTCTGGGAGTGCGGGTCTAGGGGTCCAAGGTTGCCTAGCAACAGGGAGAAAGGAGAGGAGCACAACCAGGGTGATGAGCATGCTTGTGTCTGTAGCAAGATCTTAAGCTTTTATGGAGCTTGCCAGTTATGCTGATTATGCTTCACCACAGACCCAAGGGCCAAGCCCACTTTCTTCAGAGGATAAACTGTAAGGTGAAAATGTAAACCTTGATATTTCAGCCATTTCTTCTTCAATTTAAGAATGAAAATCAGTTTAGGAAAGTGCCAAACGTAGCCCAACACAATGGGCTACTCATTGGATTTGCCTTCTTTATAGAACACTTTAACCCTTTAAGTGTCAGCCTACCTGGAGTTTTTGTCACATTCTGTTGCCAGACCATTTTGCACTATTTTGCGCTCCCCACGTTTAAATGTGATTTTGGAAGGGATTTCCAGGGATTTCCCAGGAAAATGATATATTGTTTTTTTCAGCAGAGTCTGGGCTTTAACATGAAATGTCTTGTTTGTCATTTGTTAGGTGTATTCTTAATATTTTTGGGTGAAATATGTGCAAAAAAAAAAAAAAAAAAAAATTTTTACATATTGTAGTTTTTTTTGTAATAAAAAATGTAAGTTTGTCAATGAAATCTTATTGCGTGTGAAATCCCAATTTCTCTCGGTTACAGCGGTACCACATATGTATAGGTAGACACCCTTTCCTGCCCAGGAGACTCCCCCAAACTGAAACAGCGCTTTAGGGGATTTTCAGATAAAATACAACTATGCTACGCAATATGCGCACCTTGCAGTTTTTCCAGAAAAACAACCCTTTACATTTGAAATACCCCCAACAAACTATATATTCTCTGGAAGTACACACCTCAGGCTTTCTAGGCGTACCAGGCTTGTTGATGTGGCCATAGTTTTCTGGAAGTAATCCCTCAATGGATTCTTTGGTTGCAAAGAGTTTCCCTAAAAAAAGGATAAAAAAGCAGAATCAAAGCCACATTTTCCTAAAAAACTACATACAAACAAGAAAAAACAAGTTTAATCTGAAAACGCAACAACCTCCGAACAGAACGATACCCAACATGCATAGCTACTGTCAAGGGAAGAGCTGCCAAACACCCCAAAGTAAAGCATGTGCGTAACGGTAATTTTACTTGAAAATTTCAGCTCTGCAGACAAAGTGCGCACCTTGCGATTTTTCAACCAAAACAACCCTTGACATTTAGAATATCCCCCATAAACCATATATTCCCTGAAAGTACACACGTTAAGCTTTCTAAGGGTACCCAACTTGTTCTAGTGGGCTCATCTTTCTGGAATTATTACCTCAAAGAATTCTTTGGTTGCGCAGGGTTTCCCTAAAAAATTTATAAAAAAGCTGAATAAAAAACACCTTTTCCTAAAATTTAAATATGCAAACCAGAAAAAACAAGCTAAGTCTGAAAGCGCAAGGTCTCCCGAACAGAACAATACCCAACATGCATAGGTACTATTAACCCTTTTAATTGCCAGCCTACTTGAGATTTTGTCACCCTCTGTTGACAGGCCATTTTTCCCCATTTTGTGTCATGTTTTCGCCATGTTTTGCGCCATTTTTGCTGGAACTTTCAGGAAAATTATATATATATATTTTTTGCAGCAGAGTTTAGGCTTTAACATGAAATGTCTTGTTTGTACATTTTTTTTTTTTTACAATATTATTAAGTAAAAAAAATAAATAAATAAATAAAAAATTTTTTTTGAAAATTGACTCCTTTATTTTAAATAAAAAATGTATTTTATTAAGGAAAATCATATTGCATGAGAAAGCCCCATTTCTACCGATTAGAACGGTACCACATATTTATCGGTAGCCCCCTGTTCCTGCCCAGGAGACCCCTCTAACTGAAACAAGTATTTTATAACATTCACAAAAAAAATACAAATACCATCCACACTACAAAGGGTTAAATCGAGAAAAAAAATGACATGGGGAGGGGGACCCCATTTTTTTTTTGATTTTTAAGGGTTAAAAACCCTTAAAAATCAAAAAAAAAATTGACGTGGGGTCCCCCTTACCCAAAGTAACCAGCCCGGGACCAGCTATGGGGGCTTGTAGGCACAGAGTGGGGGGGCCAGCTTTTGTGGCCCCCCCACCCTGCAGCCTACGAGCCCACATAGCCTATGTGGGCCCGGGCTCTTCTGCCCCCCCCTGGCCTTTGGAGAGGCAGGTAATGGGGGTGCCGGGGGTTAATGGCAAGCCACCCGCTAGCGCAGGTGGCTTGCCATCCCCCCAGCCTTGTGAACTGGTATAGGGGTCATGGACCCCTTACCAGTTCACAAGGGGTTAAAAGTAAATAATCACACAGACACAAGCAGAGAAAAAAATATTTTATTAATTTTTATTTTTTTTTTACACTGTACTCACCTCCCATCCATCCTGGAGCACTCTGTCCCTCGGCGATCACTGGCTTCTGCTCACTTGCAAGAAGCCTTTTATAGCTGCTGGATGACAGAACACAAAGGGTTAATAAAAAAAAAAAATGACATAGGGTCCCCCCTCCCAGGGGGGGCGGACCCCATTTTTTTTTTGATTTTTAAGGGTTAAAAACCCTTAAAAATAAAAAAAAAAATGACGTGGGGTCCCCCTTACCCACAGTAACCAGCCCGGGACCAGCTATGGGGGCTTGTAGGCACAGAGTGGGGGGGCCAGCTTATGTGGCCCCCCCACCCTGCAGCCTACGAGCCCACATAGCCCATGTGGGCCCGGGCTCTTCTGCCCCCCCCTGGCCTTTGGGGAGGCAGGTAATGGGGGTGCCAGGGGTTAATGGCAAGCCACCTGCTAGCGCAGGTGGCTTGCCATCCCCCCAGCCTTGTGAACTGGTATAGGGGTCATGGACCCCTTACCAGTTCACAAAGGGTTAACAGTATAAGAAAAAAGACAGACACAAGTTTTGTAATATGTTTATTAAAAAAAAAAAAACATTTTACCTTTACTCACCTCCGATCTTCATATGCATTGTCCCGCGGCGATCTGATGCAGGTGACAGCTGGGCAGAGAAGGGGGGAGGCAGGCGATCGGAGGATCGCCTACCTCCCTCCTTCTCCGCCCAGCCATCACCGGCATCTGAGAAGAGAACTGCCGGGTGCCCCGATGACACCCGGCGGTGACGTCATTAGCCCCGCCCCCAAAGGGGCGGGGCTTAACAGCAAGATGGCGGCGCCCGTCGGGAGAGGAAGGGGAGAGCCCTTTCAGGCTCTCCCCTGAAGCTGAAGAGGCTGGGGGGGGCGATCGGAGGCCCCCCCAGTGAAGAGGAGACCCGGAGGGAGGCAGCGCGACTGCAGGTAAGTAAATGTCATTTGTATTTTTTTTTTTTTTTTACAGTTAGCAGCTGCTGCTGCCAAACGGGGGGGGGGGGGGGGGGGTGCTATTCCGGGGGCTCTCCTGGAGCCATCCGACCCCCCACGGGGGATCGGATGGCACCAAATTAAAGAGGAGACCCGGCTGAATCCAACGAGGGGTCAGGTGAGTATTTTACTTTTATATTTTTTTTACTGTGGGGGTTTAAATTCAGCTACGTGAGTCTCACGTAGCTGGCACTTAAGTGGAGTAGAGGCTGCTACGTGAGACTCACGTAGCTGGCACTAGAAGGGTTAAGGAAGCAAAACTTTGCTTTTATCCTGGACAAACCCCATAAAGAGTATCATTGGGCCTGATTTTTCCATCACTTGCTACATTGGTGCAAAATACAATTTGTATATATTTTTTCACACTGGCACATGTTGCTGCAGTGGAAGAAACACATTAACGTTGCAGCAAAAATGTTATTTTATCTTTTGCACTACCCTAATTTTTCACCAGTAGGGTATAGTCAGGCCGATAGTGCTTGATAAATCAAACCCATTTTATCGATTGCGAAATCTCGGTAACTCAGGTATTATTATAAGGTATTATTTTGACATGTCGGCTTTTCCACCAACTGTTTTTATTTCTCTGCAGGTTGTGGAAGCTTATCTGATGAGCATGCTGGCGTTATTTCTATTCTTCCCCAGCTAGCATCTAAGCTAACTAGTGACCCTACTGATATACCTGTTGTTTGTTTGGAATCTGATAGTGGGTAAGGCAAAATGCATTTAAGTGTAAAAAGTAACAAGCACGCAAGACAAATCCTTTTACAAATGTTGTTGAGGAGTTGCACGCTGCCACACTTTGAGCACAAAAACTCATTATTACAACTTTCTTTAAGATATAAAGGTATTACTTTTGTGGAGTTTCTAAATCGGACATTGCTCACCTGTGGCATCCATTGCTGTGTTCAGGACCGCATGCTCTGCCTGCAGTTCTGGCTTCCAGGCTCTAGGTCGGTATGTGCGGTGTACAATCGCAGACCAAGGCACACCCTATTATCTGTGACCACCTAAGACTGGTCTCATACATTGGCATACACTTCTAGGCCAGCAGTACAGGAGCTGTCGGAAACAGCAGAGCCATTAATTTTGTGGTGGATGGACTGGTACCAGGTCTGATTTGGAAACGCCACAAAAGTGGAGTCTCTTCTCTTATGTATGCAAATATAGGCCTTTCAGAAAATTGTTTAGAAGTGGACTATCCTATTATCCTATTGTAAAGGGTTTGTTACAAACAAACACTAAACATAACCCTGTTTGCTTGCTACATCAAAGTTAAGAGTGAAGAAGTTTATTTCATATGACACAAACCCTAATCCCGGTATCCTCAGAGGAGTCTAATGTGCAGTTATTGCTAATATTTTATTTGGTTCTATCACCACTTTTGGCGTGTTTGCTTGCTCCTCTTTGTTTACTTTGAAGGAGGCACGTTCATTACTTTTTTGATATACAAACTGTGATTCACAGTAATAAAAGCCAATCAAGGCCTGACTCATGGGCCTCATTATATATCTATTTTTTCTTCCTGTAAGAATAAATTAAATTTTACAGTGGAACAAAACCCAGGCTCTCGTTTATAGCGGCTGCATCCACTGCAGCGTGCGCTCCTGCCCCCAGCCTATCTGAATGGCTGGGCGCGGGAGCGAGCACACAAGCCAAAGGTGCAGGGGAAGCGGGCGCCAGTGTTTACATCAGTGAGAGAGCCCGAAAGCCGGTGAGTCAGCTGAATCAAAACAATGACAAGGAATTAAAAGTAAGGTTACAATACTGCCATGTACAGCAATGATCTGTCCCAGGTGTTTCTATTTAGGCTACTTTAGGCTATTGGCATAAATAGAAACACCCGGGACAGATCATTGCTGTACATGGCAGTATTGTAACCTTACTTTTAATTCCTTGTCATTGTTTTGATTCGGCTGACTCACCGGCTTTCAGGCTCTCTCCCCTGCACCTTTGGCTTGTGTGCTCGCTCCCGCGCCCAGCCATTCAGGTGTTCAGATTGCCTCATGACTACCAAGGGAGCTCATAGATAGTATATTCATTTTTGCACTATTAACTCTTGCATCTTTTACTTACCGGTAATATTTATTCCACTAGCACTTTATTCTATGGATTGTGCAGATATATAAATAAGATTATGGATTTATTCTATTGAGTACTGGATTGTATTGCTGTTTACAGCACCTTAGACTAGGCACCAGTAGTGTATTAAGCACGGTCACTTTAGTATATTTAGTGTTTACATCCAATTAAGGAGTCAATTGAATATTAATTTTTTGCACATTATACCCATTTTTGGTTTAGGAATTAGGACGGCTTATTATCAATCTGTATCATGTTTAGCAGCCGCATGTACTATTAATTTATTATCCTTTTAATATCAATTTAATTAGGATTAATCAAGTTCTTATTGATATTATATACATTTTTGCTGTACACTTCCCGTGTGTTCTAGATATATGTTTTAACGTGTGCTGTATCTATGTCTTTTGTGTTTTTTATAATATATATATATATATATATATATATATATATATATATATATATATATTTTTTTTTTTTTCATTTTATTGTCTCTTAGTGGTGCCCTCACCTGCCCTTTTTCTGTTGTTCTGTGACCCGTGTGAAACCCCTCAGATTGCACAACTTACGTGTATGGGCTCTTGTCCAGTCAGAGCCGTTTGTGAAGACTGTCATTCATCGAACGGCTCTGATAGGCTTCAGTGAGGAGGGAGAGCGGCCGCACCCCCAGACCAGACCAACACAACCAGCAGTGCTCATTTGCATCCCTCACCCAGGGCAATTTAGATTGCTGCACATAAAATTCAATTACCTTTTTCTAACTCCTGCTGTAGTACATTTTAGAAAGAAAATGGCAGCTCATGCATTTGCAGGCCACCTGCAAACAGGAAATGGTGCTGAGCATCCTGTTACTGTGCATTGTCAGTTGTGTCAATTGAATCTAGGCAGTAGCATGGCTGAGATGCTGGAAGAGGAAGCTCCAAAATGTTTCTTTTCCAACTGTGCTAGGCTGTTGGTCCAGTTTAAACAATTGCCAGGGCACTCGGTGACATCATGGTTGGTCATTAGCCATGCAGCTCTTCCTGGGCGCGATAAGTGAGCAGTGCAGGGATGCCAGGGGAAAAAAAAAGTCTCAGACACAGGGGTGTTTGGGAGGGGACCAAGATGGCCGCAACGGGATAAAATAGAGAGCGGCGAACAATCGAATGGCAGCAGGTTAACATATTTTAAAACTGAGGGTATCAGGGATAGCATTACTAATGGGAATCTTAGCTCCGAAGTGTTGGATGAAATTCCACTTTAATCTATCAGATACTTCTGTTTTATTATCTGCTTTTCTTGGAGGTTTAAACATTTTAAAGTATTGCTTTGCTCCTTTCTTTTACAGCATGCTTCAGTTTTTCTGCGTGTCCTATGAAAAAGGACCTATTTGAGTCCTTGGTTCCTTGGTAACTTGGCTTGTGAAATGGCCTTCAAAAATGTATCTCATAACAGCCTTTTACTCAAGTCTTGCGCGGGGGGGGGGGGGGGGTTGCGAGTTGTCGGGTATTGTCTTTATCATGTTCCCCCTTAGAAGTGGACATGGGGCAGTAGGAAGGTGGGGCTGGGATTCGAGTGTTGGTGTGTTATACTGCAAGGCTCAGCTTCTGTACAGAACTGCCACAGGGTCACAGTAATAGTCAAGGTGTGCTTTATTTATAGTACTCCAGAGAAAACCTACTAGGAACTTATCCTGTATGCATCTATTTGCTGTTTCCTCTTCCATGTCATAAATATTGTATATTGCCTGGTCAATTCCCAGTCGTGTCCCCCTTGGGAAAATAAAAAGTGTTCTAGTGCACTTCTATTCTACGGTATTACAAAAACACTGCTTTAGTGATTCACTTACTTTTTTTTTATAGGACTATTATGATTCAGAAGCACGACCGACTGACGGTTGCCATCCACAAAATGTCCTCCTGAAGCATTGTGGTAGAAATATGCCAAATAAAAAGAAAAAACAGCTTTTGAAGTATTAACATTCTGTCAGCAGCCTGGAGATTAGAAGTTGAACTGTACATTTGATAAACCTATGCTGTTCATTTTGTCAAAAGAAGTAGATACATTACTTTTATCTCTGTGAAGGTCTATTTTGACCCAGGTCATCATATTTCTGAAGGTTCCTGTTTATCCAAGTGCTGGTACATCTGTAGTAATATATAAAAGCAGCTTGCTATTTCTTTATTACTTTTCTAAGTTTTTTTACTTAATTCAGAATGACTTTTATAAAAAGCAAGCATAAAATACTGTTGAGTGTTGCTCCGATCATGGTGTCATTTAGGGTCAATTGGAGGTAAGTTGTTGATTGCACAATTGGAGCTCTGAGAACAAGTTCTCTCATCTGTCCAAGATGGAGGAACCAATCATGAAAAAAGCAGCTAAAGCCACATTCATTGGTGTTTAATATTTGCCCATCGAAGTTTTAATATGGCCCTTATAGCTCCAGTTTTTTAGGTGCAAACCGCATGCAAATGCAATATGCACACACTTTAGTGTACTCCATTGGCCCAGTTTTGATTATAGCAGAAAAAAAAGTGAAACCCACTCAAATTACACCCCCATTATCCTCCGGAGCTGGAACCCAACTTGGCAGTACAAAAAAAGTAGTTAGCCCGGCTGCTTTGAACTTACAAAGGCAGTTTCCAACCGGGGAATGGGCTCTGGGCAGGTTTGGGTGATCATGTTTAACAGTGGTATTCTCCAGGGCAAGTTTTACAAAACCAGTTGAATAAATAGCAAAATGGCTTCAAGAAAAATAAAGCAGGTCCAGTTTGTTTGACTTACTACTAGAAATGTAACTATGTTTGTAAAAAAATAAAAGATAATTGGCTGTACATTGTACTTTTGGGCTCTTGCAGAGTTTACCTTTGGGTGCACTTTTGGGTGTGAACTGAAACTTACTGAATGAGCTCTTTGACGCACACAAAGGTGCAATAAAAATGTTTGCTCTAATTGTGTCTTCTGTAGGGCATGTTTTCCAGGCGAGTTTTCCGGGGAGGTAAAAAAAAAAAAGGTATGAAAAAAAAGCAAATTCTTTAGCAAACATCATAGGGTGTTGTTGCTAAACTTTCATGAAATTATCGTTACCTCATTGGAAAAATGATTTTTTTGGGGGGTGGGGGTAAATTAGCACAAATATTATCAAACTTTTTTGTGTTAAAGTCAAACGCTCACTGATATGTCCATTTCTGTTCACACACAAATATGCACCCAAAGTTAAAACTACTAAAAGAATTAGCACGATCCCTCCACCATGTCACCTTTTTTGTCAGGTTAAATTTGTTTATAAATACTTTATTCAACAAACAAAAGGTGTAACAGTTACATTATGCAGAAAGTACAATGACAATAAAATCTTTTATGTCCAGACAAAGCGGTCATGTGTTCCTGTCGACACGCTATAAACGGACAACAGCATTGACAATCTGACCAAAATAGAAGCAATAATATTCTGTAAATCAAGGGAGGAAGGGGGGAGATGGTTATGCCAAAAGGAACAAACTAACAAGGTTAAGAATTGGAAGGGGGGGAGATAGAGGGAGGTGGAAAGGTATACGGATGGGGAGATAGTAAGCACCAAGGGTGTGTAGAGTCAAGAAACACCATCCAACTATACCAAGTGATGGTAAATTTCTCGAACCCCCCCCGTCCTTTGTTAGCAAGAGATTCTCATACCGTATCGTTCACTTTCTGCACCCACAGTGCCAATGAAGGGGGATTCTCTTGTTTCCACAATAACAGGATACAGGCCTTAGCCGCGTTCAGCAGCTGACATTGGAGTGATTTTTTGTAATCTTTGAGGGGGGCCTTTTGTTAGGTGAAGTAGACACACGCCCGGGTCATCTGGGAGGGGGCAGTCCGAAATCGAATTTGCTATCCTCCTCACAGAGTCCCAGAATGGTCTAAGTTTGGGGCAAGACCAGACGATGTGTAAAAGGTCACCCCCCTCACCCGCATCTCCAACAATCCGCCGAAGAGTCCGGAACCACTTGTTGACCAAGGTGGGGACCGCATACCAACGGGTAAGTATCTTGTAGTTGCACTCCTGAAATTTGCTGCAAATGGATGTTTTATGCAGAGCGGAGAGGAGTCTCCTGATCATATCCGGAGAGAAGGAAACGACAAAATCCATTTCCCATTTCTGACAAAGGATGGGGTCCCTTCGCCTAAAGGTAACTTGTACATGTAGGAGAGGACGTGTTTTTTCCACACAATTGCTAGAACAAATCTCAAAGGGAGTGAGAGACCTTCGTCTCGAGGGTATATCTCCTAGGGACCGTAGAAAGTGTAACAGTTGGGTACTTTGCCAGCTTGTCCAGCTCGATAAACCCTTGGCTTGAGCTAATGAAGAAAGGTCGGCCCAACCCCTGTTTGCCCAGAAGTGGTTAGTTCTAAATATTCCTGGTCAGGTTAAATTTGTAACATTTCTATACATTTTCCTGGACAGTGTGTATTGGTAAATAGTTTTTTCCTCATTGCTAATAAAGCTCATGACTAATTATATCTGCTTGGTCTAAGGTGTGTCAAAATATGGGAGATGTAGCACCATTGATACCCTACAGATATTTCAGGCAAAGGCAATTGATACACCATTGTTTGGGCTACGTTCTAAACTGTTTTCCGTTTTAATACGGATACACATTCGTGGACTTCCAAATGCAACTGCGCATGTCTGCACTCCCAGATGCACATCTTTGCACTTCCAGATGTGCATGCACACACTCCAAACACGCATACCCTCCAACCAACAAGTGCATGCTCTCCCAGATGTGCATGTGTGCTCTCCCAGACACACATGCGCGCACTCACAGATAGGTAGGAAGCTGGGTAAGTGGCTGTGTCCTAGGGATGGAAAGTAGATCGCTGTGTCAGTGCTCAGGTAGGTAGGTGGGTGTGTCAAAATATGGCAGATTTAGCAACAGTGATATCCTATAGATATTTCCGGCAAATGCATTTGTTAGACTTTTGTATTGGGCTACGTTTGGCACTGTCCTAAAATATATCCCTGATATATCAAGGTTTACAGTCTCACCTAATATCTGTTCTGAAACATCCTAGACTCACATGCGCAAACCCAGGACGTGTATGTGCGCACCCAAATTATCAATTAAAGTGCAATAGTCTCAATATACAACTAAAAGAGGAACATCAGTGGAGGTTAAAACCTCCCCCAAAACTTCATTGAACTTCTGCCCTCCCATCTGGGTTTACCTTTGGGTAATTTTTACTCACCTCACCAGGGCAACCATCTTCTGGATCCCTCGGATTCCAGGTGACCATCTTGCATCCCATCAGGCACTGCGTGCAGTCTTCGATCTTGCATCTGTGCAGCACCCATGAATGAGATGCAATGGAGCCACCTGTAATCCTGCGACTTTTTCAGAGATTGGCGTTGGACATTGAAGAGCACGGCTAAAGCTGTGCTTGTCAGTTAGCGATTGCTAAGCTGATGGGTGAGGATCGGACCCTGAAGCAGCCAGATGTTGCCGCAGCGGCGACATCCGAAAGGTAAGTAAAGGCAGATGGTGGGGGGGATCGGCCCCTTTTTATTTTAGGCCTGATGTTCCTCTTTAAAGTGACCAGTGCAATAAACCTGTAGTATCTAAAATGACCTGTGCATATACTTCAATGCCTCATGTATAAAAGCAATTCATGCTGGTCAGAAACCTGTGAACAAAAAACAACCATAATGTACTATTATGCAACCCCTAAATCATGCCCACAATAAATGTAATAACAGTAAACAATAATATAACCTTCTCTTCAAGAGACAACGGCACCCCACTATGCCCCCACTTCTGACCCACACGTTCCTTGGCCGACTGCCTCTGGGAATTTGCAATGATGCTGTGGTGACCAGCGCTCGCCTTTTTAAATGTATTCTCAACCAACCACTTCCTTAGTTGCTACCCTCCACACCAGTAGAAAATAAAAATAATTACAGAGTGCATCTTGGTGTTAATCCAACTGACGCGCATCTGGCACTTGTATACAATCAAAAATGTCATGCAATACAGAGGCTCTGCTGTAATAGTGCTTCTGCCCGGCCTGTCTTTCCTGTATATGACCCTCAGCGTCCCGTCAGAACGAGGCCCAAATCACTGGTCTATGGTGCAGAGCACTGTGCATCCAGGAAGGGCCCCCAGCTAGTGGGCATGATTTGGGGATTGCATACTAGTACAGTATGTTTTTTGTTTCTGACTATCTTGAATTGTTTATATACATGAGGTGTTGAAATATATGCTTCTCTTGTTTTGGACAGGTCACTTTATGTAGCACAGGTTTATTGCACAGGTCACTTTAGGTTGTATATTTAGACTTGCGCCTTAATTGATCGTGGCTTTTTGGCGGTCGGGTGGCAGTGTGCGTTTTTCTGCCTCCTTCGCTACTACGCTCGTACTACGCTCCGCGGCGGGAGGCGCTATTGGTGCTGCGGCGGTGCGTCCCTTCCTTGGCGCTCGGTGCCTTCTCTGATGCCAGAGCCGCTTTCGCGCCCTTCGCCGCGCCCGCCCCTCGAGGTTCCGTACGGCAACACCATTTTGCTGCCTGTGCTGGCCATTGTAAGAAGGCCGTGTGCTGCTGGGGCCATTCTGTGCTACCGCTGGCGATCTTGGACACGTGCCGGGCTCTTCCTGTAGCCTTCTTCTGTGGGTCTGACTGTCGCTGCTGTGACCACGGTGCTCGCTTTCTATTGGTCGTGAGTTCTCTGCGGGGGTTGCTGTTGGGCATGTGCTGCAGGATACTTATGGCTTCTCATGCTTATGTATTTCAGGGGATAGCAGCTTGTGGTTCTCCCGGTCAGATACTCCCCTCCCCCCCTCCCGGTCCCTTCTCTGTGGGCATCCCTTGGGGGCATCCCGGGCGGCTTCTTTTAGCCATTACCCTGTGTTGGCCTATTGTGCCTCTGATAATCACCATATGGAGACTTCTGGGGATAGCGAGCTTGGGGGCCCCTCGGGGCAGGCTCGGCTGTGTGTCAGGTGCGGGGCATCCCTTGAGTGGTGGTGGCGGTTTGTGTGCCGTGCGCCCAAAGTATTATTGCAGAAATGACTGGGCTGAGCGCTTCTCTTTCCAGTCCTGCGCTCCCTACGGCATCCCCTACTCCCCCGTGTCTGCATTTAGCCCCCAGTGAGGGGGAGGCTAGCAGGGGGTCGCAATCAGATCTGGCGCTGGGGCCAGCATTGAACGACAGCTGGCCCGATTGGCGGCGGGCAAGGCCTCTAGCAAAAAGCGGCACCTAGACGCCGGGTTGTGCCTCTTTGTCGATGAGGACGAGGGCCTTGACATGTATGGTGTCCGTGACTCCCCAGAGGAGGGGGAGCTGTACCGTGACTCTGACTCCTCTGGGGATCGTCAGGGCGGTTACGATAGTGACCTAGGGTCCTCCTCGGATGAGGATGCCTGGCTCCCGAATGATACAGATAGACTCTTGTCGGCTGTTTTTGATACATTACACATCGCCCCCCCTAAGGCAGCGAAGAAGAAGCAGGGCGAGCTTTTCCTCCCTGACAAGCAACGTTTGGAGTTCCCGGAGCAGGGCCATTTCTCAAATATGGTTCTTAAGGAGTGGGAACGCCCTAATAGGCTACCCTCGGTGCCCAAGGGGCTGGATAGAAGATATCCATTCTCGACCGATTTGGTTAAGCGCTGCTCGTGCCCCCCTGAGGTGGACGCTCCGGTCCTGGGGCTATCTAACACTTCGGTCATGCCGTCCCCCGACACACTGTGCGATAGCGCGGACCGGCATTTGGATCAGCTGGCTTGTCATGCTTTCACCTTTGTAGGGGCTGGATTGCGCCCGGTCTGCGCCGCGGCCATTGTGGCCATTGCTATTAAAAAGAAGGTCAGACGCCTTGCTGAGGCCGCCCGTTCTGGTAAGAAAAGGGAGGATTATAAGGACCTTTTGCTTTGCTCTGACTTTATCGCCTTTGGGCTTCCTTTCACGGGACTTCAGCAGGCTCGGCCCTTCTGGGGATCCTCTTCCTTTCGTCCTTCAAGGGGAGGTCGTGGCCCATGGTCGAACCAAGCCCAAGGCTTCGGCTTTTTGCTCACGTCTGGAGGCTTCGCGGTGGATTCAGGAGGTGGTGTCCTCCAGATACAAGATAGAGTTTGCAGCCTGGCCGCCCCCAAAATTCCTCCGATCCCGGATATCTCTAAACCCTGTGTCGGCTCAGGGATTGCGTCTGGCCATTCAGCGTCTTCTGGTATCCGGAGTCATTTGTCAGGTACCCCTTCAGGAACAGGGTCGGGGGGAACTACTCCAACCTGTTCACGGTGCCCAAGAAGGACGGCTCCCTGAGACATTGCGTTCGGCCATAAGTTCCCTTCAGCCGGGGCGACTTCATGACCACGGTGGACATCAAGGATGACTACCTTCACGTGCCGATCTTCCCAGGTCACCAAAGGTTCCTAAGGTTCGCTCTGGGGGATCAACACTACCAGTTTGTGGCCTTGCCGTTTGGTATCACCTCGGCTCCTCGGGTTTTCACCAAGGTGCTGGCCGGTGTTATGCCTCTCCTGAGGAACCAGGGCATCCGCATCCTCCCTTACCTGGACGACATTCTGATTGCTGCTCAGTCTCTTCATCAGGCCAAGATGAATACGCAGGTGGCGACGTCCACTCTCGAGTCCTTCGGCTGGGTGATCACTATCTCCTTCTTTGGCGAGGTCCTTCTTGGGCATGACGCTGGATACTTCTCAGGTCAAGGTTTTTCTCCCTCAGCAGAAGGTGGAGGGCCTTCAGTTGTAGGCGCGGGCCCTGCTGTCCTTTCCTCACCCCTCCATCCGTCTGGGGATGCAGTTGGTGGGGCTAATGGTGTCCTGCTTTGAGGCGGTTCCCTTTGCTCAGTTTCACATGAGACCTCTTCAGTTACATCTCTTGTCGGTTTGGGATCAGAATCAGGAGTCCCTGGATCAGGAGTTTGCTCTGTCCCCTCTGGTCAGACATTCCCTCTACTGGTGGCTGGACTTGAGGAATCTTCTAGTGGGCAGTCCTTTCTGCCTCCGCCCTGTATGATTGTCGCCACGGATGCCAGTCTGACCGGCTGGGGGGGAGTTTGGCAGTCTCTGAAGATCCAGGGTTGGTGGGGTCCGTCCATCTTGATGGGCAATGGTTTGCTGGCCTCCGTTGTTGATACTTTGATTCAGGCTCGGAAGAAATCTTCGTCCACTATTTACTACAGGGTCTGGCATGCTCATATTGCTTGGTGTGAGTCCATGTCTCTATCTTGTCGTGAATTTTCCATTCCCAGGATTCTGGAGTTTTTGCAGCATGGTCTGAATTCGGGTCTACAACTAAGTACCCTCAAGGGACAGGTTTCGACTTTTTTCAAAGATCTTTGGACAATCATAGGCTTGTCAAGACTTTTTTCCAGGGAGTTACTCATGTGCGTCTGCCACGTAAGCCTCTGTTACCAGTTTGGGATTTAAACTTGGTGCTTTCTGCTCTACAGGGTCCTCCCTTTGAGCCTATGTGTAAGGCCGCTCTGTCCATTCTGACTGTCAAGGTAACCTTTTTGGTCGCTATTACTTCGGTGCGTCGAGTATCTGAGCCGGCGGCGCTTTCCATGAAACCTCCTTATTTTGAGCGGCATCAGGATAAGGTGGTGTTCCGTCTTAACCCGGAATTTTTGCCCAAGGTTGTATCTGCCTTTCATCTCAATGAGGACATTGTCTTACCTTCCTATTGTCCTGCCCCTGCTAATTCCAAGGAACGGAACCTTCATTCTCTGGATGTGGTCAGGGCTCTCAAGTATTATCTGGTTGCTACTGAGCCCTTTAGGAAGTCTGACTCTCTTTTTGTTCTTCCTTCTGGACCTAGGAAAGGTTTGCCTCCAGCCAAATCCACTATCAGCAAGTGGATTAGACAGGCGGTGGTGCGAGCTTACCTCCCTTCCGCGTTACTGCTCACTCTACTAGGGCTATTGGTGCCTCTTGGGCTTTTCAACACCAGGCTTCTGTTGAACAAGTTTGTAAGGCCGCTACATGGTCTTCTGTTCATACTTTTTCTAAGGTTGATGTTAGGGCCTCAGTTGATGCTGTTTTTGGCCGCAAGGTGCTTCAGGCGGTAGTGGCTTGAACTGCCTGCCATTAGTCATTGGGGATTCCACCCTTCTTTAAGGACTCTGCTATTGCATGTCCCAGAAGTAATGATTGAAATGAAACAGGCCGTGCTGTACACTTTGAAAAATACAGTTCTGTGATTACTCACCTGTAGAATTGATTTTACTGTGTACAGCACGGCCTGTTTCATCCCTCCCTTGTTATCGTTGCCCTTGGTTGCCTCTTTATGGTGATTTGTTTAAAAGTTATTTTTTGTGAGGCTGTGTATTTTTTTTTTATCATGGTTTATCTCCCGGCTTCTTGCATAACTGCTTTTCAACACTGGGGGTCTATGGGTGATTCCTGGCTTTTTATAGGGCCGGGAGGAGCCACATGTCTTCTGCAGTCAATTGCGCCACCTTGTGGAGGAATACCCAAAAGTAATGATTGAAATGAAACAGGCCGTGCTGTACACAGTAAAATCAATTCTACAGGTGAGTAATCACAGAATTGTATTTTTAGTACTTGGGATGAATTAGTAAGGGGTCCAGGGGACCCTTATACCAGTACACAAGGCAGGGGGGCACCATGTCACCTGCCAACATTGGTGGGTGACTTTTTAAAAATGTTTGGGGCATAGATGGCCATTGTATACTTGTGCACACATAGGCATTTTTCTCTGCATGTAACCCATCCATGCAATGAGTGTACACAGAGTGATGGGCTGCCCTAATTGCGTCGCCCGGAGAGCAGTTGGGGGGGGGGGGTGATTAGGTGCCTTGCCTGTCCGATTACCCACACCTCCATTTGGGACACTGGTGTTGTGTTCCCATCAGTATGGTCCTGGTATACTGGCAGGGCCAGTCCTGGGTTACCAGCCACTATGCATGGTGCCTGGGCTACTTGGCTCTGGGGGGGGGGGGGGGGGGTAGATATCTATGTAGTAAAATCATGTATGAAGAGAGAATGTATAAGGCTTTGGTGCATTGTGTCATGTGTGCTTGAATCATGTGCCATGGATTGTGCACAGGCCTTGGTAAATTGCGACCGGTGCTGACTCGACCTTCATATGTGAAATTGAGGAGATTCTCTGCTTCGCCTGTATTATTGGTCTCCAATAAAGGATTGGACTACCTGGTTATGTGTGGACTAAACTCCATCATCTCCTCTGATGTTTACTCTATGCCCAGGATCGATGAGCTGGTGGACAGGGTATTAATTAGTAGATTCCACTGACACTAGAAAATTGTGAAAACTTCACTGTTATCATGCCTTTTGGCTTATTTCAGTCAGTAGTAATGCTAATTGGGATGGAAAATGCACCTCCTGAAGAGCTTAAAGACTTTTGCATTGGCCTACCCAGAAGACCTTGCAGGGTTCAGCCCTTCCTGGACTGTCTGTCAGCCTCCAACCTGACTGTAAAATCCAGCAAATGTCAAGTGGCATGATAGAGGTCCAGTACCCAGGGAACCGGGAGGGGGCAACCTGACACAATGAAAAAAAATACCATTATGACCTGGCTGATCCTCCAACCTTTTTAGGCAGCTGAGTGGGATTCAGCATAGATCTTGGCACTCAAGTACTGATTCCATAAGTTACAATATATTTGTGGTTTTCGACTGTCATTATTTAGACTTTGTGCTAGTTTCTTACTGTATTTTGAGAATTTTGATTTATTGTCCTTTTAGGTTTTTCAATTATTCTAATTGATACGACACTGTATTGTTAATCATTGTAAATTCTTATGTGCATAAGTCCCTATGTGTTTTTTTTTCTCTCCTATATTCAATAAAAATGATTGAAAGTAAAAAAATGATCTTAATTAACGTACTTTAAAAGCACAAGGTCCAGTCAAAGGCTCTGTGAAGGCAGGGAAACAATAAACAGGGTACCCCCGATTTCTTCTCTACAGCTGCCTCCTCCCCTTCCCATGATCGCATGTGCACATGACCAACAACGCTCTACTGGTCTCCTTGAGCAGTCGTGGCTCCACGCACGGCAATGGAGGGGTATACTGCAACAGTGCCTGCCACGTGCCTTCCATTGCAGTGATCAGAGCAGGGCATGCTCCTAGCTGTAACTGGCATGGGGAAGAAGGCTGCGCGCCTGAACAGTCAGACATTTTTAATCCTTGGACCGGACAGAGGCAGCTGTAGGTAGAAAATGGGAGAAAATAAAACTAAATTTGTAACATTTTTTATTATTATAATTGTTTTCTCTGATAATCTTTTACATGCTCATAACCTTTTTTAGTGACTTTTATTCATCTGATTGGCTTCTAAATGCCTTGTACAGAAATCCCCAGCAATGCATACAGCCACGTGTAGCTCCAATCTGCATCCCTTGTCTACCATAAACCAGCAGGAGATTATGGACCTCATGGAGGTAAAGTGTTGATATATACGTGGTGGCCTCAAACACTGCTTGTAAAGTATTACACATTATCAATCTGTTATCAGCTTTATTTGATATACTAACCATACGTAAAGCATTTCTGAACATTTTTCCAGGCACAAGTAAAGGTGTCCCCTGCTTGCCCCTTAACCTATGACCTTCAAGTCTTAAGCCTCTGTTGAACTTCTAACACACCACATCCTCTCCGAGCGAGATGTCTCATTAATAACGTGAATGTTAAGTGAAGTGTGATTGCTAGACATTTTGTAAAGAGACTTGCTTACTTGCTGGGCTGCATAGATACAGGCACACAGAATAGAGAAGAATAACTAAGGGGCCATTGTATGTGTGTCTCATCTAAGAGGGGATTGCGGAGTAACTAGCTGGCACTGTTGTCTATTTGTTTGACTCTATATATAATACAAATAATAAAGTACCTTTGAATACCCTGTATTACTTCTTTTGACTTTTACCTCACTGTGAATTTGGCTTTACCAGAAATATTTCTTACGTCTGACGTTTATACACACTCAAAGGTGTTGACCACAACTTGTGAGTTATTGACAAGTTGGATATTTTGTGGTAAAACTCAGATTCACATCATCCTATGGGGTCAATTCAGAGCCTGGTGAAAAAACTCAGAAAACTGCAAATTACTTTCATGGTCTACTTTGGGGCTGATTCAGGGCCAGATTGAAATGTACACCTGGTAGACAAGGAAAGTGAATGGCAATTTTCTCTCCTAAAAAGAAGTGAACTTTCTCACCAGGCTATAAATCGAACACTATAAGTATCCTGGATTAATAGCCTAGATCCACGACCCATACATACACAACAAATACACAAATACATGAAGCATGTTAATTACACCAGACTGCTAATCACAGATTTAATGTACATTTATAGTTCAATAATTTTACTGAAAATCAAGACAAGAAAAAGAAGGGTTATATATGCCAGCCTTATAGAGCATAGAAGAAAAGAAAATCATACAGGACATGTATATTGACTCTCATACAGCCATCTCCTCCAAGGCTCTGTTGTGCAAGGTCTAAGTATTGCTATATGTTCTAATAAATCCTATATCCACATACAAGTAGATAATATAGCTAAAAACAAAACAAGGGTTAAGGCCTAAATCCAAATCTCATTTGTAATCTGTCCCTAACTGACACATGAGTGTTGATTCAGGGCCAGGTGAGAAAGTGCACTCCTTTTTTAGAAGAGAAAACTGGCATTCACTTTTATTGTCTACCTTGGGGCTGATTTAACACCAGGTGAAAGTGAATGGCAGTTTTCTGTCCTAAAAATAAAGAGTTTTCTCACCTGGTACTGAATGCACCCTAAAGAGAAAGAAGGAGGACAAGCAGGAAGAGTAGAAGAATAGAATGGGAAAAAAGAATAGTCCATACATGAAGACTCAGGACAGTGCACGTGTGTATCAGAAATCATACGCGTGAGGGTCTGCGGGCAATCGGGTCCGACAGGTCGCCCCTGCCCCTGGCCACATCTATGTACTGGAATGTGCAGGGACAGATAGCACTCCTGTTAGTGTCAACTGTCTTGTTTTCATTTGTATTTATTTGATTTACAACACTTATGACATCATGAATGATGTGAGACTCGAATCTGGGCAGCCGTGGCAGCGTCTCATTGGTCTTTTAGTACTTTTAAGGTGACACACCTTCTTCTCTGGTTGAATGCTTATATGTTTGTATAGTTGTCTTGAAGAAGGGGATTTGAATCCTCCTGAAACGTCAACACTTTGGTAAATGCTTTTTGATTACAATACAGATGATTGATTTGACTTGGAGTGCCGGTTCTTTAATTGTATGGACTTTTCCAAAATGGCTGAATACTATGTGGCTTGTTCCTTTGTCTATATGTGTTGATCTGGGATTGTATACAAGGCTATCACCCATTGGATGGTTTTGGGGACCTGTGATTGGTCAAGAGGTGTGGTCCTATGCTAAACAAAAGGATTCCAAGCTGTTTTGTGAGGACACACTCTCCCTGTCTCTGCTGGTGAAATGAGAAACACCCCATGGGCTTTCCCCCCTGCTACTGAACGTGGAGCACCTGAATGGGACGACCGAGCATCTGAGAAAGACTACCACTTTTCCAAGGGGGCTATTTAAGAATGGATAGCGCCAGGTAGTGCCTTGTTGCGGCAGGCAGCATCTGGTGAACGCTGGGCACTGTACGCAAAACCACATTTAAGAAAGCGAATCTGGTGAGCGCCTCTAACAGCGCCATGTAGAGTCACATGTATTAATCCAGGCGGCTCAGTGTATGGCCCCGGCGCTCTAAGCTCAGGAGCACCATGTAGTACCTGTCGCTCTGTAGCGCTCTCCCATACATTTCAATGGGGCTTCTTTAGTGTATAAATAGCGTGTTTGGCAATTTAATTTTTTTTTGCTCAAATCATTGTGTGACCTCTCCTGGCTGCAAACAAACACTTTTATACATTTTTTGGACTTTTTATATTTTTATGCAGAATTGTCATTACAGGCCTGGCACTAAAGTGTTATTCTCCCAGTGTTAAAACAATGTCATTCCATGTGTTTTCACTTTGTTACTGGTGGATATGTGTTCAGACTTTGATTACACAGCGTCTGGGAGTGCCGACGTTGTGTGTATCCAGTGTTTTCTTAAATATGGTGTGGAGCACCGAGTGCCGGATGCACTGAGCTGGTGCTACATCTCGCTCGCTGCAGCGCTATACTGTTGTTACAGCGCCCAACATACATCACATTCATCAATGCCGACCAGGTTACTAGAGCAACCGAGACGCTCTGTTAGAGCGCCCAACACCCGCTTACAGCGTCTACTAGTGGTCGCTCTAAGTGCCGACGCTCATCTGGCAATACCTGCCGTTAGTAGTGAATCAGCCTTCATGATTCCTTTTCGTCACATTTCATTCATAAAACTGTTAATGCTTGAAGATTGGAATATAGTTTAATGTTATTTGTAACTTGATTTCTAGTGTATTGCATCTTCTCCTCGTACCTATAAATCCCTGCCATTGCTCTTTTAAACTAGTCAGACTTTTTTTTGCCTTGGGGCCTGCCTGCTTACTGACTGCTGAATTTACCCCATTGTAGTATCCTCAGAACTCACTGTGGTTGAACTTTAAAAGTAATTAAACTGCATGAATGTGTTATATTTTGTGCCCAAAGCAAAACATTGGGGGCTCATGCTGGGATTACACTGAGTTCTGATTGATACTGCACTATTGTGGGTGATTTCTTCTTGTTTTTTGCAAAGCAGCAATGTTTCACAGACTCTTTAAGGGAAAATAGGAGGGATGCAATATACTATGCTGGACAAAAGAGGGGCCCTGGTTTTCTTTAGTAGAGGAACTGACCATACTTGCCAACCCAGAAAATCAGGTATGGGATGTTACAGTTTAAGAAATTCATCCTTGAAATGAAAAAGACAGGAGAATATCATGCCACGATTGATCTCTCTAAAACATTCTTCTCTATCCCAATAGTCTCAGAAAGTCAGGACCAGTTTGCTTTCTGCTGGAATGGTCTTATGAGCACTCCACTACCATCTGTCGTGGATTAGTTACCCGAGGTTTGAATATGTTGGATCTGAAAATGCAGGGATCTGCCACTCAGGTTACATTTCTAGGAATGATGTGGACTGGATGGAGAATTTCTGAGAAAGTTGTGCAGACTATTCAAGGTCTGTCGCCCGCTAGCACCAAGGATGAGCCACAGAAGTTCATTATAGTTGTGGGGTTCTGGGGGTCATTTATCCCACACCTTGGACTGACAATGTAACAAAGACTGAGATCCCATGGGGCCCTGAACAGTAAACTACCTTTCTTGCTGCTAAAGAAACCATTATGCAGAACCAAGGGCTAGGACCAGGAGTGCCATTCCAGTTGGATGTAGTGGAGGAGAATGGTGAGACATTCTGAAGCCTGTGGCAAACCAATGAAAAGAAAGGACAGCCATATCCCTCAGATTTTGGTCCAAACTATTTAACGGGGAAGATATACACCCCTGGAAAAGTGCCTGCTTGGGGCTTATATTGCACTTCTGCATGTAGAGCCCATTACTGATAGAGACCTAGTGACCATACACACTCACTTGCAGGGTGGGTGTGAGATAAGGGACCACAAGGACAACTGTAGCCAAAACCAGACATTGATGAAGTGGAAATGGTATTGTCAGGAGAGAGGGGGAGTTGCAGCTGGGGATGTCAGAAAAATCTCCAGACATTTGGCTGGGCTTGTCACTTTTACCAGCGCCGAGTCACAAGAAGAAGTTCCTGTCCTAAAGACTTCTCCTATCCAGGAAGCTCCACCCTTTGAATCAATGAATCACATTAAACTGCATAAATTTGTTACCACCCCAAGAGTCTTATAGACTTGATTACTGCCAGAGGAGGCATTTTAAGTAGGTTAAGGTAGGGATAATAAAATAAATGGTGTGGTTTTTCCCCCGAATAAGAGTATATCTTATATGTTTCCCACACCCAGAATGCTTACATTAAAAATAATCCTACCTGCATCTACTGCATGTTATGAGCCTTTAAACATCCAAGATGGCGGCCCATGGAGCAACAGGCAGCCTACAAACAGGAAGTGTCTTCTGACTGTGTCGCTCTGCATTCTGGGATTGCTGACCTTTTTTTTGAGTCCAGCTCTGCTCTGTCAGCTATAAGCCCCAGCCCTGTACATTATCCCACTCTCCTCTCCTCAGTATGTGATGCTTTTGAGTCAAGATGGCGGCGCCCGTATCCTAGAGTCCTGTACAGAGTTGCAGCCCAGCGGGGGAAAGAATAATAAGTAACTGACTAAAAACTTAATTCATATTAATTTTAGATGCTGGGAATAGTTTTTTAAGGGTTTGGGATTTTCATTAATCATGTTGAAGGTCCAGTTTAAATATTAACCACAATTACACTGAACTAAGTTTTATTTTTTCACAATCAAAGCAAACCTATGGGCCAATGTTGGCTGTCAAAATAATTGTATTTATTTCTATATGACAATGCAGAGATCTGGGGATTAAAATAAAACGCCCACCCCCACCGGTATCACTTCCGACTCCTGAACCACAAGTATACTCCGTCTAGCCCAACCCACAACCAAAATGTGACTCACATACTCCAGGTAAACACTTCTAAATACATCTGCTCCCGGATGGCCATCCTTTTCTGCCCTAAGAATCCTTGTCACAGACCACATTGCCAAGGTTAACAAGCTTAGTGCCAAACGGAGACGGAGGGGAAGAAGGGCAGGAGTCTTGGTAAGACTAAAAAGGAGAGGTCTGCGTTCGGCACTTCCGTCGATACACCTGGCAAACCTGCGTTCACTTCCAAATAAAATAGAAGAATTACAAATTTTATGCAGTAATTATGCAGAATTTTCAAACTCAGCTATCCTCTGCTTCACTGAGACTTGGCTCAATGATCGCATCCCAGATACAGCCCTGGAACTCCCAAACTTCAACATCATCCGCGCAGACAGGAATTGTGTCCTAGCACAAAGGTCGCGAGGAGGCGTCTGTTTCTTTGTGAACTCCAATTGGTGTAAAGACACAAATATCCTGGCTCAGAGTTGCTCCACATACCTTGAAATACTAGCAATCAACTGCAGACCCTTCTATGCCCCACGGGAATTCTCCTCGTTCATATTGATTGGTGTTTACATCCCACCACGTGGATCCGCAAAACCCGCTTTAGACGGTCTGGTTGACTGCATTCTTGAATTTGAAAAGAAACATCCCCAAGCCCTCATCATCATACTGGGCGACTTCAACCAGGCAAAACTCAGCTCAGAACTTCCAAAGTTCTTCCAGCACATCACCTGCCCCACCAGAGGAACGAACTCCTTAGACCACTGCTACACCACCATCAAAGGTGCCTACAAACCTGTAGTCAAAGCCGCACTTGGCCATTCAGATCACGCACTCATACATCTAGTCCCAGCATACAGGCAGAAACTGAAATCCTGCAGACCCTCTCTCATCACCACAAAAAGATGTACAGCTGAAGCGATAACCAATCTACAAGCATGCACAACGAACTGGGAGATCTTTGAGAACGCCGAGAACATCAATGACTGGACTGACAAGGTCACGTCATACATTTAATTCTTCGAAGACATGCTAATCCCAACCAGGACCTATAAGAAACAACCACATAACAAACCATGGTTCAACAACACGATTAAAAACCTGAGGAAGAAAAAAGAGACTGCACACAAACAGGGCAACCTCACTGAGTACAGGAAATATAGGAATCTCCTTACTAAGGAGATAAAAGCTGCAAAAAGATCATACTCACACAAATTAGAGAATACATTTTCGAAATCCAACTCCAGAGCACTATGGGCGGGTGTCAAGCAAGTAACGAACTTCAAAGGCACCGCCCCTACCATCAACCTGAGCATGGATCTCGCTGAAGAACTGAACCAGTTCTACTGCATATTTGACACAATGAAGCTAAGCAAAAATCCAGTGAGCCTCCCTCCAATGTCAAGTAGTACATCCCACAGGATGGCTACGCCCGAACCAAACTTAGAACTGGCCCCAATCCTTACCGGTATCTTCAAGGGTTCACTGAAGGCGGGTATAGTCCCTGACTGCCTGAAGAACTCAGTCATCATCCCAGTTCCTAAAACGTCATCTGCCACAGCCTTGAACTACTACAGACCCATCGCTCTGACCCCAGTGGTGATGAAAGTCTTCGAGCGACTGATAATACCAGTCCTTAATGAGGCTATCGGCTCAAATTGGGATCCACTGCAGTTCAATTATAAAGCGAACAGATCTGCAGAAGACGCGGTCAACCATGCAATGCAACTTACATTAAATCATGTGGATCAACCCAGCTCATACGCCAGACTCTTATTCGTAGACTTCTCTTCCGCCTTCAATACTATAGATCCCCAAATTCTGAATAGGAAACTGCTCTCACTGGGCATCTCACCAGATCTCTCTGACTGGATCACCAACTTCCTCACAAACAGAACCCAGAGAGTCAAACTAGGCCCCTTTATCTCTTCATCCAGAACTACCAATATAGGCGCACCGCAAGGTTGCGTTCTGTCCCCCCTCCTCTTCTCCATATACACAAACGACTTCACGTCAACAGACCCATCAATCAAAATCATCAAGTTTGCGGACGACACTACTCTAGTAGGCCTTATCAACAACACAGACGAGACTCCCTACCGAACACAAATAAAAAATCTGGTAACCTGGTGCGAGGAAAATAACCTCATCCTGAACACCCAGAAACGGTTGAGCTGATTGTCGACTTCAGGCAGTCCCACCCAGTGCACCGTCCCATCACCATGGGTAAGGATGAGGTCAATATCCCTACCAGCGCAAAATTCCTTGGCACGGTGATAACTAATGACTTGAAGTGGAGTAGGCAAGCCGCCGTTGTCCTAAAGAAGGCTCAACAGAGACAACTTGCGAAATTCGGAATGTCTAAAAGGATCCTGAAGACCTTCTACATCGGTGCAATAGGCTCACTCCTGAGCTCCTCCTTCACTACTTGGTATTGTGGGATCACGGGGCCAAAGACAAGATCAGGCTGAAGAGGATCACCAGGACTGCTGAACGGATCATAGGGTGTCCCCTACCTGACCTAGACGAACAATTTAAGGAAAGGATCCACTCAAGGGCAAAGAGTATAGTAGGTGACCCCACACATCCAGGTCACCCCTTCTTCAATCTCCTACCATCTGGACGAAGGTACCAGGCTCTCTCGTCCAGAACCTCTCGGTATAAAAACAGTTTCTTCCCACTTGCTGTTAAAGCACTGAACAATCACCTCTAAGAATCCTGGTAAACTTTTGATCCCCAGTCATTTAAAGGAATATCGTATGTAGAGATGAGCGAACTTTTGAAAAATTCGATTCGACTGATTCGCCGAATTTTCCGACAAAAATCGTTTCGACCCGAATAAATTCGCGACGAATCGCTATTAAAAACGGCTATTTCTGAGCCTCCTACAGCCTCAATAGGGTTGTAAACCATTCAGCCTTGCTGTAACACGCACAGGATGCGTGCTGGGTTAGTTAAATAATACTTTTAAGAAATATCACATGCAGATCAGAGGCATCGCTAATAGAATCGCAGAGCGGCACAATTGCAGAGAGTTGAAGTGGCATCACTATGAGGGGCAGAAGGAGCCCAAATATACACTGGAGTTGGCCTCAGGAGCCCAAAAATTGGATGAATCACACCCTGGAGTTGGCAGAAGTTGGCAGCAGCAGCAGCAGGAGCCCAAATATACACTGGAGTTGGCTTCAGGAGCCCAAAAATTGGATGAATCACACCCTGGAGTTGGCAGGAGTTGACAGCAGCAGCAGCAGGAGCCCAAATATACACTGGAGTTGGCTTCAGGAGCCCAAAAATTGGATGAATCACACCCTGGAGTTGGCAGGAGTTGACAGCAGCAGCAGCAGGAGCCCAAATATACACTGGAGTTGGCTTCAGGAGCCCAAAAATTGGATGAATCACACCCTGGAGTTGGCAGAAGTTGGCAGCAGCAGCAGCAGGAGCCCAAATATACACTGGAGTTGGCTTCAGGAGCCCAAAAATTGGATGAATCACACCCTGGAGTTGGCAGAAGTTGGCAGCAGCAGCAGCAGGAGCCCAAATATACACTGGAGTTGGCTTCAGTAGCCCAAAAATTGGATGAATCACACCCTGGAGTTGGCAGAAGTTGGCAGCAGCAGCAGCAGGAGCCCAAATATACACTGGAGTTGGCTTCAGGAGCCCAAAAATTGGATGAATCACACCCTGGAGTTGGCAGGAGTTGACAGTAGCAGCAGCAGGAGCCCAAATATACACTGGAGTTGGCTTCAGGAGCCCAAAAATTGGATGAATCACAGCCTGGAGTTGGCAGGAGTTGACAGTAGCAGCAGCAGGAGCCCAAATATACACTGGAGTTGGCCTCAGGAGCCCAAAAATTGGATGAATCACACCCTGGAGTTGGCAGGAGTTGGCAGCAGCAGCAGCAGGAGCCCAAATATACACTGGAGTTGGCTTCAGGAGCCCAAAAATTGGATGAATCACACCCTGGAGTTGGCAGAAGTTGGCAGCAGCAGCAGCAGGAGCCCAAATATACACTGGAGTTGGCTTCAGGAGCCCAAAAATTGGATGAATCACACCCTGGAGTTGGCAGGAGTTGACAGCAGCAGCAGCAGGAGCCCAAATATACACTGGAGTTGGCTTCAGGAGCCCAAAAATTGGATGAATCACACCCTGGAGTTGGCAGGAGTTGACAGCAGCAGCAGCAGGAGCCCAAATATACACTGGAGTTGGCTTCAGGAGCCCAAAAATTGGATGAATCACACCCTGGAGTTGGCAGGAGTTGACAGTAGCAGCAGCAGGAGCCCAAATATACACTGGAGTTGGCTTCAGGAGCCCAAAAATTGGATGAATCACACCCTGGAGTTGGCAGAAGTTGGCAGCAGCAGCAGCAGGAGCCCAAATATACACTGGAGTTGGCTTCAGGAGCCCAAAAATTGGATGAATCACACCCTGGAGTTGGCAGAAGTTGGCAGCAGCAGCAGCAGGAGCCCAAATATACACTGGAGTTGGCTTCAGGAGCCCAAAAATTGGATGAATCACACCCTGGAGTTGGCAGAAGTTGGCAGCAGCAGCAGCAGGAGCCCAAATATACACTGGAGTTGGCTTCAGGAGCCCAAAAATTGGATGAATCACACCCTGGAGTTGGCAGGAGTTGACAGCAGCAGCAGCAGGAGCCCAAATATACACTGGAGTTGGCTTCAGGAGCCCAAAAATTGGATGAATCACACCCTGGAGTTGGCAGAAGTTGGCAGCAGCAGCAGCAGGAGCCCAAATATACACTGGAGTTGGCTTCAGGAGCCCAAAAATTGGATGAATCACACCCTGGAGTTGGCAGGAGTTGACAGTAGCAGCAGCAGGAGCCCAAATATACACTGGAGTTGGCTTCAGGAGCCCAAAAATTGGATGAATCACAGCCTGGAGTTGGCAGGAGTTGACAGTAGCAGCAGCAGGAGCCCAAATATACACTGGAGTTGGCTTCAGGAGCCCAAAAATTGGATGAATCACACCCTGGAGTTGGCAGAAGTTGGCAGCAGCAGCAGCAGGAGCCCAAATATACACTGGAGTTGGCTTCAGGAGCCCAAAAATTGGATGAATCACACCCTGGAGTTGGCAGGAGTTGACAGTAGCAGCAGCAGGAGCCCAAAAAATGGCCTAAAGACATAAATATGTTTTGCACCATTTGGAAAGTGTAAAACGTGGCACCATGCTGAATCTAGTCGCATGCATCAGGCATTGGTGGGTGGAAATCCTGGCTGATCCATCCCTGATTCATTTTGACAAAGGTGAGTCTCTCCACATTTTTAGTTGACAGACGAGTTCTCCTCGCCGTAACTATGGCCCCCGCCGCACTAAACACCCGCTCAGATGGCACGCTACTTGCCGGGCAGGACAGCTTTTCCAGGGCAAACTCTGCTAGTTGCGGCCACAAATCAAGTTTGGCTGCCCAGAAGTCCAGCGGATCCTCAAGGTGTGTTGGCATGGTCATGTCAAAGTATGACATGACCTGCTGGTTCAGGTCCTGCTCCAGGTCTTCCTGCTGCTCATGAGTAGCCTCACTATGCGGGTGTAGAAAGCTACTCATTAGCGACTGAAGACTGAGGCTGCTGCTGCTGATGGAGCTTCTGCTGCTGCTGCTGCCAACCCCCCCAGCGGCCATGGCAGTGGAAGGTGAGCGCAGAGGTCCCCTCGAGTCAGACCTGCGAGAGTATGGACCATGGCGCAGATAGGCATCGGCCAACTGCCTACGTAGAATGTCTTTGTAGTAGTTGAGTTTGTCCTCCCTCTCGGTGGGTTTAAAAAATGCCCCCATTTTGTGCCGGAAGCGAGGGTCCAATAAGGTGGACAGCCAGAAGTCATCCCGCCGACAGATGGAAACAATTCTGGGGTCACTACGCAAGCACGTGAGCATGCTTCGTGCCATTTGCGCAAGTGACTCGGATGGACTACCTGTCTCCATCTCCACTGCATACTGCCACGGTGTGCCCGGGTCCTCTGTCTCTCCTTCCTCAAAAACCTCTAGCTCCTCTGGCTGCTCCTGCTCCTCCTCTCCTGTCCGCTGACTAGATAAACCAGCCATTTCGCCAAGCCTAAACTGTGTTTCGCTGGGCAACTCCTCCTCCTCCTCTTCCTCCTCCTCCTCCTCCAGTTCAGCTCCAAGGGGGTTCATGTGGCCGTAAGATGTAAACGCCATGTCTCCAGTGCCCTGACCAGCCATGGTTTCCAACATGTGCTGTAGTACATGAAGCAGTGGAATCACGTCGTTCATCCCGTAATCCTGCCGACTGACAAATAAAGTGGCTTCCTCAAAGGGCCTGAGCAAACGGCAGGTGTCACGTATGAGCTGCCACTGGTTGACATTGAAGTTACACAGGGGAGTCCCCCTATCTGCTTGGATCATCAGGAAATCCGTGATGGCTTTTCTCTGTTCATATAATCGGTCCAACATGTGAAGGGTGGAATTCCAACGGGTGGAAACATCGCAAATCAGACTATGTTGGGGGATACCATTCTGACGCTGTAGCTCAAGAAGGGTGTGTTTGGCAGTGTAGGAGTGGCTGAAGTGCATGCAAAGTTTCCGTGAAGTTGTTAGGATGTCCTGCAGATGGGGGGAACACTTCAGAAACCGCTTGACAACCAGATTGAAGACGTGAGCCATGCAGGGGGCATGGGTCAGGCTTCCTTGGCGCAGCGCAGACAAAATGTTCTTCCCATTGTCGGTAACCATGATTCCCATTTTAAGTTTTCTCGGAGTAAGCCATGTTTGGATTTCCTGATGAATACATTTAAGCAGTTCCTCCCCTGTGTGACTCCGTTCGCCAAGACAAACCATGTGAAGCACTGCGTGACACCTCCGTGCCCTGCACACATGGTAGACTGGAGGGGCACTGAGACTTGAGCCTACAGTGGAGGGTGAGGAGATGGCGGAGGATGAGGAGGCCGAGTCGCACGGTGTCACAGGCCCAATGGGCAGAGAGCGCGGAGGCCGAAGCGGCGTGACCTGTCCAAGTTGCTGCTGCAAAGGGACCACATTCACCCAGTGGGCCGTAAACGACATGTACTGCCCCTGACCGTAGTTACAGCTCCAGATGTCGGCGCTGCCATGTATTTTGCTACACACCGACAGGCTCAAGGACTGGCCCACCTTCTGTTCAACAAAAGTGTGCAGCGCTGGTACTGCCTTCTTGGCAAAGAAATGACGGCTTGGGACTCTCCACCTCGGCTCGGCACAAGCCATCAGTTCTCTGAAAGGTGCAGATTCCACCACCTGAAAAGGGAGCGACTGCAGCACCAGCAACTTGGACAGGAGCACATTCAGCTTCTGCGCCGTAGGATGAGTGGGCGCATACTGCTGTCTCTTGGACATGGCTTCGCTGATGGATTGCTGGCGGGATGCATGACTTGGAGGAGGAGGAGCAGGAGCGACAGAGGATGGGTATGACGCACAGCTGCCTTCGGCTGAGGTGCTGGAGCCTTGGCTGGCAGAAATTGGGAGCTCACTTGGTGAGGAAGCAGACTGGACCACCCCTTGGGAGCCTCGGTTCTCCCAGGTCGTTTTATGGTGACGCATCATATGTTGACGCAGGGGCCGTGGTGCCAACATTTGGACCCTGGCCACGCTTCACCTTTTGCCTACATATCTTGCATGTGGCCATGTTACCCTCCTGCGGATGCCTCAGGAAAAACTGCCACACTGCCGAGTAGCTACTTTTCCCCACCCCCTGGCCTCACTGATTCACTGCTGCTGTTGCCAACTCCAGGAACCCCTGCTCCACTACCTCCCGATAAGGTAGACTGCCGCACAGCAGGTGCTCTACCCCGGCCCCGGCCCCGGCCGGCTCCAGCCTTTGGAATTGTGCCCCCATGCTGACTGCTACCACCTTGCTGCCTCAGCTGCTGACTCCGGGGCAACCTGCACCCCTCTTCTCCTGATGATGACGATGAAGCCCCTTCATCACCCGGCTCCCAAGTGCGATCGGCTTTCATCGTCATCATCATCATCATCACCGGGTTGTGGCTGTACGTCACTGATGTTCGTGGATTCGTCAACAGTGTCTGGCGCAGGAGCTGGAACGCTCGCAGCACCCACGACACTGTCCACATCACTATTTGTCTGCCTAGCTAAAGAAGCCACCTCCATTTCTTGGCTGGGCAGTAGCTGCTGACTGTCCTCTATCTGATGGTCCTCCTCACTAAAGAGTGGAGCTGAACCCAAAGCATAGGATACGTCGCTGGGGAAGGGAACGGCGTAGGCCAGAGGCAATGGGAGGACAGGGACTGCTCTCGGGGCATGCCAACTCAGGGTTGTGTCAGAGGAACCTACCGACCCTAGACTGGGGGGTCTCAGACGTAAGTTGTGATGATGTTGTTGATGAGCGCGTCAACCAATCTACCACGGCAGATGCGTTACTGGTGGAGACCCGACCGCTAGCAGATACTGGCAGATTAGGTCTCTCAGCGTGACTCCTGCTGCTACTGGCCCCCAGTCTGATGCGAGCTCTGCCTGCGGAATCTTGGCCTCTGCCACTCCTCTTTTCACTTCCAGGCACTTGTCTGCCCGACATAGTCTAACTGGCGTGGTAGTAGGTGATATTTAAAAAAACCCCGGGCAGCGGTGGGTCTATATGAAACAGAATATAATGCACACCAAAAGTGAGCAGTAACACTCAGCCTCCAACAGGCCCTGCTTAGTGTAAATAAGAGAGCTGCTTAGTGTAAATAAAGAGGGGTATGCTATGTTACAGAATGGGATGCCTCAACAGAAGTGCACCTGGCAGGCAGCAGTAAGCCTATGCCCAGCAAAAGTGTCTTATAATATAAATATAATAAGAGCAAATGCTTATATGGTCTTAAACAGAGGCTGCTTTAGTCACAGAATGGGATGCCCCGGGCAGGAATCGAGCTGGCAGGGTACAGTAGTGCTTTGGCCAGCAAAAGTGTCTTTATCAGGCTAATTTCAAATATGATAAGAGCAAATGCTTATATGGTCTTAAACAGAGGCTGCTTTAGTCACAGAATGGGATGCCCCGGGCAGGAATCGAGCTGGCAGGGTACAGTAGTGCTTTGGCCAGCAAAAGTGGTCTTTATCAGGCCTAATTTCAAATATGATAAGAGCAAATGCTTATATGGTCTTAAACAGAGGCTGCTTTAGTCACAGAATGGGATGCCCCGGGCAGGAATCGAGCTGGCAGGGTACAGTAGTGCTTTGGCCAGCAAAAGTGTCTTTATCAGCCTAATTTCAAATATGATAAGAGCAAATGCTTATATGGTCTTAAACAGAGGCTGCTTTAGTCACAGAATGGGATGCCCCGGGCAGGAATCGAGCTGGCAGGGTACAGTAGTGCTTTGGCCAGCAAAAGTGTCTTTATCAGGCTAATTTCAAATATGATAAGAGCAAATGCTTATATGGTCTTTAAACAGAGGCTGCTTTAGTCACAGAATGGGATGCCCCGGGCAGGAATCGAGCTGGCAGGGTACAGTAGTGCTTTGGCCAGCAAAAGTGTCTTTATCAGGCCTAATTTCAAATATGATAAGAGCAAATGCTTATATGGTCTTAAACAGAGGCTGCTTTAGTCACAGAATGGGATGCCCCGGGCAGGAATCGAGATCTGGCAGGGTACAGTAGTGCTTTGGCCAGCAAAAGTGTCTTTATCAGGCTAATTTCAAATATGATAAGAGCAAATGCTTATATGGTCTTAAACAGAGGCTGCTTTAGTCACAGAATGGGATGCCCCGGGCAGGAATCGAGCTGGCAGGGTACAGTAGTGCTTTGGCCAGCAAAAGTGTCTTTATCAGGCCTAATTTCAAATATGATAAGAGCAAATGCTTATATGGTCTTAAACAGAGGCTGCTTTAGTCACAGATTGGGATGCCCCGGGCAGGAATCGAGCTGGCAGGGTACAGTAGTGCTTTGGCCAGCAAAAGTGTCTTTATCAGGCCTAATTTCAAATATGATAAGAGCAAATGCTTATATGGTCTTAAACAGAGGCTGCTTTAGTCACAGAATGGGATGCCCCGGGCAGGAATCGAGCTGGCAGGGTACAGTAGTGCTTTGGCCAGCAAAAGTGTCTTTATCAGGCTAATTTCAAATATGATAAGAGCAAATGCTTATATGGTCTTAAACAGAGCTGCTTCGCTTTAGTCACAGAATGGGATGCCCCGGGCAGGAATCGAGCTGGCAGGGATACAGTAGTGCTTTGGCAGCAAAAGTGTCTTTATCAGGCTAATTTCAAATATGATAAGAGCAAATGCTTATATGGTCT